>OX101791.1:30520886-30600886 GCA_944452715.1 Ophion slaviceki
GAGACAGTTAACAGTAATGCGACGGGAGTTTGCTCCGCGTCGTTGAAAATTCGTATTACGCCTCCGTATGTGCTCGCTCCAGTGGCTTATCCCCTTTTTTTCTCGCGTCAGTGTGATATGATCGATATCTCGTAAAAACGTTTTGTATATACGTCGTTGGCAATGAGCTCGGCGTTTCGTATACCTCGTCCGACCTCCACGGCCTCGGAATCAAATGCCCGTCTAGTGTCGTGCATAATCGTACTTTGATCATTTGTAACGTGCGATCTCCGTATGTAAAAGCACGGTAATGCTATATTTAAGGATAATGAGACGTGCACGAGACGAGAAAGGGGAGGAAAGACCAAGGTGGTGTGGGGGCAGAGAGCAGGGGGATGAAAAGAACAAGTTATACGTTGCCCAACGTCATCTGCATGAGATCTACGAATGCAAAACGAAGAAGTCTCTGTTGAACAGAGTGTCGCGAATTAATCGGCCACGAGTTCAGGCTAATTAATAACAGTTTCTTAATTAATTTCGCTCGAGATGTATTTACATAGTATATCGCGAAGCTGAGAAGCCTCCGACCGGGCACACACACACAGACTCGCACGCGCGTGTGTGTGTGGTTTTCGAGTCCTTCGCGTTCGCAAGTGTGTATATATATATATACACATATATATACATACACACATACATATGCACATATACATATACATGTGTGTGTGTGTGTGTGTGTGTGTGTGTGTCTGTGTGCACATACATATAAACATACACACACACACACACACGAAGGGTGACGAAGACCCATAGAGGAACGAGCCATAGGAGCAATAAAGCACGAACGCAGAAAACTTTCGTTCGCCCAGATCGTCGCTTATTTCTCGCTTTTGACCGCGAGCTCCGCAGACGCGGAGAGGAACACTCTCATCTTGCCGTGAGAAAACGGGTTGATCGTGTCCACCTTGCTTTCTCTCTCTCACTCTTGCTCTTTTAGCCTCTCTCTCTCTCTCTCTCTCTCTCTCTTCTTTTTTCTCTCCCTTTACTTTTCTCTCTGTCTAATTCCCTCTCTGGCGAGAATTCGCGCGCGACTATTTAATGTTCTCTACTCCCATGCTCGTGTTTCCGTGCATCCCAAGCTCGAAATCCGAGAAATTACAGGCGACGCGCTCGAACTGCGCTTTATCGAGTGCCAGATTAAAAGTCATTCGAAAATTGAGAAGATTAATTCCCTCGCGGCGTAAGTCTGTTTTTTGATGTATCATAGCGCTACAATATTACGAAAGTCGTAATCGGTGACGATTTTTTTTACGTGCGCAATAATTTTTCGTCAGAGAATTGAGAGACTGGTTTTTTCCCTGGTGAAGAGCAGGTTCCGTGATCGTTTTGCGATACTGCTTTTTCCGAAATTCTATATGCTTCGATATATTTAATATATCAATATATTCGATATATTGAATATATCAATGCGAATTATTTAATCCCGGTAAACGAGCAAGATTTCTCGTGAAAAAGCGCGTATTCTTGGCCTCGATTGATGTCCTTTGCGTGCAAATTAACTGCGGTCGCTGGCATTTAAATTCCGGTGCGATACGCGATTTTTCACGTAACGAAAAATTCTGCTCAAGTGTCTGGATTTGAATACATTTTTTCCCTAAAAACAATTTATTCGAAGTTTTTAACAGAAATTCGTTGGGGAGTCCCGAGTTTCTACCAAATCCCCATAGGGATACGATAGAATCGCCGCACCCAGGGAGTCCTCTTGAAATTCAGGTGGATTCCGCGCTATTTGGCTCGGTTAACGTAGTTTGGAAATTGTTTATCTGAAATTCTAAATCGGGATTTGTTGGATCTTCAAAAATGATATAACGTGATCCCGTGCACAAATTTGATGGGGAGTCCCAAGATGCACGCGCACCCAATAGGGATTTGTTGGGGACACCGCACATAGGTAGTCCTTATTGGGGTCCAATTGGATTCTGCACTGTTCCCCGATGAATGCTGTTTGACAATTCTTACCACGTTCGAATCGAAAATATGTGAAAAGTCACGAGAAAAAACTCGCTTCATAAGCGCCCACGTGTGTGGTGATATAATGTCGAAGAACGGTAAAATAAATAACATAAGTTAATTACAGTGGATTTTCAGTGATGTGATTCAAATCGATGTTTGAGATATTCTTTTCTAAGCGATTTATACTTTTTGATGATAAGATTTATCCTTTTTCAAGATTCACTTATTTTGTATGTCTACATATTTCGTTTGGAAAATTCAACGCACAAAATATGATGGGATCCATCGAGAATCTCATCGGACTTTGTTCGATGATGTGGAAAGACTAGGATTCAAATTGGATTCGTATTGGGATGTTGAATAAGTTCTCGCTGTTTTTTTTCGTGAAAATTAATGCTTTATTTTTAAAAATCATTCTTAATGCTTTCACACGTTTCGAAACTGTGGTGTGATCAACGCCTAATGATTCTGCAAGTTCAGCTGACGTCTGACACGAGTCGTCATGAAGTAATAGGGAACCTTATGCAAATGTCAGCGCAGATGGCGCCACGTAAACGTAACGTAAACAAACGAAGCTGTCAACGCGCGTGGTTCATTTTCGCGGTGTCAGCCTCGTGGTAAAATTATACGAATGGACACCATAATGGATAATAATTGCATCCAATTGCACAACACAGATGCATTCTTCACAATTTCTTCACGACAACTGGATTATTTAAGGGGTTACCCCCACTTGCGATTTTGAAAAAATCGATTTTCTTTTATTGCATTTTTTTGAAGTGCAATTTGAAGTGCAGTTTTTTTTTATGCCCGGAATAGATGACTCTATGTAAGTTTACAAAAAGAAATATTTTCTTCGTGTAAACTGAAACTGAAACTTTAAACGCGTCTTTCTCAAAATGGCATTTCTGAAGTCGGTGACCAAGATTACTCGAACACTAATGAACCGATCTTCTTGAAATTTTGCAGGCTTATTTAATACTTAAAAATGTAGTCTTTAATCGTTCGATTTTTTTTCGAAAAAAATGGCCGTTTTGTAGCCCAAAAGCGGCCGTTTTTTTTTCGTTAAAATCGAACCATTAACTTTGACTGTCCGCCATTTTGTGAAAAATGAATATTTTTTAAAATCCTTCGATTAAAGACTAGTTTATACTTATATTTGACTAAATCCATCCGCATTTTTTTTTTCAGATGATCCACTTCGCCGCAATGTTGGTCACCGCAAACCGTGTATATAAAAACATTATTTCATTGACGGCCATTTGCCACTAAACAGTGTAATATTTTTCAATAAAAAAATTACTGAACGTTCTTCAAGATGTGTTCTTTAAGATGGTATATTGACCGATTAAAAAAGTTTTGTAGTTTTCTTTAAAAAAATTCATGAAAAAGGCGTCTTTTTGCGCTACAAGTGGGGGTAACGCCTTAAGGAAAATTGGACAATAGTCGTAGAAACACGGGCATGACCAAAGAGAATGTCAATAAACGTCATGTTCTGTTTACGTTATAATATAATATACCCTCTAGCGGGAGAAAGTAGCAGTTGGGTTCTCCATTCCTCCAATTCAACATATCACAATCATTTTTTTTAATGGTATTGAAGTTTGCAATGTTGGAATGCAACGAAAATCCTTTTTTTGGCACATTTTGGCTACGAAAGTTACTGAATTATTATTGGGACCCCTTATCAAAGATTTAAAATCAAAAGGTGTGAAGAAAATATTTCAGATGATAATAAAAATGAAGAAATGCAAAAGCAGAATTTTTGTTGAATTTAAACGATGCAAACTTCAACACCATATTTTGGAAGCGTCTAAACCAATCTCCGCATGTTGTTTCTGACAGAGCATCATCGCGGCAAGTCTCAACAAGAATTCTGTGTGCTACAGCTACAGATCTTTTTGAATAAAGTAGTGCAAATTCCCCGCAAATATTCTTTTTCTGGCACGAATTTTGGCATGTTTAACACTACAAAAAAATTGTTTACACACTTCGGCGAAATGACATATACTGAATTTCAAACTCGTTTATAGTACTTCTACATAGATGCGTTACCACCTTAAGGGCTTACATACACCTGAGACGGCAAAAAGTAAGGTTATGTTTGAGAATTTTTTTTGTGTATAAAACTGATATTTATTTACCAACCATGATATACATTTTAAAGTATGACATTTTACCTACATTGTGTGAGAATTTGGTTAAAAAATGTCAAACGGTAAAAAACGTCACAGTCGTTTTCCTGGGACGTGTTTTTGTTGACAGCGTTTGCAGTACCAGACGAGCTTCTGCCATTTTTATAAAAAAAATATGTTTCTTAAAGTAGATTGATACAACTAGTACTTATCGAGCCGGAATGTAAACATTTAATTTTTTCGGGTCATGGCAGTCACTGAAATAAAACAGGCGATTGTTCGCCTCAAAATTGTTCAGTACTTACGATGAAAAAAAAAAACTATGCCCGGTATCGAAAAAATGGCTCGATAAGTACTAGATTATTGTGTGAAGCATAACTGGGCAAAACTTGACCCCGATCGGCCCAGTAGTTTCGATACGGATTTTGAAAACACTGTTTCGAGTAAAACGCGTGTAAAGTTTGCTCGGGCCGTTAGTCGTTGCTCACCCGGTCAGTTGCAAAATGCTATAACTTCATCATTACTGCGAATTTCCTTATGAAATTTTCAGGGCAGACACTCAAAGGCTCGTACTTTCGAAAGAGCACCCTTTTGAAAAATCGATCTTTTTGACCTACCGAGGTGTATGCAAGCCCTTAGGGGTCTCCTCACTTTAGACGCTAAAAAAACGATTTTCATGATTTTTTTGGATAGGTTTATATTGAAGATATTGATATAAAAGTTGTTACACTCCATAAATACAATTTCGAAATACATTTAAAAAAACAAATAATGCATTTATGTAACCCAAACAAACTTTAAACGCGTTTTTCTCGAAACATCGTTTATCAACGGCTTGTTGATAAACGATGTTTCGAGAAAAGCGCATTTAAGGCATTACCCCCACTTGTAGCGCAAAAAGGCCTTTTTCATGAATTTTTTTAAAGAAAACTACAAAACTTTTTTAATCGATCAATATACCATCTTAAAGTACGCATCTGGAAGAACTTTCAGTAATTTTTTTATTGAAAAATATTACATTGTTTAGTGGCAAATGGCCGTCAATGAAATAATGTTTTTATATACACGGTTTGCAGTGACCAACATTGCGGCGAAGTGGATCATCTGAAAAAAAAAATGCGGATGGATTTAGTCAAATATAAGTATAAACTAGTCTTTAATCGAAGGATTTTAAAAAATTTTCATTTTTCACAAAATGGCGGACAGTCAAAGTTAATGGTTCGATTTTAATGAAAAAAAAACGGCCGTTTTTGGCTATAAAACGGCAATTTTTTTTCGAAAAAAAATCGAACGATTAAAGACTACATTTTTATGTATTAAATAAGCCTGCAAAATTTCAAGAAGATCGGTTCATTAGTGTTCGAGTAATCTTGGTCACCGACTTCAGAAATGCCATTTTGAGAAAAACGCGTTTAAAGTTTCAATTTCAGTTTACACGAAGAAAATATTTTTTTTTGTAAACTTACATAGAGTCATCTATTCCGGGCCCATACAGAAGTATGGGCCCGGATACTTATACTTCAAAAAAATGCAATAAAAAAAATCGATTTTTTCAAAATCGCAAGTGGGGGTAACCCCTTAAAGTTTGTTTGGGTTACATAAATACATTATTTATTTTTTAAATGTATTTCGAAATTGTATTTATGGAGTGTAACAACTTTTATATCAATATCTTCAATATAAACCTATCCAAAAAATTCATGAAAATAGTTTTTTTTACAAATGAAGTCCAAAATGAAGTCCAAATGAAGGTTACAAATAAAGTCCAAAAATGAAAAATCGGCAATCCCCAACATATTTATCGGCAAAACGTACGAGCCTCTTGAAAAATATCAGAGGCCAACTTTTGTCATTTCGCTCGGAGTTACGGCCTTTTAAGCCCTTCTGGTTGCAAGGGTTCGATCTAGATATAAATATACAGATATACAAATGTTTCTCGAGGTGAAACCCGCGAGCGCGCACGGCCCGCGGAATAAGCTCGGCTATTAATTCCTCGGGGTAGAGCCGCCGGTAGAACGTCGGGGGAAGCCTGGGAGAAGACACCGGTCAGGCTCGCGGGCAACAGAAATCCTGCTCGAGCGGCTTGCAAAGGCTGGCCCAAAGCGAGAGACATCGTCGCGAGGCGCAGCGACGGGGCTCTCGCTCGCTCGCTCGCGCTCGGGGCCCTAAATAAAAGGAAGGAACGTTTAAATAAAAGTAAACTCGTGTCGGGCGGCAATCCTCTCCAGTTGGATCGTGTGTTGCTGCTGTTCCTGCTGCCGTTCCCGCTCGGGCTGCGCCTCGGTCGCCTCGGGACCAGCGGTCGTATGTGCCCCGCGAGAAGCGTCCGTGAACTCTCACGATCTTTTTTGTTTTTCTTCCTCCCCGTCCGCCCGCTGCCTCCGCAGCGGATCTGCGTTTGTCCAGAGACTTGGTCAGAGCGTCCAACCCTTTGCCTCGCTCCCCAATCACACCCCCGACCCGAAATGAAAAAAAAAAACGTTGAATTGCCGAAGAATTAATTTTTTTCTTATGAAATTGCTCGCTCGTTTCAGTTATTCATTTTTTTTAATAATAATAATAATTGTGATTATTTATTGTAATAAATAAGAACAATAATATATATATATATATATATATATATATATATATATATATATTCATATATCTATACATATAAAATATGTCCAGGAATTTTTTTTGAATAGTTCGCTTGTTTGAGCTATTAAACTTTTTAAAATTATAACAGTAATAATAATGATTATTATTTATTGTAATAAACAATAAGAATAATTATTTTATATATATATATATATATATATATATATATATATATATATATATATATATATATATATCTGTAGATATAAAATATCATGTCCCGACTGATTCATCAGCGCCGAGCCAAAACCGCTGAAGCTAATTACATGACATTTGAACAATAGGTTGATTTTGCGACGTAAGCACCCACTAAGAAGGGATTTTTCGAAATTCAACCCTTAAGAGGAGAAAAGGGCGACGTTTGTATGGTAATATTTAAAAATCTGGGCGCGTGTACTTCAAATTTGGTTTTCGTGCTTTTCGACACAATTAATGAAATACGTATTTCAGCGTTTTTGGAAATTCAACTCCTAAGGGGAGAAAGAGATTGGCGGAGTTTGTATGTAAAATAAAAAAAATGTCTGGTAAGAAGATTTACTTGATACTTAGTATTAAAGCTCTTCAACACAATTAGTAAAGTACGCATTTTTCGAAATTCAACCCCTAAACGAAGGGGGTGGCAACGTTTGTACGGACAATAAAAAAATCGGGTCAAATTTACTCGAAACTTTGTATTATTGCTCCTAGACACAATTAATGAAATTTTAGCGTTTTTGGAAATGCAATCTTTAAAGGGAAAAGGGGGTAGCAAAGTTTGTATGATAAAAGAAATATCTGTTCAGATTTACTTGAAACTTGATATTAATGCTCTTCAACACAATTCTACGCGAGAGAAGCTGCGGGCGGAAAGCTAGTATAATATTAAAAAAATAATTACAATAAACATTTTATTATATAATTTAACATATTATATTTATATTATATAATAAACATATCATACTTATAATAATAAATTATTATTATAAAAAAATATTATTACATCATAATGATAAATTATTATTAAAAAACATAATATAATTATTAAATTATGTAATATTTTTACCGAGAAGCAAGTACCTACTGTGGCAGACCAGACCGGAAGTCTCCGCTAATTTTCCCAAATGCATTCCGAAAAAGGGGCAATTATTGAACTGTCTTACGACGATTTTCCCAGCGACTCAATAAACTTTTATTCGATCGCGAGGGCAAGTTAAGTGAAAAAAAATCAATAAAGGCGACGAGGAAAAAAACGGTAAATTTTTGCGTCCAAGATGCCTGCAGGGTGCCATATCGGAGTAAAACCAGGCGCGGAAGAAGGCAGAAGGATATGGCGAGAAATAAAGTGAAAAAAGAGCGAGATAGGTCTCGATTAACGCGCGCGCGAGCCAACGCAGTGGCGAAGGGCTTCAATTTTTTTCGTTCGCCCGACGACGAGGACGACGACGGCTCGTGACACGTGACGAATGTCTCGTCTTGCCGATCGGTGTCGACAGAAATCTCGTCACTCTTGCTTCGGGAACTCTTGTATGTGCGCGTACCCGGGAGGAGCCACGAAACTCGAGGGGCAGAAAAAAACACTCGAAAAAGAAGGGAAGAAAAAAACGATGGGTACGTGCGAGAGAGAGAGAGAGAGAGAGAGAGAGAGAGAGAGAGAGAGAGAGAGAGAGAGAGAGAGAGAAATAGAGAATCGCCGAGTACGAGAAAACGCCGGAAAGCTCGCAGAGTGCGAGAGCAAAACGTCTCATCACGCGTCACTCTCAGGGACCAGAAATTTAAAAGGCAGAGAGAGAGAGAGAGAGAGAGAGAGCTCTCTGTCAGCGCCGTCTAAAAACTAAAACTTCGCCATAACGTGGCCAAAGGATCACCACCCAAAACAACCAAATCGCAGCAAAGCAGCTCTGGAATTTGCTCGTGGGGAGGAAAAAACAATGAAATAAAAGCCACGCGAGGATTGACAAAAGCAAATAAAAGAAAAAAAAGAGTGAAAATGTCGAAAAAAAACCCTATTGAACTCTGAGTCGTAAGCTTTTTGTCGACTTTAATTTCGACCTTAGGCTAAAAGAATACGAGGGGAAAAAGTCTTTAGTCGTTACGCTCTCGGAGCGACAAAATCGATATATATATATATATATATATATATATATATATATATATATATATATACACATATCCCCTTAAAACGCACCAAAGATACGCCAAAGAGATCCGGGCTGCAATAAAGTCATAAAACACGTTTTAGTATCCTCCTCTCATCTCCCCTTCGTATAAACTCGACGATTGGTCAGCTCCGATTGTCTTCTTCGATGCACCTCCGTCACAGACCCCCTCCGTCACAGACCCGATTTTTTTTCTTTTCTTTCTCACGTTTCCAAAAGTGTAGGTCACTGAGACAAAGATTCGAGGCCGATTTCGGTGCCGATTTATTTCAATCTACGTCGCAGTGCGAACGAGCGAACGTCGTGTGGCGTACGTTGCGGGAGAGTATGGAGGCTGGAAGGAAAAATAAAGTATTGAGAGGAGAGACCACGAGTGTGGGGACCGAGAGAGAGAGAGCGAGAGAGAGAGAGAGAGAGAGAGAGAGAGAGAGAGAGAGAGAGAGAGAAAGAGATTGATTGATTGATTATTTATTTTATGTCTCGGTAAAAAACATTTAGACAAAAAAGGATGATAACGTAGAGTAACAATAAAGGATTATTTATTAAGATTATTAATTAATATTATTTGTTAAGGGGTAAGGCCACTCTAGAGGCCGAAAATTTTTTTACTTTCAAAAAATTTTCCCATAAAATCATCCGATAATTGTTAATAACAAATGAACTATGCAATATAAAAAAAATCCTACGTACTTCCATAGACAATGTATTTTTCAAGATATATTCAACATTTCAAGTGAATCGGTTGAAAATCGTCCGAGTTATGTTTCCGGCCGACTTAAAAAATGCAGTTTTGAGATAAACGCTGCACAGCCGCCATTTTGAAATTAATCGCTTCAACGAAATTATTGTATACAGTCACTGATATCTATCATAAACACCCTTTTTTGTAATCTCGATTTAATTTGTAGTTCTTCTGAAAAAAAATCGCTAAAAAGCCTATTTTTTCGGCCTCTAGAGTGGCCTCTGGCCTTAAAATAATTGAGGCAAACAAAGAACAGATAAGGTAGACTAATAATAAAATAAACATAAGTAACATGCGTGTTAACTAATATGAGATATATGAGATAACATCATACAAGTATATAAATAAAATAAACAGCAGTTGGATAAAATATACAAATTGAAAGCAAAAGAGAGAGAGGAGAGAGAGAGAGAGAGAGAGAGAGAGAGAGAGAGAGAGAGAGAAAAGACAGGTGTACTCGATACCACACGATCGTTTCTCGTTTGGTTTCCCTCGTCGTGATCATTTCTCTCTCATGCGCCATCGGAGGCAGCTCACGATCGGATCGGTAGAACGCGGGAGAGCAAGAGTAGTGATCTTCCAAAAAAAGCAGTAATCCTTTCATTAGCACTCTGGTATATCGCTTTGCCATGGAGCTTGCTTCTTTCCTTCATCGAGCAGCTGAGGCACAGAAGGGCAGGTCCGCAGTCGCTTCAAACCTGATCCGTCTCAGGCTTCGAGCCCTTTTAAGTTTCACAAGACACCGGTCGTCGCTGGTCGACGATCGTTCGCCTCTTCTCTCACGTGTAACTATTAACTTATCCAGAAGTATATGTGTACGCGCCGAGTTTCCGGTCTCCGTACAAAACTCGCGTTATTCCTTCCGCGATCGGGAAAGTGCAGCCGATCGATTGCTACTAAATGCGAATCGTGTATTTCTCCGTGTGATTGGCTAATCGTTTTTTTTTTTGCCGTAGTCCGCACCACGCGGACGTAACGTGTAGCGGAAAATGATCAGGAATCGAGGATTGGATTGAGCGCGGATGATTACGATGACGTTGTCGTTAGCTCGTAAGATCTCGTTAATGTACATCTATGTAGGTGGGTAAAAAAAATTGCATTTTCAGAAATATTTTGGTTCGATGGTATCACCTCTCAGCTACATTCGCTGAAAATTTCATTGGAATATTCCGAAAAATGAATGAGCTTCAAACTTTAACCCAGGTAGGAATTGACGATGAAAAAAGGGCTCGCCAAGCTCTGAAACAAGGCTCACATTTTTTAATTCAGGCTGAGCACCAGCCTGATTTCAGGCCTAGCTGAACCTCTGAATGACAACGCGGTTTCAGGCTCTTGCACACAGGCTTGACCAAAGGCTGGTAGAAAAGCCTGCACTAAGCCTGAAACGACGAAACAACAAGGCTCAAAACGAGCCTTAATGAAGCCTTCACGAGCATTTATGACCAGGCTTTTCCCAAACTCTTCCCGAGGGTATATGAGGCCTGTTTTTAGTTTTCTATATTCTACATTGGGGTAAATTTAA
This sequence comes from Ophion slaviceki, assembly GCA_944452715.1. Classification (NCBI taxonomy): domain Eukaryota; kingdom Metazoa; phylum Arthropoda; class Insecta; order Hymenoptera; family Ichneumonidae; genus Ophion; species Ophion slaviceki. Next base: position 30,532,053 of record OX101791.1, read on the forward strand.
TAAATTTGTAAAGAATTCATTTGATTTATTATATATATTTATTATTTGTTATATTATTTGTTACAAAATATATATAAAAAATATTTTAAAAAACAATACTTTATTTTATTGCGTACTTTTATTTTCGTGTATACTTTTTTGTGTACCTCATAAATATCGATAAGAGCATATGTTTAAATGTTCTGAGCTGCCTCCTTCGCTTTCGTTTTTCGTGCCTTCGCACCCGACAAATTTATTGCTAAATTTTTTTTTTCATAAAAGTACAGAAAAAATATTATTTTAAACTTATTTTATTTTATCACAACCTGAAACAAGCCTGCATCCAGCCTTGATTTTTCAGCTTTAAAATTCACCGGCTGAATAAAGCTTGAAATAACCCTGAGTTTAGGCTATGCAGCCAGTCTTGGTTCCAGGCTGCTCCAAACGATGCAATGAAACCTGGGCCAGGTCTGTCTCACTCAGGCTCGGTGAAACAAGGCTCGCACAAGCTTGTTTCCATCGTCAGCCTTTTGATTTCCTACCTGGGAAACGCGTTTTTCTCGGAACACTGGTTTTAATGTCGGTGGACATGATATCTCGAGAACCACTTGATGGATTGTTTCCAAATTTACAGGAGATTCGATGAGAAACATTTAAAGGTCGTTGACGATCTTACTTTTTCAAAATAGATCTTCATTTTTTAATCGTTACGTAAAAATGACGACTTTTTTCATAGATTTTGCATGCTCGAGGTTCAATTCGTCGCCACGTTGTTTAAAAAAATGATTTTGAAAATCAACGATCGTCAACGACTCGTATTTATTGTCAATTTGAATTACCCGTTTGGTTTTTAGACTTCGGATGGACCGTTTAAGCTGGAGAGAGTCCACTGCCAAATGGCGCGCAAAAAATGTCACTGTGTTTTTGTTGTTTTTCTATACTTTTTGGCAATTTTGATAGGTTTTCAATATATGTACCTTCGTATTAAAAAATGCGTTTCTTTTTCGCCAATCGTGTCCCAACAAAAAAAAAGCGGAATTTGCCAATTTTTTGGAGCTTCTAGGTAGATGCAGCCCCTTAATGTGCATACAAATGAATGTTCCAACGATTTTTCAATCATCTTGCTTATTCCCTGGAACAGTGTTTCTCGAAACACTGTTTTCAAAGTCGGTGGACATGATATCTCGAGAACCACTTGGTGGATTGCTTTCAAATTCACAGGATATACGATGAGAAACATTTAAAGGTCGTTGACGATCTTACTTTTTCAAAATCGACCTTGATTTTTTAATAGTTACGCAAAAATAACGACTTTTTTCACAGATTTTGTATGCTCGAGTTTCATTTCGTCGCCACGTTGTTAAAAAAAATGATTTTGAAAATCAACGATCGTCAACGATTCGTATTTATTGTTAATTTCAATAACCCGTTTGGTTGTACGACTTCGGATGGACCGTTTAAGCTGGAGAGGGTATAAACGGCCCGAAAAAATTTCATCTGCCTGTATGTGTTTCTCATGTTTTTGTTGTTTCTCTGTATTTTTTGCAGTCTCTTAATAAATGTACTTTTGTGTTGAAAAAAATGCGTTTTTTTTTCACCAACCGTTTGCCAGAAAAAAATTGGAATTTGGCAATTTTTTTCGGGCCCTAGGTATATGTAGCCCCTTAAGACGGGAGCCTGAATTGGAAGGTCCAAAAAAGCGTTTTTCGGGATTTTTTTAGTAGGGAAAAAAACGAGTGAGCCCAGTGAATGTCAATCGCTTCTCTCCTTTTGGCCTTGTATCTTCGAAAATATTTACAATTAGCCTCTGTATCTTTGTAATTAAATTCTCGGATAATTTATCTATCGATTTAAGCAATAAAAAAAAGATTTTTCGTTTCTTCTAATTCAGGCTCCGGCCTTAAATCTCAAATGATCTACGATGTTTGTGGCTCGTGTTGATTTGATGAAAAGCTGATCGACCGGAAACTCGAAGATCAATGAGGCAGCGATGAAAAATAATTCGTGTTTTTCCGCCTTATCGAAAAACATTTATTCGTCGTATTGCGCAGCGATCTCGCGGCTAGCGCGCGCGAGAAGTTACGTGATAGCGTCGAGAGTCGCGTTTTTTTGCCCACGCTGTTTTACTTTTTCTTTTTTTTTTTTTCGTTGCCTCCGCGACGTTCGCAGAACGCGTTAAATTCGTTTTTCCCGTCGTCGAGGCGCTTCCAAGATTCGCCATTCTCATTTCGCAATGCAACGTCGAGGTGTAAGGTGCGCGCACACGTGCGCGCCTCACCGCGCTCGTTCATTTGGCATCGCGAATGGATCGGGGCAGGTTTCTCTCCGAGCTCAAAGATCCCGGAGTCGCTGGAGTAAGCTGCATCGGAAAACGTGGAAAACCTGGATAAAAACGTAACGCGCGCGCGTACACACGTTACGAAGTATCGAACACGCTGTTGCAGTTCCGGTCGCGCTTGCTATTAGCGACGGACACGACACGCGCATTTTCTCTCCGAGACACTCTCGCGTCTAAACTACGTGCGTGAAAAAAAATGCTACCCCCCCCCCCCCCCCCCCGTGAAGATGGACAATATTTTATGCAAAAGTTGTTATGAATGGATAATCCTGCAACTGTTGATAGGTCAGATCATGTCCTACTATGAATTTCAGTTTGGTTATGGCGTTACCCCCACTCGTAGCGCAAAAAAGGCCTTTTTCATGAATTTTTTAAAAGAAAACTACAAAACTTTTTTAATCGATCAATATACCATCTTAAAGAACACATCTTGAAGAACTTTCAGTAATTTTTTTATTGAAAAATATTACATTGTTTAGTGGCAAATGGCCGTCAATGAAATAATGTTTTTATATACACGGTTTGCGGTGACCAACATTGCGGCGAAGTGGATCATCTGAAAAAAAAAATGCGGATGGATTTAGTCAAATATAAGTATAAACTAGTCTTTAATCGAAGGATTTTAAAAAATATTCATTTTTCACAAAATGGCGGACAGTCAAAGTTAATGGTTCGATTTTAACGAAAAAAAAACAGCCGTTTTTTGGCTATAAAACGGCCATTTTTTTTCGAAAAAAAAAAAAAATCGCACGATTAAAGACTACATTTTTATGTATTAAATAAGCCTGCAAAATTTCAAGAAGATCGGTTCATTAGTGTTCGAGTAATCTTGGTCACCGACTTCAGAAATGCCATTTTGAGAAAAACGCATTTAAAGTTTCAATTTCACAACGGATTCTTCTCTTTCAACGCTCATATCTCAGTCAATTTTGTTCGGATCGACTTGAAATTTTCAGGACATATTCTCAGATACTTATACTTCAAAAAAATGCAATGAAAAAATGGATTTTTTCAAAATCGCAAGTGGGGGTAACCCCTTAAAGTCCCACGGGTTTCGAGATAAAAATCATTTGCTTTTCATTTTTCGCATGCCATTTCTACAAACGATGACTTTTTTTACCCAATAAAAAAATACTATTGGTTATTTGTTTTATCTAGAAAAGTCTTCTTTGTAACGGCAAATGTTAAGGAAACTATGAAAAAAGGTATTATGCAGAACTTTCATACAAACCAATTCGCACATCTGATTTTGATAGCCTGCGATTTAAAAAAATGTGCTACGCATATCGTGCCATTGGGGCCGGCTTGAAATTCCGAACTTTGAATGATCAGAACGCTCAAAACTCAAAAAAGACCAAAATTCCGACAATCGAACACCGTCAAAATAATTCGGCGACAGAAGTTTTAAAAGATTCAATATTTTCAATTAATCGACCAATTATTTAAAGATTTTGTTTATTAAGAAGTGATTTTACGTCAATTTTGAAATTTGTCTAGACAATGTTATACGTTCTACAATCATTCACAGTCAACCGTGTAGACTTTCGCTGGCATAATCTTGACGAACCTTGTAATTTCGGAACATTAACATTAGGAATTTCAAACCGTCGGCGCATTCAAAGTTCGGCATTTCAACTCAGCCCTTAAGGTAACGGTACCAATGCTCGGACGGGTCCCAATTTTCGGACAGTAGTTCGAATACTTCACTATATTACATATATAATTGATAGTTAACGAAAAGTAACGCTTGCATTCTATTCAGCCTTCAATTATTAATTGATTACTGGAAAATTGTACGTTAATAACGAATTTTAGTAGTGAAATTGACGAGTTATATTAACGAGTCCGAGTCAGCCATGTCATGAATGCACTTTTCTAAACCGAAGAACCAAAGAGTTGCAATAATTTGTGATAGTAATAGGAGTTTATTTTTTATCGATTTCTAGACTAGACTTATGATCCATCGAAAGTGAATCGAACCGACTTTTCGAAACCGTCGTTAAATTTCGGTTTGGATAAGGTTTTATATAATAAATTCAGTGTCCCATTAATTGGGACATGTATCACACGCATGTACCACGGTCGAAGCTCATCCACAGTGATCTCGTCCGATCACTAGTACGAGAGCACGTAGCCATAGAGACCAAATCGCCGGACGCCACGCGTTGTTGATTTCGTTTCGCTGCGTACCTCGCGATAAATGACTTATTACTGACTTAGTTTGGGATTTTGAAAAAAAAAGAAGTGAAAAAAGAAGGGAAAAAAGAAGAGAAAATCAATTGGTAAGTACATGTGTCCTATATTTAGATCTTACGTACCAGTTCAACATAACCTTGCAACCATAGGAATCAATTTCTGCATGTCCGAAAATTGGGACATGAGCGTGTCCGAACATAGGTACGTAACGCTAACAGCTGTCCGAAAATTGGTACATTTTGTGTTATTGAACATTAGAGCGTATAAAAATAAAAATATTTAACTTACCGGCAGTTAATGCATGTGTTTTGAAAACTAGAATTTACGAGCTTGACGTTAGGTCCGGTCATTTTTTTTTTTTAACGTTCCTTAAATGAATACTAAATCCTATAATCTAAAAATGCTCTTAACCGTCCGATCATTGGTACCGTTACCTTATGTGAAGATCATCTGCATAGTTGACTATAAATTATGTAGAACGTATAACATTGTGCAGACAAATTTCAAAATTGACGCAAAATCACTTCGCAATAAAAAAAATTCTTGAAATAACTCGTCGATCTATTGAAAATTTTGAAACTTTTAAAACTTCTACAGCCGAATTATTTTGACGGTGTTAAGATTTTCGGAGCTTTGGTCTTTCGGAGTTTTGATCTTTCGGGGTACTATTCTTTCGGAGTTTTGAGCATTCTGACCATTCAAAGTTCGGAATTTCAATCCGGCCTCATCTTGAATTTCGGAACATTAAAATTCGGAATTTTAAACCGTCGGAGCATGCAAAGTTCGGAATTTCAACCCAGCCCCGTGCCATTTACTTAAAAAAGTTGCTTAGTTATCGTTGATTTATATCATTTGTAAAAATGGCATGCGAAAAACCAAAATTAGATTATTTTTTTTTTAAATAACACAAAGCCCAAAGTCTCGAAAACCGTGGGACTTTTACGAAAATCAAATTCCAACATATAATAGGACATGATCTGACCTATCGATGGTTGCATTTTCATTATTATTCGATACCTTTTTTTTGCAACTTGAGGTAAACCTGTAATCAAATTGCGCAAAAACGTTCGAAAGATTTGCATAGCCTAAATCGGCAAAGACACGTTATCAATGGGACAGAATTAATTTTCGTTTGCAATTATGCAAACTTCAAGATCATAATCTTCTATGTTTTATGGAATCGAAATTGAACTTATTTCAGTTTTTGGTTCGTTATTTATTTTCTAGATAATCAAGTAGTAAGTATTGTACAGAGCTACTGGTTATTGGTCACGATCCCGTGAAACATAACCCACATAATCCGTTAATGCTTCATGCAAAAGTGAACCATTTTCGAGATATTAGTATTACTTTTTTAAAGTGAGGATTAGGCAACTTCGAAAATTAATTAAAGAAAAACTTATATAGAATCAAACTTTTTATTATAATTTGCAGTTTGAGGACACAGTCACAAAGAATTATCGACAATCAAATAAGAATAATTATTAGACTTCTGCCCCTAATCCAAAAACGTTTGCAGATTATTCTTATTTCATTGTTGATAGTTCTTTGTTACTGTGTCCTCAGACTACAAATAATAAAAAAATTGATTCTGTACAACAGTTTTTTTTAAATTCATTTTTAAAGTTGCCTACCCCCGACTTAAGAAATTTATAATATCTTGAAAATCATTAACTTTTGCATGAAGCATCACTGAGTTATTTGATAGCGAAAAACATGCCCTACATCCATTTCACGAGATCGGGACCAATAACCAGTAGCCCTGCAATAATTAACACACACATACATACATATATTCCGATATAAATAAAATGTACCTTTTTGGAAATTAAATCATTATATCCGCATCATTTTTTGTTTGTCTATATAATTTTCTATGTTTTAGAATTAAAATAAAATGTATTCCATTCTCTAGTTCGTTATTTATTTTTTAAATAACCAAGTAGTAATTATTATTATTTTTACAAGTTTTTAAAAATAATTTTTTATTGCTCCGTTCAACGCATTTCCTCAGTTTGCACTCATTATTATTATTCTTATTATTATTAATATTACCCATGTACACAAGACATTTATTTTCCAAAATGAATTTTTTTCTCACCCACAAAAATCTACCAAACCGCGTGAATTTTTTCCCGCTTCATGCGAATCGTTCCGCTGCTTGAATTTTTTTTCGACCGCGTAACTTCAAGCCATTTTCTGCCACAACGGAATATTAATTACGCACCTCGTAAAGAAAAAAATCGTCATCGACAGAGTTAAATCGGTAAATCCGTGTTCCCCACGAAAATGAAGGAACGAAACGAACAAAAAGGTTCACGAACCACCGCTGTGTCTCGTCGTCGAGATTTGTCTCCCGTTTTTGTTCGTTTTTTTTGGTTCTCCCATTTATTTCATTTTTTCCCTCATTCTCCTCGCTGGTTTTCTGCCGCGAGAAACTCGTCAGGCTCGTAAAGCGCATTTTTTCACCGCGGGTATCCCGCGGTCTGAGCTCGCGCGGTATCTTTCCCGATTAATGAACCGATGTCCCGCCCGAGACCACCCCGGAGTATATAACAGACGCGGTATACGTATATACGCAGGAGTTACGCTTACCTGCTTGCACCCTCGCTTTTTCTCCCCCCCCCCCCATCCCACCCCCTCGATAGCCTCTAATAAATGGGCATTCCACGATAGTTTCCAGGACACTTCCATTTATACGATAGTAGCTTCCAGAACACTTAAAAATTCGAGGTGCACTGTTTCCACACATTTGGGCTCCGATGGCAGTCTTGTTTGCCGCTTTAAACGCCTGTGGAGCTATTTTTATCGTGGAGCTACTGGAATATACGAAAATTCGACTTTCATCCGGCACTTTTGTGTGTATGTTTATCTTCTAACGTTTTTTTTCCGCAATTGCGTGCTTTTGGGATGGCACAATTTCCAATTTTTTCCCGACGACCCCAAGCTCGGCGGTCACCCATCCAAGTACGGTGCCAGCGCTGCTTGAGACGTTATTTCGACCACGAGAATTCGAGTCTCCGGATGGAAACGTTTTTGCCCCGCGTTACTGATATGTCCGTCGAGGTGACTGGAAATTAAGGGGGTTGAGGAAAAATGTCTGCGTTTCATCATTTAAGAAAAAAAAAAACCAAAAATTTCTCGATCATTTAAAAAAAGGAGTTCTTGATCATTTTTGGGATTTAGCGTATATTTTAGTACTACTTTTGGCTGTTACATGGTATTTTTTGCACTAATCTTCAAAAATGGCGGAGGTATGGCACGGTCTTCTAAACGGGTTGCGTCGGGTGTTGCCAGACGGCGTGACACGTAGCGTCGGCGGCATTAATCTGAATAAAAACCAACGAAGATTTTTCTTTCATTAACACTCATACGCAGAATATGAACCAAGAAAAAGTGAGAAATGTTGAAAATCGATGAAATGCCACGCGTCGAAACAAAAAGATTGAAATTTCCAAAAAAATTGCTACATTTTGCAATATAAAATACTTTTATTTTATTTTCAAGAACATTTAGGGTAATGTTTTAGACAATAAGGTTAGAAAGATTAATACCAAATTTCATCGGAATTGGTCGATTAGTTTTTTACTTATACGTCACGCTGGTTTTGGAAATTCAGTTTAAGGGGTTACCCCCACTTGCGATTTTGAAAAAATCGATTTTTTTTTATTGCATTTTTTTGAAGTATAAGTATCTGAGAATATGTCCTGAAAATTTCAAGTCGATCCGAACAAAATTGACTGAGATAAACCGAAACTTTACACTTCGTGTAAACTGAAATTGAAACTTTAAACGCGTTTTTCTCAAAATGGCATTTCTGAAGTCAGTGACCAAGATTACTCGAACATTAATGAACCGATCTTCTTGAAATTTTGCAGGCTTATTTAATACATAAAAATGTAGTCTTTAATCGTCCGATTTTTTTTCGAAAAAATGACCGTTTTATAGCCAAAAAACGGCCGTTTTTTTCGTTAAAATCGAACCATTAACTTTGACAGTCCGCCATTTTGTGAAAAATGAATATTTTTTAAAATCCTTCGATTAAAGACTAGTTTATACTTATATTTGACTAAAAACATCCGCAGTTTTTTTTCAGATGATCCACTTCGCCGCAATGTTGGTCACCGCAAACCGTGTATATAAAAACATTATTTCATTGACGGCCATTTGCCACTAAACAATGTAATATTTTTCAATAAAAAATTTACTGAAAGTTCTTCAAGATGTGTTCTTTAAGATGGTATATTGATCGATTAAAAAAGTTTTGTAGTTTTCTTTAAAAAAATTCATGAAAAAAGGCCTTTTTTGCGCTACAAGTGGGAGTAACGCCTTAAAGGAACGTGCCATACCTCCACCATTTTAGAAGATCAATAAAATTTAAAAAATACCATGTAGTAGCCAAAAGTACCAATAAATATACCCTAAGTCTAAATAACGGTGGAGGAATCGTTCCTTAAAAAAAAAAAATTCAACCAATTTTTTCCTCGCCTAACGGTATCTTGGACGAGCGGAAATTGTGGCTTTTTTGCAGATAATATTAGACGCCGCGAATATATTAGACCGATAATATTAGACGGACGAAAATTCCGTCCGGTAATATTAGATAATATTGCCGCATTTTTTGCACATAATATTAGACGCAGCGAATTGTTTTTTTTTCGATATTTCAACGGCGCCTAGTACTCAATGTTCAAGGTACAAAGGGATAAAGATTAAAGGAAAATTGGGGCGAACATAGGCTGTTAAATTGTGAAAGTGTCCGAAACTATAATGCTCATAAGTCAAGGAAATAAGCAGCTCCCGTCCGTTTTTTCTTTACGAAGGAGAACTCCGATCGTGGCGGAAAGGTGGCAGGACGAAATACACGAGAATCCCCCTTTCCCCTCACCTTAATCTTCATCCTGTCCCGTTTCTTTCTACGTGCGTCCTCGTGTTCCTGTTCTTTTCCCTCAAAAGCACCGCACTCAGGCGTGCGCGCGCGCGAGCGTTTTACCTGACCAAGTTTTACGATCGTCGCATCTCTTGCGAGGTGGCGATGTGTCCTCGGGTTATCGTACCAGCGGGATCTCTCTCTCTCTCTCTCTCTCTCTCTCTCTCTCTGTTCTTTCCCTCTCCTCGAGAAGTAAAAATGTGCGGAGATATTCCACTCCCTTCCCATCGTTTCACACAAACCCAAACAAAATGTTTAATTCACTTCCCCTCACCTCCCCCTCCCCACTCTCTTTCACATTCGCCGTGTCCTTTCCCCTCGCTCTTATCGCCGGAAAATCAAACGAATCGAACGACCCGCGATCTTTCGACCATTGTCGCTCCAACACCCACCAAGAAATGGCTCCATTGGCCAGTGTCATATCGGAGGGTTACATCTAGTTCAAATTTTGGAAAATATCGATTTTTGGTATTCAACGGATCCTCAAAATATAACATCCCAAAAATATTTTTTGTAAATTTCACATCGATCCGTTCAAAATTGAGGGAGTTATATATCGCAAAAATCACCCTACCGATCAACTTCAAATGTTACAAGCTTCTTCTACTAATAAAAAGCAGAGCTTGAACGAGATTTTTTTTTTTCGATGAATCGTTTATTTTTATCAACGAAAGTAGATTATTTATCACCGAAAATGTGGTCATTTTTTCGAAAATCAATATTTTATTAATTCGTCCAAGCACTAGACATCATCATATCACCGAAAATGTGGACATTTTTTCGAAAATCAATATTTTATTAATTCGTCCAAGCACTGGACAATATCATGCAAAAAGTAAATGCGTTTGATTTTTTTATTCCGGCTGATTTGTTTCCGAGCAGCAGTGGTCACCTCAAAGCACGTTTTTCCACGTATCTACGACATTTATAAATATTATTCAATACAAAAATTGTAAAAGATCCTCAAAGCCATACTCTTTAATCTAAAAAATAAATAAATTGAAAACCTGCATACGTTTTCCCAGAAAAAAATCCCGAAAATTCATCTTTTTTCCGACGACGAGCTGGCGTAATTCGTCGATACCAGTGCATAATACCGAAATAATTGCCAATCATTCGAATCGGCGCAGCTCGAAGTATATCCATCGAAGGAGTCCAGATAATTGCCGGGTCCTCCAATTATTTTCCATTAATCTTAATCGCGATCCATATCAGGTCCATAATTCTTTTGTGTCCCTCGTCCTCCGACGCGCTTGTTGTGTCTGCGCTCACTGCGCCACGTGACAGATCGAGAGAGCCTTTCTCGAGTTAGAGAAGACACGGAGCATCAGCCTGGCTCACAGACATATAGCATACTATAAAAAGCAGAGAGGCAACTCTTAGCGCGGATAGAAGGCGTTTAGAGTATAAATTATAACGGGGAGAGCTCTTCGAGTCTCCGTGTGGACTATGTGGTTAATGTATATATATATATATTTTTTCAATCTTTTTACCCTCACCGTCACATGTTGGTCCTTCTCTTCTTCTCTCTCTTTCTCTCTTGGATTTTCTAGGCTCGTACATAAATTAGAACTTGGGACACGGTCACCCTCGAGCCTTATGAGCTTTCCAAGACCCTGACACGTATTATTATTATTTGCACTATTATTATTATACACACACTCGTATATATTCGCACGAAGCGAGCATGCCCTTTGCCCCACTGAAAGCTCGGCAGAGGGAAAAGCTCGAAGGTCGTCCAACCTTCGCCCATTGTATTTATTCCGCTGTGGCAGTCGCAGGGAAAATACAAAAATTCGCGCATGCGCCTGGACTCGATCCACCCTTCACGAAGGGTGCAAAAAAGGAGGGTCGCAGACGTCGATATTCCCGTTTTGCACGGTCGTACGTGTATCCTCTGCGATCTTTTCTCTCTTTAGCTCTCTCTGTCTTTTTCCCTTTTGGAAAATGGCGGTGCGGTTTTCTCTGAGCGCGTCGGCGAAACAGGAAAACGTTTTATGGTATTGAAAGGATATTAGTGTCGTCGATATTGTTGATCGATCTGTATGCGCTACTCTCTGCGCATTTTATTGGTGATATATATATATATATATATATATATATATATATATATATATATATATATATATATATAAGCGCCCAGCTGGTACGTTCGGTACACATTGGTGGACGCACTTCTGGCATTCCCGGCGGGCAATCTTTCGTATTAGGAGAGATCGACTATACGCTGCGCGGTAATTTGTTGTTCCCGGCATCGTGCCGGAATAAATTTTCAACTCTCTCGTCGTCAAGTTGCCATTTCACGTGAACTATATATTCGCTGACGTACATTTATGTATACGCAATACGGTGATAGTTGCGGGCGCATTCTTACGTGGGATAGTAACGATATATATATATATATATATATATATATATATATATATATATATATACACACACATACATACATACATACATACATACATACATACATACATACATACATACATACATACATACATACATATATATATATATATATATATATATATATATATATATATATATATGGGTGTGTGTATATGATGGTCTATGATGTTGCAGTTGCATCGATCTCGCTCCTCTGTTTCCCCATTACTGCACTTATACAATCGACGTATCGGGACACAGTCGAGTGTGGGACTCGAATTAAAAAAAATCTCGGTTTATTCTCCGCTCCGGAGCATTCGGATTTCTCGCTCCTAGTTTCGACATAATTATTCTCCCGCGATTCGCATATTCTTTTATTCATACATGGCACGAGCCACCTTTCACTATGTTCCACTTTACACTTGTGTGACATCCTTTGATTTTCTCCAGCCGTCTATGTTATTGCTTTTTTCATTAGTATCGTTGATCAGTAAAAATAGGAATGAGCATTACGTTTATTAATGAAAATGAATGAGAGAGTATTGAGAATATAGATATATGAATAGAAAAGAAATTGGTATGATTTATTCGTTCTTTTTTTCGTACTCTGCAGAAATGTTTGAAATTACAGGTCGAAATATGTGAAATATATCCCGACACTTTTTGCCTCGTGCGTGGCTGTCTCAAAAAGTAATGCGGTTTAACATCCCAATTAAAGTACGGAGGAGATGAAAAAGAGGAGGATAAAAAAAATCTATTAACATCATCGTCGTTCATTATCGTTGAAAGTGAAAATAAATCAGGCGTCAGGAGTGGTATGTAATTACCTCTCGAAATCGTGCTGTTTCTCTTTCTCTCGCTCTCGATCCGGCGATCCCTCGGCAGTGTGTATGTACAAGACCTCGCTTCATCACCCGTTCGAATTTTCTCGAAGCACGACGCATACACATCCCATAAAGATGGGGAACACGTGTCGGACGATAGATCACCCGAGAGACGTTTACGCTCACATGTACACCGAGCTTGCACTTTGTCAGACTTTAACCACGCCCGTGTATCCCGAAATTATGCTCGGGAACACACATATGTAGAGTGTACAGGCAAATCTATGCATATGTGCTCGGCTTGAGCTGATCGTCTACTTTTTTAAACGAGTTGCCCTAAAATAATCTAACGAAGTACCATTTTTGTACCATTTTTTTAATGCGTTGTGATGAAATATTGTAACGAAGCCCCAGCGTTCGTCGTCTTTTCTGTTTCTTGTTCTTATCGATCGCAACGAAGGATCAGTTGATGCAGAGTTCTTCTAAAATAGTGTGATCAATTACCATTTCTGTTCCATTTTTTATGAGCTGTAATAAAATAATTTAACGAAGTGCCAATGTTCGAAGCATTTTTTCTTTCGCATTTTAAATTATCACAACGAAGCATCAGTCGATACAGAGTTCCACTAAAACAAAGTGATGAAGTACCATTTTTGTACCATTTTTATGGGCTGTGATAAAATAATTTAACGAAGTGCCAATGTTCGAAGCATTTTTTATTTCGCATATTAATTTATCACAACGAAGCATCAGTCGATACAGAGTTCCACTAAAATAATGTGATGAAGTACCATTCTTGTACCATTTTTATGGGCTGTGATAAAATATTTTAACGGAGTGGCAGTGTTCGAAGCATTTTTTATTTCGCATTTCAATCGTTTGCAAACAAACATCAGTCGATGCAAAGTTACATTAAAATGATCTCATGAAGTACCATTTTTGTACCATTTTTATGAGCTTTGATAAAATATTTTAACGAAGCGCCAGTGTCCGAAGCATTTTTTATTTCTCATTTTAATTGATTGCAAACAAGCATCAGTCGATGCAGAGTTTCACTAAAATAATCTGATGAAGTACCATTTTTGTACTATTTTTATGAGCTGTGATAAAATATTTTAACGGAGTGCCAGTGTCGAAGCATTTTTACTTCGCATTTTAATCGATTGCGAACAAGCGTCAGTCGATGCAAAGTTACACAAAAATAATCTGATGAAATACCATCTTGTACTGTTTTTATGAGCTGTGATAAAATATTTTAACGAAGTGCCAGTGATCGAAGCATTTTTTTATTTCGCATTTTAATCGATTGCAAACAAGCATCAGTCGATACAAAGTTCCACTAAAATTATCTCACGAAGTACCATTTTTGTACCATTTTTATGAGCTGTGATAAAATTTTTTAATGAAGTGCCAGTGTTCCCATGATTTTTATATCGCATTTTACTCGATTGCAAACAAGCATCAGTCGACGCAAAGTTACACTAAAATAATCTGATGAAGTACCATTTTGTACTGTTTATTATGAGCTGTGATCAAATATTTTAACGAAGTACCAGTGTCCGTTGTTTTTTCCATTTCGCATTCCTAATCGATTGCAACGAAGGATCAGTTCATGCAGAGTTACCCCAAAATTATACCATTTTTTGCGAGTTGTGATCAAATATTTTAACGATGTGTCAGTGTTCGTTTTTTTTTTCATTTCGTATTTCTAATCGATTGAAACGAAGAATCGGTCGATGCAGAGTTGCCCTAAAGTAATCTGATGAAGTACCATTTGTGTACCATTTTTCATGAGTTGTGATAAAATATTCTACCAAAGTCCTAGTGTTCGTAGCATTTTTAATTTCGCATTATAATCGATTGCAGCGAAGAATCAGTCGATGCAGAGTTACCCTAAAGCAATCCGCCGAGGTACCATTTTTGTACCATTTTCTACGAGTTGTGATGAAACATTCTAGCAAAACCCCTGCGTTCCTAGTATATCTTATCTACCCGACGAAGGATCAGTCGATGCAGAATCGTTCGATGATGACAGCTGTCAAGAGCACCGTTTGACAGAAACCGGCGTAAAAAAACACCGCCTCGATGTTGCCTCATTTGAATTGGAGTAAAAAAACGGCAAATAAACGGCCATATTCGCTTTCACGAGCCTTTCAACGTGCTCGAAGTGACATTGACTTGTGCTCGGCTGTCAAGAAGTGGCCGGCGAGCTCGTCGACGCATCGTTGTACAGTAGCGATGAGATAAAAGTTGCGCAACTCTTACACTTTGTATCGGATCGAACGATTGATATCAATGTGTGGCCAGGACTTCCTCGAGGATCCATAGAATATGAGAATGGAAAACGCGGGTCATTTGCATTTTTCATCCACGTTTACTGGACGCATAGCGGGCGTGTGTCTCGATAAGCGATCGTATAAAATCGTACGTGATGACTGTCACTTCGAGTACTGCTGGCACATGAGTTTTTTGTACAAACTCAGGTGAATCTTGTAGTTTCGCGCGAGACGCTTGACTCTTTCTTGCCTCCCTTTTTTGGGGCCCGTTCGTCCTCGGCTCTCCAGCCGTTGACGGTGAGACAGGCCTCGCTGAAGGAAGCGAGAGTTCGATAAAAGTGCAGTTACCCGGTACAGTATATATCAAGGGAACGAGTAAGTCAGCGGAAAGTCGCAGGACGGACGACGTGTGTCCATCTGTCCCTTCTTCGAGTTTCTGCGAGGGCTCGCGCCCGTGGACACTCCTCCTCCTCCTCATCCTCCCGGAAATCTACAATTCAATGAAATGTCTCATCGTGTCATGTCACGATGCAATATACACCCCGCAACATTCGGACAGGGCATCCGACATTGTTTTATCGAACGGTGTTTATCGAGCAACGAGGCGGTCAATTTTTTACTCTACTCTCAATTTCTTGCACTTTTTCTTCGCACAGTTTTGGCCAACTCGAGTGCACGTCAAGGCTCCGTTCTCCTAAGGATGGCGAAACGTTAAAAACTTGGTCGAAGGATGGTAAAAATGCGAAAAAATATAAAAATAAATGGTAGAGTAGAATTACATTATTATTTCCCGGGATGAAGAATTTTGGCTCGTCAAGTTCGTTTACCAATTTAGTAGAAATTCAATAGAAATCATTCAGTAGAAATTCAACGGCAAGAATTTACTAAAAAATTAACAGAAACAATTTAGTAGAAATTTAACAGAAAGAATGTAGTAAAAATTTGACAGAAACAATTTAGTAAAAATTTGTCAGAAACAATTTAGTAGAAATTTAACAGAAAGAACTTAGCAGAAATTTAACGGAAACAATTTAGTGAAAATTTAACAGAAACAATTTAGTAGAAATTTAACGGAAACAATTTAGGGGAAATTTAAGTTTTCAAATTAGTTTGTTCAGCACTTATTGGAAAATTTTGAAAATAGCAATATTTGGTTTTCAACGGATTTTCAAAATATAACATTTAAAAAATATTCTCCAATAGTGTCAAATCGATCCGTTCAGAGTTGAGGGGGTTATGGGCTTATAGATATGTTCTCAAAATGACTTTTCTTTTTAATTGGAGACGACTATATCTCAAAAATCACTGCACCGGTCCAATTTTGCAAGCTTCTTTTACATATCAAAAAGCAGTGCTCGAACGACGGAATTCTTTTTCGATGCCTTATTTTTTTATCGACGAAAATAGATCATTTTTCACCGAAAATCGATACTTTTACTGTGGACTGCTGCAGCCATTAAAAATAAATCAATTTTTTTATTGAATCCTTCGCCGAAGCACTAGATAATTTCACGCAACAAGTAGATGCGTTTGATTTTTTCATTTCGGATGGTTTATTGTTTCCGAGCAGCAGTGATCACCGCAACGGACATTTTTTAATCAGCGGTCTGCCCAAACCATTGTATCCGCCACATTTATAAATATTTTTCAATGAAAAATTGTAAAATATACCTACAACCATACTCTTTGATGTAAAAAAAACAATTTAAATACCTGCATATGTTCGCCAAAAGAAATCACGAAACTGTTTCTTTCTCAACCCCGTTAATCCCGGTATAGTGAACAGTATAATTTTGCGTTTTATTTTATTGCACGAGCATCTTTGCGATCGAAGTGACCAAACTTCTAATTCGTCTCATTTAAATTTCGTTGGTTTTCTGCATAATATTGAAATGTATTTCGGGTCGGTCCGGCGAAATGCATGCAACTGCAGCTATATATATATATATATATATATATATATATATATATATATATAAGAGTGTGTGTATGTAAATATAATAGACCCCGGATGTGTCCATCTGGTCTGCCTTGTGATTTGCAATTCCAAACGATTGTCCTCTTCATCTCTATCTCTCTCTTTCCCCCTTTTGCTTGATAGCTCCCTTGCTCTCTCCTTCTCTCTTTTCTCCCTATCTCTCTCTTCTCACCCAAGGGAGTTTCCGATCCTTACATTTTTTTTTCCCACCATTGTTTCATCCAGCTTCCTCCTTTCTCGTTGTCTCCTTGTGACGCGATTGAAACGCGAGCTATTAGAAACAGGAACTCCGCGGAATATCTTCGAAACAAGTCCAAGATTCTTTTCCACAGATATGGATTGTTAGCCAATGAAAGGGCGTGCCTTTCGTATTTTCCAACGTCTAGCTTGACGAGGGTTACGCCCTTTTGTCGATCGTTGGTCGATATACGCATATATACACATGCATTTAAAAATAGAAGATGCCGCATGACAAACGAGGCCATTGTATGGCGCCCGAAGGTCACTGGACCACTGAACACCGCAAGGGAAAACGCGAAGGACTTCTCACACTTCCGGGATCCCGACACTCGCTTATTATTCTGCATCGTCGTTGTTTTTTTCCTGATTCAATTCGCAATCTTTCATCTCGCTTATGTGGCGATCGATGATCCATCAGATCTTCGATCGAGAGAGGAAAAGAACCTGACCTACAAATACCGAGCGCGAGATTTCCGATGACGTTCGCGTTCCCGCGCGTCACAATGGATATAGGGTGTCTTGAAATGACCTGACTTTTTTTTATCTATTAATAAAACGTATTATTTGTGAGTGGGGGCCGGAAATTCGATCGATCAATATTCAGAAGGACCGAAATTTCGAATTCATTAATGACGAATGTTCCAATATAGATAGACCAATCTTGTGATAGTCTGGAAAATGGTTAATACAAATTGTGAATACAAATATCTCGAAATTGATTTATAGCGAAAATAAATATAAGATTTAACAAAATAATGAGAGATATAATATCGAATTTCCGGTATAAATACACCGAACAATTTGAGACGACAAATCGTCGAAGTGGAAATATTATGATGGTTTACAATTTCGAATTCATTCAAGGCGTTACCCCCACTTGTAGCGCAAAAAAGGCCTTTTTCATGAATTTTTTTAAAGAAAACTACAAAACTTTTTTAATCGATCAATATACCATCTTAAAGAACACATCTTGAAGAACTTTCAGTAATTTTTTTATTGAAAAATATTACATTGTTTAGTGGCAAATGGCCGTCAATTAAATAATGTTTTTATATACACGGTTTGCGGTGACCAACATTGCGGCGAAGTGGATCATCTGAAAAAAAATGCGGATGGATTTAGTCAAATATAAGTATAAACTAGTCTTTAATCGAAGGATTTTAAAAAATATTCATTTTTCACAAAATGGCGGACAGTCAAAGTTAATGGTTCGATTTTAACAAAAAAAGGCCGTTTTTTGGCAATAAAACGGCCATTTTTTTCGAAAAAAAAATCGAACGATTAAAGACTATGACGATATAAGACATTTTTATGTATTAAATAAGCCTGCAAAATTTCAAGCAGATCGGTTCATTAGTGTTCGAGTAATCTTGGTCACCGACTTAAGAAATGCCATTTTGAGAAAAACGCGTTTAAAGTTTCACTTTCAGTTTACACGAAGAAAATATTTTTTTTTGTAAACTTACATAGAGTCTTCTATTCCGGGCCCATACAGAAGTATGGGCCCGGATACTTATACTTCAAAAAAATGCAATAAAAAAATCGATTTTTTCAAAATCGCAAGTGGGGGTAACCCCTTAAAATAGCGATAGGCCGAAAAGGCGAACGGTCCGGATGGCGAAAACTTCGCTTCAGAATGAAGCTGGCAGATGGCGCTGGTGGCCAGTCGGGTAAGGCAGTCATCCCATGTTCGCTACTTAGGTATTCGCTATTTTAGACCATCGATCATTTGCGTTTTTATGATGTACACATTCGAAGTTGGTATTCTCGATATATGGCTTTTTGCTATAGATGGTATTACCAATATTAGATACTCACTTTTTTCTATTTCGGAGATATGAATGTTGTAGATTGTTCGAATATGTATTTGTATGACTCAAACTGCAAACTATCTTAAGGCCTAAGGCCACAGTAACTGGTATAAAATCATGTGCGAATTTATCAATTTTTTTTCGTATGAAAAATTGATTCACAAAATTATTATTGATTCACGAAATTAATTACACATCTATTTAGTATGAATATCGAGCTATTGGAAAAAATATACATATTTTTTTCGATGTACAAAACGGCCGACTACTAATATTTTCTTTTGTTATGTTTTTTAGGCGCTCTGCGGCGTGAGATTTAGCATCCACAATTTTTTACCTAGAACAAAAAACAAAAATTCTCGTCAATCTACATTAGAATACCTAGAGAAGTACGTACGGAATTTGAAAAATATTGTTTTATTCAAAAGTTGTAGGTATTTGAACTTAAGAAATGAATTTTCAGTGAAAAGTGTCGTTATAACTGCTCATAAACTGCCCATGAAATGAAAAGTTTTCGATTAATCAGAAATTCCGTATGTACTTCTCTGCGAAATGCAATTAGGAACATAACTTTTAAATTTGAAGTAAATCGAGTGAAAATTGTCGAAGTTATTCGTCACGCTGATTGGAAAAAGCTGTTTCGAGAAGTTTCGATCAATCGGCCATTTTGCACATCGAAAAAAATTTCTAACTGCTTGATATTCACACTAAATAGATGTATAATTAATTTTATGAGCGAATCACTTTTTCATACGAAAAAAATTGTTGAATTCGCACATGATTTTATACCCGTTACTGTGATCTAAGGCCTTAATACATGTTTTCGAATGAATGAGCTCTCGAATAAATAATCCTTTGGTGTAATAGCTATTCGATTTCGTCATCGGTTGAAGGATAACATTTTGAATAATTAAAGCTTCCTTATTTTGAGTTAATAATTCTGTCATTTCGAAATCTTTGTCGTTCTATATTTGGCCATTCGAAGTTTTGACCCCCACCCTTTTTATTTCACTATAAGGTACAAACATGGAGGTTATGTTTGAAACATAAAATCCGATAAATGTCCGCCTCGTCCTTGTTTGCAAACGTTCTATTTTTTGACGAAATTTTCAATGACATTTTGGCATAATAGCGGACTAATTTAATTAATGGTGGGTCCAATTGCTTCTTTGAGCTCCGGAATAGTCTGTGGATCATTGGCATACACTTTTACAAATAAACAAGTCCAATAGCGTCAAATCGCACGATCTTGGTGGCCAATTCACATCGTCGCGATAGTCCATGCCGTTTACACCATTTATCGGATAATGTGTGTTAACACATAACTTCCATGTTTGTATCTTACATTAAAATAAAAATATTCGGCCTTTCCAAATAAATAATACGTTTTATTAATAAAAAAAATGTCAGGTAATTTTGAGACACCCTTTATTTGTGGGGATAAAAATGTTGGATGCATAGCACGAGTGGATCAAGCAAGACTTGTCCGCTAGTTTTGATGTGCCCGTGCCGATCAATTAGACGTATCGGTTGAGCATCTCGTGGGCAGATAAAAGTTGCTTGCAAGAAGGAAGTAAAGAAACAGGCAATATATACATGTATATGCATAGATGTTCGTACAGTAGTCGGCTTCTCTTTGATACGTCAGCTGTCCTCGCAGTCGGACCGTAGTTCCTCCAGTGGGTATAGAAAACATGCGGAGAAAAGTGAGATTCTCCCTTTGCTGTGGTCTTCGAGTGGCGACTCGAAGAATCAACCACGACCCTTCGTCCGACAACCGCCCTGTTTCGTATTAGAAAGCCTTATGTTCGAATTGTGCGGAAAAAAGTTACATATATACATATATTAATATTTTATAATTTTACAAATTAATTTGAATTTAATAATACGATTCTTATTTTATTATTTAATTCAAATTCAATCGTTATTTAATTTAAATTGAATAATGTAATTTGAATTTAATAGTTCAGATAAAATTTGATAATTTCATTTGAATTTCATCATTTCAATAAATTCAATACTTCAATTTAAATTTACTAACTTCATTCACATTTAATAAATTAATTTAAATTTAAATTATTTATTAAATGTGAATGAAGTTATTAAATTTGATATATATATATATATATATATACACGTAGAATAGGTGATTGACAAGATCCAATGACAGCAAACCTCCAAACAAATCTCACATCCAAGTAAACGATCAGTTTTCCGTTTTAAACGATTAGCAATCCGGAACGTACAAATTCACTGCAAACTTACGTGCCAGCAAACGAGCCTTATTGGGACACTTGATTCCAAATACCGCCATCTGTTCTCCACTGCACGATTTACCGGCAAAATTACTGTTTTCCCTCACCTAGCACGTATAAATATCGCGTGGCGAGTTAACGTAAAATTTGTACCAGGTCGATAAACAATCGTGGCGACCGATTCCGCAACTGACCGCTGGTGTGTTATCTCCGCGTCGAAGACATAGCAAAATATGTGAAGTAAGTGGCAAATTAATAACGCAGTAGAAGTTCGCCAGGTGCACAGGTACATACTCCAATGTATATATATATATATATATATATATATTTCTTGGTCTCTACGTCGTTTTCTTCGGGTATCTTCCAGGATTCTGAAGTTTCTGCGGTAGCCGGAGAGATAAGCCTCCATTACTGAAATACCAAGTGCTTGACTGGCTAGTTTTGCTGCCGATTCTGTTCCACGTTGTTTGTATACATATATAACGACTAGTAGCCAATAAAAGGGCTTAGCCTACGCGATTTAACACGTGGAGAGACGCGGGTATGCCATTTTTTATCCACTATGTATATATGTTTATGGTATATATATATATATATTAAAACGTAGCTTTGCTCTTCACCACACGTATATAAGTATATTACGTGTGTGCGTACATATACGCGTGTACACCCTCGGAAAGAGGATAACCTCAGAGTCGAATTGCAGGCAATGAAATGCCCTGCCTCGTCATCAATTTTCCTACTTACTTGCATACCCCGTATACTTATTTCGCGCGGGAATCAACATTCCCTTCTCCACTCTGTACCCTCACCCGACAATTATTTCCACCAGCCCGGATATTTCATTACGAAACGTCCTTCCGCATCTCGAAAGGGAACGATAAAAATAATATTTCGTTCAACGATGGTTATGGTGCTGAACGACAGTATGGATGATGAAGTTTGCATCGTTCGGATGCATCGACTCTTTTTTTCCATCTTTTTAATCTTAGTATCGTTCCAAATTTTTCTTTGCAGATTCCGGTCGTAAATTTTCTAGTAAGGGTACGTAAAAATTTATACGTGACTCTTGTAGCTGAAGTCGGTTGGACAAAAATTGGCAGTAAAAGAAAAATCATTTTCGGTTGCATTCCAACGATGCAAATTTCAATATCATTTTTACCACGATGCTGCAATTAGTATTAAAAATTGAGAAAAAAATAGGCTGAGAATTGGAGCGGAGCGATTTTTTTGGTTCCGATGTGGCGAGATCTATTAGTATCGCTGCTTCGGTCGTGTAAAATCGATCGTGACAGTATTGTTGTCCCGGAATTGGAAGAGAAAAACAAGGTTTTTGTAAATGTAATTTATTTATTTTACAGACCTTTACAAAAATATATACGTATACGTATACAAATACGTATGTGAAAACCGATCAACGATGCTCATAAAATTAGCCGAGTTATAGAAATGACGAGGAGTACCGCTCGGGGAGCGCGGCAAAGACGCAGGCACTTTAAGGAGTTATATCTACCTAGAGGCCCGAAAAATCGGCCAAAACCCGATTTTTTTTTCTTCTGTGAAATGGTTGGTGAAACAGAAACGCATTTTCTTTTAACACAAAGATACATATATTGAGAGCCTTAGAAAAACCCAACAAGTATAGAAAAGCAACAAAAACATGGCCGCGGGCGGATGATGACATTGTTTTCGCGAAGTTTGGCGGTGGACACTCTCCAGCTTGAACGGTCAATCTGAAATCTAAAAACCAAACTGGTTATTCAAGTTAACGATAAATACGAGTCGTTGACGATGGCAGATTTTTAAAATATATTTTTTTTAACGGTGCAGCGACGAACTGAATCTCAAGCACGCAAAATCTATGGAAAGTCGTTATTTTTACCTAACGATTAAAAAATGAAGATCGACATTGAAAAAGTAAGATCGTCAACGACCTCTAAATGTTTCTCGTCGTATCTCCTATAAATCCGGAAACAATCCCTACGGTGGTTCTCCAGATACCATGTCCACCGACTTTGAAAATAGTGTTTCGAGAAAAACGCGTTTAACGTATGGTTCTGCCGGGTGCATCCGGCCGACTGTTAGAAGCTGTAACTCATTCACTTTTAAGGACATTCCAATGACATTTTTCTGGGTAGATGTAGCCCCTTAAACGCGTTTTTTGCGACACTATGCTTTTCAAATCGGCAACCACGATATTTCGCTAACCAATTGGCCAAATGAGCTCAAATTGGCATACACCTTTAGTATACTGTTTTTCAACGTTGGTAGCAGAATTGAGTTGAAATAATTTTTTTTTCAAATAACTCGAAGCTCAGCATGCCGCCACTTTGCAATTTCTTTGCTGAATCTGGTAGCAATGATCACAACACTCATACAGACTATGGACATATTCGGTTTTTTTTTCGGAAACATACAACGTCCACAGCACTGGTTGCCAATTGAAGGCGTTTTCCATGCACCCGTTGTAAGAAAACGTACAAAACGCGATAATACTTTTTCTCTTTTTCACATTTTTCTCTTGTTAATTTATACATATTCTTGAAGGATCATTAAAGATGTATATTTATGTTTTGTTATTTTATCCTGCTTTTCAACGTTAGCAGAATCGAGTCGGAACATTTTTTCTTCTTCAAATAACTCGTAGCTTGGTCAGAAAAATGGGAAAAATTGATAATCGAAGTTTAGCATGCCGCCACGGCGCAAATGTTTTGCTGAATCTGGTACAAAGCATCACAACACTCATGCAGACTATGGATACATTCTGTTTTTTACTCGGGTACATACCAAACGTGATAATACTTTTTCTCTTTTTCATATTTTTCTCTTTTCAATTTGTATACATTCTCGAAGTATCATTACACATGTGTATTTATTTTTGTAATTTTTTTTTTGTTATTCTATCCTGTTTTTCAACGTTAGCAGAATCAAGTTGAAACAATGTTTTTTTTCTTCAAATAACTCGTAGAATGGATAGAAAAATAGGAAATAATTGATGACCGAAGCTTAGTATGCCGCTACTTCGCAATTTTTTTGCTGAATCTGGTACCAAGCATCACAACACTCACACAGATGGATATATTTGGTTACATACAAAACGTGATAATACTTGTTCTCTTTTTTACATTTTTCTCTTTTCAATTTGTACACATTCGTGAAGGATCATTAAACGTGTGTATTTATTTTTTAAGTTATTTTTTTAGTTATTGTATCCTAAAAATCACCTCTAAAGGAGCATTCTAGAGGACAATACTGGGTCGAAGGCAATGTGGGCTACATAAATAATATCGGGCGAAAACAGTTTATCGCGTGTGCATGGGCGATGCGCGTTTTGTGGGCTGGTGCATACGGTGATGATGCGGACCGGGCACGTATACGGTGTGACGAGTGAGGACGTATCCGCGCTTGTCAGACTCGTATGATTTGTCGCAACGTCGACCAGCTGCGCGTACCCTCGTGTGCGCGCTCGCAAACGACGCGTATAGCAAGAAACGCGAATGAAGTCGGGATCGGCCATGCTTGAGAACCTTCTAACTGGGTTATGCTTGTGTTGGGACTGCGTTGATGCTTCTGTCGGCTGGACTCTCCGCTGCTCGAAAGCTGGCCCAATGTCCACCGTATTTTTATACATGCATATGTATGTATACGTCTATGATGCAAGGCCCTCCACCGTTGCACCAGAATGCAATATGCTCGGCGATCCTGCCGTACAGATAGGCACGGGCTTCGCGAACAAGCGACTAAACGACAATGACGTATCGCTCGGGTGCCCAACGAAGAATACATTATGATCCACTTGCGGCTACGAATGATTTATAATCTTGTAATTGTTGGTCGAAAATTAAACGAAAAATTGAAGGTTATTGCGAGTCATCGATGGTACATTGGAATCACGCGTTGTGTCCACATATCTGTTTCTATTGGGGGGTTGAAGACTGCCATTGGTTGGAGGCGATGACAGTTGGTTTTGTAAATTGGGAAAATTTATTTTGGTGGGGTCAAATAAATTTGGTAAAATACATTATTTTTTAGATGTAAACATTTGATATAATTATAATTATTTATCATTATATGTTTTTTGATAATAATTTTTGGATTTTTGATTAAAATATCGATATATTTTTTACATTTATGATTGCCTAAGGCTCATGTAGAAGCTCCTGCAATGAGGTCAATCATTTTGGCGGGGGTTATAGTAAAATTGAGGAGATATGGTTTATTACGGATTATATTGATGTTAAGAATAAATTATTATTAATGTAAATTTTTTGTTGTTTTTAGCGTCATAGGAGGAATTTTAGCTAGAAAGTCACTCGGTTTTTTTTTGGATTTCTGTTAGAGATCGGTAAATTCAATCTGCATGCGCAGATTATGGATATTCGTAGAAATAGAGGAACGAAAGAATAAATTAAAAATGCCCAAAGGACGATTTTCAATTTTTTTTTCTACTGAAAGTATCGGAATAAGGAGGTTGGGATTTTACACAGAATTGATACATAGTCTTGCCAAGTTTGAGAATATTTTCTAGTGGAAAATATCGACAAACAATGAGGTTATTATTGTTTAAACAAAGTGCGGCAATCGGTGCATGACCAATCGGTGTAGGTGGTCCTCCCAACTAGGGTGATCTGAAACGAACAATAGCAAAATGTACTTTTATTATAATAATAAAACTTGCGTATGATCGGGTACTTTTTTGAAATTTTGAAAATGGGAGAATGGCAAGCTGTGGTGAAAAGTTCGATTTTCGATATAAAAGTATCTTTAATAATTTCTTATTAACAAATGGATAAAGGTATAAAAAAACAATCCGCTTATGGGATAGAAAATATTGTAAACTATGCTCTATCAGAATTTGGAGTGAATCGAACGAATAGATTTTGAGAAAGGTATTGAAGCCTGCATCGTTGGACGGCAACGAAAATATATTTTACATATACTGCTCCGATTTTTTTTGTCGTCACATTTAGACTACGAAAATTACCGAAAAATCTTTGACGATTTTTACTAAAGCTCCATAACCAAAACCTGCGAATTAAAATATTCTAGCTAATAATAAAAATAAAGAAACGAAGAAAAACCCCAAGAATTTTCGTTGCATTCCAACGATGCAAACTTCAGCATCATTTTCGACATATTCCTACACCGTCTCATAAAACAGTTTCCAGAAAATCTCAAAAGATGAAAAACCGTGATTTGACCCTTCACAAAAATCGTCACAACTCCGTCAATTTATCGTTTTAAAAAAAAATCTTGGTTGCAACTTAAGGGGCTAGTGTGACACTTTTAAAAAATCGATGTTTTTTCGCATTTTTCGACAGTTTATACTTTCAAGAATATCCTGTAAAAAATTCAAGGCCGTATCTCTAATCATTTTATCTTGCAAAAGTCGATAGTTAAATTTTTAAACGCGTTTTTCTCGAAATGAGATTTTTCAAATTTGCTGACATTGTAACTCAAAGAGCAATTATCCGATTGACTTGAAATTTGAACTGAGTACTCTTGAATATATTTACTCTACAATGACGTAGGATATTTTTGATTGGATGAAAAATTGACGATTTGGCAGTGAAAAAAACGACCATTTTATAGGCAAGAAAACATACTTTTTTCATAACTACGCCATTTTGTTAAATTTTGATATTTTTCGAAAATCCTACGTCATTGTACAGAAAATACCTTCCAGTTTAACGACATTTTTTTCTTTTTCGGTTTCATCTACTCAATCAGCCGGAATAATGTCACCAGTGGAGGAACTTTTTTTGGCGCCTCCGAAAGCAGCGCATAAGTCGCTTGGATCTCAATATTCTTATATGAAAAAATTACGTAATATAGGTCAAATATAGCCAAATATATTCTTAATTTTCCGAAACATTTAATTGAGTACTTTTCTTCCAAAAAATTCCCGAAAAGCACCCAATTTTTCAGTTAAAGTTACCGAGCTATAAACTGATGCAAAAAGTGGTATTATCGCAACTCCAGGTTTACGCGGACGCCTAAACACTGCTCCTTCGTTCGCTCCATCATTGTCAACAGATGGCAGCTCCCTTCCAAGTGCTCTCATACTTTTATAATTCCCAATAAAATGTCTGCTTTATTTACGACGACTTGAATCCCCGTGAGGGAAAAATTCTCGCCGGCTTTTGCCCGCGCGACGTTCGCAGCATCGAAACTCACGTTGGGCAAGAGTAAAGCGATGCGCATCGAGCGGTGTCTTGCCAAAGTGATTTACGCCGACGCGACTACTTATCTCCTAACTTACGATGTTTACCGATTCAATTAGAGGCCTCTAAATTCAACGTGAAGTTAGCCGCGTGCAGGGATACACGGGCACGTACATTGGCACTTACATTTTGTGCGCGAGTGCGTGCACGGACGGTAATGAAAGTATGAGGGGTGTAGATACATTTGTTTGAACATTAATTCACCGTAACGGCCTGCTGTCATAACAAAACTATAATAAACCTTGGCTAGCTGGCTGAGAGCCAGAGGTCGGTCGGATTGTTCCAACTTACGGAATTCGCGAGCATGGTGGCGGAAACTCACCATGCAAAAGTGTGTCTGCGTGTGCACACGAGCGCAAACTTCACCGGAGCCTCGTAACTTCTCTAACAGGGGCTTAATAAAATACTCGAAACGGCTCGGGACGACATTGTTTTTCAGTCGAGTGGACTTCTGGCCGGCTACTCCGAAGATTCGAGTGATGCACTCGAGAGTTCCCGCGGACTCGCAAACTCCGCTCCGTCCCCCAAGACCTTTTCCCGGCAGCAACTTTGAATTCACTATTTGCTTCTGTTTCAAGTTCACGCGCGTGCATTTTATCAATTAAGAGCTTCGGGTACACGCTCGTAAAATTCCTTGCCGTTGGGCCGAGAAAAACGAGAGGCAAGGTGCAACGGAAGGAGAGAGAGAGAGAGTTCGCGGAACGAGGAAAACAAGAAAATCGCACCCTCGCGTTTGGTTGAATCAAAATGCTCGGTGACGGACCGGAAATTCATTCAGGTTGTTAATTTTTATTTAATTTTGGTACAACTTGGCGAAATCAGTCGAAGAAGGATTAAGGTGGTGAATTAAATTGTGGATTGATTTATTTAAGCGAATTTTATTCGATTTTTGTTTCATTTATCAATGAAATAAATTAAATGTAAATAAATAATGAATCATTCTATAAGTATAATTTATCGACAATTAAATTGATAATTAAAACCGTGAAATAAATTTAATCATGTATCAAGTAATTGGTTAATTTTTCGTGTACTCGTTAATTCAACTTGTTAGCGAAATAAGTCGAAGAAGGATTAAGTCGGTGAATTTAATAATAATCGAGTTTTATTCGATTCTTATTTGATGTAGCACTGAAATAAATTAAATGTAAATTAATAATTTATAATTCTGTAACTTTAATTTGTCAACAATTAAATTTATATTTAAATCCGTGAAATCACTTTATTCACGTATCAAGTCATTGATTAATTATTCGTGTACTCATTAATTCATCTTGTTTATTTTCATTGAACTTGTTGGTAAAATGCGTGAAAGAAAAATTAAATAGACGAATTAAATTAATCGATGGATCATTTTATTATGTCGTATTTTATTCGATTCTTGTTTGATTTATCACTCAAATAAATTGAATGAAAAATAAATGTAAATTGATAATTAAATCCGTGAAATAAGTGTATTCATGTATCAAGTGATTGATTAATTATGCGTGTATACATTAATTGAACTTGTTCAATTTTCATTCAACTTGTTAGTAAAATGAGTTGAAGAAAAATTAAATACACAGATTAAATTGAACCATGGGTCATTTTATTTTATAAAATTTTGTTCGAATCTTAGAGATTTATTACTGAAATAAATTGAATGAAAATTAAATGTAAATTGATCATTTATGATTCTATAAATTAAATTTATCAACAATAAAATCAATAACTAAATGCATTCATGTATTAAGTAATTAATTAATTGTTCGTGAGTTCATGACTTCAACTTGTTCAATTTTCATTCACTTCGAAGTCGAAGAAATATTCGTCGAATAAATATTAAAAGTCGAAGAAATATTAAATAGACAAACTTAATTGATTGATGGCTCGATTTACTTCATCGACCTCAATTCGATTCTTATTTGATTCATCGCTGAAATGAATCAAATTAAAATTAAATGAGAATCGATAAATTCATTAGCGTAATTATTAATTTAACTTCTTCAATTTTCATTCACGTTGTTAGTGAAATAAGTCAAAGAAAAATCGAACAGACAAATGTAATTGATCGATGGCTAAATTTATGGCATCGACTTTAATTCGATTCTTATTTGATTTATCACTGAAATAAATCGAACGCAAATAAAATACTAATTGATCAATTTCGAATTGATAATCCTATCAATTTAATTCATCAACATTTTAATTGATAACTAAATCCATAATTTAAATTTATTCCTGTATCAATTTATTAATTTAATTAATCAATGAGCACGTGAATAATTGATGAATTAAATTAATGAATGCATCGCCAATTAAATCGAATTAATTCATTAAAATACATAAATTAACTTTCTGTTCAACAGACGTTACCTTCAACGCTCAACTCATTGCGGACTCGAACTAAATAACATTACATTATTTTTTATTCGATATAAACAATTCGAGCGCGTTTCAACGGCTGTACGTCTCGTGTCATCTCCAGACAAGGAGAAAATAAGAAAAAGGCCGGATTTGAAATCTCGCTAAGGGGCGTACGAGCCTTCGGCGTATAATTGAAGAAGTTTCCGTGCATATAAAACGGCCTACGTCTCATCCGGTAAGATCGAGAATGCAAAAGCGTACAGAGGCTATCCTCACATGCTATTAGTCTCGCAAAACTCGTGAGAATAAATAATCACTTATGCATTCCTCGTTCGTTCTCTCCCTCGTTTGATCGATTTACCACGAAGAATCCTCCGGGCGAACCTAACGGGGTCTTCCAGCTCGAAGATGAACACACACGGTCACACACACACGGTGATTTGAGCCTGGCAATTCTTGGCTTTTTGTCGTCGCGTTGAGCTCGGACTGGAACCGCGCTGGGCGCGCGTTCTCGCTCCGCGAACGGAAAGTATAAGTTATCACGACCAGAATGGAGGAGAGTGAAGTTACTTACCTTTTACGCGAGAGAGAGAGCCACGGTGAAAAATAATTTATACAATGGAGCCACCGCATTAAAAAGCCCATCGAGCTCTCCCTATTAAATTCCAATAAGGTTTCAAGAATTGTTCTACATACTAGTATCCCTCGTACTATCGACACCCTTCATCCTTGTCTCGCGACGTCGATCACGGCGATCGATCGTTACATAGTTTTTGTCACTCGTCAATCGACACTTTTTGAATTGAACCCGACAATATTATACCGATGTTTCTTATGGTGTTGAAGTTCGCATCGCTGGGATGCAACGAAAATTCTCTTTTATATTTTTATTTCCTTATTCTTATTATTATATATATTTTTTTTGCAAATTTTAATTATCGATACTCGAAGAAGGTGCGTGAAAAATCGTCGAAGGATTTTTATGGCGAAAAATAGGATAAGGAAATTCAAGCATTTAAAAAAACAAAATTTCACAGCATTCTGACGACGTAAACCTCAATATCATCGTTGATTCTCCTGAAATGATGATTATGCATATAATTTGGCTTTTTTAATAGATGCTATTCCGTTACTTTGTAGCATTCAACAGTTTTCTATATTTTGACATCTTTCTACAGAGCAGATTATACAGAAATATCGTCGTTATTTTTTTCTTTTTTGTATTTTGAGTGTGAAAATCATTCCTCTGGAGTGTAACTATCCAAACTCCATATAAACGAGCCAGCTGAAGAGGTACTAAAAATTTTGAAACATCAGAAAAAAACATTCCTCGAAACTATTGAACCTATTTAATTTCTCCTTGAAAAAAAATGGTAATTCTTCAGATAAGTGACTTTTCGAAAAATCAGCCTAAATTTTTTTGTTTGGGTTTGTTGATTTGGGAACCCAAAGAAACCCAAACAGACACATTTTTCGGCGAAGTCACTTACCCAAAGGATTAGCAAAAAAATAATGTGCACAGGGATCTCGCAATAAAATACGAAATTTTATAACCGTTTTTCTCAATCATTCCTCTGGAGAGCTATAAATCAGTTCATATATTGTGTGACGGGTGACGTTAGCTGATCATGCTTGCCAGAGCAGTGCCTTCTACATCTCCTTTTCCGAAGAGTCTGATTGTGTCGTATGATATTTGTAGCTTACGTTTCCCCCCTACAGACCTTGTGTGTTATGAGGTGGTGTGACAGGCGAGGGAGTCATTCCTCTGGTCATTCTTAACTGTACCATCTTCCAATAAAAGAAGACAGTCTTCACCTGTTCAAGTGGATCTTTTAGATACCTACTCATCGCCAGATTTTGAGGTTAAAAAAACGTACCCCCCAACGTGACACTATCTTGGTTACGCATGTGTGGATATGCGTGAGGTTATATGAAAATGATTCTCTTAGATTATTGCCATATTGCTGTCGAAACAAACAATAAATAAAAAGTCGCCGTAGAAAAAGAGAAGCTGAAAAACGGAGACACGGAAGACTTCAACAGGATCCTGTATGAAGAGAGAAGTTCAAACAAAAAGAGCGAGATCAATATTCAAAGAAAAAGAAGCAGAACATATTAATAAACCAGTAAAAACTTGATGGGAAAACGTTTGCATCATTCCTCTGGCCCTGGTACTCCTTTCGATCACGAAAAATCTCTCAAAACTGAAACATCGGTGTGATCCATAGGGAATTACATTATATCGATTAGAACCGAAGTCAATTGCAGTTTTTAAATGAAAAAAATGTAATATTTCTCTTTATAAATTTCGTTATCCTGCAAAGTGATCATTTTGGGAGAATCACCCATACACCAGCATCACTTGTCCAAGACTTCTCCCGACGTTTTCTCAATTTCAGAATGTTCCCCGCCCCCGGATGATTTTTTTTCCACTCGAGAAATATAGGCTGTCTCAAAATGACCTGACATTTCAATTCATAAGAAATAATTTTAATACAAACGTATTATTTATCTGAAAAGTGCGAATATTTTTATTTTAGTATAAGGTACAAACATGGAGGTTATGCGTGCAACACAATATCCGATAAATGGCCGCCTCGTCCCTATTTGCAAACGTTCACTCTTTTGACGAAATTTTCAATAACATTTTGGCATAATTGCGGACTAATTTAATTAATGGTGCGTTCAATTGCTTCCTTGAGTTCCGGCATGGTCTGTGGATCATTGGCATACACTTTTTCTTTCAGAAAACCCCAAAGAAAGGAGTCCAATGGTGTAAAATCGTACGATCTTGATCAGAGGCGAGTTCGCAGGGCACGCCCCCCCCCCCCCCCCCCCAAGACGGTCCAAATCGACTATACAAAAAAGCCAAAGAGTTCTAGAATAATCACATCCCTCCCCCTCCCCCGGGTCAAACCGTGCCCCCCCCCCCCCAGAAAAAGATTCTGGATCCGCCCTTGATCTTGGTGGCCTATTCCCATCGCCGCGGCGCGAGATAACACGATCCTGAAACTTCGTCTGCGATAACTGCATTGTTTCGCCCGCAGTGTGGCAGGTTGCGCCATCTTGTTGAAAGAACATGTCTTCCAAGTCCATGCCGTTTACGACATTTATCGGATATTGTGTTCCACACATAACCTCCATGTTTGTACCTTAAGGGAAAATTGAAAAAAAAATCGGGCTGTTAAAATAAATAATATGTTTGATTAATAAATAAAAATGTGAGGTCATTTTGAGACACCCTTTATCTTCGTACTCCGTGTCTGCGGAAATCCCCAGTGACGGCGATTCCGCCTCCGTTGGTAGTCACCGAAACGTGATTTGCTCCTCGGTTGCGCGCCATTGACAGCTCCTCTCAGATATGACACTTTGTCGTCCGTTCCACGTCGCCGTAACTCATTAACTCTGCAAAGACACGCGTTTGTCATATACCCGCGCGCGAGTAGAGTCAACGGGGTACGAAATATACTTGTACATGTACGCGGTACGTTTTTCTCGTTTACTCTTCTTCCGAATGTCGTGTTCCATCAGACGAACGATGACAACCCAACGTTTAATCACTTTCAGCCCAGCGTCGGATTCCTCAAATCGTTGAATTCTCTCTCTCTCTCTCTCTCTCTCTCTCTCTCTCTCTCTCTCTCTCTCTCTCTCTCCCTCTCTCTCCCCCTGCCTGCCGCTCTGTGTCTTCGCAGGAAAGTCAATGATATATTGGATATGTCGCGAGAGTGGTAATAGTGGAGCTCGGGTATTCAACAGTCGCTTTGAATGACGATCCGACCGAGTGCAATGACTTTTTCGACGACATTTAAATATTATACGTATATAGATATATATTTCATGATATTTTAAGCGCTCTAGGAATTTGCCGATTTCTCAAACCCATTACAATATAAATCGCAGCTTGACAGATCGAGAGTCTAGAGCGTTCAAAGGAATGAAAATTGTCTGGCACTGTAATTCCATGCATTCGAGTACGTTCGAAAATCGTCTAGATATAAGCTCGCCAAAAATGTGCGAGAGAAAGATCAAACGACGATTCGGGATGACGACAAAACTAGGTTTGCGCAAGAGGCACACGGTTTACCTGCATCGGCAGGGCGCAGCGTAACATTTCGAATGATATGTTTATACATATGCACCAACAATTGGATATTTGTATTTTATATTTATTTATATTATATTTATATACAAATCTAAATATAATTTTCTGAGTTCCAACGTATTTGCGGGTTTTCATGTATTATTCTTAGATATATAAATATAATAAATAAATATAAACGTTAATTTGTTTATAAATATAATTTCCTGAGTTCCCACGTATGTCCATGCGATTTTTTACGTATTACCCTTTTATATACAACTATAATAAATGAATATGAGGGCTAATTTATATATAAATATAATTTTCTGCATTCCAAGGTATACCTTTGCGGGTTTTCATGTGTTACCCTTTTATATAGGTATAATAAATAACTATAAACGTTAATTTATATATAAATATAATTTCCTGAATTCCACCGTATACCCTTGCGGTTTTTTTAGTATGACCCTTTTATATATAACTGTAATAAATATACATAAAAATTAATTTATATATAAATATTATTTCTTGAGTTCCACCGTATACTCGTGCGGCTTTTCATGTCCCCCTTTGTATATAAGTATAATAAATAATTATAAACGTTAATTTACCTGTATGTAAATATAATTCCCCGAGTTCCAACGTATACCCTCACAAGTTTTTACGTATTACCCATTCCCAATTTAGCCCTTTCCTACCGCTCCCTATCCGCAGATCGTAACATCCACTGCGTCCACAGCCGTCTCAAGCTACACTCTATCGCAATTGCCGATGGTACGGGGAAACTGCGGAGAATCCATACCGCTATAGACGGTCCCGAATTCTCCCGCCCAGGTATGAAATCAAAAGGCTGACGATGGAAACAAGCTTGTGCTAGCCTTGTTTCACCAAGCCTGAGTGAGACAGACCTGGCCCAGGTTTCATTGCATCGTTTGGAGCAGCCGGGAACCAAGACTGGCTGCTTAGCCTAAACTCAGGGTTATTTCAAGCTTTATTCAGCTGGTGAATTTTGAGGCTGATAAATCAAGGCTGGATGCAGGCTTGTTTCAGGTTGTGATAAAATAAAATAAGTTTAAAATAATATTTTTTCTGTACGGTTATGAAAAAAAAATTTAGCAATAAATTTGTCGGGTGCGAAGGCACGAAAAACGAAAGCGAAGGAGGCAGCTCAGAACATTTAAACATATGCTCTTATCGATATTTATGAGGTACACAAAAAAGTGTATACGAAAATAAAAGTACGAAATAAAATAAAGTATTGTTTTTAAAAATATTTTTTATATATATTTTGTAACAAATAATATAACAAATAATAAATATATATAATAAATCAAATGAATTCTTTACAAATTTATTAAATTTACCCCAATGTAGAATATAGAAAACTAAAAACAGGCCTCATATAGCCTCGGGAAGAGTTTGGGAAAAGCCTGGTCATAAATGCTCGTGAAGGCTTCATTAAGGCTCGTTTTGAGCCTTGTTGTTTCGTCGTTTCAGGCTTAGTACAGGCTTTTCTACCAGCCTTTGGTCAAGCCTGTGTGCAAAAGCCTGAAACCGCGTTATCATTCAGAGGTTCAGCTAGGCCTGAAATCAGGCTGGTGCTCAGCCTGAATTAAACAATGTGAGCCTTGTTTCAGAGCTTGGCGAGCCCTTTTTTCATCGTCAATTCCTACCTGGGCGATTCTCTGTTGCACAGACGTTTCACTCAATCACCTAAACCGAGGTCTCAGAAGCATTGATCTTTCGCTGACCGTTCATGCGCCAGTCGGTGCACGGCTGAACGGTCACCGCTCCGAGTACCGGCCATGCACAACGCTGCTTAACTCAAAGTACCGCCGGAGACGAACTCCGAACATCCATCCACCATTGGCATTCAATATATAAATATACCTTTACCTACTAAACCCAAATAGATAGGTGGTCCAACCACGTTCGATAAGTTACACTAGTCAGATTTGGAGATAAACAGAAGTTACACCTCGCGGTAACACGTACGGAAATTAACATGCAGCCATATATATATATATATATATATATATATATATATATATATATATATATATATATATATATAAATATGTATGTGTGTCAGAAGGTAAGCGTTCGATCGCGAAGCGTCCGCTCGACACAAAGCGGGCTTTTAAAAAAAAAGCATTAAAATGAACTTGGCGAACTGTGGAGATCTGCTCGATGCGCATTTCCATACCGGTACCATTCTCGAGGTTACCAGTTAAGGGTCGGTCCCTCTGTCTCGTTCTCTGTATTTTTTGCTCTCTCTCGCTCTCTCTCTCTCTCTCTCTCTCTCTCTCTCTCTCTCTCTCTCTCTCTCTCTCTCTCTTTCTCTCTCTCTGAGGGTTTTTCGTTGAAAAATGCCCGTGACCATGCGGTTTCGCACTTCTCGTCCCATATGGGCACATACGTACACGAAAATTAGTGTATGTATATATATATATATATATATATATATATATATATATATACACACACACACACACACACACACACACACACACACACACACACACACACACACATATTTATTTATATATGTGTATACGGGCGCCAAAAGAGAGTTGACAGCGGTCTATATTCGCCCCGCGGAAACCATCAGTGCAAAGCAACCATTTGTATCCCTGGCTTATCCGGTCATCTTTGGAACCGCGCGAGCAACAGGGCGCTCCGTTATGGCCGCTGGACCGAAATCCCGAGATAAAATACGCGCGCGCGCGCGCGCATTGCCGTTGGTTCGAGATTCGCGATTGCTCGTTTTCGTTCCTTGTTTTTTTTTTTTCACTTTTTTTTTCGTCGGTTAGGTCACCTCCGACACGTTCCGGACCGCGAAAGTGAAATGAAAAGTGTACGAATAATATTGAACGGTCTCGTAATGATGTTAATATCATTACACACACGCACACGCGCACATAGGAATACGAGATTGCGTATGCCAAGTATTCATGATCGCGCCAGCCGTCGCGGCTTTTCGATCTCTCCGTTCCGTCTGTCTCGCTTTGCACATAGGTATACCGGCGGCAATTTCGTTCCGCGCGCGAGCGGTAAATCCAAGTGTACAATGACCGCGGCGATTCACTTACGTGATTAGCAATAAATCTGTTATCCGCGCGGGACTCGCGAGTTCCCGAGCGCATATCCATCAGCGACCATTAAATCTCGGCATCGGTACAATCCATCAGTTCAACAACTCGACGCACTCGCGACATTTCAAGATTCTCGGACTATTGTATGCACGTTTACTAATATATATATATATATATATAAAAGATACGGAAAACTAATCAACAATTGGATTGTACGTGACTGTTCAAGATCGAAAAGAATTCTATAACTGACAACTACGGGTCAAAATACATTATAGATCTTTCTAATACTATAAAGTTGCCGTCGCCAGCTGTGCAAGCGTTTTTTTCCACTGAAAAAAAAAATCATTCATCCAATATCATTGGTGTTATTGAATGAAATTTCGTTGATTCAATTGTAAAATTGTTGGTGTAAATAATCGGATTTATTAGTCAAAACAAAACGCTATTGACATCAATAACATGATAAAACTAAAAGTTTTTTTTTTCATTCCAAAGATATATTGTTCACCGAGAACAATATATTATTGAAACTATCTAAAAAATTATCGCGAACAAATTATATGGACTTATAATTATATATCTTCATAGTTAAATTATACAGCTTTAGCATTTTCTGCAACGAACAAAAAAAAGCGTTTCAATTCATAACACGAATATTGTTGATTCGAGTAAACAAGAAAAATTGAATTTCGCTCGTTTGATTCATATAAAATTTCTATTGAGTAAATATGTCATTTTATTTTTTTCACCATATCCGATATTGATTTCCAAAAATATTAAGCAAATGTCGGAATTGGTTAAAACATTATGCGAAAATAAAATTAGTTCCTTGCGCATTTGGTTGAAAAAATGCAATCAAATCATGGCCGAGCGCCACCGAAATTATAGGTGTGAGGAAACCCGTAGTTCTCGGAGTAACCGCTAGAAGCCGCACGCGCGCTCGTTTCGCGTAAGCGTAGCGCGAACTGAAAATCTACTTAAACACCGGAGAAACTCTAAAGAGTATCGCTTCTTGGCCTGTGGCTCAAATCAAAGTGTTGTATTTGTACTTATCAGTTGAAAATCTGATATTCTCTCCATGGATATTCCATTGGATATCTGAAATTCTCTCCACTATTATCGTGGGTGATCATTCCAATGCTCACTTTTCATTTAAGATTTAAAACAAATTGAAAAACTTACGTCCCATGGCATATTCGTTTCGATACAGTAAAGAAATAATTAATTCTATTGATTATATTTTTGCCCGAAATAAAAAATGTTGTAGCAACCGCTTAATTATTTCATCCATACATCTACGGATTGTATATAGAATGATTTCAATAGAATATCATTTTATTTGAAGGATAATGTAGATATTCAGAGAAGAGAAGAGCTTTTTTCAAATAAAATAATATGTTATTTAAATCAATCACATTTTCCAATATTTTATAGTATTGTAACAATCTCATATATCGGTGGCACTCCGCAGCAGCACATTTATTTGGATCACCCAATATATTTTTTTGATTCAATTGGTTTTTTTTCTCAGTGTCCAGGCTGAGATTAAGTTAGTGCAGTTGGCATACGATGCTGAGACGATATCGATCATTTTTCGAGATGTCGTCTCTTTGTCTGTCCGTTAAGGAGTTTCGAAACAATTGACAAAAATTAGTACTTGATTTAAATTTATACAGTACATTCGTTGTCATTTACTGAATGTACCCGCAAAATTTTTAATCGACACCGTTTCTATAAAACACCGTTTCTATAAAATGTATAATTGAAAAAATACTCTTCAACATAGGGAGATGCCTACGTTTATCCCTTTACGTATGAAAGAGTGTGAAAAAATGTTTAGAATGTTATGCAAAATCGTCAAATCACGCGATACATTATAACAATTTTGTCATCAGCTAGGGCTCTCTGCTAGCGCCTCAGCTACGGCTCCGTCGAAAAAAAAAAAACAACTTTATACCTCCCAATAGATGGAAACAATTTCATCAAACAGTGGAATTGATACATTGTTATGTAAAGTACCTATTTTTGTACGATTTTCATTAAAAAATCATCACAAAACCAGGTTTTGCTCACTTTAGGGCTCTGTAAAATATTTAGGGTTTCAAAAGGGTTTCGTCGCCAAAAAAGTTTGACAACCGCTGGTCTAGACGATCGATTTGAAATTTGGAGAGTGCATTCAGCATATGACAAAGAATTTAATGTATAAATTTGAAGCAAATGGTCACATTTTATCATTTGTCCTGAAACTCCTTAAAGTGAAGGTGGCGTGAAATAAGCTAAAGCTTTTTTTCCCGAACCATTGCCATGTGATAATAAACGCTTCTAGAATTTTCCTTCCCTTGCTCACCACTGCTATTAGTATGATAATAAAAAGGTCACCGGCGCGGATATTTTTTTAATACTTGGAAAATTACGTACACGGCAAGCTGTAGGAAAAATAAGTTGGATTTTCGATCAACAAAACAACTTTAATCGTTTTTTATTAATAAGTGGATAAATATATCAAAAAATCATCCCGTTATACGATCGAAAATGTTACTAACTATGCTCTGTCTAAATGTCAAGTAAATCCAAGTGGATTCCGCGCGATTTCCTGATTAACGTCTTTTGAGAATTTTTTTTTTTTTTTTTTTTGAAATTATGAAAGGGAGTTTGTTGGAATTTCAAAAAAAAAAAATTCTTCATTTATTCCGTGCACAAATTTGATGGGGAGCCCCAAGATGCATCCACATCTGTATAGGGATTTGTTAGGGACACCGCACTTATATAGGGATTCCTTATTGGGATCCAATTGGATTCTGCACTGCACTGCACCCGATCGACGCCGCTTGAGAATTCTTGCCACGTTCGTATCAAATATATGTGAAAAGTCATGAGAAAAAACTCGGCGTGTTGAGACATAACCTGCACGCTTCCCGAGCGCGTACGTTTGTGGTCATATTATGTCAAAGTGCAGTAAAATAAATAGCAAACGATCATTAAAGTGGATTTTCAGTGATGTGATTTAAATCGATTTTTAAGATATACTTTTTCAAGCGAATTATACTTTTTTAAGATAACATTTATACATTTTCAAATCCACTCATTCTGAATATCTATATATTTTGTTTAGATAATTCAACGTACAGAGTGCGATGGGATCCATCAAAAATCGTATTGGATCCTGATCGACAATGTGGGAATCCTCTAGGATTCGAATTGGATTCGTACATTGGATTCCAATGGAGATTCCAGCTGAGAATCCAATGTACGAGCGTGACACTTTGGTATAGGGACAAGTATGACAATCCAGTTTGATCGCTCTGACAATTTCTGCATGGGTTACTTACCATCACTTTGAGTGTGATAATAAAACTGTCGTACCATACGATACTTTTTGATATTAAGAAAATTCCGTGCATGGCAAACTGTAGAAAAACCAAGTTCGGTTTTCGACAAAAAATATTACATAATTTGTTATTAATAAGCGGATAAAAATCGTTAAAAAATCACTCCGTAATACCATGGAAAACGTCACAAGCTATGCTCTACCAGAGTTTGAAGTGAATCGGATGAACAGATCTCCAGATACGACTTACATAAAACAGTTTCGAAAAAAAAACATTTAAAAAAGGGCAAGTCTCAGCAAGCCGATTTACCGGTAGTGCAGTGGGCGATCTGGCGTTTCACGAAAATCGTCATAACTCGGTTAATTTTTGGAATTTTTGAAAAATCTTCGTTGCAAATTAAACTAAAGACCCAAGGCTACAAAACTATGCAATAAAAATCGTATTTTTTTTTAATTTGAAGCTTCCGCAAACCCCTTAATGTGTGGAAAGGGTGTTTCACATAACAACCTTAGTATTCAACCCTTAACTCTGGAGGTACATTCATATTGTTTGTTTTAGTTAGACACACTGGATCTGTGAGGAAACTTTCGAATGAATTACCGTAAAAGGGTGTTAAATTGTCATTAAGGGTAACTTTGACAGTTTTCTGGTCTACTTTAACAGTGCGTCAAAATACGGTTTAAATGTGTGCGCATTTAAATGTGTTTAAAATTGTTGTTCAAGCTTATTATAATGTTGCAAAAGTTGATTGTAATGTTGCTCAAGTTGATTTTGATCTCAATGATAATGTAAGACTGATTAAATGTCTATAATAGTACCATAGGTACTTGATATTTTTATGTAAAATATTTCCTTAACAAAGATGACAATTTGACTGTAAAAAATGGTTGTTTTTCATTTAATTCCATGTATAATGCAGAAAATATTAATTTTTTTAAATTAAATCATGCCAGAGTGACCCTTAATCTTGGACATAAGTTGCATTTCAATGCCTTGTCAAAAAAACTCGACATTAGAGGTTACTTTGACACTTTTTGTAACATATACAATTTCCGGGGGACGGGGGAGGCTTGACTTTCTTATACATTTGACAGCCAAAAGACATATTGTTCTATTGGAGCAAAAAAAATTCGAATTTAGGATCTTTAAAAAAGTCACTTACAAAAAGCTTCCAAAACCTGTTCAATGTAACCTCATTTTACGGTAGTTTCCTTGAAATTACGTCTATTCGGATGATTATTTAAAAAAATACAAGAGCAGACCGTCAGGAAAGCACCTGTGGAGAGAAAATCTGTGTTCGGTTTATATTTTGTCTGAGAAAGTTGAGCAGAGAAAAACTCACGTTTTTCCTCTTTCGCGAAACATTTTTATTTTTTTACTTTACTTTTACTTTACTTCTTTTTAGTTTCGCGAAACGTTTTTATTTTTTACTGTACTTTTACTTTACTTTTACCCGACCAAAAAGGGTCTTACAGACCCAAGAGTGCACTCATAGGGTTAATACTATAGAAATCGACAATTAGATGAACGAAATTTCCAACACTTTAGTCATGTTACAGAATATATTGTGCTGATAGTATCAGTCCATGGCTGCATGAGTGCAATGTGCATTCAGCATGCGCGGAAAAGTCCACCGTGAGGAAGACGTCGCACAGGCACGGAACCAAGATGAGGTCCTCCATCTCGCCCACATAGCACCTAAGGGTTAATTCGATGAGCATCCAAGTCGCGGGTAAGGTTAACCTCCTGGTATATACCGCGCGGCACAAAGTGAGTTAATATAGAGGCAGCAAAGTTTGCCCTAGCGTGGATTAAACGCGTACCGTGGCAAGTTCAGTCGGGTGATAATGCAGCATCTCCACTAGAGGCACATACCACCATTGTTTGATCCACATACACACGCGCTCGCGGGTTTCAACAACCGCCCGCTCACGTGCAACTTCCGACTTCCGGCCTGCTCAGTCGGTAACGCTTTTGTTAGGTGGCAACGAGTGGGTGTCGTTCCCATTTGGGTCAATTGGGATGTCGATTTCGGAAGTGTGCGAACGATCGGGGGATGAAGGCGTAACGCTTGGATTTGTTGTAAAAATGTTTCTCGATTTTAGAAGAAAAAAAACGGAGTTTTGATTTTTAGTAGGTTTGCTAATGGTTTTGGTTTCCTTGGGGCGGAATCTTTGGGTAAAAAAAAACAAACTTGCTCAGATCGTCAGCTGCGATAGCGAAATGAATCAGGGTAGAAGCAATAGGCATTTTTTTTACATAGCGCAATTTTGTTTTGTGTTTAAAATTTTTTATTTTGAAAAAAAACGCATTTATT
Source organism: Ophion slaviceki (assembly GCA_944452715.1). Taxonomy (NCBI): domain Eukaryota; kingdom Metazoa; phylum Arthropoda; class Insecta; order Hymenoptera; family Ichneumonidae; genus Ophion; species Ophion slaviceki. The sequence goes on from OX101791.1 coordinate 30,574,666, forward strand.
CTTTTCATCGATGCCAAATTATTAGAAACAATGCTCACGCCCTTACAATCCATGGTGTTGAAGTTTGCATCGTTGGAACGCAACGAAAGTATTTGTTACATTTTATTTTCCATATTTTTATCGTTATAGAAGATCTTTTGTTTTAATAGATTCTTATTGTAGATCGCTGAATGAATATGTTAAAAAATGGTTAAAGGCTTTTTGTAGACGAAATCTGCCGAAGAAAATTAAAGGAACTTGAGTATATTCATTTTCGTTGTATTCCAACGATGATATCTTCAACCTCATTAAAATCTAAAATTTCCTGCCCACTCTTGTTAAATTAAACCACCACCAATCAAATCCTCACGCCCTTAAAATAAAAAATTTCTCACCAATTTCCCCTAAATTCATTCATCGCAATTTCCCCACAATTTTTTCACAATTATCCACACTGCAAAAAATGATGCAATCATCTCAAGTCTCGAGAAAATTCCACCACGAAAATCTTTTTCTGGAAACCCAAACCCCTTTAAAATCCAGCGGCGTTCTCTGATTCTCGCCTAATAAAATCGCGCTATTTCCACTAAAATGCTCTAAATTCATGTGTAAAAAATTATCCACCATCGAAACGAGGCAACTCCATCGAAAAAACCGGGAAAGCCTAGACCCCCTCAAAATCAAAAGCCTTGCACTGATTTTCACCGAATGAAATCGCGATATTTCTCCTATGATACTCTGTATTCGCGAGGGAAAAATTATCCCGACATGGAAAGGAGGCAGCTGGATCGCGAGGAACAGGTTCAGGAGGGTCGGACAATGTATCGACCAAATTAATTTGCGTCATCGAGCATGCAACGCGGCGGGGCATCGCAACACGAGGATTCCGATTATCGTTTTTGGCGACTCGAGAGCCACGACACGCGCATTCATACGTACACGTGGCAAATATCGTCAATGAAACGAGGCGGAAAGTCCGTGCGCGTTTGAGACGGAACGAGATGCTTCTGAGATCTTTCTTATATACAGGGTGACAATTATAACGCGGCTACTTGTTTTAAAGGGTCTTAGGCAGAAATTCAGTAAACGAGAAAAATACGATTTTTATTGTTTTCCAAGAACTCTTCGAAAAAAAATACAGCGTACTTTTGTCATCAGTAGTATTTGCCAAAAAAATCAGCATTCTGGAAAAAAATAAAAATTCCATTGTGGGCACAGCAAAATGACGATGATTGAATTCCAAATACGAAACACATGTGAAGAACTTTTTTTTGCTTATCCCGTCATTGAGAAAAAGTGCATCAAGGTCGCAAAATTGAATTCCATTAAATAAAACTTTTTTTTGTAGTTTTCTGTATGCCGAATTTTTTATCTGGCTAAATTTGAAATGGAATTTTGATATTTTGCTAAATTTGAAATAGAATTTTGATATTTTACTAAATTTGGAGTAGAATTTTGATATTTTACTAAATTTGAAATGGAATTTTGATATTTTGCTAAATTAAACAAAAATTGCTATTTTCCCAGAACCCTTCATTGTTTTGGCAAACATCACTCGCCACAAAAATACGCTGAATTTTATGTTTCGAAAAATACTTGAAAGATTCTAAAATATCATGATATCAAAGTTTGCATCGTTGAAATGCAACGAAATTTGAATAGCTCGATTATTTTTTCAAAATCTGGGCTACGAGGAACACTCGAGCATTTTTTACGATCCTCATAAGAAATCTACAGCCCGAATTTGCAGAATAGACTTTCGAATGACGAGAAAAATGAGGAAATGAAAAGAAATGTTTAATTTTCGTTGCATTCCAACGAAGTTCAACATTGGTTCATATCATATAATTTTTCGGTGGCGAAATTTTCTCGTAAGATGGTTAACAAAATACATGCGCACGTTATAATTGTCACCCTGTATACGTATACGTCGGTGATCGTCATAATCGAGGTCGCACTGCTGTGACGCGGTGCATTCGAAATTGATGGAAGTATGCTCGCATCACGAATTCTTGGGAAGTTTGGAAACGCACTCGCGATACAAATATATATATGGGACATTCCATGCCATTCCACCCAGCCCGTCACCCCGGCCATTTCTGGTTTCCCTGATTTTTTTTTGTAAAATTGTAGGCCATCTACGGAATATCCACACCAATTTTTAGATGTTTATCTCTATTCTTTTAAAAGTTATAATTTCCCAAAAAACATCGATTTTGGGAGTTTGAGAAACGTTTAAACGCTGATAACTCCTGAACTAATTGAGGTATCGACAAATGTCACTATATTACTTTTCTTCCTTTTGAAGCATACTTTCGTAAAAAAATATGACAAAACTATCAATTATCAATTTCAACGTTTTTTTTGCTACTAAAGTAAAAACCATTTTTTTAAAAGATAATACACTTCCTAATTTTTTTTTCAAAAAATTCTCTAAAATAGAGTGACCCATTTTATGATTTTTAAGACTAGTCTCATTGTGGGCCCGTTTTTCCTTCATTTTTTTCCGAATTAATCATTTTTTTAGAAGATTTTTATCATTTTCATCTCCAATAATGCTATTAATGATTTTGTGATTTCCAATTCGGCTTCGTCAGGCCTGAAACAGTTCATTTTTAATTTGTGCTGAATTTAACGAAGAAAAAAAATGATTTCTTTATTCGAAATATTTTTTTTTTCGTTGGAAAATCTAAAAATTGGTGTGGATATTTCTTTTATGGGGTACAATTTTACAATAAAAAATCACGAAAACCAAAAATGATCGGAGCACGGGCTAGTCGAAATGGCGTGGAATGCCCCATACATACATACATACATACATACATACATACATACATACATACATACACACATATATATATACACACACATCGTTTCCCGTGCGAAGATCATGCTGCGGAAGCCGATCAACCGAGGCAAAGAGGAGCACACGCCCAATGTGAAAGTGTCTTCGTTGCATCCGCGCTCTCTTTCCCTTCTTCCTTAGCCGCGCATTTCTCGCCCACGAAATCGTGCTCTTATTAACGAGCGGGACATTCCCGACGGGCTTCGAATCCCCGAATCGCACTCGCGCGAGTTCCCTCACCGTGCACGCCTGCAGTGATATTCGCAGTGTGTGCATATCTCGCTTATACACCAAATACACATCTGTACATACGAAAATGGGCGAACGAGCGATGCTCGAAGAATTTTCCCTGATATGCCTCGCGTATGCCGGTTATACAAACACGCGCGCGGCATTCATGTACGCGTCAGTGCATTTTTTACGCGGCGGACTGCATGGAACCGGCGTGGATGCAATTCGTTTCACCTTGATGAGATATATTTATATCGAAAGTTCCTTCGGGCACTTTTTCGCAAGCTTACGTCAAATTGAATACATATGGGGAAAGGGATATTTTGAGCCCGGTGTGTCTGTTCAATTTTGGCGATCAGCGCATCTGGCTGTTTTGAGGGTGGTAGTTGAGTTTTTTTTAACGGGTCTGTGTAGGCTTGGGGCTCGAAAACAGGTCGGTGGTGAATATTTTTTTGCGATGGGAGTATGGGGATGGGGTGGTGGGGATTTTACACACAATTGATACGTGGTCTTGCCAAGATTGAGTTTTTTTTGCAGTGGTAAAGATTGATAAACAATGAGGTTATTATTATTTAAAGGGTCGTTTTTTTATCAACAAGGATAGAGCTTTTTTCTGAAAAATACCCATTTTCACTTCGGACTGCGGCCATTTTTTTCAAAAATCAATTTTTCATTAAATTCTTCGTCCAAGCACTTGATCATTTCATGCAAAAACTAAATAAGTTTGATTCCCTCATTTGGATGATTTGTTTCCGAGCAGCAGTGGTCATCGCAACGGATGATTTTCAAGCGCCGGCCTGCACATTTATAAATATTCTCAAATATAAACATCGTAAAAGATACTCAAACCCATGCTCTTTAACATCGGTATGAAAAAATTCGAAAACCTACACACGTTCTCCCAGAAAAAAGGCACGAAAATTCCTCCTTTTTCCGTCCACGAGCTATGCCTAACGCCTTAAGGCCCCAGGCTACAAAACTGTACAACAAAAAAACGTATGTTTTCAATTTCATGTTTAAGGGGTTACCCCCACTTGCGATTTAAAAAAAATCGATTTTTTTTATTGCATTTTTTTGAAGTATAAGTGTATACCGGAATAGATGACTCTATGTAAGTTTACAAAAAAAAAAAATTTTCTTCGTGTAAACTGAAATTGAAACATTAAACGCGTCTTTCTCAAAATGGCATTTCTGAAGTCGGTGACCAAGATTCCTCGAACACTAATGAACCGATCTTCTTGAAATTTTGCAGGCTTATTTAATACGCAAAAATGTAGTCTTTAATCGTTCGATTTTTTTTTCGAAAAAAAATGGCCGTTTTATAGCCAAAAAACGGCCGTTTTTTTCGTTAAAATCGAACCATTAACTTTGACTGTCCGCCGTTTTGTGAAAAATGAATATTTTTTAAAATCCTTCGATTAAAGACTAGTTTATACTTATATTTGACTAAATCCACCCGCATTTTTTTTCAGATGATCCACTTCGCCGCAATGTTGGTCACCGCAAACCGTGTATATAAAAACATTATTTCATTGACGGCCATTTGCCACTAAACAATGTAATATTTTTCAATAAAAAAATTACTGAAAGTTCTTCAAGATGTGTTCTTTAAGATGGTATATTGATCGATTAAAAAAATGTTGTAGTTTTCTTTAAAAAAATTCATGAAAAAGGCCTTCTTTTTTGCGCTACAAGTGGAGGTACGCCTTAAGCAGACCCCTCAACCATGCTGTTGATTTTGGAGAAGGTGTGGTCCTTGAAATAGTCTTTATATTCATCTTAACCATTCACCTCAAGTAGATTCCAAACACATTGGGGCTCAGGTAATGTTGGGTCCGGGATTAATTGGATACTTAGCAGACGGTTCTTAAGAAACCATCGTCTTCAAAGCCACCATTCCCCGCGCTCATATATGTATGTGTGCATATTCAGAGGCAGATCCTCCGAATGAATTGAGTCCAGATGGCGAGCATCAGGAGTTCCCAAATGTCACGCTCGTACGCAGTTTTTGTTTTATTCCTCCGCCCTCTCTGCATAGATACCTCCGAAATGAGTAGCACGCGTCTTTCTACGAGACTTGCTAAAAAATAGAATACCCTTTTCCCGCTGATGAACGAGGGGTGGATACGGCTGGAGAAGAAAGTGCGAGAGAAAGTATAAAGAGACGATGACAAAAAGGTCTAATGGCCCCAATGACCAGCGTCCCAAGGAAGAGGACAGCGGTTCTTCTACCGCGATCGTCCATGATTTCGTCCATGATTTCCAGCGTAAAAACTGGTGGCATTAAAATCACCGCGGGGTCTCCTATACGCGGGCTTGATTAATCGAACGCGACGGATATAAATCTTTTATCCGAAGGGAAAGGCAGCGCCCGGTGTATCGCGAGTTGCAATATTTACGAGATATAGCTGCGCAGCTTTCCCAGAGGAAGTTCTCAATGTTCCGGAGGGGGGGGGGGGGGAGGAGGAGGAGGAGAAGAAGAAGGGCCGCAAGTCGAGAGGAACAAAAATGAAGTAGCCATGCCCGGGTTGGTGTATAGGTCGGTTGTTAATTTGTCTCGAACTATGCGAAAGCTCATCGGCCCTTGACGCTTCAGTCGCTCGGTTAAGGGCGAGTGAACCTCCAGGCCCAGCCCTTATCCTCCACTCGTATCTCTCGCAGCCTCGCGAGCTTTTCTCGTCGCCGTGGAGTCTCGAACTTTCGTAAACACGCGAGTGTAAGACTACCGGGTCGGGATGGGCAAAGGGTGGATAATTTTTAAACAAAGCACTAATTTTCCAACTTCATGATATCGGGCCTCTCATTACGAGCGGGACGAGCTTCGAGGAAGGGATGATAAATTATTATTACGGTGGTCCTGTTGAGAAAAAGCCAGAAGGGTGAAAGGTGATGCCCTTTTGTGTATACCTATATATACACGTATTTATAAAGTGGTTCGAAAATGAGGAACACGGTGGAGGTACAGCCTCAACGACGGAGTATCGTTGGTGTTGCTCCTCGCGATCCTTTTGCTCGTCCATGCTTCTCAAGGGTGAAGAAAAGACGAGAGAGGCCGCATATCGCAGGCCGAAGCTTCCTTTGATGTCATCGCGCTCGGCTTGACTCAACTCGAGCGACAAATTCTTCGATATTGGCGCCATGAAAAGCTCTCACCGCGAAATAGATGAACCTTACGACGGGGAATAATACGGTACAGCGTAGAGTAGGAGGTGAGAAGAGCTCGATGAGGATCAGACGACGATGACGATGAGGGCGGAAGATTCTTCGGCACGATTAAACTCTTTTTGTTCCGGTTGTTGATACTGGAGATACGTCCAATGTCGTTCAGCCTCCGGGAGAGAGACATAGGAGTCTTGTATCGAGAAATTCTTCGGGGCTGGTGAAAGAAAGGAAAGTGAATGATAAACCGCAATTTGATGAAATGCCCGTTGAATATGCCTTTTGCTGATCGAGCTGATCGATGACGGAATATTTTTCCACCGCAAACACATTTTGGGAGTTCCTTTTGAAGATAAGTTTCTCCAGGTTTCCCGGCTTATCGTCCCACCGTGTGCTCTCCGATTTCGTCGTCGCCGTCGTCCTTGTCGGATATTTGCCCAGCTGGGCATTTCCTCGAGCGTGTGATTCGGCGGCCCGCGATCGCCAATCTGCGTCCCTGGGCAGATCATTTTTCGTGGGCGCACGAAGATCGAAATATGGAGAAAAGAGAGAGAGAGAGAGAGAGAGAGAGAGAGAGAGAGAGAGAGAGAGAGAGAGAGAGAGAGAGAGAGAGAGAGAGAGAGGAGAGAGATATTGATTGATTGATTTTTATTAATTTTTATTGACTACTTTATTATGTCCTAGTTCTATCATTATTGGGTGAAGTAGATGAAGTCGTAGCGCAAGTATTAGTGCTTTCTGTTGAGGACAAAGAAAACTAGAAAAATCAATACAAATAGAAAAATAAAACATAAAAACATAAATACCTTAACCTTGAATCAATTAAATCAATAAAAATCATACAAAATCCTACGAAATTGTAAATTCACACAAAAGAGAGAGTGTGTGTGTGTGTGTATGTGTGTGTGTGTGTGTGTGTGTGTGTGTGTGTGTGTGTGTGTGTGTGTGTGTGTGTGTGAGAGAGAGAGAGAGAGAGAGAGAGAGAGAGAGAGAGAGAGAACGAGAGAGATGAATCGATGTTTATTATCTTTATGGACATCTTTATTATGCCCTACTTATTGGGTAAAGTTACGCATCGCAAATATTGGTGCGATCGCACTAGTGGGTATAGTTACGTATCGCAAATGTTGGTGCGATGCGTCTAACATGGAGCCTACCGTAAAGTCAACCATTTAAAAAAATTTACAACGTAAAAATTACGACATAAAAATCATCAAGATTTGTATAGATAGATGGTATCCAATTTCCCAATAGTGATAGACTTGATAGATCAAGTCAAATTGTGATAGAACTAGGGCATAATAAAGATGTCAATCTAGTCAATTAGTTGCCAAGTTTATTATTGACTTTTTTCAGCTGACTCGTCAACGAGTCAACTAAACTATTTTTTAATTGACTAGCCAACTAGTCAAAACTTTGACATTAATGGACTAGTCGACTAGTCAACTAGTCAAAACTATTTTAGTTGCTTAGTCAACTAGTCAACTAAAAATAGTTGACTTGAAAATAGTAGGTTTTAATAAATAAAGAAAGTACTTTTTAGTTTTTGAAAAATAATCGGGGGGATAGTTACAATGCAACAAAGGGAGTGTGACGAACATGTTGCATTGTGTCGTAACATTCCTTTATGATGTATGAAATGCTTTGAAGTAGTTGTTTTGCTCGTTGTAGCACAAAGCAACGCCACATTTTTCACACATCGTTCGTCGTTTTGATATTTTCTTCGATTTTCGCAAACTTTACGCACACTGAAATCTTGCAATCTCGCGATAAGTGAACTTTGAACATATTTCGATCCAACGCCATCTAGTTTGCATGAATTGCACTAAGAAACCAAAAAACGATTTGTATCCGTCGTGTGACATTAATTTGAAAAAAGCCAATGTCGGATCTTATGAGAACTTAGACGGTCACTTACAGAACTGTCACACGGTGGCATTAAGGGGTGATGACAAAGAAATATTTAAAAATGTAAAGAAACACGAAAATAAAAAATAAAAGAAATACAAAAATGAATTTTTTTTTACAAAATCAAAAATATTTTAACAAAACCAAATGAATACACATTTTTATGCAACATTTTTGGAGACTACTAAATCAATGCTTAAAACTCATACGAAATCCTACGAAATGGCAAACTCGAGTAAAAGATAGAAAGAGAGAGGGGAGAGACGGAGAGCGAGAGAGAGAGCATAATGATCTTTGCACAAAGAGAACCGCGCCTTTGGACTCAGCCAATATAAAGTGCAATGATTTCCCGCGATCCTCGCCGAAGCAATTAAAGGCGCGCGCTGAAACACACCGTGATATCCTACCTAGCCTACCAGCTTGATTATCGGACATACCGTGTACTATCTTACTGCACTTTTATCGCTCGTCGATGCAGCACAATGCAACACACACACACACACACACACACACACACACACACACACACACACACACACACACACGCACGCACGCACGCACGCACACACACACACACACACACACACACACACACACACACACACACACACACACACACACACACACACACACACACACACACACACACACACATCTGATACTCGCCAGTCACACTCCGCTGAGTATTCGACGCTGCGCTCCTTTTTTTTCGAATCTCTTTTCTTCAAAACGCGTGTGCACCTCTCGTTGCGAGTCTGTGCCTGGCATGTATATGGGCGCACGGGGAATAAAGTCTGTAAGAGCCAACGACTGTACTGGCAGCTTTACGGCGTCGTTTCTTATTCCGCGTTGTCTCAACTCTTTCTATCTCCCTTGGAAACATTTTATTCGTCCACTCTCATCCATCTTTCACTCATATACATACATATATAAATAAATAAATAAATAAATTATATATATATATATAGTTATTTATTTATTTATATGGGCAAAGGTGATTTCGAGAACTTCGAGAACGGTCTTCACAATAACCAATTATCTCCGTACTCAGCATTGAGTAACCCCAATGTCTTTAAAATCATCGTACGATAAATGTAAGCATTTTCATATGAAGGCGTAATATTAATTGGTTTCTGCGATTTTTTGTCAAGTATATTATTTGTTTCAGCTTGAAAAAAAAGGTATGTTATTAAACATACGTTGAACTTATTTCGTGTAAATGATTGTTTGAAAAAATGAAAAAAGTCACAACGTTATTGAGGTACAATAGAGCTTCCGTACATCAAATGTGGCCCAATGGTCGAATTGACAATGGTTGGTCTAATAAATGAAAATTAAACTGTTTTACAATCTATATAAATGTAGTTCTCGTTGTACGTAGCCTTTTTTTTCGAAAAAATCCCAAAATGGCGGGTGTTCAAAAGAGTGTAATTGTAGTGAAATTTTTATTCATTTTCGGGGGCTTAAAAAATACTATAAAAAAAGCGCTACGTACATCGATAGCTACCGGAATTACTATTTTAGTATATTGTATAGCATACAATACATTATAGTATTATATATATATATATATATATAAAACTAAGTAATTATATATAATAATAAGTATATATATATATATAATAGTATTTTAGTATAAAATTTCAGTGTATTGTTGCGCTACCAGCTCTCACTAAATCGTCAGTAACTTGGTTAGTTTTAAATATTTTAACTCCAACATTTTTCACATTTTCTTGAATATCTATTCTTTGAGAAAATGCAAAAAAATAAATTTTTTAACCTGTCAGAGTGGTGTCCGCTTTAAAAAAGTCGGGACCGGCTTCGCAATTGCCAGGTGCGCTGTAGGCAACATCACATAGGTACAACAAATTCGGAAGGTTCCTTTCTCTCTCTCTCTCTCTCTCTCTCTATATATATATATATATATGGAGACTATATATAGTACACACACACACACACACACACTTGCACAAGTTACCTGGTTCGTTTTCCACCTCTTTTCATCCTGTTCTTCTTTACGATTTAATAGGATCTCACGCGCATCCCATACGTCCTCATGAACGTACATGTATAACACACCCCTCTCCCTCGCCCAACCCCTTCCCGCGGAACACACAGATTCACCGAGCAAGCGCAGCGCAGCGTCTCGTCTACACGTCTGTCAGATCTAGGAAATCCTCTACCGGAATATACGATAAAAATGGGATTTAAAAAAGCTGCTGCATCAAATCACAGGGATGCAATTATCAAGCTAGGCACTTTTTGCAACTCGCGTTTATTCCGCAGATGAGTCTCCGTATACAAGCATACGTATGTATACGGACACTCGCGCAATATACGTGTACGTTCAATTCCGCACGGAGATGGAGAATTGACGTATAGTAAAAAAGGCTGATTAATCCCGTACCTCGCGATACCATCGGATAGCCCTCGCGAGCTCGCGACCTGGCGCTTTTTTTTCCTTCCAGCGCGCACCAAAGAGCGGAAGTTTTAATCGACGGTTCGAGTGGTTGCTACTCCTCGAGCAATCGATCATTTTCATGCACATTTTTTTGCAAACTTGTAGGATTTCGTTCGAGTCGTAGTTTTTTTTTGCAAGATGCTGAGCAACTTCCTGTATTGATCTAGAGCATGCAGGGAGGAGTTTGCTGTTTAGCGTAGGAATAGAACGAAGGTGGGTACATCTACCTAGAGACCCGAAAAAAATGGCCAAATTGCGATTTTTTTTCTGGCGAACGGTTGGTGAACAAGAAAAGCATTTTTCTTAACACAAAGGTACATATATCGAGAGCCTTAAAAAAATGACCAAAAGATACAAAAAGACATCAAAAACATCGCCACCGGCAGACGAAATTTTTTTTTACGACGTTTGGCGGTGGACACCCTCTAGCTTAAACGGTCCATCCGAAACCTAAAAACCAAACGGGTTATTCAAGTTATCAATAAACAGGAGTCATTGACGATCGTCGATTTTCAAAATCATTATTTTTAACAACCGGACGCCGAATTGAAACTCGACCATACAAAATCTATGACAAGAATCGTCATTTTTACGTAACTATCAAAAAATAACGATCGGCGTTAAAAAATGAGATCGTCAACGACCTTCAGGTGTATTTCGTCGTATATTCTGTAAATTTGGAAACTATCCATCAAGTGGTTCTCGAGATATCGCGTCCACCGACTTTGAAAACGGTGTTTCGAGAAAAACGCGTTTAAAGTTTGACGTACTGTTCGCCCGGCCGACTGTCAGAAGCTGTAGCTCATTCGATTTTAGGAATATTTCAATGAAATTTTCAGGGAATATAGCTAAAAGGTGATACTATCGAATGAAAATATTTTCGGAAAATGCTATTTTTTTATCCACTTAGGTAAATGTAGTCCGTTAATATTATTAATTTTATTTGTTTATGACGGTGGAATAGTGTAGCGATGGTTTTTTTCGCTCACTGTCTCATGTGACTTGCAGGAGTGCATTTCCGGTAGCCATCTTCATCGACACGGCTCCCCACTTTTGTGCCTCGTGATTCTTTCAACGTTGCGCACACTAGTTGAACAACGAGGCGTACTAGCGGCCCGAGCATGTCTTTGGTTTGATGCCTGCGGACAGCTTTATGAGTGCCTCAGTTATAATTTAATCAAAATGCCTCTCGGTGGCGGGGATGTATTATGTGTGTGTGTGTGTGCGTTTATGTGGGAAGAAAGAATACAACAGAAAGGAAGAAGGCGGAGGACGCGGCCATACTTTTCCCCCGCCCTTATGAGATCCTTCAATGTATATGTTCCCTACGTATACGCGTAATTGTGAGCATAATTGCTCAGCCTCTTTGTTTCTTCAATTACGTGTCTAGACGAGCGAATCAAGCTCCAAGAGAGAAAGAGAGAGAGAGAGAGAGAGAGAGAGAGAGAGAGAGAGAGAGAGAGAGAGAGAGAGAGAGAGAGAGAGAGGGAGAGAGAGAGAGAGAAGTAATGTGTAACGAGAACGAGCCAAAGAAATCCCTCGAATGAAGAGTCCACGCTTCGTTCTCCTCATCAAGACGAAGTGAGAAAACATCGAAAGATATGTATACAGGAATTTTTATGAAACTAGGAATTTTTATGAAACGAGCACCCTCGCACAACTCTCTTCACGCTCGTCCAGTCTCACGAAGCTTCTGCTCGTGCAAAAATTAAAGTGCACTCTCACGTGCTCGGGAAGCTGAGTTCGAGGAAAATTGTTAAAAAAAAATAATAATAAAAAAAACACCTTGCAAGAGTTCCGAGTTTACGTGAGGCGCCAATTTTTTCTCTCGTGTTTCACTCTGCGGTACTTCCTCTAGTTGCGTCTGGGCGTGATCGTGAGCGAAGATTAGGTTTTTATTCGGCGGAATTACATCGATTTTTTTCAGGGTAAAACAAGGTCTGCAGCTAGGGTTGATGTATACATTGGTAGAGGATATTTTGGACCCGGTATGTTTATGCAATGTTGACTATCGGTACATCTGACTGTTTTAAGGAGTATGCAAATAATTTTAGTGCTTTTGACGTATATGAGGAATTTCCCAACATTCCATTTTGGTAAGTTGGATCGATTTTATTTCCCTCTTTGCCCATTCGGACACAATTGTGTCGGAGATTTGTTGGGAAGTCCCCAGATCCAGTCACATCCGTATGGGGATTTGATATAGACGCTGCATGTAGGGAGTTTCGCTCGAAATTCACTCGAAAATTGAACGACGATCAAGGGGCTATACCAGTGTTAACGCTGGAAATTAGGGTGATTTTCGGGAATTTTTTGGAAGAAAAGTATTCAATTAAACGTTTTGGAAGATTAAGAATATATTTGGCTATATTTGACCAAATATAATTTGGTCAAAATATATTTTGATCAAATTATATTTGATCAAATATAATTTGATCAAATTATAATTTTATTATACAAACTAGAATTCTAAAAAATTTTTTTAGAATTTTTTAGAAAATTCTAAAAAAAATTATTATTTTCTAGAATAAAATTGTAGAAAGTTCTAGAATTTTCTAGAATTCTATTTTCTAGAAAATAGAATTCTAGAAAATGAATTCTATTTTCATAGAATTCATTTTTCATGAATTCTATGAAAAAATATTGAGATTCAAGAGACATGTGCTGCCTTCGGAGGGGCAAAAAAAAGTTGCCCGACTGCTGACATGATTCCGGCCGATTGAGTAGCTGAAACCGAAAAAGGAAAATTAGAAAATTAGGAAATTAGTAGGATTTTCGAAAAATATCAAAATCTAACAAAATGGCGTAGTTATGAATAAAATTCGGTTTTCTTGCCTATAAAATGGTCGTTTTTTCAATGCCAAATCGTCAATTTTTATCCAATCAAAAATATCCTACGTTATTGTAGAGTCAATATATTCAAGAGTACTCAGTTCAAATTTCAAGTCAATCGGATAATTGCTCTTTGAGTTACAATGTCAGCAAATTAGAAAAATCTCATTTCGAGAAAAACGCGTTTAAAGATTTAAGTAACGATTTTTGCAAGATAAAATGATTAGAGATACGGCCTTGAAATTTTTACCGGACATTCTTGAAAGTATAAACTGTCGAAAAAGGCAAAAAATCGATTTTTTAAAGTGTTACACTAGTATAGCCCCTTAATATCGTTTGAGAGTTTTTAATTTTGAATTCTCGAGTAGAATTAGTTGGATCTCCAAAAAAATCTTTTCGTGATCCCGTGCACAAATTTGTTGGGGAGCCCCATGATGCATCCACATGTCTATAGGGATTCGTTAGGGATACTGCACGTAGGGAGTCCTCATTGGGATCCGATTAGATTCTGAACTATGATATTGAAGTTTACACCGTTCGAACACAACAAAAGTTCAGTAGCCCAAACTATTTTTAGTAAATTTTGGCTTCAAAACACACCCAAACCTTTTAGGACCTTTACCAGCAATCTACAGCCCAAATTTGCAGGATAAGATTCTGGACGATAAAAAAAATAAGAAATAAAGAATAAAGACAAATTTTCGTTGCACTCCAACGATGCAAACTTTAACATCGTTCTGAAATGTTCCCCAATGAACGCCGTGCGAGAATTCTTGCCACGTTCGAATCGAAAATATGTAAAAAGTCACGAGCAAAAAGCTCGGCGTGTTAAAACATAAACTGAACGCTTAGTAAGCGTGTACTTGTGTGTTGATAATCTGTCAAAGTGCAGTAAAAATAAAATAAAAAACGATAACTGCATTTGGTTTTCACAGACGTGATTCAAGTCGATTTTTAATATATCATTTTTCAAGCGATTTATACTTTTTCAAGACAATATTTATACTTATTTAAGATCCACTCATTTTGTAGATCTATATATTAGATGTAGTAAAACGAAATCCATTATTATGCATAAAATTGAAGGAAAAAATAATGGACTTCTTTTTACTACACCTAATATTTTGATTAGAAAATTCAACGTACAGAATGCGATGGCAAGAATCGTATCGGATTCTGTTCGATAATGTGAGAATCCCGCAGGATTCGAATTGGATTCTCACATTGGATACCAATTCGTACCAATGCGGAATCCCGATTACAATCCAATATACGAGAGTGACGTTTCAATATAGGGACGGGCAAGGGCGGATTCAAGGGGGGGGGGGGGTGGGCTAGGGGACACGGGGGTACCCCCCCATTGTTTTGGACTCAGACGGGCACCCCCCCCCCCCCGATTTGGACCCAGACGGTCCAAATCGACTATACAAAAAACCCAAGGAGTCCCACAATAATCACTTTCTGAGACACAGTCTGCCCCCCCCCCCCCCCCCCCCTAGAAAAAGATTCTGTATCCGCCTTTGGGGACAATGATGAGAATCCATTGGATCCCTACGACAATTTCTGCACATGCAACGCTTGTCGCAAACTCCTCATGGCCAAAGTGCAACAAACGCCCAAATCATTAACACCCAAATGTACTTTCTCGCAATTCGCTGAAAAATATCGCCCCCAAGGGGCGTCGACCCCTGGGGGAAAAGTGTTCATCGACGCTCCGCATCAAACTGTCAACGTTCTAAAAAAATCCACGCATTCCTAGACACGTCCGTCGCCGAGTGATATCGCGACGAGAAGACGGGGAAAAAAAAAATTCGCTGCGGACAGGATTCGAACCTGTGCGGGTAGAACCCAATGGATTTCAAGTCCATCTCCTTAACCGCTCGGACACCGCAGCTCTTGAGAAAGCTTTCGAAAATGTTCGTACACGAAGCGAAGAATCTTTATCTCGTGCCCACAAGTGTTTCCTTCTCTCTTGTTTGCCGTGCCACCCAAGTGTGACAAGCGTTCGCGCGTATTTACAAAAATTATCCAGCTGTGCTTGCAGCTTTTCCATGTATACTTGTGTTCTCGCGAGATCGAGCAACGAGTCGATCTCTCAAAGTCAGCCTGTTCAGCCTTGTGGATCTCGCAGCTGGTGAAATTAACGTCAATTTATCACTTTTAATTAATCGTTTCTTTCATTAGCGAAAAACTGATGTATGTAACAGCAGGTGATCTTTCTTTCTCTCTCTCTCTCTCTCTCTCTCTCTCTCTCTCTCTCTCTCTCTCTCTCTCTCTCTCTCTCTCTCTCTCTCTCTCTCAGACACACATTGAGGTTACAATATTAGTCTTCTCCGGCACATTCCATATTGGGGCACACGAACACGTGTCGGACAATATTAAATTGTCTCCCGTGTATACGTGTCGCTCCGTGACGTATACGCGTCAATTAAATCGATTGTTGTACGCGTAATTGTGAGTCGAAGCTGAAGGCAATTCGATCGATTTATTTGGCGCAGCTTGGAAAGGAGAGAGGCCCGGTTTGGTGTTCCCTAATTGGCAATGGACATTCGGGCGAATTTCCTTCAACGTACCAGCTATGATGGAGACCTAGACCTGTACCTGTAGGATTTATTTCGAAGGCATTCGACTTCGGGAATCGACCTCACAGCAGCCTCTTACCAATTGTCCCCGTTTGCAACATTATATCAGCCCCGGTGTCCTCAAAGTACCCTGTTGATGAATATAACGATATAGATATAAAAAAAGTCGTTTTCAAGTGCGACTCAGCTGGAAATGCGACTAAAGAAAATGCTAAGGACCGGCTGGATAAGAGCCAGATGCGCTGATAGCCAACATACACCAAACGGTTTTGAAATGTATCTTATGTGTCGACTGGTTGGCGGGTTAGATGAGAATGTAAATTAGCGGCGGAAGTATTGCTCCGGAAGAGCTTTCAACGTCCACCGGTATTGTAAAGTGAGCAAGAGCGAGAGAGAGAGAGAGAGAGAGAGAGAGAGAGAGAGAGAGAGAGAGAGAGCTTTGTCTCTCTTTTGCCCTCTTGCTCACAGGGAGGAAGTCAGACAGCTAATGGAGACAATTATCCCGCGCCGGCATCACCGCTCCGGTAATTCTCTCAAACAGGGTCGCACTTCCGGGTTTCGACGAATGAACCGGTGAATTAATTAGAAACGCTTGCCTTTGGAGGATTCCCGAGATCCGCAATGTGCAATCGACTACGAGCTGGTGAAAAGATGCCAAATGTATGTGGGACGGAGAGTAGATGACAATATGGAACGGCCCCAAGATTGGATCACATGTGGAAGGTTGAAGACACTATCATGATCAGTGGATTCATCAATCGTCCATTTGATTTCGGCATTTGCTTTTTTACAACAAAAATCATAGAAACCTAAGGGGTCTTCACATTTTAGACGCTGAAAAATGCTATTTTCATGATTTTTTTTTAATTTGCCTAAAAACCGTCAGATAATTGTGAATAACAAATGAAATATGCAATATACAAAAGAAATCCTACGTACTTCCATAGACAATGTATTTTTCAAGATATATTCAACATTTCAAGTGAATCGGTTGAAAATTGTCTGAGTTATGTTTCCGGCCAACTTGAAAATGCAGTTTTGAGATAAACGCTGCCGCCATTTTGAAATTAATCGCTTCAAAAAAATTATTGTACACAGTCACTGATGTGTATGATAAACACCCTTTTTTTGTAATCTCGGTTTATATTGTAGGTTTCTGAAAAAAAATCCCCAAAAAGCCTATAGAGTGGCCTCTATAGGCTCTAGAGCCTCTAGAGTGGCCTAAGGCCTTAACAAATACACTTTCGAAATATTACGTATAGTAAAATGAGATCCATTATTTTTGCATGAAATTGAAGGCGAGAATACTGGATTTCTTTTTACTACACCTAATACATAAAAAGAAAATTCATTATTCAAGTCACTATTTATAGACGAAAATGGTAGTTGAAAAATGTTAATGGCCATAGCGCATATCATACGATTTTTTATATATGCAAAAATAACAAATTGACAGAAATTTTTCGAAAAAACAAAAAAAAAACGTGTTTTTTTTCACCGTTCTGGAAAAAAAATAGTAAATATAAAAGTTTCGAAAAATCCTTGATATGCGCTATAGCTATAGTTGTGAAGAATATGTGATTCAAATTTCATAAAGATCGGTTCAATAGTTTCGAAGATTATATCAACAAGTCGTCGAAAAACGTTGTTTCGAGAAAAACGCATTTAAAGTTTGTTTGGATTACATAAATACATTAACAATTTTTTTTTATGTATTTCGAAAGTGTATTTATTAAGTGTAACACCTTTTATATCACTATCTATAATATAATTTAGTATTGATATAATTTTATATTTATAATATTTTATTTATATTTATATTATATTGATATAATTCGTTATCAATATCCATAATTAATTTAAGGCGTTACCCCCACTTGTAGCGCAAAAAAGGCCTTTTTCATGAATTTTTAAAAAGAAAACTACAAAACTTTTTTAATCGATCAATATACCATCTTAAAGAACACATCTTGAAGAACTTTCAGTCATTTTTTAATTGAAAAATATTACATTGTTTAGTGGCAAATGGCCGTCAATGAAATAATGTTTTTATATACACGGTTTGCGGTGAACAACATTGCGGCGAAGTGGATCATCTGAAAAAAAATGCGGATGGATTTAGTTAAATATAAGTATAAACTAGTCTTTAATCGAAGGATTTTACAAAATATTCATTTTTCACAAAATGGCGGACAGTCAAAGTTAATGGTTCGATTTTAACGAAAAAAAATCGAACGTTTAAAGACTACATTTTTATGTATTAAATAAGCCTGCAAAATTTCAAGAAGATCGGTTCATTAGTGTTCGAGTAATCTTGGTCACCGACTTCAGAAATGCCATTTTGAGAAAAACGCGTTTAAAGTTTCAATTTCAGTTTACACGAAGAAAATATTTTTTTTTGTAAACTTACATAGAGTCATCTATTCCGGGCCCATACTTCCGTATGGGCCCGGATACTTATACTTCAAAAAAATGCAATAAAAAAAATCGATTTTTTCAAAATCGCAAGTGGGGTTAACCCCTTAAAGCGGATTAAGAGCCCTTAATGCGCTGGACTGGAAATGGGAGACAAAAATGAAGATGTTAATTCCAATTGGAGACTTCCGAAAGTCGATTGAAACTGTCAACAAAGTCATGAAGATGTAGGCTTGACATTTGGTGGACGTTAAGACGTTTGGGGATTCCAGGGTACGAAGAAAGCCGTTATTCCGAAAGCTGCATGTTTTTTTTTAAGCCGCGGGAGTTTTTAAAGCTTCTTTCCCTAGTGAGTGCTCAATGACTAATTTGCATTTTCCTTCGGTTGTTCCTTGCCACCTTCGTCGTACCTTCCCACCATGGACCAGCAGGGCAAAGCCATTCCACGGGACACGTTTCCCCAAGAGTTTTCCTCGTGAGTTCGCACGCTGCTTTTGAGAAACGTCTGTTTTTTTTCTTCTCTCGTTCTCTCTCCTGCTCCTCGCCTGCGACGGTCTCCCTCGGGAGGCAGGGATCGGCGACTCGCCGAGGAATGCCTCCCCGTTTTTCGCGCATCATTTTTCATCCCTCGCGCGCTTATCTATCGTCTCATCTACGGCAGGGGGGCGCGTGCGCGCGCACGGTTGACCATGACATCGCACCGTTTGACAGTGACGAATCGAGAGAGCCGAGTCGGGACTTGAGTCATTGGCTCGTGTCACTGTTCATTGTGCGCGCTCGTTGCTTCTCCACTTCTTTTTTTTCCCTCCGCACGGCCCTGACCCTTTTCCTTGCAGTAATAAAATCACGTGGCCGCTCACGCGGCGGCACGTAAGAAACGAGCATGATCCGCCAATAAACCAATCGCAAATTCAACGCGTACAACTGCGCAAACAACGCGACACTCCCACAATTCACACGAAAACGCAATCTTGCGGATTTCTGATCGGTGGAAAAAAAAATTACCGCGGATTCGTAATTTTTCATTGCGGACTCTTGGATCGAAGGTGGAAAGTGGAAAATGTTTTGGTTGACGAAAACCGTGCAGGAATTTTCGTGGGCATCCAATGGGTCATGGTATTGGATCCCTATAATTAAACGTCACGCTAGTACATTGGATTCTAATCGGGATTCCTCGTTGGAATCCAATGTTCGAATCTAATTTGGATTCTCGAGGATTCCCACGTTATCGGAATTTTCTAAATAAAATATATAGATATACAAGATGAGTGGATCTTCAAAAAAATTATGTTAAAAAAGCATAAATCGCTTAAGGCGATTTACAACGATTAAAAAATCGATTTCTTTTTTATTCTTTAAGGGGTTATCCCCACTTGCGATTTTGAAAAAATCGATTTTTTTATTGCATTTTTTTGAAGTATAAGTATCCGGGCCCATACTTCTGTATGGGCCCGGAACAGATGACTCTATGTAAGTTTACAAAAAAAATATTTTCTTCGTGTAAACTGAAATTGAAACTTTAAACGCGTTTTTCTCAAAATGGCATTTCTGAAGTCGGTGACCAAGATTACTCGAACACTAATGAACCGATCTTCTTGAAATTTTGCAGGCTTATTTAATACATAAAAATGTAGTCTTTAATCGTTCGATTTTTTTTTCGAAAAAAATGGCCGTTTTATAGCCAAAAAACGGCCGTTTTTTTTTCGTTAAAATCGAACCATTAACTTTGACTGTCCGCCATTTTGTGAAAAATGAATATTTTTTAAAACCTTCGATTAAAGACTACTTTATACTTCTATTTGACTAAATCCATCCGCATTTTTTTTTTCAGATGATCCACTTCGCCGCAATGTTGGTCACCGCAAACCGTGTATATAAAAACATTATTTCATTGACGGCCATTTGCCACTAAACAATGTAATATTTTTCAATAAAAAAATTACTGAAAGTTCTTCAAGATGTGTTCTTTAAGATGATATATCGATCGATTAAAAAAGTTTTGTAGTTTTCTTTAAAAAACTTCATGAAAAAGGCCTTTTTTGCGCTAAAAGTGGGGGTAACGCCTTAAACGATAGAATTATATATGTAGAATATTTTCCCAAAGTTTCAAAGCGAAATTCGAAAAACTTCAAACGTTACAGCCCGTCAACGATGTGCCTCACCGCTCGGATTCGATGCGGATGTGAGCTTTAAACGCGTTTTTCTCAAAATTGCATTATCGAAATTGGCGTGCAGGATTACTCAAAAACTGTTAAGCCGATTGAGTTGAAACTTGGTAGAAATATTGACAACATTGGTACCTTCTGATTGACGAGAATTGTTTTCGAAATATTGATTTTTTTGTGTAAATGCGGGCCATTTTCTAAAATTTGCATTTTCTTCATTTTCATTACCGTCACATAGAAACTATACATGTTCTAACTGAAAAAATGTTTGAACTTTTTTGCAAATCAACGTCTACGGGAAGCTAGACTGCACGCCGATTCGCAACTCCCGTAACGACTTTGCTGTAACACTCTGCCACAGGTCCGTCATTTTGATGATGAATTAATTTAAAAAATTGTTTTGTATACCTAAATATACTATTAAAGTATACCTAAAGTTTGATAATTGTGGAATATCTATTTCTTAGTTAAAAAATCCCTCAATATTGCTTATTTTTTTCGTGTCTAAATGTGTATCCCGCCTTAAAAAAGTACATCTTAAAAAGACATTTGAATCACGTCACTGAGAATCCACTGTAATTATTGTGGGTTATTTATTTTACGGCACTTTGACATATCATCGCACACGTAAACGCTCACGAAGCGTGCATGTTATGCTTCGACACGGCGAGTTTTTTCTCGTGACTTTTCACATATTATCGATTCGAATGTCGTAAGAAATCGCAAACGGCGTTCATCGAGGAACAGTGCAATCCAATTGGATTCCAATGAGGACTTCCTATGCGCAGTATCCCGAACAAATCTTTACTTACCAGTAAATTTGTGCACGGGATCACGAAAGGATTTTTTTTTTTCGTAGATCCAACAAATTGCGGTTGAGAATTTTAAATAAAAATTCTCAAACGACGTGAATTGGAAAACAGTGCGAAATCACTTATATTCCAATGTGGACTCCCTACGTGCGGAATCCCTATAAAGGGGCTACATCTATCTAAAGGTCCAAAAAAATTCCAAATTCCGATTTTTTTTCTGAGAAACGGTTGGTGAAAAAGAAACGCAATTTTGTATCACAAACATATATTAAGAGCGTTAATAAAAAATCACCAAAAAACTACAAAAACATGGCTACCGGCAGATGATAAAATGTTTTTCGCTACGTCTGGCGGTGGACTTTCTCCAGCCTAAATGGTCCATCTGAAATCTAAAAACCAAACAGATTATTCAAGTTAACAATAAATACGAGTCTTTGACGATCGCCGGTTTTGAAAATAATTTTATTTAGCAACGTGGCGACGAATCGAAACTCCAGCATACAAAATCTATGGAAAATGTCGTCATTTTTACGTAACTATCAAAAAATGAAGATCGATTTAAAAAAAGTGAGATCGTCAATGATCTTTGAATATTCCTCACCGTATTCCCTGTAAATTTGGAAACAATCCATCAAGTCGTTCTCGAGATATCACGTCCACCGACTTTGAAAACAGTGTTGAGAAAAACGCGTTTAAACTTCGAAGTATCGTGTTACCACTCGCCCGGCCGCCTGTTAGAAGCTGTACCTCATTCAATTTTAGGAATATTTCGATGAAGTTTTCAGGGAGTATAGCAAAAAAATCATACAATCGAGATCGTTTTTTTTTTTTTTTTTTGGAAAATGCATTTTTTCACCCACCTAGGTAGATGCAGCCCTTAAGTCTCTTCAGAGACGGGTAGGATCTGTGGACACCCCCACTAATTTCTGTACCCCAAAGCCCCGTTCGTTGAAATTCGAACTGTTAATTTATTTTCCAATCTTCCTTCGTATGTTCTTGCGATCTTTAACGATCTCCGCTTTTACCTCACGTGCAGTGTATTTAGTCTTTGGCTTAACCAACTCGAAATCGTCGCCTTATTCTCATTTCGCGAGAACCTTCGGATCTTGCGGTGGAAAAGCAGACTGAGAGGATTGATAAAAAGTTTGCTCCCCTTATATATACATATGGAACGAGGCAAAGATCCTTCAACAAAAATAATTCTTTGGCCAATTAGCGAATCTACCGGGCATTTTTTGCTTCCTTTTGTTCACTCCTCTCTCTCTCTCTCTCTCTCTCTCTCTCTCTTTCTCTATTTCTTTCTCTCTGTCATTCTGTCTCTTCCCTTTCGCAACACACGTATCTGATGCGTCTAATTAAACGATCAATGATTATTGATAAAGGGCACGGAACAGGCGATTAATGAGGCAGATACCGGCTCCTTATTACTCTTAATAGTTTTTATTAATTCGTCAGTTTTTCTGTACGGGATTGAGGAAGGAAATACGGCCGGATTGCGTGTTATATTCTCAAGGTGCATCTTGAGGAGACCCTCGGACGGTAGCATTGAATACACGGTTGCACACACCTTACCAACCAACCCGAGCACACGTATGTGCACACGTGAACGTCACAGGGAAAGGCATAGTTGCGCACACGAGAGTGACAGGTGATAAGACCTCGGACCGTTGCTTTTTTTTTCTTTTCTCACAATAAAACACCACGACGGTAGCAGTGAAAGGTTCGAGCAAACGGTTCCCCGCTAAATGTAGTGAGAATCGGCGAAGACAACTCTTCACGTATGTAGGTATCTCGTAGACCGGTTAGCGATTTTATTTATTTCGGGACAGCCACTCTTACGGTCGCCAGATTCCAGCGAATATCTCCTATCGGCCTTCACGAATTTCACTCATAAAAAATCTTTCCCTTGTTACCGTTTGAGAGTCCATATAAAAAAAAAAATACGTAACTAATGGAGAATATATCGCTAGTTGGCGAGAATGTGACAGAATCGGCATTTATTATCGCGTCGTTTATCGGTCTTTAGAATTCCTCGATTTGTCACGTTTTTTTACACAGATCGAGAAACGTTGAATTTTTAGATATTTTCTCGTATCTCTCTTTATAATTTTGTTAAAAATAAAATTAAAAAAATTATTAAATAAAAATTATGTAAAAAATAACTAAATCACAAACAGAAATTGATAGTTCAATTAAATGATATAATGATTATTACTATTATCAAAAATCTTTCTTTGCGTATTTAAATTATGGATTTTGAACGAGGATTAAAAAAAACTCTGAGGCATTTTCGTAGCCTAAATCGATGAAAAAAATGCAGACGATTTGAAACTCATTTTCGTTGCATTTCTGGCAAAAATATCGTATTCGCGATGTCTCGTAGGTGGGAGAGGACGTACCGGTCTTTAGAATTCCTCAATTTATCGCGTTTTTTTTCACACGGACCGGGAAACGTTGAATTTTGAAATAGTTTCTTGTATTTTTCTTTATAATTTGATAAAAATAAAAATAAAAATAAAATATCGAATAAAAATTATGTAAAAAATAACTAAATTATTAAATAAAAATTAAATTAAAAGATAAAAAATAATTAAACCAAAATTATGTAAAAAATAACTAAATCACAAACTTAAATTGATAGTTCAATTAAATGATATAATGATTATTATTATTATCAAAAATCTTTCTTTGCCTATTTAAATTATGGATTTTTAACGAGGATCCAAAAAAACCTCTGAGGCATTTTCTAGCCTAGATCGATGAAAAAAAATGCAGACGATTTAAAACTCATTTTCGTTGCATTTCTGGCAAAAATATCGTATTCGGCTTGTCGGCGTTTTGCGGCTAAAGGGTTGATGCGCTCTGGACCTTCGCGACGTCTCGTAGGTGGGCTAGGCAGAGAGAAAGCTCTCGCGGCAGTTTCGCACGCGCATTCGATTCGAAGCTCGGTATGAAACGAGGACAGCTACGTGGGAGCCCTAGGAATTTCGAGCGTGGCGTGATACTCTCGGGAGATGACGACGCGGCGCCGGCTGAGGTTGATGGTAAACGTAGAGGAGTTTGTAAAATGCCCGGGAGATGAGATCGCGGTGGAGCTACCGTGGAAGCCGAGACATCGCACATTAAGGAGTCTCGTAAAATTGAACGATTAAGCGAACTTTTACCTGTTCGACATTTTGGCCACCCGTGGGATTTTAAACCCACGCAGACTATTTACGCCACTTTTATTTCTATCGATTTGTCGTAAATAAAAAGAACACAGGCATTTCCGAAAAATTGCCAAATTTCTTTGAGCCGAATCCTTAAGGTCTTTGATCCGGACCTTAGATGGTCCGAAAAATCGTTTTTTTTATTACCTAAGTCGACAGATAAACTATCGAAGGGTATATTTACAAAGTTACAGAGGCCAATTGTAAATATTTTCGAACATACAAGGCCAAAAGCAGAGAAGCGATTGATATTTGATATTGATATATCCTCCTATTGAAAACTATGAAGCGCGTTTTCTCCGGTTTTTATTTTCACGATTTTTCCAAATTGGCGGGCGTGATAGCAAAAAAACTAGACGACCTATTGAATCAAACCAAAGTTGATTTTCTTCAGTATGATTCAGAGTGAATTAAAAGTGCCGTCGAAAAAGTATTTTTAAATAATTTTTATAGCACGTCAAAGTGTTTTTTTTAAACACATTTTTTTCAATCCTGAGAAAAGTTACGGTTTCACGATCTTTTCAGCTGTTTCTTAATTCACCCAGAAGAAAAATATATGACAAATGAAAATTTTATTGGTTCATTTGGTTCAGTCAAGAATTACGAGCTGCATGTTTCCCGCCGATTGGGGACTGCAGTGGCAAGACGCACATGGAATAGGCTGATAAATCTGCAGTCATTTATTGTTTCATGTTGAACATTTTTTTAAGGCGTTACCCCCACTTGTAGCGCAAAAAAGGCCTTTTTCATGCATTTTTTTAAAGAAAACTACGAAACTTTTTTAATCGATCAATATACCATCTTAAAGAACACATCTTGAAGAACTTTCAGTAATTTTTTTATTGAAAAATATTACATCGTTTAGTGGCAAATGGCCGACAATGAAATAATGTTTTTATATACACGGTTTGCGGTGACCAACATTGCGGCGAAGTGGATCATCTGAAAAAAAAATGCGGATGGATTTAGTCAAATATAAGTATAAACTAGTCTTTAATCGAAGGATTTTAAAAAATATTCATTTTTCACAAAATGGCGGACAGTCAAAGTTAATCGTTCGATTTTAACGAAAAAAAACGGCCGTTTTTTGGCTATAAAACGACCATTTTTTTCGAAAAAAAATCGAACGATTAGAGACTACATTTTTATGTATT
The DNA here is from genome assembly GCA_944452715.1 of Ophion slaviceki. NCBI lineage: Eukaryota > Metazoa > Arthropoda > Insecta > Hymenoptera > Ichneumonidae > Ophion > Ophion slaviceki. The sequence continues at coordinate 30,600,418 of OX101791.1, forward strand.
ATATAAGCCTGCAAAATTTCAAGAAGATCGGTTCATTAGTGTTCGAGCAATCTTGGTCACCGACTTCAGAAATGCCATTTTGAGAAAAACGCGTTTAAAGTTTCAATTTCAGTTTACACGAAGAAAATATTTTTTTTTGTAAACTTACATAGAGTCATCTATTCCGGGCCCATACAGAAGTATGGGCCCGGATACTTATACTTCAAAAAAATGCATTAAAAAAAAACGATTTTTTCAAAATCGCAAGTGGGAGTAACCCCTTAAATACATTTCAAATATACATGAAAAGATACCTCAATGTTTACTGGACTCACTTGTTTTTTTCCCTTATAAAAAAAGTCCCGAAAAACCGCTCTTTTGGACCTTATAATTCAGGCTCCCGCCTCAACGCGTTATGCCCAGTTGTAACAGTCGAAAACTGCTCATTTTTGCGATTTTTTTAGACAATTGTGATTACATGTTTCTACAA
>OX101791.1:30605886-30717749 GCA_944452715.1 Ophion slaviceki
ACCAAACAGCAAACAAATATAAATAACATCATTTTGTAGACGTATTGATGTTTCCAATCGTTACCCTACCTATATAGAGTATACATGCCGGTCTTGAAATTTTGCTTTTTTCAATCTCCGAAATAAACATCTTGTTTTCACGGCCGAAATTTCCCATTTTTTTTCTCAAAAAAATATGTCATTTCCACTAAAAACTCGCGTTGGAAATTTGTATTTACACCAAAAGCAACGGAAAATATGAATTTTCAAATATTCTTGTTCAAACAGCCTCACCCCTCCGAACTTTAACAAAACTGTTCATCAAAAAAGAAATCCCTTTTTTAATCAATTTTGGCATCCTTGATTTGATTTCATCAAATCAGGGATGCCAAATAGCGTCATTTGGATCCCAAAGTGCACTCCCGACGTGCGTCCCATCCAAATCCCCACAAGGCTGCCGTAGGATCTGGGGACTCCCCGAAAAATGTCTGCACATCAGCCTGGATATACTTAATGTCAAAAGTGTTCCTCTCGCTCCCCGACTTGTGTGGTGGTTCCAATCAACCAGGACTGCTCGTGTCCTCGATGTATCTCTCCATATATATCCATAATTATTTATTTATACGTACACATTTAATATTTATATTCCCCGGCTACCTCGGCTTCTTGATCTCACCCAACGAGGCCAATGCGATTCCGCTTCTGGCCTATCGATTTGATATGAAAAAAAAAGAAAAACGTACGGAAAAAAAAATTAAAGTCAACCGCATGATTCCGACATTAACACGGCGAGCGGCGGAAAGAACGGGAAAGAAATAAGAAAGAGAGAGAGAGACGAAGAATCCGAGTATCGAGTGAGTGAAGGAAATCTCGTCAATCGTTCATCCGCGTCTCTCTCCCTCGCTCGCAACTGAGGTGCATGCGTCCTGGCGTTTAGACCTTTGCGACACGCAATTTCATAGAGGTTTCTCGGCACCGATCCTCCAGCTATACAGCGCGGAGCTACTTGGCAGTAGCCTCGCGCGTCCGGTGTCGTTCAATATTAATTGATCGCCGCGCGCGGACTCCGCGTGCAAAAGAGATCTATGCCGGGATTCGTACGATCAACGGCATCGTCGTCGTTGCTGTTGTTTCCTATGCGATCAATCCAGGCACTCTCCATTCACCTCTCAAACCGGTGATCTCCGACTTGTCCTTTTCAACGGAGACCCAACGAAAGAGAGAGAGAGAGAGAGAGAGAGAGATCGAAGCCGTCGGCTACCGTTCGCCTGGTATTTTTATTATCCTGTCGCGATTTCTAAGCCTTTGTGCGAAACGAATGCGAGCACACACACGCGCCCGGTGCGTAATACCAGTCAATGGTGCGCGGCGCTACTGGTTCCAAGAGATTGCGATCGAACAGCACTGCGCTAGTAACGCAAGCTCTGCAACAAACTCATATATATATATATATATATATATATACATATACATATATACATATATACATATGTATATACATGTGTGTGTGTGTGTGTGTGTGTGTATATATATATAAAATGCATCTTGTTGGAAAGCAGCGAGGAGGGAGAGATCGAGAAGGAAGACTCGCGACTGAGGACACACGATCGAGAATTCCTTGTTAAATATCTCTTGCACGACTTTTGCGCAATGAAATGTCATAATTGCTAATAAATGTCGCACGTTCAGTACTTACCTGCCACAAACGATGTAGATTGCGGCAAAGTGAGACGTATATATATAGAAAGGTTCTGTCATATGTCATCGTTTTTAATTTATCCATAGACAAGTGTAAGCATATTATATGAATATTATTTCAAGAAATATCCTCGAAATACTATCTCTATAAAATGATAGGGACTGAGCTTGTGGCCCAAAATGTTATTTCTACTCGAATAATATTATTAAGCAGTATTTTCTATATTATTAAGTATTACTTCCTTAAATTAATAATATATATATATATATATATATATATATATATATATATATATATATATATATATATATATATATATATATATATATATAATAGTATTAGTTAAATTGATTTGGATGATTAATTCGTTCAATAAATTAAATAGTATTATTTTCTTTTTGTAGCTTCCATTTTTACAGGGTCCTTCCCCCTTAATATATTCCTCCCTATATTCCATTTGACATCCCCAATTAAATATTATTGTTAATAATAGTAAAAATAATATTATTATTAATTTTCTTCTTATGATATTTTTTATTGACTTGATAACTTGATAACTTATTAACTTCGTAATTAATTATGATGTACTTAGATAATATTACGACGTAGTCTCATCAGTAATAATGATTGTGAATTAGTTAAATTAATTGAATAGTATCAATAATGGATTATTCGTTATTTATTGTTTGCTATCAATTAATTTGATTTAAATAGTGAATTAATTACTTTAATTAACTAAATAGTATTAGTAATGATAGGAATAATAGTGTTATTATGAAATTATATTTTACTTAAGTATTATTAGGTTGGCAAGAAAGTCTTTGCGTTTGCTATTCAAAATCCACCGTTGGATTCTAAATAGATCGGATGCTAAATAGAATCCGATGGTGGATACATAGAATAAAATTAATCATTCGTTGCAGGACTGTTTTTTAATTTTATTTTTGGTGATAAAACGCAAACACTTTCCTGACAACCTATTATATATACTATAAAATGTTATTCCCCTAAATTCACAGGGGCTGTCGTCAAAACATAATTTCTATTCTTTATTTATCATCATATGTATATATTTGAGCTGTTTTTTTCCTTTTCTCACCATCTAATTATTTTCTTTAAGGAGAAAAAAGAATTGTCACGAAATCTGTGAGCGGTCAAAAAATATTGAAAGGTGGCTCAAGCCTCCCAAAAAGCCAAATTGTCATTAAAAAATCGATTTTTTTTTGGTTTACGTCTCACCTATGAATTTTTCGCTTTATAATATTAAAATTAACCTCCCGAAAGCTTCAGCTGGTCAATGAATATTTAGTGGTCGCTCAAGAGCTTCGAAATTTCCAATTCTCGCCATTTTTTTTTATTCATCTCAATCATAAATTTGGCGCTTTGCAAAATGTTCAAAACAATTAATCGTTTTTCTGTAGAAACAGATTTTTCAAAGTTACCTCACACTACTAACTCAAGAATTATAATCTGTGGTCTCATAAAATGATTTTTTAAAGCTCTTGTCCGTAAACAAAATTATTGGTCCCCCGTTTTCTCGGGTTAGAAGTGTGAGGTAAATTTGAAAAATCCGCTTCTAAAGAAAAAAAGGTTTGCTTGTTTTGAAAATTTTTACAAAGTGTTAAATTTATGAGTAAGAAGAGAAAAAAAATCGCCACAATTGGAAATTTCGATGCTCTTGAGCTACCACTAAATATTCATTGGCAGGGTGGAGCTTTCGCGAGCTTAATTTAAAAATTATGAAGCGTAAAATTCATAGGTGAGAAGTGAACGAAAAAAAGTCGTTTTTTTAAATTGAAAACTTGCATTTTTGGGAGGCTTAAGCGACCTCTAAGTATTTTTCCACCGTCCGCAGATTTGCGACAATTTTTTTTTCCTTTAAAGAACATGGTGAGAATTTGGATGGTGAGAAAAAGGAAAAAAAATAGAGCTCAAATTTGGGTCACCCTAATATATATATATGCATATATATATATATATATATATATTAGGGTGACCCAAATTTGAGCTCTATTTTTTTTCCTTTTTCTCACCATCCAAATTCTCACCATCTTCTTTAAAGGAAAAAAAAATTGTCGGAAATCTGCGGACGGTGGAAAAATACTTAGAGGTCGCTCAAGCCTCCCAAAAATGCAAGTTTTCAATTTAAAAAAACGACTTTTTTTCGTTCACGTCTCACCTATGAATTTATTATATATAGACAGACACCTTCGCGTGAAAAACGTCGAAAAAGCTTAATACAATTTATAATTTATATTTAACTCATTCGCGAACGAGATACTCGAGATTTTTCGAATTTTTTTTGTTCCCTTTTGTTTTGTCTTTTTTTTCATCCGGCTATCTCGCGAGCACCACATCTTTAGCGCGCGCCAAGTCCCTGGGTAATAAAAATTCCTTCGCGTTCGCAGGATAGTCGTATGCGGAGAGTAACAGCGCATATACATTCGTGCGTCGTAAACGTGCGAAACTGCCGGAAATCCTGGACCATGTGTAACGAGGCCACGGAATAATCGAGAGTGCTTCGCAGGCCGCTCTCGCGGGAGGGGCAGAGCTGTGTTGCAATATCGATTGCGCCAAGGCGTGCGTCACGCGATTATGAAAAACACGACACTCCGGAAAACGTCCGAGAATTTTCCTTTTTCTTTTGCTTTTCTCCGCTGGGCGCGGAGATATTTTCCCGTGCGCAGTTACGATACGGCTTGTAAATTTGACAGGTTCGTCTGCGGGCCGATTTTGGGCGGTTTTGTGTGTGATCCTGTTGGCGCCTCCTCGGGCCTCCGGGAGCGGGCACCGAAAGGCTCGGGTCCGGTCTTCCCTATACCTGCGTTCGAATGTCGATGAGGCCCTGGCGACTGAGACTTTTCCGGAGTGGCGTGAAAATTTGATTTTTCCGCTCTCGATACAGGCAACTTTCGATTGCCGAAACGAATCGTTTGGCTTTTTTGTTTTTTTTTTCTTCATTCGTACACGCAAACGCGTGGGTGTATAAGTGTGAGAGACGTCAGGAGCGACGAAGATCCAGGAATGTCCCGGAGATTTCACGGAATGATAAAACTAATCGCGGCATTTTCGAAATGATATATAGCTAGCTATTAGTAGACACATACGCGGAGACTTGCACGGAGAACTCGAAAGTCGATTTTGAAGACATTGGAGTTCGAGGACCGTCCTCGGAGTGGCCAAGTGTCCCGATGATCACGAAAATCCACTGGTCTCCGAAGTCACCTCGAAATAAACGTAAGCGTATTTGAATGTTTTTTCAACCACCGTTTTCCGCGCAGAAATTGTCGTAGGGATCCTATTAGATTTCCGAAATCACCAAAAATCGATGACGTAGAATATGGACGTCCCCTACAGAGATTTGGGTGAATCTTGGAACTTGCCAACAAACTTGTGCACGGGACCACGAAAGGATATTTTTTATTTTGGGAATGCACCAAATTCCGGTTGAGAATTTCAAATAAAATATTCTCAGACGCCGTCAATCGGGAAATAGCGCGGAATCCACTTGGATTCCAATGTGGACTCCCCATCAAATCCCTATAGGGATGGGGTAGGAGGACTCCCCAACAAACTTCCGCACGGGTCTGTCGATAAAATGAACGAGACGGAAACAAAAATTTCAAGAACCGTTCTCAAAATAGCTGGATGTGCTGATAGCCAACGTTACATAGAAATAACGGGTTCGAAATATCCTTACTCAATCAATACATATATCTGTATCTGTATAAACGACCACAAAATTATCGCGATCTCGGTATAATGACACTCCGACGGAATCCTCGTTCGATGTCGTTTCCTCTCGTTTTCAAATCAACACCCCGCGAGTATACACGCACCACACGCTTTACGGTGAGTTTATGATCATGCATTAGCATACGTCCTTGCTACCATCCAGAGAGCCAGAGAGAGAGAGCCTCAGAGAGAGAGAGAGAGAGAGAGAGAGAGAGAGAGAGAGAGAGAGAGAGAGAGAGAGAGAGAGAGAGAGAGAGAGAGAGAAGCATATCTTTATACAGAAGAAGCCTCTCCTGCTTCGTCACGTGTACTTTATCGCATTGCCGCGATATAAACGTTCTTTTTTACGAAGGCTCGTGCGCTTCGACAGCTCCCGCATCCCAAGTGTACATGTCCGAGAGTCGTGCGCGAGAGCAAGCAAACCGGAAGCCACTATGGCTTGGGTAGGAAATACACGTGTACGCAGCTAGTACAGTTGGTACGGATTGATGTTCTTCAGGGTTCATGAAAAAGCCCACGAAGTTTCCTTTTTGTAGGAAAGAGTCGATAGAGAAAATATACTTCTACATGTATGGGTCTGAGAAAAGCGAATGAGGAATTTTGTGTTTTTTTTTGTCGAGCGAGAGAGTTGCGTGAGCAACGGTAGCAGCGAGATGCTCGAGGGATTCAGCTGCTGTGGGTGCCAAATGGCAAAGCGCTGCGGTAGGTGAACGAGAGTGAATCGAACGGCAGGAGCGTATCGGATCAGTCCTGATAACGGACACCAAAGACGACCATTTCCGTATCTCGAGACGTGGAGCTCTTAGTTTTAGTGGTTGTGTGGAGGCTCGCACAGGTCAGCCCGCACACACGAGCATTGAAGCGCACACGCTGGAGGTATCCTCGTTTAGCGTGGCTGAACGCCTCGCTGATGCTCAACATCTCGATCCCGCGCTGGCAGCCTCTCGCGAGCGTGTAATCGACGATAAAAAAAATAAAGAATCCGACGAATATGCGAAACTTGTCGAATACATATTCAAAAGTTTATCGCCTCGGCTGGAATGACACAACTGTGTATCGTTGGACGAGGGAATGTTGTGGAAGTTGGTGGCAGAGTGACGGGTCGTTGGGCGATTCGCACCCGAGTAGTTCGCCGCCGCGCCGCTAGGTGGCCGAGGCCAGCGGGGCTTCGCGCGCCGGACACTTGCAGTCCAAAGTTCATAAGGCCTGGCGCGCTACGGTTTTGTCATTTTTTCAAAAGCTCCTATCAGGCAACGGCTGTTGATTGGGTGACTCGCAAAAATACGACTGTGACCAAAGAAAGGGAAATGGAGATCGAACGACGGAGTTGGTTTTTTTTTTTGGTTCTCGTCACTCCGGCGCTGCCCTTCCACCCGAATGGGTTCGGGGACCGTTTCTGCGGCGAGTGGCAACGTTCGGTAGCGGCGACAAGGTGCGCGTGTGAGCGAGCAAGAAGGACGCGGTCCGTGGTTGATGTCGTCGTCGATGCTGCCGCTTCGCTCTCGCGTCGCTACACGGCCGACTTTCCTTTGATCTTGCACCTTAGCCGAGGCCGATAAGACCGCGGCCCCGGTAGATCCCCAATAAACAAGACCAAAATGAACTTCGGCAGAAGCCGAAAAAGCACGCGTTCCTACTGCCGCCTTTAACCTGGAGGACGACATTTTTTTTCCCCCCGGATAGCCCCAACACAGCCCCTCGTATTCAACTGTAATACTGCGCGTGTGTACAGGTGCCCGACCAGGCGCGCATATAGGGTGTCCCGAAAGTCCCCGAGACCCTTTTACGATGTTTCATCTTGCGATTCCATATGAATAAACTGCAGCGAGGGCAGGATGGTGAACTAAAAAGCGATTCCAAGTGTCCAGGACACGTCTGTGCGGAAGTTTGGTCAAATCCTACGACATTCCTATAGGATTTTGAAAGGGACGCCGCAGATTGGAATCCAAGTACCGCGCTATTTCCCGATTGGCGTCATTTGAGAATTGTTTAGTTGAAATTCACAAACGGAATTTGTTGGATCTGCGAAAAAATATCCTTTCGTGATCCCCAACAAATTTGCTGGGGTGTTCCAAGATGCACCCACATCTCTATAGACATTTGTCAGGAACACCGCACATGGGATGGCACATAGGGAGTCCTCATTGGGGTCCAATTGGATTTTGCACTGTTCGAATACGTGATAAATCGAGGAATTCAAATTGGATTGGGACATTTGATTCCAATGGGCAGTCCTGATTAGAATCCAATGTACAAGCCTGACGTTCTAGTATAGGGGTCCAATGCATTGTCACTTTGGATCTCTGACTACGTCCCGGTTTTGAAAGTATTTTTTTCGAAAAATTCAGAATTTTTTACATCGAATAGATTTTAAACAAGATGGGATCTCCAAAACATTAGCCTCAGAAGAATTAAATAAAAAAATTTCCCAATTTTTTAAATATTTTTTTTTGATAATAAAAATTATTGTTATTATTATTTTTATTTTATAAATTTGTAAGTGAGAGATTTTATAACCACAAAACCAACAGTAGCTATTCAAATTAAATGATAATTTTTTTTTAATTTGCTTATGTGACATGACATTACCTTCTAAAAACTCTGAATGTTTATTTACGTAATAAAAATGCCATTAAAGATTTAAATCAACATCCAAAGAATGATCAAATATCCAATCAACGGGTGCGTCGGCAAGAAAATCCGCCAAGGACCTTCCTCTCCGAATCAACGTCACCTATCCACCCCACTGATACTTATAATTGATATCCAGTTAAAGCCTCAGGCCACTCTAGAGGCCGAAAGGATAGGCTTTTTGGGGATTTTTTTCTCAGAAAAACTACAAAATAAATAGAGATTACAAAATAGGGTGTTTATTATACATATCAGTGACTCTATACAATAATTTTTTTGAAGCGATTAATTTCAACATGGCGGCTGCACAGCGTTTTTGCGATGACGTCTCCGTTTTTCCAGATTCCACGGCCGGACAAATAGCTCCTGTAATTTTTTAATTATAATGAGCCAATGAATTTTCTCCGATTATATATAATAACTGCTATAGAAGTACGTAGGATTTTTTCGATATATTGATTTTTGGCCAAATGGCGCTAAAGTGGAAAGTGCAAAATTTGCCTAAAAAATCGTCAGATAATTGTCAATAACAAATGAACTATACAATATAAAAAAAATCCTACGTACTTCCATAGACAATGTATTTTTCAAGATATATTCAATATTTCAAGTGAATCGGTAGAACTTCCGTAGGTAGGTTTCCGGCCAACTTAAAAAAATGCAGTTTTGAGATGAACGCGTTTGAAGTTTTGGGTGGCTCGCTGCGGCCCAGGCGGCCTTGTACTAAAATTCGGAAACCGAATACTTAGAGATTTTTCCCGGCCATAATCGTTTGGGACATCATTTTTGAGGGCCTAGGGGACCATTAAAAAAATCGATTTTTCGAAAATTCTAGAGTGGCCTAAAGCCTTAACGGGTTACCCCCACTTGTAGCGCAAAAAAGGCCTTTTTCATGAATTTTTTTAAAGAAAACTACAAAACTTTTTTAATCGATCAATATACCATCTTAAAGAACACATCTTGAAGAACTTTCAGTAATTTTTTTATTGAAAAATATTACATTGTTTAGTGGCAAATGGCCGTCAATGAAATAATGTTTTTATATACACGGTTTGCGGTGACCAACATGCGGCGAAGTGGATCATCTGGAAAAAAAAATGCGGATGGATTTAGTCAAATATAAGTATAAACTAGTCTTTAATCGAAGGATTTTAAAAAATATTCATTTTTCACAAAATGGCGGACAGTCAAAGTTAATGGTTCGATTTTAACGAAAAAAAACGGCCGTTTTTTGCCTATAAAGCGGCCATTTTTTTCGAAAAAAAAAAATCGAACGATTAAAGACTCCATTTTTATGTATTAAATAAGCCTGCAAAATTTCAAGAAGATCGGTTCATTAGTGTTCGAGTAATCTTGGTCACCGACTTCAGAAATGCCATTTTGAGAAAAACGCGTTTGAAGTTTCAATTTCAGTTAACACGAAGAAAATAGTTTTTTTTATAAACTTACATAGAGTCATCTATTCCGGGCCCATACTTCTGTATTGGCCTGGATACTTATACTTCAAAAAAATGCAACAAAAAAATCGATTTTTTTCAAAATCGCAAGTGGGGCTAACCCTTAAAAGATACTTCCGAAAGACTCTTCAGACACCCGATACACGCATAAATTCCCGCAAGGTACTCGAGTACTTTTTGCTCCGATAATTCTGCCCGTCAGCACGTTGAAGACCGAAAATAATGAATTCCATCCAAATGCGCTGCGCTCTTCTTTGTTCCTCGTGTCTATGATGCCGCGGGATACAAACCGCGGCTGGAACACACGCGATCGATCGTAACCCTCAAGATGAATATTCCGCTCGAAAATGAGTATGCCGATCGCGTACACACCGTGCCCCACCGTATTTATGGTGTGCCCTGAACTCAACGGCTCTCCGTCTCTCTCTGCTCTTTTCTCCGTCTCCATCACAACGAGCAGCCTCTTTTAAAAGCTGCACACCCGCGGAGAAAAAAGAAACAAGCCTGCGAGGCAAAAAAAAAACGGCCAGCCGATACAATGACACCTGTGCGTAACGCGTCGTCTGACAAATTGCTCAGTAGTTACATTACTCGCACTGCATATGCATAAATTTCACAATGGGGAAATTGTCGACGAGGCACGCGTATTCGGAGCTCGGAATCTTTTTTTCTCGTCTTTTTTTTTATCTGAACGGCCAGTGAGAATCGCTCGTAATAATAAAATATATAGAGGGCAATCGGGAAAAGGCACCGCCGTTACGATCCTGGCGAAAATGATTACGTCTATACTCGCAAGATGCCGATCCCGATATACGTGTGTTTATTTATGCCTGGCGGCTTTCGTTTCATCAGGTCAACGCGATCAGCTCCTCTCTCGAAATGGAACTCTTTGGGGCACTTGTCCCCGCGATTATTCTCGCTCATGCCTGGTACCTCGACATTCGTGCATTAAACACTTCCGTCCAGCGAAGGTGTCACCGCCATCCGTTTTACAAGCTACAAACACCCTATACATACGTTCGTATAAATAATAAAAATTATATATATATATATATAGCTACACAAATGCAGATCCATATATACGCCTGATGTTTATTACTCCACGTCGTGTCCACTTCTGATATGCCCGATCGCATCGGATCGTCGCACTCTTCCACATTTCAAACACTTCTCGCATCGTTGCGGGTACCCGAAGAAATTGGCTTGTTTCGCAGATAAGTCTCGTCACGCGTGTTGCTTGCGAGGGAAGCTTATCTGCGAGGCGAGATCATTCATCGATGGGATGTATTGGCGTAACGTGCGAAACGGAGCTAATTGATGGAGCTTCGTGTGCATGAATGTCTCAAGGAGCACCGACTTTATCCCTATGCGCTGACGGGAGTGTACTCTTGTAGGTGTAATCTGCCGTCTCTTATCTGCGGCTAATTCTATGCCCGTAACTATGCGCGTATCGGCGTTTCCGCTTTTCTTTACTTATGCTTATGTCTTTATCGGATGCGAGCGGCTCACGTGGCTCACGGCGAGAAACGGCCTTTCAGTTTCGATGTGTGCATGTGTATGTTTATATGTATATGTGTAATGAGGAGATCCTTACGATTGGGTGCACATGTGTATATAACGACCTAATCGGGTGTCGGCCACGTCGCTGGTATTTGTGCAGCAATCATTAGCAAATAGCTCTCATTGCTATTTCGTGTATATATATATATATATATATATATATATATATATATATATATATATATATATGGATAATTCCACCAATTCTGTGTCAAAGTTGTACAGGGTGGTCTGAATTTAAGAAAACTAAGAACGTCATCTGAAAGGTTACATTAAAACAAGCATCCATGATTTTTTTCGAATTTTTCGATGTAGAATTTCGAATAGTTTTTGAGTAATGGCGGCTCACAATTTTCAAATGTTGTAAAACACCAAATTTTCAAATGCCCATAACTTCTTTCCAATTATAGCTAGAGAATTAAAAAAAAACGATTTTTTAGAGAAAAACATGAACTTTTTGAAAAAAATATGTTGAAATTCTGGGTTGTTTTAAAAATTACGAAAATCACGTTCAAAGTATAAAAATCGATTTTTCGGGCCTTGCCCCATTTTTGCCGGTTTTGAAAGTATTTTTTTTCGAAAAATTCAGAATTTTTTACATCGAATAGATTTTAAACAAGATGGGATCACTAAAACATCAGCCTCAGAAGAATTAAATAAAACATTTTCTCAATCTTTAAAATATTGTATTTGATAATAAAAATTATTGTTATTATTGTTTTTATTTTATAAATTTGTAAGTGAGAGATTTTATAACCACAAAACGAACAGTAGCTATTCAAATTAAATGATAATTTTTTTTTAATTTGGTTATGTGACATGACATTACCTTCTAAAAACTCTGAATGTTTATTTACGTAATAAAAATGCCATTAAAGATTTAAATCAACCTTAAATCTTTAATAGCATTTTTATTACGTAAATAAACATTCAGAGTCTCTCTATACAACTATAGAAAATGAATTATATTATTCTACTATAATTTTGCATTTACCCAATGTGATCTATCACTATATCTATATAATGTTGGCGATCAGCATATCGAGTTGCTTTGAGGACTAAATGCAATGTCAAAATTCATTTGAATCCTGAGATAAAGTGTTAAGGGGCTATACCAGTGTGAACGTTAGAAATTTTGGCGATATTCGGGAATTGTCTGGAAGAAAAGTACTCAATTATATTTGGGAATATATTTGGGTATATTTGACCTATATTACATATTTTTTCATAGAAAAATATTGAGATTCAAGCGACTTATGCGCTGCCTTCGGAGGCGCCAAAAAAAGTTCCTCCACTGCTGATATATATGAATCCGGCCGATTGAGTAGCTGAAACCGAAAAAGGAAAAAATGTCGTTAAACTGGAAAGCATTTCCTGTACAATGACGTAGGATTTTCGAAAAATATTAAAATCTAACAAAATGGCGTAGTTATGAAAAAGTCTGTTTTCTTGCCTATAAAATGGTCGTTTTTTTCAATGCCAAATTGTCAATTTTCATGCAATCAAAAATATCCTACGTCATTATAGAGTAAATATATTCAAGAGTACGCAGTTCAAATTTCAAGTCAATCGGATAATGGCTCTTTGAGTTACAATGTCAGCAAATTTGAAAAATTTCATTTCATATTCTTGAAAGTATAAGAATCTCATCTCACATTTTTGAAAGTATAAACTGTCGAAACAGGCAAAAAACGATTTTTTGAAAGTGTTACACTGGTATAGCCCCTTAAAGGGATCGATTCGAATTCATAGAGTTATTTGAATCAAGTAATTGAATATAATTTCGCATTTATCCAATGTGATCTATCGCTATATCTATATAACGTTTTGCAAGGGCTGTTTTGAGGACAGCCCTTGAGTACAATGTTGAGATTAATTTTAATCTTAAGATATAGTGGTAAAGCGATTTTTATTGAAATGAATAAATGTACTTCAAATAAATCCCTAAAATAGTAGAATCAAATGGAAAAAAACATTGATTTGACGAAATTTGTAGTGAATTCAAATGAAAAAGGATCAGATAGATGCATTCAGTTGATTTCGATAAATCTTTTTTCTCAGTGTGAATATGGGGGATGTGTTATCTATAAATTTGTTACCTACAGACACTAATAATAAAGCTTTGTTGAGATTAATGTATCAATCAAATAAATACCTCCATTCGATTAAATCTTAATCCTTCATAACTCTACAACGCAATTTTTTACAAATAGTTGAATTTATGGTAGGTTTTAATAAATAAAAAAAATATATTATTTCATTTTTGAAAAATTGAATCAGGGGGCTTAGTTACAAAGCAATAAAGGAAGTTTGGCAGATATGTTACATTGTATCGGATCATTCCTTTATAAGGTATGGAATGCTTTGAAGAAGTTGTTTTGCTCATAGCACAAAGCTACATTTTTCACACACCGTTTGTCCTTTTGATATTTTTTTTCGAATTTCGCAACCTTTACGCACACTCGCAATCTCGCGATAAGTCAAATTGGAACAAATTTTGGTTCAACTAACGCCATCTAGTTTGTACGAATTGCACTAAAAAAATGCAATGGTTTGTGCCGTCGTGTGGCATTGACTTAAAAAAAGGATTTAAAATCTATATAGTATTTTGTGAGGATTCAGATGGTTTGTTACAGGACTGTCACACGGCGATATGAAGGGTTAGTTTTAACATTATCAAAAATGAATATATTGTAATCATATACATGTGTGTATGTTTTGATATAGATACGTTACATATAAAAACTGTCTTCAGTTTAAGCGACCAGTCCACTTTGGAGCCACGAAAAAAGGCTATTTTCGCGATTTTTATTGAGGATTTTATAAAAGATATGAATATAAAAGTTGTCGGGCTCGATAAACAAAGTCTTGAAATACATTTTTTAAATATTTTAATTCATTTTTATTCATTTTTAAGTACAAAAACTATAGTTTAACGTAACGCCTCAAAAATAGGTGGGCTAGGTAGGCAAAAAATCAAAGTCCATTAGATTCAGCATGGCCCCAGCTACAAAATGACCCTCGGATATAAAGTTTTATCAAAAAATAAAAAAATCGTCGATGAAAAACGAAAAAAGTAAAAAAAACGCTTTTTCACAGTTTTTCGAAAAAAACGAGTAAAAATCAGAATGTTAAAACCATCGAGAGTCATCTGGCTGCGAATCGTGTTTACAATATGTGGTTCGAATTTCAAGAGAATTGGTTTATTAGTTTTAGAGATACGATGGAGCTAGATTTTGAAAACGCTGTTTCGAGAAAAACGCGTTTAAAGTTTATACTATGAAAAACTCTTACCTACACTGAAGCGGCAATTCCTGCACCGTAGAAAATCCCTTCTGATTGCTCATCATCGTCGATTTCTTCAAGTCTTGCTTGCTTTCGATTTTTTGACATTTTCAAAGTGGACTGGCCCCTTAAACGCGTTTTGCTTAGTTCAAACTAGTTCTTACTGAACGCTTTCCTTACAACTAGATTTTGCTAGTAAAAAGTAGAATTACTGATAAACAAATTTGCGTGTTCCTTAAAACTCGTCGTAACTAGAAAATGAATCAGTTAACCCAACAAACCCAATCTGTTTTCTAACGAGGTCACTGTTTAGGATCGTTTGAGTGTGTTTGGGTTTCTAAACACAAATCCTAGTTTTCACTCGGAAAACCGGTTGCAAGAAAAGGCGTTCAGTCAGAACTAATGTGTATGTAAAACGCGTTTAAACTGAAAACGGGTTTTAGCTTTAACATATATATAAATACGTAGACACACACATACACACACATATATGCTTTTAATATATTGATTGATTGGTCGTGTCAAATACTGAAATTTGATTGATATAATAATTTCAATTATTTTTTTTTATCAGTGTGAGTTTGGGAAATTAGTATATAAAGGGTGTCTCAAAGTGACCAGACATTTAAATTTATTAATAGAACGTATTATTTATTCGAATAGCACGAGTATTTTTTATTTTAATATAAGGTACAAACATGGAGGTTACGTGTGGCATACAATATCTGATAAATAGCATAAACGGCATGCACTTGGAATAAATATTCTTTCAACAAGGTGGCGCAACCTGCGCACCTGCGGACGAAACAATGTATTTATTGCAGACGAAGTTTCTTGGTCGTATCTCGCACCGCGGCGATGTGAATTGGCCACCAAGATCGTGCGATTTGACGCCATTCGACTGCTTTCTTTGCGGCTTTTTGAAAGGAAAAGTGTATGTCAATGATCCACAGACCATTCAGGAGCTCAAGAAAGCAATTGGACGCACCATTAATTAAATTAGTCTGCAATTATGCCAAGATGTTATCGAAAATTTCGCCAAGAGAGTGAACCTTTGCAAACAGGCACGAGGCGGCTATTTATCGGATATTGTGTTCCACCCATACCCTCCATGTTTGTACTTTACATTGAAATAAAAATATTCGTACTTTTCAAATGAATCATAGGTTTTATTAATCAATAAAACTGTCAGGTAATTTTGAGCCACCCTATACAGGGTGTTAAGAAGGTCGATGCAAAGCCTTAAGGGGGTGATCGGTCACCTCGTTACGAACATATCTACCCTGGGTTACCTTAGTCCAAAGTCTCAGGATTTCCACTTATCATGGTAAGTATGATTTTTGGAAAATTTCCCAAAATAAGGTACTAACTCGTTCATAATGTTCAAACAGACAATAATTGACAACTAAAAACTTATTTGCGTCTTAGTTTAATGTGTATTCAATCGACAAGCACCAATACATTCATCTCTACCCACACAACTAACTAAATGGGACGTGTTGAATAATTAAAAACTAGTAAAAAAATACCTCTTATGTCAATGCTGTTTAAGGCGTTACCCCCACTTGTAGCGTAAAAAAGGCCTTTTTCATGAATTTTTTAAAAGAAAACTACAAAACTTTTTTAATCGATCAATATACCATCTTAAAGAACACATCTTGAAGAACTTTCAGTAATTTTTTTATTGAAAAATATTACATTGTTTAGTGGCAAATGGCCGTCAATGAAATAATGTTTTTATATACACGGTTTGCGGTGACCAACATTGCGGCGAAGTGGATCATCTGAAAAAAAATGCGGATGGATTTAGTCAAATATAAGTATAAACTAGTCTTTAATCGAAGGATTTTAAAAAATATTCATTTTTCACAAAATGGCGGACAGTCAAAGTTAATGGTTCGATTTTAACGAAAAAAAACGGCCGTTTTTTGGCTATAAAACGGCCATTTTTTTCGAAAAAAAAAATCCAATGATTAAAGACTACAGTTTTATGTATTAAATAAGCCTGAAAATTTCAAGAAGATCGGTTCATTAGTGTTCGAGTAATCTTGGTCACCGACTTCAGAAATGCCATTTTGAGAAAAACGCGTTTAAAGTTTCAATTTCAGTTTACACGAAGAAAATATTTTTTTTTCTAAACTTACATAGAGTCATCTATTCCGGGCCCATACTTCTGTATGGGCCCGGATACTTATACTTCAAAAAAATGCAATAAAAAAAAATCGATTTTTTCAAAACCGCAAGTAGGGGTAATCCCTTAAAAAAATAGCATTAACATAAGAGGTAAACGAGATAGTACCTAATTTTGTGAATTTTTCCAAAAACCATACTTACCATGATAAATCGAAATCCTTAGACTTTGGACTAAGGTAACCTAGGTTAAATATATCGCCCCCTTAAGGCTTTGCATCGACCTTCCTAACACCCACACATATATACACCAATGCGACCAACCCAAATAAGCTGAAAACGGGTTTTAAGTGTAACATACACATAAATACTCACACACACACATGTGTGTGTGTGTGACATATACATGATTTTAATATGTACATGACATATACATGATTTTAATATATTGATTGATTGATCGCATCAAATACTGAAATCTGATTGATATATCGATTTCAATAAAGTTTTTTTTATCAGCGTGACTATGGGGAGTTAGTAGACTTATATATACTTTTACATAAATACCCACATATATATGTATCGATGCAACCAGTAAGCGAATGCAGTGACCGGTATAAAGGCAAGTGCATCTACTGCGGTACGTGCTCGTCCGACGATACAACTCCTAATACCCTCTTTATCCCGTTCCTCGTTCCTTCTGCTGCCGTCTCCCGATCGAACGACTCGATTTGTAGACGCGAGGAATTACGGGCAAAAAGCATTTACGAGTTAGTTGAGAACAACGATTGCGCGCGTACTCGAGGCGCAGCCACTTCACCTCGGGACACTCCGCATCAGCTCTCCGATACCCGCGCGCACTCGTGTTAAGTGTGCGCCCATTTATGGATCATTGCCCAGCGGGGAATATGTGCATCGGATGCATACGCCTACCGCGATTACACGCGGGGAGCAGTTATTGAAAATTTTACGGTCCCGGGTGATTACGTTGACGACGGGTGAATCGGCAGTCCGATTGACAGAAGTTAACGCACCGACAATGAGCGAGGAAAGCGAAGAATCGGCAAGCGGAGGAGCTGGAGGTCGTAACGTTCGCCTCATAAGTTTTCGAGCAAATCGGGCGTGCCGCCGTATGCGTGTATGCGTGTATACATACGTGTCGTTGCGGTCGTCGTCCACCTGGCGCGGCTCATTCGCTCGCTAATGAACGAAATTCAACTGAAGAGAACTCGTTCCGCGGTGTGCTTATCGACAGTCTCGGAAGGGCCTCCACCGTGAGCGGATCGGAACGAGAAATCGGCTGTTGGTACCGGCGGAGACTGGGAAGTGGGCGAGCAAGGACGAAAAGGACGAAGAGGAGAAAGGCCGAGAATACGAGGGAGAAAAAGGCGAGAGGATGAAAATCCCAGCGATCCTCTCGCGCGGCAAAGATTGAGAGTCGGACTCTTCTCATCTTCGAGGGAAGATAGGAGAATCGTGTCGACGAATGGCCGTGTCCGGCAAACAAATTGCGAGATACCCCCATGGCCACATGGTAGCTTGTTACCAGCTTTATCTACCTCTCTCTCTCTCTCTCTCTCTTGCTCTCTCCAGCTTGGTTCCTCTCCTCTGATCCTTCCACAGCGAAACTTCACAGATCCCTGCCATCCTCTTCTTCTTCGTTCTCGCCATCTTCGTCTTCCTCGTCTCGTCGCGTCGCGATCTTAGCTACGTAGCCGAGCTAACCGTGGCCACGAAACTCATGAGCTCCCTCCGCTTGTTCCTCATCACCGTCGATCCCTCCTGTTTTACTCACGGGCATCCTCCTTCCCTATCCCAAAGGGTGCGCGTATCGCCCTCGCACAACGGCAGCACAGATTGACGAAGATTCCGCGCTCACCGGCGACGCGAATTGATGTGGGAACCTCATGATTCGGGATCCGATCGCATCGGACAGACAACACATACGAATACTCCTTTGATCGAGATCCGAACCAGCCGTTATTTATAATATACCTGCCTACTATTCTTCATCCCTCGTGGCCTTCTGTTTCTCTTTGCCTATCCAAATTACACTCTCGCTTGGGACTGAGGGTGCGATGTTATCGCAGCGCAAAACGCACTTCCTTCGGGCTGCTACAAAACTGCTCTGCAGTTGCTTCACAGATGTGATCCTTTTTTGCACTGGGCGGAAGGGAGAATTCAGGGATCATATAATGTCGTTGCACTCACTGAAAACTTGCTCTACCCGAAGTAGACAGTAAAGCAGACGATCAGGACAATGGAGAGTTGCTAGAAATGAGGCGAATATGGATTGCGAAGACCCAATGATCCAGATGTTGTTATGGGTCCGAACCAGCCGTTATTTATAATATACCAGCCGACGATTCTTCATCCCTCTTGGCCTTCTGTTCCTCTTTGCATGTCCAGATTACACTCTCGCTTGGGTGATGTTATTGGTGTGATGTCATCGCAGCGCAAAACGCTCTTCCTTAGGCTGCTTTAGAACTTCTCTACAGTTGCTTGAATTGAATTCAGGGATCATAATATGTTGTCGCACTCACCGATCACTTGCTCTACCCGAAATAGACAATAAAGCAGACGATGAGGACAATGGAGAGCTGCTAGAAATGAGGCAATTTGCATCGCGAAGACCCAATGATCCAGATGTCGTCGAATGTGTATCAGCCATGGACGTCAATCTGGCCGACGGAACCCCGCGTCAGAAATATTGTCAGTGAAGTGTCGTCACTGTGCCCTGATGCAATTGACTGGCTACGGAGCGCCAACAGAAGCGAGATGCACCGAGGAAGAAAATCCTCCCGCTTTTCCATTTTTATGGAACGCAGCCAGGATTCGAGTGAACCGTGGGCCCCAAGAGTTCGAGCATTGCGATCTTTGAGAGTCGCGGATTCGACGGCGAATCGCCTGGCTGTTGGACTCAAGAAGAATGGGAGAAAGAGAGTGGGGAAGGAAAAGATTCAGAGGAAGACAGAGAGTGGAGCCATCCACGGAATGCTTTGAAGGACCCGCGAGGAGATCGTGCGAGCGCAGCTCTTTCTCTCTCGTCGTTGTAGCTGCGAAAGAAGCCTCGGGACGATCAGGGCCTGAATCCACGGAAAGCTTCGCACAGATCCGCGTATATACACGCACAGTTACGTATTGTTGTATACGTGTACCGATGGAGCCTGCGGGAAGGACGCGCTGCTATACGACGATCACACGGGAACGCAACGCGAGTCGAAGGTTGCTCTCTTCTTTGCTTCCTCTCTTGCACCGCTCCCGCCCCACACCTCGATTAATTACCACATTGTCGACCGCGAATTAAACGACCCACGTATACGTACACCTATACGCACCCGTGTGCGAGCCTTCGCAGACAACCTTATTTCATTTATTTCTCTACCGCTGCGCAATTTTCTCTGTTCACGGTGACTTACAGCTTCCGCGAAGTTTTCAGCCTTCGAACGTTTACACGCAGTCGGTTCCTTGGTCTTGCTTGTTCTTCTTTTCTTTTCACTGGGACATTTGTCCTCATAAAATTGGCCAGAAGCTACAGGGCAGGGGAATATCGAGTGGAAAAAGTTCTGGAATACTTCCGGATGGACTTACACAAGATTTACAGCACACTGGTGCTGCAAATGTACATTTGTGACAATGAGGTCGCCATTGCCGGGCGAAATTGCTGGCGATTTTACTACTTAGTTTTTGCCAGTTGCTTGGGGTCTTTTCCTCGGGGCTGAATAAGTGTTTCTTGTAGTGGAACACTTCTCACAAGGATCGGCGATGAAGGCATGTGCATTCTTCTAGACCTTGGGGGTCCTGATATAGTTAGACATATGTGGGAGAGAGATCCTAAGCTCGAGGTAACACTGCGATAGCGAGAAGCTCTTTATCTCACCAAGTGCTATCAATTTTACTATTCAGGCTTGGCCCATTCCTAGGTGTCTTCTCCTTAGGTTCGAATGAGTCTTCTCTAGGCTAGAATAGTCATCACGGGGATTGTTGATGAAGACATATTCACTCTTCTGGTTTCTGAAAGTCTTGATGTAGTCAGGCAAACGTAGAAGAAAGATCCTAAGCTCCAGGGAACTCTGTGATAGCGATAAACTCTTTATCTCACCAAGTGCTATCAATTTTACTATTCAGGTTTGGCCAATTCCTAGGTGTCTTCTCCTTAGGTTTGAATAAGTGTTCTCTAGGCCAGAACAGTCATCACGAGAATTGTTGATGAAGACATGTCGATTCTTCTGGTCCCTGAAAGTCTTGATGTAGTCAGGCAAACGTGGCAGGAAGATCCTAAGTTCCAGGCAACTCTGCGATAGCGATAAGCTCTTTATCTCACGAAGTGCCATCAATTTTACTGTTCAGGTTCGGCCAATTCCTATGTGTCTTCTCCTTAGGTTCGAATAAGTCTTTTCTAGGCCAGGACAGTCATCACGAGGATTGCTGAGGAAGACATATCCACATCCAAGATCCTAAGCTCCAGGCAACACTGCAATACCAATAAGTCCTTTATCTCACCAAGTGCTATCAATTTTACTATTCAGGTCTGGCCAATTGCTAGGTGTCATCTCATCAGGTTCGAATAAGTCTTCTCTAGGCCAGAACACTCATCACGAGGATTGTTGATGAAGACATGTCCATTCTTCTGGTCTCTGAAAGTCTTAATGTAGTCAGGCAAACGTGGAAGAAAGATCCTAAGCTCTTTGCCATTTTGCCAAGCTCTAACCATTTTGACCAATTCCTAGTGGTCTTCTCCTCAACTTCAATAAGTCTTCTCTGTACCACAACAGATCACGACGATCATTGATAAATGCTTGTGCACTCTTGCGGACCCTGAGGGTCCTGATGTCGCCAAACAAATGAGAGAACGAGATCCTAAGCTCGAGGCAACACTGCGATAGTGATAAGCCCTTTACCTCCCCAAGTGCTGTCAATTTTACCATCCAATGTTGTCCAATTTCTCAGAATCCTCCTGAGATTCGAATGAGTCTGCTCTGTACCAGAACATCACGAGGGTTGTTGATGAAGCCATGTCCACTCCTCTGAGCTCTGGATGTCCTAATGTAATCAAACAAATGTGACAGAAGGATCCTAACCTCGCGGTAACACTTCATTAGTGATGAGCTCTTTCTCGACCAGAAATTCTCAATTTGACCATTCCATTTTGGCAACTCCTCAGCGTCTTCTCCTCGGATCCGAACAAGTCTTTCCTGTCCCGGACCACTCATCGCGCGGATCATTGATGAAGGCATGTGCCCTCCCCTAGGCCCCTAGGTTCTCGATACAGCTGGATAAATGTGGGAAAAAGATCCCAAGCTCCAACCCCAGCGATCGTGATAAGCCTCTTGTCGACCAGGTGTCGCATCCCAGGCGCGCGTGGGCGTGAAATATTTCGCACTCGAGCCGGCTATTCTCTCGGAAGAATAAAGTTGAGCCCTCCCGGCTCATCACTCGACCGGAGGGCCATTTCGTCCGCTCGGCGTCTTCCCTCAGCCCGAATCCCTGGATCCTTTTGGATCTCTTCAGCCGATAGTGCGTATTCGCGAAGAGTGCCACGGAAAGTGAAAAACTGTGTCTCGTATCTCGCGCGGGCGAAACTAAAAACGAAAATTCGCGAGGGCTGCTCGTCTCGCGTCTCTCCCTTTGAGGAATCGGTATACGGCATACGTCTGTGTGTGTTGCTCGACAGTTGAGCGAGGCCGGAGCAGTGATGTACTGCAGCGTGGAATGTCGGCACGGAGTTTATTAGAGCAGATAATGATAACATCTAGCGGGGAGGAGTAGAACGTTCTTACACTCCGCATCGCGTGCAATTCGAGTCCAAATGCAAGCGTATACACGACTGCATATGCATATACGAAGACTCACACGTATACGGATATATATCTCCACTTCTTTTCTCATCATCATCCTTCTCTCGTGAACATCTTCCGTCTATTCTTCTTTTTCTTCACCTTCTCATCCGCCTCTCTCGCTTTCTGTCCATCCGTCTTTCTCGCTCTTTGCCTCCATACGCCGTACAAGTAGAAGGAGGCCCGATAAGTACGGTCTGGCAGTGTGGCACATTCGCCGGGTACGACGGCCAAGCGAGCGCGGCATCCCATAGCCACCCCCGCTCCCTCGTGCCAAAGGCAGCCCTCAGTGGCATACATCACCGTCAACTTATTCCTGTTTGGTACTCAGCCGTTCACGGGAGCAGCACACATCGTGCCGGCACACACGCCTCTCTCAGCCACTGACGTATGGACGTAATTGGTTAGGCGGACTATTGCGAGAGGGTGCTCGTATTTGGTTCTTGTACTTGTCTATGTGGATCTCGCATTGGCTGAGAATCGACTCCCCTCGTTGGCCTTACCTACAATCCATTTGGCTCGCTTGCCCGTGCAACTGGTTACCTGCACGAGTGTTGTGCGAATTTTCGTATAGTGGCGAATCCCTTAAGGGGCTAAAAGGGGCGGGTAGAACTTTCCACCTATAGCGAGCCACGTTTTCCAGCTTCGGAAAAGTACGGAAGGTATAAGGACACAGCGAGAACCGGATGTTGTCTTCCGGAGGCTAGCTCGCACATTGATGCATCATCCTTGAAGCACCTTGGAGCCACGGAGAGAGAGAGAGGAGAAGGGGAGAAGGAGCCGTGAAAACCGAGCGAGAAAGAGCTTGACATCCTTCTGGGCAGATCATCTTGATCGCGGGATCGTGCCCTTTCGTTCGCCGCGTACGTTCTAAAGACTTTCGTGTGTTGCTCCAAGGTCACTGAGACACAGTCTAAAGTGCCGGAGATGAGATGACACCTCGAGGGCAAAGGTTGCCCGGCCATATCCTTCGATCTGAGAGCACGACGAAACTTGCGCAGCTTATGAGTGTAAAGAATGATAAAAAAAAATGATACGTGCGCAAAGTTGCAGGTGCGAGGAGATAACGGTGAGCTTTCCATCACCCAGGTGGCGTCGTTGGAGGATAGCCTCTTTTAGGGGATTCTGGGGACAGAGCAAAGGAGAATGTTTCGCGTGTACCATGTGCCTTTATCTATATATATATATATAGACAAAGGCACATGGTATATATATATATATATATATATATATATATATATATATGTGTGTGTGTGTGTGTATTGATATTTATATCGAGGTAAAGCCAAGAAACGATTTTTTATTTGGGGCCATAGCAAAAAAACGTATACTGTAAAAAAAAAGTTCTTGCAAAAAGTGGGCCCTATAGGTATTTTCAAAGGTGATCCAAAAAATATTTATGTATTTTCCTTATAGCACCTCAAAGTTATAACTTCTTGCGTCTTTAATAAAAAGAACAGTTACAAAATGTTTTGACGGGTTACACGTTGCTCATGGCCCGAAAAAAGAAGAATTTTCGTGAATTTTTTTTGGATAACGTGTGCATTTTTTGGTATTATTTTTTTACGTTAGAGAGTATAGTTTTAAGTATTTTTAACACTTTCCGTTTTGAATAATATTTATAAATGTGGTAGATGCAATTGTTTGTGCAGACCGCTGTTTGAAAAATCTCCTTCGCGTTAACAACTGCCGCTCGGAAATAAATAATTCGGAATTAAAAAAATCAAACAGTTTTTCCATGAAATTATCTAGTGCTTGGACGGACGATTCAATAAAATGTTGATTTTTGAAAAAAATGCCCGTAATCAACGTGAAAGTATCTATTTTCGGTAGAAGAAACGCTCCATTTTCGTTGATAAAAAAAAACTTTGCTTGGAAAAAAAAATCCTTCGTTCAAGCACTGCTTCTTGATAAGTAAACGCAGGTCGTAAAATTTGAAGTTGATCGGTGCAGTGATTTTTTATATATCGTGGTTACCGATCTTGAAAAACTCCCTCAATTTCAAACGGATCGCTTTGACGTTTTCAGAGAATATTCTTGAAATCTTATATTTTGAGAATCCGTCGAAAACCAAAAAATGATATTTAAAAAAATTCTACTAGGTGTAAGCCCTTAAAAGTATGGGATTCCACTCCCTTGTACAAAGAAAAATAAAATAGGGGCTGCTAATGAAACTGATGACGTATAATATTGTTCAACAGATTTTATAACTATTTTTTATTATTTAATATAAAAATGTCGAGAACTTAAATAAAGATTAATTGATATTGCTTTAATATATATATATATATTGCTTTAATATTATATATATATATATATATATATATATATATATATATATATATATTAAAGCAATGTCAATTAATTTTTATTTAAGTTCTCGAAATTTTTATATTAAATAATAAAAAAAAAATATATATATATATATATATATATATATCTTTGGTACGAGCAAAAAAGAGCTTAGAGACAACTGAAATGTTTTTCAAAACCCGAGAGGTCTTTTACCTTAATGAATCCTCGAGCAGTAATTTTTGGTTTTCTTCTTATCACCTCGTAATTCGACCCCGCTACCAAAGGTAATACCTGCGAAATAAAAATAATGGCAATCCAACATTTAACTGTCGTCCGACGTTGGAACTTGTTCGCATATCGTTGTAAGCCTAATCGATAGATAGAGCGATCGAGTAGATGAAGTGAGAATTGTGTCTCGTGCGCAATGCACCTATGGACGACGTTCTATTTGGTCTCGTTGGATGAAAGATTGCACCCTGGGTGTGTATGTATGTGTGTGCGAATGTTGTATGAGACGCGAGACGAAGGCGACCAACAACGACGACAAGAGGAGGATACAAAGCGAGCTGCGATCCTCGCAGATCTCTCGCAATCCCGAGTCGCATAGTTGGGCTCGCGGCCGCGCTATTTGCAGCTTCTCCGATCCTCCACTTGTGTGGACGTGAGCGACATCCTCTACCGACATTCGTGCTATGGACGTCACCGACGCCCGGCATCGCTATGCGACTCAATGGAACTCTCGTTCACCCTTTATATATCTATATGACACCCCCGTTTCCCAACCGTATCGTACGATCGCTTTCTGTCATCGGACAGCCTCTCGACTCATCCTCAACTCTCCCTCTCACTCTTTCACTATCCGTTGTTGAACGATACATATCTCACCGTGTCTCGCGTTCCTCGAGCATCGATACAGACGATAGGAATTCGAATGTACAATGACAGGCTCTAATACCTGAATTGATGATCTGCTGACTGCAGTGCTCATGATGCTTCCAAAAGTTTCCCACCTCTGGAATTGCCACGTTGGAAGACTTTCCTACAGGCTGAAGAAGTCTTCCAAAAGCGATTTCCACCTTGCATTCGAACGCTGCCACTCATTGCATCATCAGAATGTGGAACCCGAATTTGCAAGAAGAAGAAACTTGAAAAAGCAGATACCAGCTACTGCTTTCCTTTGATATGGTCATTCTCACTCTGCCACTATCCTTTGTTGGATGATACATATCTCACTGTATCTCGCGTTCCTCGGATACAGAAGATAGGAATTCGAATGTACAATGCCAGGGTCTGATATATATCATTGATGATCTGCTCACTGCCATGTTCATGCTGTTCCCAAAAGTTTCCAACCTCTGGAATCGCCACGTTGGAAGACTTTCCTACAGGCTGGGCAAGACTTCCACAAGCTCTTTCCAGCTGCCTTTCAGCTTTCTTCCGACCGCTGCCTCTGGTTACGTCATCAGCATGTGCAACCCGAATTGGCAAGAAGAAGAAGCTTGAAGAAAAAAAAAGCAGATACCGGCTACTGCTTTCCCTTGATAATAATGAACGTCGCGTAGCGCGAGCGCATATAGAGTCATTCTCGGTGGTTTCCGCCTGCCAGAAACGGAAAGAACCGCGAACTTTATATGCCCGTAGTGCAAAGAGGCGATTGGGAGTGGAGCCCGAGGCACACGGATTATATCGTCTCCTTACGAGTTTTCCTTCAACGATCGCCGTAAATTCCATTGTTCTCGGGTCCAATCCTGCCGCATTCTGACCCAGCTGGTAGACAAAGGCTCCCCCTCCTTTTCTCTCTGTCTCTCCCTCGAGAGTTCCAGCACTCGACTGGCCCGGCGAATGAGTAGAGCATACAGGGCATTAAACGGTTTATCGATTCCTCGACACCTCTCGTGTACAACCAGGAGTCGTTGATCGCCCCAGTGGACACACCTCTCTACCGTTTTCCCCTGGGGACCGAGAAATCTCCGTGTCTATGCGTTTTTCCTGCATCACCCAGGCGATCCATCAAAATCGCGATCGCCAAGAATTCACACTGGATAGCTAAGAGAGACGTTTCTCTTCGGTTGTTACAGCTCAACATTCACCAAAGATCGTTGGAGGCTGCGGGTCTGGAGCTGTGCGCGGCAGGCGGAAGTGTGCCCCAAGGTCAGCCGAGTAGCGCGGGATCGGTAGGATCGGCGCCTAGTCCGGCGTCACCGAGGCCAACGCTACCACAGCCAAGACCTCCCCTAGCGACCGCAACCACCACTTCGCAACCCTCGAGAACGTTGGACGACGACCGATCGACGGATGGTGAGAGAATTCATGCATCGTGTATTCACGGTACCCAAAAAAACGATCAAATACACCGGCAATGCGTCACGCCAGGCCTCAATTTGTACTTCGAGACGAAACGTTCTTTCCTCACGCAATCATCGTTCTTTGATCCAGCGGTAGGTCCTGCAGGAACGGCAGCCGAAGACTCGGACGATGGTGAAAGCAGGGCAACGTACCTCAACGCCAATTGCGTTGTCTTTACTCATTACCGAGGCGACGCGGCCTCCGAGGTCGAGGAACACTTTCAAAGAGCGTTGGCCCACGACAAACTCAAAGGTCAGTCTCTTGATTCTTCTCTTTGCCTCAATCGCCAACGAGTATGATGAGCTTACCTTTCCCAATCCAAAGATCATCCATCCCCCGTTATTTTGCGCTTTCATCGAAGCGGTATGATCATTCGAGCCTCGTCTGTTCGTTTCCTCGATGCCGCGAAGTAATAAAGTGCGCCATTAGCTCGACAACTCTAACAAGCCCCTAACAATTGTTTCGCCGTCGTTCTCCGAGAGTTAATACCCCTTCGAGTGCGCCCAACAAACTCGCCACTCTCCTCCTTCCTCTCCGTTTCTTCTTCCTTCTCATTCTTACCCGTGGCGAACACGGCTGCGAGCCGCCCAGGCGAGCTGAGCAGGCAATTGCGACCAACGCATCGGCGTATTCATCGGGAACCAAAGACACACGAGGCAATGCGAAGGAGCAGAGGATGGAGAGCTGAAAAGCAAGCAAGATCGATGATATCTGCACTCTCGGGGAAGACGACGTCGTCGAGGAAGAATGTAAATTTGACTCCATTGAGACTTCAATGATACATCCAAAACTACACTGACTCACTCACCGTTTCATCAAATACGACGTGGCTGACTCTTGTCACAGTGGAAATCTGGTGTCATTTTTGGCTTCGGACGAATGACATCGGTGCTTTCCTGTCTTCGGCAGCGAGGTCGAAACGGAGAGACACAACAGAATGTTTCGAGCAAAAAAGCTTCGTATTGCCCGTGGAAAAAGTCCGAGGGAGGAAAAAAGCGGTGAGGGAGAAACGATGGAGGATCAGGTAGGGGACTTTGGCAAGTGATCAGCGTTCAGCATCTATATCGGTGTCGTTTAAGACCACATTTATACCACGGACGTTTTCGTTCGGTCTGTCTGTTCTGAGCACTCTAGAGAGAGAAAGAGAGGCAGAAAGAGCGAGAGGGAGCGAGGAGGGCGAGAGAGGGAGAGAGAATCTCCGTCGAAGCAACAGGATCTCGGTTCACTAGCCTGTTTAGAATTCAAGACAACACGACCTAATTGTTATGTGCGTCTTTTCTCTGCTCCTCTCGATTCTTCCCATTCTCCTTCGAACGCGTTCGATCCTCTCGCACGTGGCTTCTAAAAAAAATAAAAAATAAAACATCAAGAACAACCCCTGACTCTTTTTCATTTCGCTCACGCGGACGCATTTTCGCGTTAGAGTTGCTGCGGTACGGAACAATCCAAGTTTGCTAGGAACGAGAGATAGAGAGAGAGAGAGAGAGAGAGAGAGAGAGAGAGAGAGAGAGAGAGAAGGGGAAGAGGTAAATTAAGAGCTTTCTCTGTGGCTGTATACGCCAGGAGTGTTGAAAGTGTACCGCAACGAGAAGAGAGACTAGAGTGTGATGACGCTGCAAATGTGGATATATATATATATATATCTCTCTCTCTCTCTCTGTGTGTGTGTGTGTGTGTGTGTGTGTGTGTGTGTGTGTGTGTGTGTGTGTGCCGTGTGTGTACATCGAATGAAGGATGTAGAAACGGCAAAGTAGGAGCTTTTGTGCCACGAGAGTTTCGTACCGAGACAGTTTTAGACACACCGAGGTATGCAGGCTACCTCGAGTGCACACAAGGACAGAGAGAAATGAGAGAGAGCGAGAGAGAGGGATGACTCGAGTGAAAGACACATCCATGCATATACTCGAATCTTGTGTGTATATTGGAGTGATTCGTTTCAGGGCAACTTTTTTTTTTGATCCATCGTGCCCGAAAACCTTTAGTTGGTACCCAAAAACGAACTTTCGTGAAAGGGGGGTGTTGTCAAAAAATATTTAGAGGTCGCGAATCAAAATTGAAGGTTTCCCATTTGATTACCATTGAAAAAAATGTTTTTCTCATTATTAGTGTTACCATTCCGCGAATTTTGATATCGCGATATTTTCCAAGTGGGTTCTCATAGGAAACATGATACTCCACAATAAAGTTCATTGAGCCATGGCCGTAAATTCAACCGTTTCAGCGGAATTATTATTTCAAGTGAATACTGTTCAAAATATCTATTCAAACGGCTGTAACGCCTAAGCTATTAGATATATCGAAAAAAATTCAGATAAGAACTTTGTAGAGAAAGTAATTTTCTACAAAAAAGTCTTATAAGCCGAGCCCGAAAATTCAACTCTTTCTCAGCTATAGGTGGATGAAGTAAAATAAATAGATTTTTTTTTAAACAAAAACAAATCTATTTATTTTACTTCATCCACCGATAGCTGAGAAAGAGTTGAATTTACGGGCTCGGCTTATAAGACTTTTTCGTAGCAAATTACTTTCTCCACATAGTTCTCTTTTGAATTTTTTTCGATATATCTAATAGCTTAGGCGTTACAGCCGTTTGAATAGATATTTTCATACAATATTCACTTGAAATAACGATACCGCTGAAACGGTTGAATTTACGGACATGGCTCAATGAACTTTATTGCAAAGTATCACATTTCCTATGAGAACCCACTTGGAAAATATCGCGATATCAAAATTCGCGGAATGGTAACACTAATAATGAGTAAAACATTTTTTTCAATGTTAATCAAATGGGAAACCTTCAATTTTGATTCGCGACCTCTAAATATTTTGTGACAACACCCCCCTTTCACGAAACTTCGTTTTTGGGTACCAACTAAAGGTTTTCGGGCACGAGGGGTCAGAAAAAAAAGTTACCCTGAAACGAATCACCCTAGTGTGTATATATATATATATATATATATATATATATATACATACAAGAAACGATCCTCGTATGAGCTTAATACAAATATAATTTGTTTGCAATTATCAAACGTTATCTTGGGTTTTCAAGATAAATTGCGTCATTTTCATATTCAGCGACAAATTTTCCTTTGGATAAGCACTTGGGAGATAGAAAAAATTGAAAAAAATTGTTCGACTCTTTTGGTCATGTTTCCAGAATCTTGAAATCGCGGAATTTCAAACAGATGTAGAATCTTTCCTATTTGAGCGACATGGCCTTATTGGGGGGGGGGGGGGGGGGGGGGTGATAGACTTAGAGAAAGCCACTGGATTCATTTCAATATCTCGATTAGTTTTCCCGGAAAGTGCACCTCAAAGACGGTCGAAAAAGAGGCAAAGGGGTATGTATGGCAATATTGCAAAAATTAATCGTCTCTCTTTAAAATCCTGAAAAATGGCCGAAAAGGAGGCTAAGGATATGTATGGAAAAATTGACAAAAATCGATGGTCCGTGTTTGAAATTCCGTCAAAAATCCGAAAAATGGTCGAAAAAGAGGCTAAGGATATGTGTGGAAAAATTGACGAAAATCGATGGTCCGTGTTTGAAATTCCGTCAAAAATCGAAACACAATCGTAGCCCAATGAAGCAGCATTTTAAAGCGAAAACGATACCAGAGAGGTAGAGCGCACAGAATAACATTCCAAATCGAAATACAAAAAAAAATCCCAGCGATTCAGTAAAACCATCCGCTTTGACCAGGACGCCAAAAAGTTCCTTTTTCAGGGCGGGGGGCTTAAAGCGTGGAAAAAATGTTGATCGTCGTAATTTTTTTAAAGGAAAGATTTCGACACCATTTTTCAGACTTAGGGTATGTTTTATTACTACGTTTGGCTGTTGCGTGGTATTTTTTTTTCATTAACCTTAAAAAATGGGGGAGATATGGTACGGTCTTCTAAACGAGTTGCGACGGATGTTGTCAGACGGCGTGACACGTAGCGTCGGCGGGAATAATCTGAAAAAAAACCAACGAAGGTTTTTCTCTCATCAACACTCGTACGCAGAATATGAACCAAGAAAAGGTGAGAAATGATGAAAACCGATGAAATGGTTCGCATTGAAAAAAAAAGATTGAATTTTCCGAAAACAATCACTCCGTTTTGCAATAAAAAAATACTTTTTCCAATTTTCAAAAACATTTGGGTTGATGTTTTAGACGATAATGCTAGAACGATTTATACCAAATTTCATTAGAATCGATCGATTAGTTTTTTCGGTTACGTCAGGCCAGTTTAGGAAACCGTGTTATACCTCCGTCATTTCAAAATAAAATAAATAATACAACAATAAAAATAATACAAAATAATAAATAAAATAAAAAACTACCACGTAACAGCCAAAAGTAGTAATAAAACATACCCTGAGTCTCAAAAATAGTAAAGAAACTTTGCCTTACAAAAAAAAATAATGAAAACCAGCAAATTTTTTCTTCGCCCAAAGGTATCTCTTTCCTTAAGGTGTTAGGCCACAGTAACGGGTATAAAATCATGTGCGAATTTAACAATCTTTTTTTTGTATGAAAAAGTGATTCACTCATAAAATTAATTACACATCTATTTAGTATGAATATCAAGCTGTTAGAAAATATATATATATATTTTTTCGATGTACAAAATGGCCGACTACTAATATTTCCTTTTGTTATCTTTTTTTACGCGCTCCGCGGCGTGACATTTAGCATCCACAATTTTTTACCTAGAACAAAAAACAAAAATTCTCGTCAATCTACATTAGAATACCTAGCGAAATACGTACAGAATTTAAAAAATGTTGTTTTATTCAAAAGTTGTAGGTATTTGAACTTGAGAAATGAATTTTCAGTGAAAAATTTCGTTATAACTGCTCATAAATTGCTCATAAAATGAAAAGTTTTCGATTAAGGGGAGATATACACCGAGGAGCCGGAAAAAGGTCATTTTTGTGAATTTTTTCAAGGAGAACTATGTGAAATTTCGGATTGGGGTTTTAATTATCTAAAAGTATATACGTTCAAAAATGTGTTTAATTTTCTTTATTTAAAGATATCAAAAACATACAAGGATATTGTATGATCCTTGGAGCGTCGTAAAAAAATCTGCGTATACGGTACCCACTGGCGTTTCTTCAAAAATCATCAGAAAAAAAAACCAAAAAGATTATTAAATTAGATACTATAATGTAGTACTTGTCATAGCCGATTTTGAAAATATCGATTTATGACAAAATGGCGGACGTTTGAACATAAATATTGATTTTTGGGCCAAGAATTAGTTATTATTTTGCCTATAAAACAAAAACTAAGTAACGGAAAAAAAAATCCTACGACAAGTACTAGACAATGGTGTAAAGAATAACCACAAAAAACCTTAAGGCAATCGGTTCATTGGTTATCGAGAAATTTTGAGTACCGATTTGAAAAGCGTGGTTTTGAGAAAAACGCGTTTGAAAATTTGGGAATGAATAAATCATCAAATTTGTCAACTTGGAATGTCAACGGAATGTTCATAGCTTCTAAATCCCCGACCTCGACCATCTAGGTGATAGGGAAATTCCGTACATACTTCTCAGCGAAATGCAATTAGGAACATGACTTTTAAATTTGAAGTAAATCGAGTGAATATTGTTGAAGTTATTTGTCACGCCAATTGGAAAAAAGCTGTTTCGAGAAGCTTCCACTCTTTTTATACATCGAAAAAAAAAAATCATTTCCCAACAGCTTGATATTCATACTAAATAGATGTGTAATTAATTTGACGAGTGAATCACTTTATCCCACGAAAACAAATTCGTTAAATTCGCACATGATTTTTCACCCGTTACTGTGGCCCAACCCCTTAATTCACACCTCACTGTCCCCTATCAATGTATTTCACTCCGCCCAAACCGAATTTCCCATTCCGTTTCCCCAAACCCCCAAAATCCCACAAAAAGCCCTCGCATCAATTCCGACACGACGAACGATTCGCCGGGTCCTCGCCACCAGCTGCATCTGTCCATCCGTACTCGTCGACGTAATCCGATGTAGCATAATTTTCGCGCTCTTCCCTGGCTCTCAGACGATCTCACCGGCGTGTGCGAGTGAGCCGGAAGAAGGAAGAGAAACGACGAATGACACAAGGTGGCCAGGGGGGTTGGTGGTGGTGTTGGTTCTGCAGTAGAATGAATCAGAGGGAAGAGGGGCGATAAAACGTTTTGCCGCGTGTGTCGCGGCGATACAAGTGTACGAGACAAGAAGGACGAGAGGGATTACGCATATATCTTGCTCAAGATATCGCTCCCTCAGATCTGAGACACGATCCGCGTCAGCTATATCACACATACGTGTAGATATACGTGCTCGCGAGATTGCGCGTGCATTGGGCTTCGTTGACTGAAAGACGAAGGAATATAATGCGAGAAGTGTGGAAAAAGGCGAATAAAACGAGCCGAGAACTTTGGCAAGTACAAATATCCAGTGGTACGTTCCCGTCTCGGCTGAGCAATATCAAAACAGTAATAACGTTGAAGCCGGGGAAATTGAGCGAGTCGTTTCGCTTGGTGGCGCCAAATTAACGCCCCGCGACGAGAGAGACAGAGAGAGAGAGAGAGAGAGAGGGTTGCACTTGCGCGGGTGTTTGAGTACACACGCATTGGGAAAAGATGACAGCGCGTCCGCGGGCGACAGAAGCCGCAATTACTTGACACGAGTCCCCCGACGCGGCACGACGCCTCTCTTCAAAGCGAAGCGACCACTGCGACGGCGAGATGGAGCGAAGGGAAAACGAGGAAAGAGACGTGGCCGTACGACGCAACAGCCGTGACAACGCATCTGTATAGATAGTTCGAGAAAAAGCCTAGGGACCGAAAAGAGCGAAAGCTCGAGCTGGTGAACAACACGCTCTAAATCGGTATAACAAGCCATCCCGTGCGGTACACGGCAGAGACATCGATCCACGGCCTGGCTTACGTTTTGACGAATCGTCGCTCAGCCTTTCAACCGAGCCTCGACGACGCACAGCCCTCGGAACGAAGAGAAAGAGGGAGAGAGAGAGAGAGAGGACGTCTCTATAAAGTCTGCGAGCTAAATGATGTTGGCTGGAGGCCAGCATGTCTGATAAAAAGACATCGGCGAGCCAACAGATCGCTAGAAATCGCAGTGGCGTTTCTATCGTTTATCACCAGATCGAATATTCTTCTTAGTGGTCTAGTTTCCTTGCTGTGAAAACGCCATGGCACTTCGTGATCTTCGCATATTCTCATAGCCCTTTTGTTGAAGAATCGTAACCAATTCATAAAAGCAATTAAGGCGTTACCCCCACTTGTAGCGCAAAAAAGGCCTTTTTCATGAATTTTTTAAAAGAAAACTACAAAACTTTTTTAATCGATCAATATACCATCTTAAAGAACACATCTTGAAGAACTTTCAGTAATTTTTTTATTGAAAAATATTACATTGTTTAGTGGCAAATGGCCGTCAACGAAATAATGATTTTATATACACGGTTTGCGGTGACCAACATTGCGGCGAAGTGGATGATCTGAAAAACAAAAATGCGGATGGATTTAGTCAAATATAAGTATAAACTAGTCTTTAATCGAAGGATTTTAAAAAAATATTCATTTTTCACAAAATGGCGGACAGTCAAAGTTAATGGTTCGATTTTAACGAAAAAAAACGGCCGTTTTTTGGCTATAAAACGGCAATTTTTTTCGAAAAAAAAATCGAACGATTAAAGACTACATTTTTATGTATTAAATAAGCCTGCAAAATTTCAAGAAGATCGGTTCATTAGTGTTCGAGTAATCTTGGTCACCGACTTCAGAAATGCCATTTTGAGAAAAACGCGTTTAAACTTTCAATTTCAGTTTACACGAAGAAAATATTTTTTTTTTGTAAACTTACATAGAGTCATCTATTCTGGGCCCATACAGAAGTATGGGCCCGGATACTTATACTTCAAAAAAATGCAATAAAAAAATCGATTTTTTCAAAATCGCAAGTGGGGGTAACCCCTTAACAAAAAATCATTCACTATGCTTTAAACCGTTTCGAAACTGTTGTGTGATCAACTCCTAATGATTGTGCCAGTTCAGCTACCGTTTGACGTAAGTCTTTACGAAGGAATGCCACCAATTCAACACATCAAAATCGTTACTTCTGAAGCGTCCAAACAAAGCCCTGCATGTTGTCTCAACAAGAATTCGGTGTGTTTCAGCTGCAGATTGTTTTGGAATGAAGTTGTGCGGTAAAATTCCCCGCAAATAGCCTCCTTTGGCACGACATTTGACGTGTTTGACACTATGGCAAAAAAAGTTGTTTACACTTCGGCGAAATGACGTACACTGAATTTCACGCTTGCTTATAGTACTTCTTTGTAGATGGGGTACCGTCTTAAACTACACGCGCGCAGTTCTGGTAACGCCATCTGTTGAAAACAGCGAGAACTCATTCAACGTCCTAATAAAATAGTTGCTTACGGAAAAAATGGAAGACTGCGCTTTTTGATTCGACAAGGTTCTAGCTGTCATATTTTGAATTAACGTTCCAATAGTGATACGTCTTGGGGCCTTAGGCCACAGTAACGGGTATAAAATCATGTGCGAATTT
The DNA here is from genome assembly GCA_944452715.1 of Ophion slaviceki. NCBI lineage: Eukaryota > Metazoa > Arthropoda > Insecta > Hymenoptera > Ichneumonidae > Ophion > Ophion slaviceki. The sequence goes on from OX101791.1 coordinate 30,641,411, forward strand.
AACAAATTTTTTTCGTATAATAAAGTGATTCACTCATAAAATTAATTACACATCGATTTACTATGAATATCAAGCTATTAGAATTTTAGTTTTTCGATGTACCAAATGACCGACTACTAATATTTTCTTATGTTATCTTTTTTGTTTAGGCGCTCCACGGCGTGACATTTAGCATTCACTATTTTTTACCTCGAAAGAAAAACAAAAATTCTCGTCAATCTACACTAGAATACCTAGAGAAGTACGTACGGAATGTAAAAAATACTGTTTTATTCAAAAGTTGTAGGTATTTGAACTTAAGAAATGAATTTTCAGTGAAATATTTCGTTACAACTGCTCATAAAACGCTCATAAAATGAAAAGTTTTCGATTAATCAGAAATTCCGTACGTACTTCTCTGCGAAATGCAATTAGGAACATGACTTTTAAATTTTAAGTAAATCGAGTGAAAATTGTTGAAGTTATTTGTCACGCCAATTGGAAAAAAGCTGTTTCGAGAAGTTTCGAGTAATCGGCCATTTTGTACATCGAAAACAATATACATATATATTTCCTAACAGCTTGATACTCATACCAAATGTATGTGTAATTAATTTTATGAGTGAATCGCTTTTTCATACGAAATAAATTGTTAAATTCGCACATGATTTTATACCCGTTACTGTGGCCTAAGACCTTAAGTATTTTTCAAATGATTTTTTGATATTATTGTTGCTCGCTTTGTTATGTTAATTGTTGTTGTTAACTATATCGATGCTTGTAACGATGCTTTTCTGACGCGTACGCTGAATTCAGCCGGCGAATCCTGTCGCGTGTCTTGCGTCTCTTCCAGCGATGACTGCGACAAAGAGTTCCTTCTGATCGAAGGGGCGGGAGAGCGGAGGGCGCGCGTTTTAGGATCGCCATTTCGCCATTACGTCTCCGAGTACAGAAGAAAGCCGACGGGGACGCTGCATACGCGAGACCGTGCGAGGACGCCCCGACACTCTGTTTCTTTAATTGCGCTAATAAATAAAGGTCGTCGCGAGGAGAACGACCGCGGCATAAGAAGATTGAAAAAGAGAGAGAGAGAGAGAGGGGAGGGCGAAGACAGAGAGAGAGAGAGAGAGAGAGAGAGAAAGAAGGACGACGACATCCCGGGTGATGTACACTGCGGGAGGCACCCCTGGGTAAGGGCGGGAACTGAAGGTAAAGAAGATGAGGATGAGGGAACTGAACATGGGGAAGGAGAAGATGAGGCCACGGGAAAATGGAGGAGGCAGAGAAGATAGGGAAGAAGCAGATGAGGCTGAGGGAATTGAAGATGGGGATGAAGATGAAAGAGGCGGAGGAGATAGGGAAGAAGAGAAGATGAGGCTGAGGGAAAATGAAGTAGGCGGAGAGGTTGAGGATGAGGAAATTGAAGATGAAGAAGAAGTTGGAAAAGCTGCGGATGCGAGAATTGAAAATGGAGACCAAGAAGATAAGGCAATTGAAGATGAAGGAGAAGATGACGATGATAGGACTACATGTGAAGAAAAAGATTAGGGAGGGACCAATGATGGAGGAGAAAATGAGGGTGATGGAACTAGGGATGAACAAAAAAGTCGCAGAACTGGAGATGAGGATGAAGAAATTAAAGATGAAAACGAAGATCAGGGAATTGAAGATGAAGGAGAAGATGAGGACGATAGGACTACAGGTGAAGAAAAACATCAGAGAACTGAAGATGAAGCAGACGTAGAGGATGACGGTATGGAAGAGGAAGAAGAAGGCAAAAAAGATGAAGATGCTGAGCATTACAGAACTGAAGATGGTGAAGAAGAAGAATGAGGATGAGGGAACTGAAAATAAAGAAGAAGAAAACGAGGATGAAGAAGAAGTCGGAAAAGATGAGGATGCGGGCATTAAAGATGGAGGCAAGGAAACCACCGACTTGAAGATAAAGAAGAACACGATGAAGAAAATTATCAAAGAAACGAAGATGATGCAGAGATGAAAATGATACAATTGAAGATGAACGAGGAGGCGGAACATGTGAAGATAATGAGGATTAGGGAACTGAAGATGAAGAATCACAACAAAAAGAAGATGAGGACGAGAGAACAGCGAATGAAGAAGACGAAGAAGATAGCGATGAAAAATCCAAAGGTGAAAAAATGGCGGTTTGAAGGCGAAAGATCGAAAAATTACCATGCATCCCAACAAAAGTAAGCATCGACCCATTGAACGGAGCAACGGTGAGAATGGGAGGAATAACCGATCAAAGAAGAAGAAAGAGCAGAGAGTAGCCTCGAGCCACCTTGCATCTCTCTTCCTCCCCCACAGCCGAGCAAATCGCAATATTTAACGCGCTAGTTAGTTTGAGGCTGCTCCGTTGGAGTTTCTCGCGTCGGGACGCACGGGAGTTGCGGGACGGGGCCAATCCGCCGCTGCTGCAGTGCGTGGACATGGCTGAAAAAGCATATTTCAGTCGCTTTGCCGGAGTCTTTTCAGTCGCGACCGCGCAGATCTGAGAGAAACGAATAGATACAGGGAATGAGAATGAGCGGGAGAACAAGAAAGAGAGAGAGAGAGAGAGAGAGAGAGAGAGAGAGAGAGAGAGAGAGAGAGAGAAGGATCGCGACTACAGCCACCGACGCCGCCGCATTCCATGCGTGGGAAACAATGCCGACTGGCTTCTTTGTAACTGTGGACGTGTCGCGGGTGGCTGTATATCCAGATATTTCTCTCACTCCCTCTCCTATACATTTCCTATACTCTTTTTATTCCTCTCCCTTCCTCGCCCGTTCTCTTTTGCTCTCCTGGGTACCTCCTAAGCCCTTTACCTCCTTATTCTCTCTCTCTCTCCCTCCCTCCCTCTCTCTCTCTCTCTCTCTCTCTCTCTCTCTTTCTCTCTCCCTCTCTCAATTGACACAACATTGTCCATATATTATGATGTTAAATGAGTTCTCGCTGCTTTCCAACAAATGGCTTTACCGGAACTGCGTGCGTGTAGTTTAAGGCGTTACCGCCACTTGTAGCGCAAAAAAGGCCTTTTTCATGGATTTTTTTTAAAGAAAACTACAAAACTTTTTTAATCGATCAATATACCATCTTAAAGAACACATCTTGAAGAACTTTCAGTAATTTTTTTTATTGAAAAATATTACATTGTTTAGTGGCAAATGGCCGTCAATGAAGTAATGTTTTTATATACACGATTTGCGGTGACCAACATTGCGGCGAAGTGGATCATCTGAAAAAAAAAATGCGGATGGATTTAGTCAAATATAAGTATAAACTAGTCTTTAATCGAAGCATTATAAAAACCATTCATTTTTCACAAAATGGCGGACAGTCAAAGTTAATGGTTCGATTTTAACGAAAAAAAACGGCCGTTTTTTGGCTACAAAACGGCCATTTTTTTCGAAAAAGAAAATCGAACGATTAAAGACTACATTTTTATGTATTACATAAGCCTGCAAAATTTCAAGAAGATCGGTTCATTAGTGTTCGAGTAATCTTGGTCACCGACTTCAGAAATGCCATTTTGAGAAGAACGCGTTTAAAGTTTCAATTTCAGTTTACACGAAGAAAATATTTTTTTTTGGAAACTTACATAGAGTCATCTATTCCGGGCCCATACAGAAGTATGGGCCCGGATACTTATACTTCAAAAAATGCAAAAAAAAAATCGCAAGTGGGGGTAACCCCTTAACCCTTACTTGCCACTGTGGGGTTCGAAACACCGCAACCACTTTTTTTCTTATGCGAAAATATATCGATGTGCATTGTACAGAGGGTCAATTTTCATTTTTGGAAAAATAATGTACATGGTCTTTTAAGGGGCTACGCCAGTGTGAACGCTGAAAATTTGAGTGATTTTCGGGAATTTTTTGGAAGAAAAGTACTCAGTTAAATGTTTCGGAAATTTAAGAATATATTTGGCTATATTTGATCTATATTACATAATTTTTTCACAGAAAAATATTGAGATCCAAGCGACTTATGCGCTGCCTTCGGAGGCACCAAAAAAAAGTTCCTCCACTGCTGACATGATTCCGGCCGATTGAGTAGCTGAAACCGAAAAAGGAAAACATGTCGTTAAACTGGAAGGTATTCCCTGTACAATGACGTAGGATTTTCGAAAAATATCAAAATCTAACAAAATGGCGTAGTTATGAAAAAAGTCTGTTTTCTTGCCTATAAAATGGTCGTTTTTTTCAGTGCCAAATCGTCAATTTTCATCCAATGGAAAATATCCTACATCATTGTAGAGTAAATATATTCAAGAGTACTCAGTTCAAATTTCAAGTCAATCGGATAAATGCTCTTTGAGTTACAATGTCAGCAAATTTGAAAAATCTCATTTCGAGAAAAACGCGTTTAAAGATACAACTATCGATTTTTGCAAGATGGAGTTAATAAAATACAGCCTTGACATTTTTACAGGATATTCTTGAAAGTATAAACTGTCGAAAAAGGCAAAAAAATCGATTTTTTTTAAGTGTTACACTGGTATAGCCCCTTAAATTGAATTCCTTAGATGATCTGACAAAATTTCCAAGTAAAAAAATTCAATAGTTTATTTTGTATAATCATTGTTGTCGTTGGGGTGCGAATCAACTCCAGTGTGCCCAGTCTTGGATTTTCCACTAGGCCGTATAGGCAGCTGCCTAGGGGCGGCAGACTTGAGAGGGCGGCGGATTTTAGAGGCACCTAAAAAAGCCTAGTAGTCCAGTAAAAGAGACGAAAATCCAGCACTTTTTAGCGTAGAATATTAATTTTTGACTGAAGGTAGATGGCTGTATACTGAAAATAACCCAATAAAATGTTGCCCCTCAACTCGCCCCAACAATCAGAAATAGGGGTTGAAAACTTAAAAAGCGCCGTATCTCGATAATTAATAGCCCGATCAAAAAAGATTTTAAACAAAAGTTGTTTGGAATAATAAAATGCGTATAAAGTTATCTGACGTCCAACCCCCTATCTTTGAAAATAGCGGCACAAAAACGATTAGAAAATTGAAATTGATCTATATGAAAAAAATAGTGAGGTATAATTTGAACCTTGTTTAATACAAAGATATTGGTTAGGAATCAAAAACTAAATTTTAAATATGCAAAAAAATTATGGCAAAAAAACGTGAAAAATTACTTTTTTTTTACAAAAATTGCTCCAACTCTTCTAATTATTGACAAAAAAATGGCTTCATAATCTGGAAACAATGTAGTTTGAAATAGACATAGCGGTTTCTGTGGACTTTTCAAAAAGTATATTTATTTCATCCAACGCAGGTGCGATTTAGTAGGAAAGAATGAAACGCTTACACATATAAAAAAATGTATGTTTTATTGGAAAAAAAAGTTGTACGGCATCAAAATAATTTGTTTGGGTCCCGTGGACCCAGTGTGACTATTAAGGATTAATTTTCACGAAAAAAACAGCGAGAGCTTATTCAACATACCAATAAAAAAAAAAACGCGTTTGAGTATCTACAACTCTTTTTTTTACTCAAAGTATGAAAAGCTTTTTTTCTTTGAAAAAAAAAAAAACGTTGTCTCGAACGACTCACACAACAGTTTCGAAACGTTTGAAAGCATTAGGAATTATTTTTTTTTGGAGCATTCATTTTCACGAAAAAAACAGCGAGAGCTTATTCAACATACCAATTTAAAAAAAACGCGTTTGAGTATCTACAACTCTCTTTTTTTCCTCAAAGTGCGAAAAGCTTTTTTCCTTGGGAAAAAAAAACGTGGTCTCGAATGACTTTAACCGAATTTGCTTGTCGACGGCACGGTGGCTCTGCGTTTTTCGTCATTACGATCGAAGGTCCTCGATTAGATGGTTGTCGCCAAACTTTTTTTTCTTTCTTTCACAGTCTATTAGGTGTTTTTTTTATCGATCCTTGTTTTTTCTCATGCCTTTCAACAGTCTTCGGTCCTTCTCTCTCCCGACCTTCTGCCTTCCTTGTCTTTTCTTCCTTTCGCATTTTCTGTCTTTTGGGATGCCGTTTCATCGTTTTTTCTCTCTACATGTATGTTCGCAGAAAATATATCGCCCATGTCCATGAGAAACTTCCCACCGTCGTTCTGGAACAGCCAGCATCCAGGTGACGTCTACGAGTATCCCACGGACCCTTGGCATCCCCATTACCCACAGTATCATCACAGGTGAGTTCTGGATTTGAATAAAAACCGCATATCCGGCACGATCCGGCCAGTGACGGATCTTCGACTCAATCGCGATACGTCGATCGTAATGATCGTTACTTGTGTTTTTTCCGGCACTTTTTTCGCCAAGAGATCTCAATGGAATCGAATGAATGATGATTGCTGGTAATCAACATTTGAAACAAAATTTTTTGCTCACGTTATTGTGGTTTTTGTTTTAAACAATGCGAATAATTTATATGTTTCGCAAAAAAATGGCGATACTCGATACGAGGTTTTATAAATGTAAAAAAAAACAGAATAATTGATGTGTGATGGTTTCATTTTTCTTCGCGTAGAGGTATCGATGGAATCGAATGAATTATGATTGCTGGTAATTCGTTTTTTCTTTATCGCGTATTTTCTTGGGGTTTTATTTTAAAAAAATGGGAATACTTTATGCGTTTTGTAAAAAAATTGATAATAATTGATAAGATGCTCTATGTAGAAAATATAGAATAATTGATACGGCGTGTCACGATTCAATTTTTTTGTTGCTAAACGCTATCGATGGAACTGATTGCATGATTGCTGGCTTTTTTCAGTTATTAAAATTTTTTTCTTATGTTTTTGTTATCTTATTTTAAAAAATACGAATAATTGATACGTTTTGCAAAAAATTTGACGATACCTTATACGATGTTTTCTTTAAAAAATATAGAATAATTGATAAGACATGTGATAATTGATTCAGGTGTTGAAAAATATTTTCTCCTCGATAATTGCTGTTTTTTTTCTTCATATTCTTCTTATTTTTGCTCATGTTCTAGTGATTTTATAAAACAAATGGAAAATAATTCATGCGACGTTTTGTATTAAAATGTATCAATGTACAAAAAATATTTAATTAATCGAAAATACGTTTTTTTTCAATATAAATTATCGTGACGACCTTTAAAAAAAAAGATATACATAAAATAATTGTCACAACGGCGTTGTCTCCATACTCTAAATAATTGAAACGTCGTTTTTTTCGCTCCAAATTATTGAGGAGAAGTTTTTTCAAATCAATACGATTGAGACGACGTTTTTTTTTAGTCTAAATGATTAAGACGACGTTAAAAAAAAATATAATCATATAAAATAATTGGCACGACGTTGCTGTCTCCTCAGAGCTGTCCACGAGTACCATCATCACAATATGGCGGCGGCAGGTTACGGTGGCCTCTTGCTAGGCGGTGCGAGAGGCTTGGGTCATCACACGTCACATCACGCGGCTCATCACGCACACGCGGCGGCTGCCTCCTACAAGGATTGGACGTCGGCGACACCCTCGCAATCCCTCGTGGACGCGTCCACCGCACCCCCATATCCCCACGGTCCGTACGCACCCCTTTCCGGTGAGTATTGGACCTGAGACTTAAAGAGCAGAGCGCGAAGAAAACTAAAATAGATTCTACAGCTGTCGTAAGAACACGAACGAACGAAGAGTGAGCTCGAATTTTTTCATTCTCTCTCTCTCCCTCTCTCTCTCTCTCTCTCTCTCTCTCTCTCTCTCTCTCTCTCTCTCTTTCTCTCTCCCATACACACACACAATTGTCCAAAAAGCTTCGAATGGATAAAAGTAAATTTATTAAATTATAATAAAAAATTGAAGGAAGGCGAATCTTTTTTTTGAGCGTTGGAAAAATTGCATTGAGCTGGTGCGAATTATTTTCGATTATTATAAATTGTAATTGAGAACCTATAGTATTTAATTACCCGGCAATTCTCGTTCGTACGAACTGTCGAAAGATGGCAATTGGTTTCAATTCATTTGTTACATTCGTTTCGGCGGAGTGCGGGGAAAAAGGCTCGTAAAAATTCTCGTTTATTAATGCGCAATATATTTATTGGAGAATAAATACGAAGCGGAATCAGTTATTTTGTACAGTTTATCGAAATTTAAAAAGTGTACACTAAAAGTTGCTATTGAATTCGCTGTTCGCATATATCTAAATTTAAGTTCTATTTAATGTTTTTTTTTTCATTCGTATACAAGGCTATTGCTTATTGGTCGTGATCGCGTTACAGGGCTGTAGGACATGTTTTCCGCTGTAAAATAGACCAGTGATGTTTTGTGCAAATGTGAAACATTTTCCGGATATTTTTTTTCATTGAGGGGTAAGCAACTTAAAAAATTCATGAAAAAACGGTTGTATGGGCTCAATTTTTTTATTATTCGTTTGGGTTGAGGACACAGTAACAAAGAGTTATCAACAATAAAATAAGAATAATAGTTAGACTCGCAGAGTTTTGGACACCTAATTAAAAATTGTCTGCAGATTATTCTTATTTCATTGTTGATCATTCTTTGTTACTGTGTCCTCAAACTACAAAAGAATAAAAAAGTTTAATCGCATACAACAGTTTTTCAAAATTAATTTTTGAAGTCGCCTAACACTTACGTTAAGGCGTTAACCCCACTTGTACCGTAAAAAAAGGCCTTTTTCATGAATTTTTTTAAAGAAAACTACAAAACTTTTTTAATCGATCAATATACCATCTTAAAGAACACATCTTGAAGAACTTGCAGTAATTTTTTTATTGAAAAATATTACATTGTTTAGTGGCAAATGGCCGTCAATGAAATAATGTTTTTATATACACGGTTTGCGGTGACCAACATTGCGGCGAAGTGGATCATCTGAAAAAAAAATGCGGATGGATTTAGTCAAATATAAGTATAAACTAGTCTTTAATCGAAGGATTTTAAAAAATATTCATTTTTCACAAAATGGCGGACAGTCAAAGTTAATGGTTCGATTTTAACGAAAAAAACGGCCGTTTTTTGGCTATAAAACGGCCATTTTTTTCGAAAAAAAAATCGAACGATTAAAGACTACATTTTTATGTATTAAATAAGCCTGCAAAATTTCAAGAAGATCGGTTCATTAGTGTTCGAGTAATCTTGGTCACCGACTTCAGAAATGCCATTTTGAGAAAAACGCGTTTAAAGTTTCAATTTCACAACGGATTCTTCTCTTTCAACGCTCATATCTCGGTCAATTTTGTTCGGATCGACTTGAAATTTTCAGGACATATTCTCAGATACTTATACTTCAAAAAAATGCAATAAAACAAATCGATTTTTTCAAAATCGCAAGTGGGGGTAACCCCTTAAGAGTGTAATAAAAATAACAAAATCTCGATACCGGTTCACTTCTGCATAAAGCATTAGTGGGTTATTTGATGGCGAAAAACACGTCCTACAACTCTTTCACGAGATCGTGACCAATAACCAGCAGCCCTATATATATGTATACACCGGTTGTCCTGTTATGAATGGATAATCCTGCAAGTATCGATAGGACAGATCATGCTCACTATATGCTGGAATTTTAGTTTAGTAGAAGTCCCACGGTTTTCAAGATAAAAATTATCTGCTTTTGGTTTTACGTATGCCACTTCTACAAATTATAACCTTTTTGACCCGGTTATTTTTAAATACTCCTGGTTATTTGTTTTATCTAGAGGAGTCTTCTTTTTAACCTTAAATGTTGAGGAAACTTTATGCAAAAAGATCTTATGCGGAATATTCATACAAATCAATTCGAACATCTGATTTTGATAGCCTGCAGTGTAAAAAAAATATACTACGCATGTCGTGGCAATTACTTTAGAAAGTTGCTTAGTTATTGTCGACTCACATCATTTGTAGAAATGGCATGCGAAAAACCAAAAGCAGATGATTAAAAAAAGATAACATAAAGCCCAAAATTTCAAAAAACGTGGGATTTTTACTAAATTGAAATTCCAGCATATAGTAGGACATGATCTGACCTATCGACAGTTGCAGGATTATCCATTCATAACCGGACACCCTGTATATATATACATATTAGGGTGGGACAAATTTGAGCTCTATTTTTTCCGTTTTCTCACCATCCCATTATCTGCTTTAAGGGGAGATATACAACTAGGAGCCGGAAAAAAGCCATTTTTGTGAATTTTTTCAAGGAAAACTATTTGAAATTCCGAATTGGGGTTTTAATTATCTAAAAGTATATACATTCAAAAATATGTTTAATTTTCTTTATTTAAAAATATAAAAAATATACAAGGATATTGTATGATCCTTGGAGCGTCGTAAAAAAATCTGCGTATACGGTACCCACTGGCGTTTCTCCAAAAATCATCTGAAAAAAAAACCAAAAAGATTATTAAATTAGATACTATAATCTAGTACTTGTCATAGCCGATTTTGAAAATATCGATTTATGACAAAATGGCGGACGTTTGAACATAAATAGTGATTTTTGGGCCAAAAATTACTTATTATTTTGCCGATAAAACAAAAACTAAGGAACGGAAAAAAATCCTATGATAAGTACTAGATAATGGTGTATAGAATAACCACGAAAACCTCAAGGCAAGCGGTTCATTGGTTTTCGAGAAATTTTGGGTACCGATTTGAAAAACGTGGTTTTGAGAAAAAACGCGTTTGAAAGTTTGGGAATGAATAAATCATGAAATTCGTCAACTTACATGGAATCATCGATACCAGGCCCATAGTGTAGGTCTTCTACGGTCGACGGAATGTTCATAGCTTCTAAATCCTCGACCTCGACCATCTGGGTGCATGTCTCCCCTTAAAAGAAAAAAAAAATTGGCGCAAAAGCTGCGAGTGGTAGAAAAATATTTAGAGGTCACTAAGCCTCCCAAAAATTCAAATTTTCATAAAAAAATAATGAATCATCATCATCTCACCCATGAATTTTACGCTTTATAATTTTTAAATTAAGCTCGCGGAAGTCTAGCCGGCCAATGAATATTTAGTGGCCGCCCAAGAGCTTCGAAATTTCCAATTGTCACGATTTTTTTTCACTTCTTACTCATAAATTTTACACTTTATATAAATTTCACAACAATTGATCTTTTTTTTTCTTTAGAAGCGGATTTATTTCAATTTATCTTATTTTTTTAATTCACCTCACACTTCTAACCCGATAATACTGGGGACCTATAATTTTGTTTATGAACAAGAGCTTTGATAAATTATGTAATAAAAATCTGTTTCTAAAGAAAAACGATTTTCTTTTTGACAATTTTACAAAGCGTTAAATTAATGAGTGAAAAGAGTGAAAAAAAATGGAGAACATTGAAAATTTCGAAGCTCTTGAACGACCACTAAATATTCATTGACCGGCTAGAGCTTTCGCGAGCTTAATTTAAAAATCATGGGTGAAAAGCGAACGAAAAAAATCGATTTTTTAATGAAAATTTGAATTTTTGGAAGGCTTAAGGGGCTATACCAGTGTGAACGCTGAAAATTTGGGTGATTTTCGGGATTCTTTGGAAGAAAAGTACTCAATTAAATGTTTCGGAAAATTAAGAACATATTTGGTTATATTTGACCTATATTACATAACTTTTTCATAGAAAAATATTGAGATCCAAGCGACTTATGCGCTGCCTTCGGAGGCGTCAAAAAAAGTTCCTTCACTGCTGACATGATTCCGGCCGATTGAGTAGCTGAAGCCGAAAAAGGAAAAAATGTCGTTAAACTGGAAGGTATTTCCTATACAATGACGTAGGATTTTCGAAAAATATCAAAACCTAACAAAATGGCGTAGTTATAAATGAAAGTCTGTTTTCTTGCCTATAAACTGGTCGTTTTTTTCAATGCCAAATCGTCAATTTTCATCCAATCGAAAATATCCTACGTCATTGTAGAGTAAATATATTTAAGAGTGCTCAGAATTGCTCTTTGAGTTACAATGTCATCAAATTTGAATAATCACATTTCGAGAAAAACGCGTTTAAAAATTTAACTATCGATTTTTGCAAGATAATATGATATTGATATAAATTATATAAATAATAATCATATTCTTGAAAGTATAAACTGTCGAAAATGGCAAAAAAAATCGATTTTTTGAAAGTGTCACACTGGTATGGCCCCTTAAGCGACCTCTAAATATTTTTTGACCGCTCGCAACTTTCGCGACAATTCGTTGTTTTCTTTAAAATAGATGATTGGATGGTAAGATAAAGGAAAAAAATTGAGCTCAAATTTGTGCCACCCTAATATATATATATATATATATATATATATATATATATATATATATATATATAAATCGATTACTACGGCGACCTGGAACAAAAATCAAAGGCTCCCACACAAGGGCAAAGATATGTATACAGGGGATGATAAATTCGAGGGAAAAACTGCGAAAATGCGGAAACGACACACAGCCAGGTACGAGGGGGGGGGGTAGAAGAGCCAACACCGATTTTTTTTTCCCCTCGAAAACTCGAATGTACCCGGCGCGACATGACAAAACTTCGAATTGTATAACGAATTACAACGCTGCGTGCAATGTCAAGATATTTATAACGGATGAAGTGGATACATGAGAGCCGAAGCAATAAAGAAGCGAACTGTGTTCTAATGTCATTTTGAATTTTTCTTTTTCGTCGATACACATTCTCGCCTTTTTGGGGCGGTGTTGGCCCCGCTCCTACCCCTTGACCTGCCTGCTGCTCCGCGTCGAAACCTTTTTTTTCATCGATCACTTCGTTTTCCACGCTGTATCGTGCCCACCGTCAAGATCCGACCGGAAGTAGCCGTGCAAAACTGGGCATCGAGTGTTTCGATTATATGACTAATTTTTTTTTTAAGTTTCGAAGTTTGACTTTCAATTGGTATATGATTGATGAAAAGTGAGGGATGTTTTTCGAATTCTCGATAAGGACGAAAGGGGAGGGTAAAATGGGCGCAGGAATGTCGGAGGTAGTCTACGAAAGAAAAAAAGTAACATTAAGCTCCATCGTGCTTTGCCGTTTATTCTGCACTGCTCTGCTCGCTAGGTAAACTTTAACAGGATTGCTCCTTTTTTGCTGTCACTTTTGGCAACGGGGATAGAAATTGGATGGACTCGAAAGTGCAGCGATTTCCCTCCGCTTGCCGCTAATTTTTTCTCTCATTCAGCTTTTCGGTAAAGTAGTGCAATTTTGCAAAATGCCAAATAACTCGAAAACTAAAAAAAAAATTACACAGTTAGAGGTTTAACGGGCTACAGCTAGTTCGCGGCCGAAAAAGAGGAATTTTCGTGATTTTTTCTAGGGAAACGTGTGCAGGTTTTTATTATAATTTTTTTTTACATTAGAGAGTATGGTTTCAAGTTTTTTTTGACAATTTTTGTATTGAAAAATATTTGAAAATGTGGTAGATAAAATTGTCCGTGCAGACCGTTGTTTGAAAAACGTCCTACGCGGTGACCACTGCTGCTCGAAAACAAATCATCGAAAATAAAAAAAAAATCAAACGCGTTTAGTCGTTGCATGAAATTATTTAGTGCTTGGACGGAGGATTCAGTAAAATATTATTTCTGGAACAAAATCGCCGCAGTCCGAAGTGGCAGTATCGATTTTCGGTTTAAAAAAACTCTCTATTTTCGTCGATAAAAAAGAAATGGATCGAAAAAAAATCCTTCGTTCAAGAACTGCTTTCGCAGCAAATATGTAGGAGCCGCTTGTAAAATTTGCAGTGAATCGGTGCGGTGATTTTTACGCTACCATACACACCGATTTTGAAAAAGTCAATTGGAGAAAAACGCTTTTAAAGTTCGCTGTTTCGCGAAATTTATCTATAAACTCCCATAACTCCCTCAATTCGAAAAAATCTCAATTCGAAAATTCGAAAATTCTCAATTCGAAAAAATCAAAATTTTCGAAAATCAAAAAACTCGATTCGAAATTGTCAAAAAAATTCAAGCTCATTTAGAAAATCCGTCAAAAACCAAAAATCAGTATTTTTAACAATTTCACAAGTCCCACAAGAAACCAAAACTCCAGAATTTTCCTCCACCGCTTTCGATCGAGACATTACGGAAAAGTGTTCCCAAACTTTTCGCCAGCTCGGTGTCCTAGTAACGTCCATCGGTGAAGAGCTCGTCAAAAGATGCTGTAGCTTTTCCACACCGTGTAATTCGCGTACGTTCTTGGCCGAGTAGCATGCTGTAGATTTTCTCTCTTCTTCTTGATTCGCTAGCTGGTTTCCGCGCCAGACACACACACACACACACACACACACACACACAAATATATATACACATCAGAGTAGCTGATGATACTGCTCGGTACAAGCCAGGGAGAACACATCCCGGGGCTCACACATGCAACAGCAGGAGAGAATGCCGGGATGGGTTCTTAGCGACGGTAGAATGGCGCGCAGGTAGGGCAAGAAAGTCGGGCGGTCCCTCAGATCCTCGCAATTAATAAGAGCTTAATGGGGGACCGCGCGCGGCGACCGATAGCGCTCAGCAGAGTTCGCTTCGCTAAATATATATATATATATTTCTCTCGTTTCTCTCGCACTCGCTCCCTTCCGCTCAATCCCTCTTCCGAACATTTCTCTCTCTCTCTCTCTCTCTCTCTCTCTCTCTCTCTCTCTCTCTCTCTCTATATATATATATATATATATATATATATATATATATATATATATATATATGCAGCTTTATACACTATAATATACGCGGGATCATTTCTTTCAATCTTTCCCATCTTCTCTCGCTCCCACCGAAATGATCGTTGGAGACAAAAAGGCAACCGGGAAACGAGAGACCGTAAAACATTTCGCTCGCTGCTAGCGTGAGCCATCAACTGTGTGTGTGTATATATATATATATATATAAGTGCTTCGGAACACATTCGCAAAAAGGCCGCCGAAAGAAGCAGAAGAGCCCCTTATTCCTCCTCAGGTTCGTACAATTTGTGCCGCGTGTTCCACGCTGACTCTCCCGCCTATCCCGTTGTATAAGATACCACGCTGACATACGGGCGCAGACGCGGAGGGAACGAAATTTCGAACGAGTCCGTTTCCGCGATCGTTTGGCAATCTATGACGGATCTTGGTACCGATTCTAGGGATCCTCCGGTACCGTCAAGCCTCCATGGGAACTCGTCTTTCAGCCTCGTCCCACTGAGCCTGAAGGTCTTACCGTAACTGGAGACACGTACCCGATCGCGTCGTTGATCGATATCGGGCTCTCCGATCGACTAATCGCTCGATCGGTAGGGAATCGGCAGTCGATCGGATTCGATCGTCGATCAATCCGGTGGCTGAAAAAGAACGGGACGGAAGAGAACGAGGAGAAAGGTACCACGTCGTAAAACATAACGTTCCGCAGCGAAGTGCCAGGGAGGAACGCCTGGCGATGTTGCTTCGGTTGGGTTGTTCTTTTGCTGCGGATGCCCGATGACAATGTGCCTGCGTGACAATCGATGTTTTATTTTTCCAATAACCGCTTAATGTGGGCGATCCCAGCCGCGGAGATCGGCAATCGCGAGATGAGTATAGGCGGCTAGATGTATACGTGTATAGAGGATGCGGTGTCGGTTTCTCACGACGGAGGAAGGTACCCGAGTAGCAATTTTCAGCCTATTCTGCCCCTCCAGATCCTCACGGTGGTAGGGGATAAAGGCGGTAAAGTAGCTTCGCATTCGATATAAAATGAGCTCCTACTTGATGCCTAGAACAGGAACAAATTCCCCTTTTCTCCACTTGCAGGCGCTGAGGAGGATGTCAATTGGCACACGTATACAGGCACACGCATACACTCTATTACGCATATAGAGATACATATGCCCGAATACGCGCATGCGTAGACACACGTATATATCCGCACACACACATGCCTAAGCATACACCAACACGCGTACACTAGTACCTATACGTATGCATGCGTGCCTGCTATAGGGATCCGCGTATACATGCATTCGTGAGGGCAATTCCTATAAAAATATGGTAACTGTGTGCCCAAGATCTATTTCTTCCACTTTGGAGAGTTGCTGGAGCTGCAGGGGCAAGTTTGAAGCGAATGCGAAAGGTTCGCTGGGTGGAGATAATGGAAAGGCCATTGGAAAAGTAGGCCTCTACGGCGAACGCGCGGTCCTACCTAGTCCAACGCATGACGGTTACTGAAAACTATCAGACCCGCTCTTTCGAATGCGACCACCCCCACCCTCGTTTCGTCGAAACGGCCAAATGCACGATAGGTCCAAACGCAATCAAAAGAGTAGCTGCAACGACTTCAGCTAGGTTAGGTAGGAGTATAAGGGCCTATGCAGGAGGTAAGCAGCAAAGGAAGAGCATGTGGCGGCCCACAGTAGGACTTCTAGCAGTAAACGGACTCAAGTGAGGCTGACATAGGATCGAAGACCTTTAAAATAGGGTGAACATTTCGTCTCGGGTAGAGGAGCTAGAACCGGTTGAAGAACAACGGAAAACAGATGTTCACCAAGGAGGAAGCCTTGATGACGAGCTTTGCTATATTCGCGAAGGCGAGGGTACAAAGTTCTGCAAGTATTGAAAATACACAACTAAACAAAAAGACGAACGAAGCAGGAAAGCTCAAAGTGTAGCAGTGCATCTTGGTGCGTTGAAGTGCGCGGGTGCGCGATCGGCCCCCCCGTTGTCTGCTTTCGGCTCACCCTCCTACGGTCTTTCCCCTGCAGTTGCATTGTTCTTGCTCAACGTTCCCTTCGTCATTTCCCCTCGTGTCATCCCGAGAATCGCCACGCCCCGTCACGATTTGCAGGCCACGCCCGTTTTGAGCTGCACCATGCCGGAGATGCATGAAAACGCCCAACATTCGACGACGAAAGTTCAAAGTTCCCGGACACACGTAGGCGCGCGTGAGCGAGAGGGAGAGAAACCGAGTACAGCCTCGGTCACGCGATATCTCGTGTCGAATATGCAAAGAGTTTGATAGATATATCGCAGCTTTCACTATGAGATTTTCTAGTCACATCTTCGTGGAACGATCAATTACACTGTGATTTACATTGCCTGAGTTGCGGAACGTTCATCGTAGAGAGCGGAGAGCAACTTTTATTCCTCACGCCGAAGACTTTTCGGTAGCAACGAAAAGTTTGATCACCGAAGCTCCAACGTCATTACCAAGCTCGCGGTTGCTCTCCTCAATCAATATCGCGCTCCGGAAACTCCCTCCGTCTTTTCGGTTCTCGGTATCTTCCTCCCTCAGATACTCGCGTCCCTTTCACGATCCCAAACTCGAACTTCGGCAATGGGGTCCGTGATTTCATACTTGGCAGCCATTCCTCAAAATCCAGCCTCAGTATGACCCTCCGGGCTGCAGCTACTTTCGGATACACTTCGGTTCGCAATGGCACTTTGCAGCCACCGTTTGTCTCGTTCGATTGGTGGTTGGCTCGATGTGATCGATCATCAATGTGGGGAAAAAACGCAACATCGCCGCTGGAATCCTTCGTGATAGGCAGGATAGCCAAGGTGCTAGGTGCAATAGGAGAATGGTGGGAAAAAAGTGTTTGTTTCAGAACTAATCGGACCGCCAACACATCTGACAGATGAGCGTTCAGCAATGGACAGCCCAGAGCTACGTGTACCGCTCTGTTCTGTGCAGACTTGTAGGCTTGCCACTATGTATGTGCGGTTTACTGTGTGACCGGCGCTTTGCCATAGTCCGTCACTGCAGTGACTGCTGCACTCGCCAATTGAGAGGCACCGTTTCGCGTCCCAACGATACAACCGAGCAAACGGGTTCTCCAAGAATTTGTTTAGAGGAATGCCGACAACGCTCGCCGATTCAACTATACAGAGCCTGCCTCGAGCGAGATATACTATACACGCCAACAGAGCAGTCATTCTGTCATTCCCGAGCATCCACGGCTACTGGTTTACACGCGTTTGCCTAACGTTGCGCCATTTGTTGCGTACGTCGTCAGCTCCTTTTGAATCCTCGCTTGCGATCAGAGATGAAAACGTCTTCGTAATTTTGGCATGCATCGATCGTGCAGGTGTTCCGTTATGCACCGGCTGCTCGTGTTTCCTGGATTGAGGCTCTTCAGTCAGCTTTTCCGGTATTGTGGAAATTCTTGTTGTTGGTTTTGGACTTGTCGGTCAGCTCTTCCGGAATAGCTGCAACTCTTGTTGTCGATTTTAGACTTGCCGTTCAGCTCTTCCGGAATTGCAGCACCCTTTTTGTCGGTTCGAGACTTGTTAGCCAGGTCTTCCGGAATTGCAGCACCTCTTTTGCTCGGTCCGAGACTTGTCAGCCAGGTCTTCTGGAATTGTAGCAACTCTTGTTGCCTGTTCGAAGCTCGTCGGGCAGTTCTTCAGGAATTGTGACAGAGTTGCTACAATTCTGGAAAGGCAACAAGGCTTTGTTACTGGCTGGAGGCTTGTCTGCCAGCTCTTCCGGAATTGTGGCAACTCTAGTTGCCAGGTCAAAGCAGGTCGGTCAGCTCTTCTGGAATTGTCGCAACTCTTTCCCAGCTCCATGCTTGCCAGTCGGTTCTTTCGAAATTGTCACCACTCCGGCTTCGATTTCGTAATTTCCGTCACGTTTGCCTGCAGGTTTTGCACTGTTCTTCAAAGCATGTGGATAGAAAGCGCTTCCCTGGTGGCTCTTTGAAGATAACCAAGCTCCTCCGAGCTGAAGGGCTCGGTGTTGTGTTTGATTCTCGGTTGCATGTGTACTCGGCTTATCCGACATCCATAGAGTACCGTTTAGGTAGGTAGTACCTGGTAAAACACGAAGACGTTTGTGCGGAGGACGTGCTCCGCGAATCCTCGGTGCTTACGGTTTTCCGCGCAGCCGGTAATTATATAATTGCGCAAATGAACCGCGAACGGGCATAAGTTGGCGAGCGTTTAAGCGGCATTAAGTGAGATAAATCGCAATTACGCGGCGGCGGCGGCGACAACGACGCAGACGAGGCGCGGAAGAACGACATACGAAGTCTCCGAACATTACGTAGATGGTCAACGCCTTTGCCGCAGTTGACTCTCTTCCTCGTTCAAGGTAACTCATTAATTATCCAACACTGCGTCTTGCATACTTTTCTACGAAGATTTTCCACGAGTCCATTTTGACTTCTACATAAGAGGATGAATCATTGATGAGACGTAGCGAAATCCATAGTAGGCATCTGCGTTGACGAGTGATGGCTAAAGACTTTGCCATATTCGTAGGCACCCACAACGTAGACTTCCTGTCGATTGCGTCAACGCGCGCCGCCGGATCGCGTGCAAGCTTCCTTGGACACGTCCTTGGAATCGCCCCATGCTTCGGTATGCCACCCGACGAAATCAGGGCTTCCCTTCCACGTAAGCAATTTTCTGAATTTCCCCCAAAAACTCGGGTCCCGCCGCGACGGGATCGTACGCGCGATCCGGGGGAGCGAGAGGAATCATCAACGAATTCCTCACTGGATGCGGATGCCATACGATAGGCTCGAAGCTGCCCCGGCGACGGAAAAAAAGCTGACGGAACCTCTGCCGATCTCATGATCGTTTTGTCATGACGAAGGCGTGCTTCGGTTGGGTGTATGCTCGCACCATCTCGCCGCCTCATGCCCGGCTCGTCGTCTCAAGCAGCTCCGGAGGGCAGCCGCACGACGAAGCAGTTTTTGTCCATTCGCGCAGGATCCTCACGCACGTAAATGTGTCGATTCCCCGATGTCTGGGTGTCGGGATTCTTGTTCCTCAAGTCGATTTGCTCGCGTTGCTCTTGGCCAGCGAGGAACCGGAAATTCCACGAAGAATACGTCAATTGGAGGTTCATGAGGTGCGACTGATCGAAATACTAATCGCCGGCTCTCGAGGATTCTGCAAAATTGCGAGCCTGGGCTGGTTGACGATGATGAAACGGTTGTCAGTCGTCACTCGGGATGATCCTTCCTATCACGAGGATCAAGCATCATATTTAGCAACGATACGCACATGCATTTTTGCCAAGTACATACCCGGCTATGTACGCAATGACGTACCTTGTCGCGCCCTGGCACGTGCCTCGAAAATGGCGTCGCCAACTGACGTCACGCGATTCCCGCGAGCGACAGAACCGAATGAGCGGAGAGATGAAAAGAGCAGAGTACGTGTATACGTATAGAGATGTGGCTGAAGGAGAGAGCAAGCGAGAAAGGGGAAAGGAGATGGAAATCCACCAGAGTTTCGCAGCATCGGGGATGGTCAACGGCGTGTTTTGATTGGTCAGCATGCCGAATGGAGGGAGTGGTCGCTAACCGTGACCAGCCGTGGCTACATCGATCTGCTGAGGATGAAACTCTCTCTCTCTCTCTCTCTCTCTTGCTCTCTCCCGGTTTCTGCTTCCCCCTTTCCCTCTCTTGCCATGGAACTTGCGCGAGACACCCACAAGTTCACCACACATAATTCCGAAGTAACCAAAAAAAGTATCCACAGAGTTTGCTGTCTGTATGGAATATCAAAATGTTACCTCAGTGTCCAAATTGAGCTTCACGTTCTTTGCACACCTACGAAATTTTTCGATTGGGCCAATTCTATTCATAGTCGAAACTTTGAAGATTAAACTCGAGCAAGCCGAGAGCTTGCCCATAGAAGCGAAAGATTTAGAGACTTAATTTCGTATGAATGGCTGTTGAAAGGATGATAGGGATGGTGGGCTCATCTTGTACAGACGCCCAACGAGTTATCCAGTGGCATTGGGGTCGTTGAATAATCGCTAAAACAGAGAGGGAGAGAGTGAGAAGGATTGTGCGAGAAAAGGAAGGGAACTTACCACCCGCGTTCACCGCTTCGGGTTTATTGGATTCCAGTCTGCACAAAAGCCATAGGGGGGTCTGACCCCATTGATGAGGGTCATCACAATATGCTGTGACCGGGCTGTTGCTGCTTTGCTCTCCACCCCTCTCACTCTCTGCTTTTCTATGCATCCCCTATGTTCAAGGGCTGCAAATGTTTCGCCTTTTTTCCTTCCTATTGCTCCTACGCTCCTCAAAACCTGCACGAGTGGACTATCAATGGCGAATTTGTAATTCACCCACGATACCTGGATTTCCTTCACTCACTCCGATCACGTCGAACGTTCTATTCTTGCTCTCGCGGGAAGAAATTTCTCGCCGCACAAAAAGGCAAGCTTCGAAAGTTGGAAGACCGTCTCGACTGCGAGGAATAAGGAACTGAAATTTCCGCGCAACGTCCCTCGGTCTCTCACCGCCGGAGGGGAATTTCCAGGATTCTCTTTGATCCGGATTCACTATGTACAGCGATATTTCATGCTGATATTCATAAACGACGATCTTTCGTATTCTCAGGAGTTTCGACAGTTCCGGCTTCACCGCCCCCATACCTTGCCTTTGTAGATGGTCCTTTGTGGCTATCACCGCGAAGATATCGCGTTCACGTGGGACCAAAGAGTCGGAGAGATCCCACAATTACAATTTACAGACAAATTTCCGAGGGTGCAATTTGTTTGGATGAACTGCTCGGTCGACAATCGTTGCTTACAGTGATCATTGACCGCACTGTTCTGCGGTAATCCTCGTGAGACGTCGATTTCGCGATTGCTCGTTTTCTTCGGGCAAATTACGAGTGCCCTTTGTGGGCTTGATCGCGCGGCGATAAATCAACGATGGAACGTGGAAAGTGGATTTTGCCGGTACATGGTGGACGCATGGTGAGAGGAACCCGATGACCAACGCGAACCATCATATATTTGGCCTGTCAAACAACACCGGCAATATAATGTCTATACCAACGACAAATATGTGGAGACATTATATTCCATGGACAAAAGGGGGGGCCTTCCAGCTCTTCTACGGCTACGAGCACACGCGTAACTCGTGTCTTAACCCCCCCAGCCAAGTCGGCACCCTGATACACTATGTCATATACACATAGACACGTAGACACACAGACTAACACGTGGATACGCGTGTATGGCAGGTGGGGTGTGTCTCGGCTAACCCGGACAATATTGCTACTATTTGCCAAGTCACGGAGTCAGCAACCCTACAGCGAACTACCCTTCACGTGCACAGGACCCATATATTTGATATACACACGCGAATTCGTCCGAAGGGTGAAGGCTCCCTTCGGAACTATTAACGTCCGATCATCGAGCCATGGAAGCACAAAATTAAAATTAATAAAGGTACCGTCAGTAGCCGAATGTTGAAGGACGGGAAACCCTTTTGCATTTGCCACATTGAGGGTCGCAGGCTGTCTGAGAAAAAGTGCTTGGGAAAAGTGTCGCGTTTAGAGAAGTAAATGGAAAATCCGCTTAGAGGAATTTACTTGTATGGGAAATTTGTTTAGAAGCGGCACAAAAGGAATTTCCTTGCAGGGTGAACAATTGGTTTATAAGCATTGAAAAAATGTTTGAAAGGCGTTTCTTTGTCATATGGGAAATTGGTTCAAAAGCAATAAAAAAAAAGTATTTTTTTTTCGAGTGAAAAATTGGTTTAAAAGCAATAAAGAAAATGTTTAAAAGGAATTTCCATGTTCTATGAAAAAGTGATTAAAAAGCGATAAAAAAAGGATTTTCTTTGTCGTATGAAAAATTGGTTTAAAAGCGATAAAAAAAGGAATTTCTTTGTCGTATGAAAAATTGGTTTAAAAGCTGTAAAAGAAACAAAAAAAGGACTTTCTCCCCGTATGCAAGATTGGTTTAAAAGTAATCAAAAAAACCGATTTTCGCATGAAGAATTGGTTAAAAAGCGATAAAAAATGTTTAAATGAATTTCTTTGTATGAAAAATTGGTTTACCCGCAATAAAAAAAAGGCATTTCCTTGTCGAGTTAAAAGTTCGTTGAAAAGCAATGGAAAAATTTATTTGTCGCGTGAAAGATTGCTTTAAAAGCAACAAAAAATGTTTAAAAGGAAGTCCCCTGTCGTGTGACAATTTGGTTTGTAACAATAAAAAAAGGAATTGCTTTGTCGTACGAAAAATTGGTTCAAAACAATAAAAAAATCAAAAAAAGAATTTTCTCGTCGTGTGCAAAATTGGTTTAAAAGTAATAAAAAAAAAGAATTTCCTTGTAGTATGAAAAATTGGTTAAAAAGGGATAAAAAAAGGAATTCCTTTGTCGCGTGAAAAATTGGTTTAAAAGCAATAAAAAATAAAAAAAAAGAAATTTTTCGTCATAGGCAAAATTGGTTAGAAACGATAAAAAAAGGTTCAAAGGAATTTACTTGTATGGAAAATTGGTTTACTTAGCAATAAAAAAATTCCTTGTTGTTTGAAAAATTAGTTTGAAAGAAATTTAAAAAAAAACTGTCGCCAAAAAAGTGTCGGCGCTGGAGGCTTGTAAGCGTGTTTATTGTGGGAGGAGTTCCAGGGCAGCGTAAGCACCTTAAGTTTTCACCTTGTAAAAAAAACAGAATTTTTTAAATAATCTGCTTGACAAGAGCAAATCGTAAAGTTTTTAAAAATAGTTTTCTTTTCAGAAAAGATGGCAAGCATACGAAGAAAGTGTCATGTAAAAAAAATGGCAAGAAATCTTTACAACGAGCCGTCAACAAATCGAGAAATTCCTACACAAAATTAATTCCCTGGAGAATTCAATTCAGGAGATACCGTTAAAAATTTGAACTCAACCGGACGAAATTTGCTCGATTTACGCCCCAAGCCAATTTGGAAAACTTTAATTCGAGAATAACGTCTCTAAATCTTGCGCCTCATTATTGCAATTTACGCCGTTAAAATCAACGTCGAAAAAATTCGTCTTAATATTGAGTCTTTTTAATGTCGAAAAGATGGCATCTTTGTCGAAGGTCTAAATCAGGAAACAAGACTTTAAAAAAATCGTTTTGTTTCCGACCCTTTGGAGTGCCTCAATAATAATCAGTCTTGCCACTCGATGATCACAATTTCCATATTTATATATCGCAAAAATGGAGCACAATGTGAATGTCCTCGTGCGTGAAATTTGATACAGATATTGCCACCATGAAAGTGTACTCGACCCTAGGTAGGTTCGTATCCCTTTGCGCGATGTTCCTCCACGTGCCTTTCGATGAGATTTCTCCCGGCGTCTATCTCCCGTTTACGATCATTTTCCGACTCAGTGAATTTCCATCAAATAACACTTCTTTCTTTCCGCACATGCGCCTGCTCATCCATACGCCCCCCCCCCCCCCAGCCTACACACGTATACGTTTTTTTCTCTTTTTGCCCCGTCAAGATGTCAAACCAAGATAGAATCTTTTGTCGATCTGCGTAACAGTTTTGCCGATGATACGACGATGTTGAAACGGGGTGACGTAAACGACGACGATTTGAACCCCGAATCGCACGGGTTACGCCTTTCTGCCTGTATGTTGACAGACACACGTGTGTGTGTGTGTGTGGGTGGGTTCCTACGTACGAGCGATGAACAATAGGTCCCTTGGCTCGACAAGATCGAGTTTTCGTGTCGATGACGCACGAGTGACTCGAGAACAGGTAAGAAATCGACACGCGCCGCCACGTGTTTGACGTCGCGCTGCTTCAATAAGCTGCAATTAAACGATCGTGAAACGGCCGTGAACGGAGGAACACGTGTTCGTAAAAACATCGATACTCTCTTGAAGACGCTTATCGGACGATTCTATCGTTATCAGATGTATAATTAAATGTCTCGACTGTACGAATTTTTTGGGCGGGTCGTTTTTCCAACAAGCTTCGCAGGATGGAGGTCAACAATTTACTCGTTGTTTTAGCTTTTTTCAATGGTTTTTTTGTACTTTAAGGCGGGGGCCTGAATTAGAAAGTGCAGAAAAGCGTTTTTCGGGAATTTTTTCCGAAGGGAAAATAATAAGTAAGTTCAGTAAACATTGAGAAATATTTTCGTGTAAATTTGAAATGTATGAAAACATGTTTAACATGAAACAATAAATGACTGCCGATTTATCAGCCTATTCCATGTGCGTCTTGCCACTGCAGTCCCCAACCCCAAGAAACAAGAAAACAAATAAAAATTTCAGTTGTCCTTTAGTTTTCGTCTGGGTGAATAAAGAAAAAGCTGAAAAAAATCGTGAAATTATAATTTTCTTCAGGTTTGAAAAAAATGTGTTAAAAAAAACACTTCCACGTGCTATAAATGTTTTTTTTCCAAATACTTTGTCAACGACTTTTTTAATTCACTTAGAAAAGATTTTCATACTGAAGAAAATAATCTTTGGTTTGATTCAATAGGTGGATTAGTTTTTTTGCTATCGCGCCCGCCAATTTGGAACAATCGTGAAAATGAAAACTGGAGAGAACGCGCTTCAAAGTTTTCACTAGGAGGAAATATCAATATCAACAATCAATCGCTTTTCTGGTTTTGGCCTTCTATTTTCAAAAATATTTAAAATTGGCCTCTGGAACTTTGTAAATAGATTCTTGGATAGTTTATGAATCGATGTGAGCAATTAAAAAGAAAACGATTTTTCGTACCTTCCAATTCAGGCTCTGGCCTTAAAGATCTGTTACGATCTAATCTACTTGAATATCTAATGTAATTAAGGCGTTACTCCCACTTGTAGCGCAAAAAGGCCTTTTTCATGAATTTTTTAAAAGAAAACTACCAAACTTTTTTAATCGATCAATATACCATCTTAAAGAACACATCTTGAAGAACTTTCAGTAATTTTTTTATTGAAAAATATTACATTGTTTAGTGGCACATGGCCGTCAATGAAATAATGTTTTTATATACACGGTTTGCGGTGACCAACATTGCGGCGAAGTGGATCATCTGAAAAAAAAATGCGGATGGATTTAGTCAAATATAAGTATAAACTAGTCTATAAATGAAGGATTTTAAAAAATATTCTTTTTTCACAAAATGGCGGACAGTCAAAGTTAATGGTTCGATTTTAACAAAAAAAACGGCCGTTTTTTGGCTACAAAACGGCCATTTTTTTCGAAAAAAAATCGAACGATTAAAGACTACATTTTTATGTATTAAATAAGCCTGCAAAATTTCAAGAAGATCGGTTCATTAGTGTTCGAGTAATCTTGGTCACCGACTTCAGAAATGCCATTTTGAAAAAAACGCTTTTAAAGTTTCAATTTCAGTTTACACGAAGAAAATATTTTTTTTTGTAAACTTACATAGAGTCATCTATTGCGGGCATAAAAAAAACTGCATTTCAAATTGCACTTTACAAAAATGCAATAAAAAAATCGATTTTTTCAAAATCGCAAGTGGGGGTAACCCCTTAAATGTCTCTTCTATACGATACGATTTTTTTTGCGAGATTTTATTTCCTGCTACTTTGACTAGGTGCATTTTATTTGTTAATTATTTTCTAAGAAAATTACATGTTTTCGCCCCTTGGGTTAACGAATCCGAAAAATCCGAGAAAATTCTTCTTCACTAATGCCACATTTACCGTCAGGTGAAACATGTTTTTTTTTTTTTTTTTTTTTTTTTTCTTAATCAAGTAGTTCACTTCAAAATCAAGCAATTTTTATTCTTCTCAAATTTCGCGCTTTCAATGTTTATAAAAAATGTTCCAAATAAAATGAAAAATGCAGCGGCCCGGAAGACTACTAAAAATCAATTTTCAAAGATTAAAAAACTGGACGAAAAAAGTAAAAACTCCAGTCTTAAAACTACAAGCTTAAAAAACACAAAAGCAGTAGTGTTAAAAACTGTCTCCAATTGGGATTTGGAATTTGCGTTTTTTTTAAGACGCGTAAAAGTAAAGAAAACAATAACTAAACATTTTAAAAACCCACCTTTTTAAACGCCGAAAGTAGGCAGCCCCTCAAGCACCCCCCCGCGGATCAACCGATCCATGGAATAATATTGCGAGCACCGAGAAGTTTCAGGGGCAGGTAACACGTGTCGCCGCGTGTTTGCACTGCCGGATACTGAATGATCCAAGAGATACAAGCAGCTTCGACAAATTCAAAAGATTTTTGTTCTCGATCGAATCCTCCTTCCCCATATCGGGTCTCGGATTTTTCCATTTTTACCGCGTCTATCAGCACGCCCGTGATTCTCATTATCGAGTCAATACAGAAAGATCGAAGCATACGTTATATTGCAGCTTCGGAATTTACCTCTCTCTCTCTCTCTCTCTCTCTCTCTCTCTCTCTCTCTCTCTCTCTCTCTCTCTCTCTCTCTCTCTCTCTCTCTCTCTCTCTCTCTCTCTCTCTCTCTCTCTCTCTCACCCCCTCTCCCCCTCTCCCTCCCCCCTCTCTCTCCGGTCATTTTGGTTATATAGCTTTTATACAGCTGGTTTATACGCGTATACTTGGTCTATATAGCGGATTCATTCGCTTATACTTATTCTATTTACTATTATTATTTTTTATTCATTTTCAGTTATTTTTAATTACTTTAGCTATTATAATCGATTTTTAGTCATACTCTTTCTATTTTGTTAATACTTATATATATTCCATTGCGTAAAGGTTTTTCCCAAGGCATATATTAAACTATCAATCAGTCAATCAATCAATCAATCAATCTCGTCCTCTCTTTACAGCCCCTCGTGTCAGTAGCTTGAAAATTGTCTTGAACATTCACGACGAGAACTCAACTGCCTCGTTTCCATTGTCTCGGCGAATTGCTCTCACGATTGGCTCATCAGAGGCGCATTTTCGTTATAGTGACACTTCGTCATATTGACTTCTGCCCAGCTTGCGAATGTGCTATACACGTAATGCAAATATTGAATTAATGACGTTTTTGCGCTGCCCTGGGGACAGAGAATGAAAGCAGGGAACCAAAGAGACAGATAGAGAGAGAGAGAGAGAGCGAGAGAGAGAGAGAGAGAGAGAGAGAGAGAGAGAGAGAGAGTCATCAAACCTGATCAAGAGGACCTTTTCGAATGCATTATCTCCCATCAATGATTTCTGGCCCTCTCCCTCTCTCTGTCTCTCTCTCTAGGATTCCGTATCCCGTCTAGCCTGGGACGCGGTATTGTGAGAGATTCTTGTGCGATAAAAAATGTTAGATAGAAAAGAGAGGGGGAGGCACACTCACCGCGGGCGTCGTAAAAGCCACGCATATGAGATCTGATCTGGTCGATCTTCGATTATGTCGCTTCAGCGATTGGGTCTTGATAGGAGGAGAAGTTCATGAGGAGGGCTGATACATCGACCATTGGCGAACAGAACGGGCCGACTCGTGTTAGTTTGGTCTGTGGCTGAGCTAACTTACGCCCTTTTGCTTATAACTATATATACACACGCGCGCGCGCACACGCACACACACACACACACACACACACACACACACACACACACACATGTATATATATATATATATATATATTTCCATAAAATAATTTCCATAATTTCCATCCATTAAATATATATATATATATATATATATATATATATATATATATATATATATATATATATATATATATATAATGGAATTGATAGAGACCGCGTCTCCCAGTGTCTGTGATTCTCACAAGCTCCCGGCGAGAATCTCTCGAGGTGCACGTTAACGAATCGAAAGTAACCGCGGTACCTGTATTCCGATCTTGTCGGCTGCTTGTCCCGTGTCTCACAGCAGGCGCCATCACCGAATCCGCACCCTCGCATCACTCAAAATTCTCGTCCCCCCGATCGTCTGCCTGAGCTTTTTTTCCCCCACTCCCTGTCATTCGACATTATTTACTTTTAGAAGTTTTTTTTAGAATACAATTCTTTTTAGACCCAACGATATCATTATTATCGAGATTGTTTATTATGTTGGAGAATTCGGTAAATATTTTACCAGCTGCTCACTATGTCACAAGTTATGACCAACCGAACTTGATTGTTACTATTGATGCGATTTATCGGGTCAAATTGAATTTCCAAGCTCCAGGGATATTTATAATTATTTTTGGAGCCAAGAGTAAAGGAATTCTCTCGATGTGTTTCAGGTTTGGATCCTCAGCAGGTTCAAGACTCGAAGGATCTGTACTGGTTCTAGGATCAAGATTATCGGCGGGTTCGCCACGGACGAAGACTTTGTTATATATACCGTTAAATCGAGTGTATATATGTATATACAGGGTGTCCTGTTGCGAATGGATAATCCGGCGACTGTCGATAGGTCAGATCTTGTTGTACTCTATGCTGGAGTTTCAGTTTAGTAAAAGTCCCACGGTTTTCGAGATAAAAATCATCTGCGTTTGGTTTTTCGCATGCCATTTCTACAGGTGATAACTTTGTTGATCCGGTTTTGAAAATAGTTTTGGTTGTTTTTTTTTATCTGGAAAAGTCTTTTTAACCTTTAATGTTAAGGGGTCTTTTCACTTTGGAGGCTAAAAAAGGCTATTTTCATACATTTTTTTGATTGGTTTATATTATAGATATTGATACAACAGTTGTTAGACTTAATAAATACACTTTCAAAATACATTAAAATTTGTTTTTTTTTTAAATTTATTTAAGTCAATGTTCATAGACGAAAATGGTAGTTAAAAAAAATTCCTAAAAAATTGTAGGTCTGCGGAGTTGATGAAATCTCGGATATGGATCATCCGAAACAAAAAAATCAAACGGTTTTAGATTCAGTATGTTAATGTCTATAGCGCATGTCATACGATTTTTGATATATGGAAGAATGACAAAATGGCGGACATTTTTCGAAAAAAAACGTGTTTTTTTCACCGTTTTTAGCAAAAAATTAAAAAAATCCTTGCTATGCACCATAGCTATAGTTGTAAAAATATCTGATTAAAATTTCAGAAGGATCGGTTCAGTACTTTCTTAGAAAAACGTTGTTTCGAGAAAAACGTGTTTAAAATTGCTTTGGGATACATAAATATATCAACATTTTTTAAAAATGTTTTTCGATAGTGATTTTATTAAGTGTAACAACTTTTATATCAATTTCTATAATACAAACCTGTCAAAGAATTCTTAAAAATAGCGTTCTTTAGCGTCTAAAGTGAGAAGACCCCTTAAGGAAACTTTATGAAAAAAGATCTTATGCAGAATTGTCATACAAACCAATTCGAACATCCGAGCCTGCGGTGTAAAAAAATGTACTACGCATATCGTGCCAATTACTTTGAAAAGTTGCTTAGTTATTGTCGATTCATATCATTTGTAGAAATGGCATGGGAAAAACCAAAAGCGGATGATTTTTTTTTTTTTTCAAAAAATAACATAAACCCCAAAGTTTCGAAAATCGTGGGACTTTTACTAAACGAAATTCCAGTATGTAGTAGGACATGATCTGACGCATGTGCAGTTGCAGGATTATCCATTCATAACAGGACACCCCGTATATGCAGGGCTACTGGTTATTGGTCACGATTTACACGACCTCGTGAAAGGGTTGCGGGACATGTTCTCCGCTACCAAATAACCCAGTAATGATTCATGCCAAAGTGAACCATGTTCGAGATCTAATTATTTTTTTTTTTTTGAGTAAGGGACTTTGGGCAACCTTGAGAATTAATTTTGTTCAAACGGCTTTATGGAATGAAACTTTTTAAAAATATTTGTAGTTTGAGGACACAGTAACAAAGAATTATCAACAATAAAATAAGAATAATTATTAGACTTGGAGAATTTTGAACCCCTAATTCAAAAATGTTCGCACATCATTCTTATTTTATTGTTGATTATTCTTCGTTACTGTATCCTTGGTCTACCAATAAAAAAAATAGTTTGATTCCACACAACAGTTTTTTTAAATTAATTTTCAAAGTTGAACACTTAAAAAATAATAATAAGCATAATAATATTTCGAAAACGGTTTACTTTTGCATAAATCGTTACTGGGTTATTTGATGGCGGAAAGCACGTCCTGCAACCCTTCCACGAGATCATGACCAATAACAGTACCCCTGTATATACGTATATATATATGCTCAATTAATGCACGGCGACATTTTATTTTGTCTCGCATGAAAAATATAAATGATAATGCTAGAATTTTTATGTCGCCCCGACAAGATGATATAGAAAAGTAAAAAGGAGTATTGTATATAGTGTTGCCTAAATCTTTTAAGAAAACTTACTATTAGACACTAAAGACAAATTAAATTTAAAGTATTAGGTTTGCATACGTACATATACGCGTACGTGTATAATCGTGCACACATACGTACATACGTATGTACAGGGTGATTGACGACTACAAAGGTTCTCCTGGCGAGCATACGTATGCAATTGCCAGTAAAACGCTTTCTCTTAAATATAGTGCGACAAAAATTGTTCGAGATATTCGCTCTCAACGTTCGACGCGGAATTGTTTTTTCGTCGATTATTCGCCAATAGACGAAAATTATTTAATCGTATTATCAATTTTCAGGGCGAGTCTCCGTGTTCATTATTTCTCACCGAAGGAAAAAGAAAAAGAAAAAAAAAACACTTTTTTGTCCGAAGGTGGATTTGAAACCGCGCTTGGTCCGAGTTCTACAACTTGGACTTTGAAAGCGAATATCTCGGTCAATTTTGGTCGCACGACATTTTTGAGAGAAAAAAACGTTTTTCTCGCAAATACACGATCTATGTGATCATAGTTGTGAACCACCCTGTATATAAATATATATGTATATATGTATGTATGTGTGTGTGTGTATATATATATATATATATATATATATATATATGACGGGTAGATGTTTCCCATATGCGCGCACACTATCGACCTTTATGTATAGTGACTGCCGGCCTTCGACGCTGATAAAGAGATCTCTAGTTCATCACGTTTAGCGTGTCTATTAGGCTATTAATAGTTATATATTGTGAATAGATTTTCTTTTTCGAATGCCGAGCCCACGATCGGGTTCACCGAACGATTGATGACTGTGAATTAAATTTATCGCGCGTGTACACGATTATTGCGCGTGGAAAAAAAAAGAAAGAAAGTAAAAAAAACGGCGGACGATTTGATTATTATTCGGTGCGAACATGGACACCCGAAAGAAGTATTTATTGACCAATGACCTTGCCATACTGTAATCACTACATACTATTGTAACATAAATACCGTGCAACGTGATTAAACGTGAAGAAAAAAAAAATCAACCCTGAAACGTGAGGACAATTTTATTTTCCTTCCAACCTCCTTGTTGCATAATTTTTGTTATCTCCTCGAAATGATTTTATTGTTTATGATTTCAAAAGATATTCCTGTACAGTAGGGGTGTTAATTTCGGACACTTTCAAAGCCGTGGGTAACCTTTGAAACCAAAAAATGTATCATTTTTTTTATTGTCGGAAATTACGTATGAACATCCCAAGAATGATATGGTCCGAAGGAAAAAGGTTTAAAATCTTTAAACGTGTTTTCTTTGGAACTGTGTTTTGAAAATCAGGCGGACTCGAAGCTCCTACAATTTTCAACTGATCGACTTCAAATTTCACCGGTAGGTTCTTATTGCTAGATAAGTTTTCTTTAGCACACTGGGTCATTTTAACCCGGACGAATTTGAAATAAAATGCTCACGCACCAAAAATTGAAAGTTTTCGATAATTTTTTACGACAATTCTATTTTATACTTTCCGAATTTTAATTATGCAGATATATTGAGAATTGTTAAAGTGTATCCCGGATTTTTTTCAATAAAACCCGACCGGAGGGTTGTTAAGGGCAGGTGCGTGAATTATTATCCGGGTCAAATTGACCCAGTGTGTCAAAGTCGTGGCCAAATATGAGTGTGTCAAGAAAGGGTTAAGGCCGCTTTTTCAGTGAAATATGCAACTTTTTGTCAAAATAGTGGATAATTTGCAAAAAATAATATTTTGTAATAATTGTGTGTGCTTGGCAAGCGAAATTCATGTAGATTACGAAAAAAAAAACAAATCCGTGGAGAGGCTCAAAAAAGGCGATCTCTTTCTACCGGCGACTGAGCAAAAGTTTTGTATTTTTTTTTTCTAATAAAAAATTGACTTGAGTTTCTGCATATATGCAAAATAAACCCGCCAAACCGCATTTTAATTGCTTTGTTAGTATTTTTAAAAACTCATAAAGCCTTGTCTTCTGATCATCCAAAGGTATATAAGGCCTTCATATAAATTACCTTTTTTTTTTTAAATATTTACGCAAAAAAATTATATTCTGCTACGCCGAAATTATACTGTACTGTTTTTATTTAAATGTACAATTTCATTATTCATTATTTAGAAGGAAAAAAATTATCGGATGAGTCTTATTCCTGAACATTTTGAGATAACGCGAAACGGATAGTTCGAGGAGAAATTGTGAAATTCTCAAAATCGTTTTTCCAATTCCCAACTCGTTGAGCTTACGGGCGCTCGAGCAATTAACTCGCGCTGGACGAATTTATAGTAATTCACTTCCGCCCCCCTAGCTCACGGGTCATTAAATCGCGCTCTTAATGAGCACGCTTAATTAGATTTACCGTCGTGCTCGAGGACGAATTAAAGTTTCTACGATCGACTGTACACAAGAACGGTATATCTGGGAGTTTGCCCCGCGCCTAATTTCGCCAAAGGCTATGAAACTTTTCCACGAGATCGCCACGACTATAATTTCAA
This sequence comes from Ophion slaviceki, assembly GCA_944452715.1. NCBI lineage: Eukaryota > Metazoa > Arthropoda > Insecta > Hymenoptera > Ichneumonidae > Ophion > Ophion slaviceki. Next base: position 30,674,760 of record OX101791.1, read on the forward strand.
TTGTAACGAGTCGAGACAGCGAATGAAAAATGTTTTCAAATATTCACATTGAATTCCTTATGATAAGGTAAATGTTACGCGAGTGGGGGTAATAATTGACGTAGGAAAAAATGTTTAACGCGATATTAGTGGAAGTATATGACGATGATGTTATTTTGATGTTTTATCATCTAAACGTTGTTATATTTGTCGTATATTATTTTTAGAACATAAAAAAGTAAAAGTCTTCTATAAATGAATAAAAATGTTTTGGGCAAGGTTTTTTTAAATCGGAATTTATTGAAAATTAAATAAATAAAATATCATTTTATTTTATTTCCTTTAGTTCCAACGTATACCCTTGCGAGTTTTTGGGAATTAACCTTTCGTGGGGAATAAGACAGCAATAAGACAGGCAAAGCATCGAAATAATCAATCTCATTGTTTTTGCATAACCTTTATTAACATTTAAATAAGCTTTACAAATTTTTTGAAGTCAAAATATATAATAGAATAAAAGTTATAGTGGCCGACAGGAAGACATCAAGTAAAAGAGGTGCTTGACAGTGACCAAGATTGCGGCTGTTCTGCTTATCTGAAATCACAAAACCAAACGGCATTTTGATCTTCATATTTAAGACTAGCGATTGAACTAGAGTGAATTCTAAATCACAAAAATTGACTTTTTTATACACTTTTGAAAATTACATTCTATTTTTTACTCATTTTTTCTTAAGTTTTTCGCTCGTACAAAAAAAACTATCGAAGCAATCATGATAATCCTAGTTCAATCGCTGGCTTATAACATATTAAAGATGCTGTATAAATTTGAACAAGATCGGTGCAGTGGTTTCTGAAATATCGTGGTCGCCGTTTCGAAAAATGGTGTTTCGAGAAAAACGCGTTTGAAAGTATACCTGCTCCGTATACCTGCTCCGTTCCAGGGCCGTAACTTGTGAACCACTTCGAATATCGAAAAATCCTTTGGCACACATTTTCTACACATGTTGTAGATGTGATTTATGAAAAAAAAAAAAAATCGATTTTTTCGACCCGAGAAACTAGAGGACCGCCTTGAAAAGAGTGCATTGAAAGTGGTGGTCATCCTTTGCGCACCTTTTGTAGAAGTAAGTGTCGCATTGTTTTTTAAAGGGAGAAAACACAGATAAAGAATAATACGTGTGTCATAGTTTTCAATGCTTTTATCACATATATAAGTTTCAACAAAATCGTCGGCGGACACTTAAGTGATATTCCTTGTCAGTAAGTCTTAAAAGTGGTAGGAAAACGTTCCTTTAAAAAAAATCATGAAAATCGGCAAATTTGTTCTTTGCCAAAAAGTATCTCTCCCCTTAATCAATTCCCGGCCACAGTCGTTGAAATTTCTTTTTTGTCGATTTTTTTATATCACATCTTGTTCGACCATCTTGAAGTCTGGTGCGTGAACTTATTGTTAATTCCTTGATAAAATTCTGAAAAAAAATAGTGGTCCCATTTAAAAAAACGGAGTTGGTCGTGAAATCTCCGCGGTGCTTCCACTTGGATGAACCTCGTAGTCACCACTCGATGACTCCCTTCGGACTATGCAACTTTTGCAGGAAAAGTTTGTGTTTTCTAAGTCTGAAGACAGGTTGGAAAATATTTATGCCGCTAATAATTGTTGCCTCACCCGGTATACTCAGTGGGTAAAAAAAGTATTTGTGCACGTCGTCTTTTTCAAATTATCCTACGAAAAAAAATTAAATGCTTTAATAAGTTTCTGTGTTCGATAGCCTATCCTAAATATAAATCGTGTTTGCTTACCAAAATCTTGGGTCAACACGAACAAACAAATAAAACTCAATTAACAACACTTTCATGTGAGATGTACAAATACTTTTTTTACCCACAGTAGGTCAAAATTGATTTCGCCAACAATGCTTCATTTTTCTCATTCGTTTTGGTCGTCGATTCGTCGGCATTTCGTTAAGGGGTCTTCTCACTTTAGATGCTAAAAAAGGCTAATTTCATGAATTTTTGTTGATGAGTTTATATTATAGATATCGATATAAAAGTTGTTACACTAAATCAATACACTTTCGAAATACATTTTTTTTAAACATGTCTGCATTTATGTAACCCAAACAAACTTTAAACGCGTTTTGCTCGAAACAACGTTTTTCGACGGCTTGTTGATAAAATCTTCGAAACTACTGAACCGATCCTCATAATCTATTAACCACATTTTCTTGACAACTATAACTATAGCGCATATCAAGGATTTTTAAAAATTTTGACTTACTTTTTTTGCTAAAAACGGTGAAAGAAACTTTTTTTCTTGTTTTTTCGAAAAATGTCCGCTATTTTGTTATTTTTGCATGTATAAAAAATTGTATGATATGTGCTGTAGCGATTAACATATTGAATCTAAAACCGTTTGATTTTATTGTTTCGGATGATCCATCTCCGAGATTTCATCAACAGCGCAGACCTACATTTTTTTAACTACCATTTTCGTCTATGAATAGGGACTTAAATTTTTTTAAATGTATTTCGAAAGTGTATTTATTAAGGCCTTAGGCCACTCTAAAGGCCGAAAAAAAAGGCTTTTTGGGGATTCTTTTTCCAGAAAAACTACAAAATAAATCGAGATTACACAAAAGGGTGTTTATCATACACATCAGTGACTGTATAAAATAATTTTTTTCAAGCGATTAATTTCAAAATGGCGGTTGTGCAGAGTTTATCTCAAAACTGCATTTTTTAAGTTGGCCGGAAACATAACTCAGACAATTTTCCACCAATTTGATAGGCAAAATTTTCACGTTCCAAAAATTTGCCCAAAAAACCGTCAGATAATAGTTCATAACAAATGAACTATGCAATATAAAAAAAATCCTACGTACTTCCATAGACAATGTATTTTTCGAGATATATTCAACATTTCAAGTGAATCGGTTGAAAATTGTTTGAGTTATGTTTGTAATATTCTTGTGGTATATTTTATTACTTATAATTTATAATCAGCTATTTCTTACAGTTTGTCACATGCTCGACTGTAAACCAGCGCACGCACATTGTCGGTATTATAACAGAAAATATACACGCACGCCCTATCGAAGATCACACTCGCTCCAGGGTTACATTAATTCGAGGTTTACATTATCTCGCCCGACAATTGCATTTTCAGAGAAAATGGTACTTATCTTTGATTCAATTCTTGTGGAATTAATACGCACGCTCGTTGGCTCTTTCCTGACTCTGGGACCTTGATGTTCCCTTCTTCACTTCGGTCACCTCCACGATTCGAGAGTATTTGGGCGGCCAGTCCAAATTACCCCATGAGTGATTGAGATGACCAGGGCACTCGATAGGAACGACTTCTCCTATTTCTGTAGCCAGATCGTGACTAGACTTAGACGTTTGATCGGCGATGTACCCGCAGGATGGATGATTGACGCGTTGAGTTTCGTGGTCCCGGAGTGAAAGAGAACGAGCTATCGATCCCGATCGAGAGGTAGGCTCCGGATACTCCCTCTCTCTCGGACGTCCGCCCAGCGTACATTGACAAAATTCTAATTTCCCGGCGAGCGGTAAATTATGATTTTTCTTCCTGGTATCTTACATGTTTCCGGCCAACTTAAAAAATGCAGTTTTGAGATAAACGCTGCACAGCGGCCATTTTGAAATTAATCGCTCCAAAAAATTATGGCATACAGTCACTGATATGTATGATAAACACCCTTTTTTGTAATATCGATTTATTTTGTAGTTTTTCTGAAAAAAAATCCCCAAGAAGCCTATTTTTTCGGCCTTTAGAGTGGCCTAACCCCTGAAGTGTAACAACTTTTATATCAATATGTATAATATAAACCTATCCAAAGAATTCACGAAATTAGCATGTTCTAGCGTCTAAAGTGAGAAGACCCCTTAAGGCGTTACCCCCACTTGTAGCGCAAAAAAGGCCTTTTTCATGAATTTTTTAAAGAAAACTACAAAACTTTTTTAATCGATCAATATACCATCTTAAAGAACACATCTTGAAGAACTTTCAGTAATTTTTTTATTGAAAAATATTACATTGTTTAGTGGCAAATGGCCGTCAATGAAATAATGTTTTTATATACACGGTTTGCGGTGACCAACATTGCGGCGAAGTGGATCATCTGAAAAAAAAAATGCGGATGGATTTAGTCAAATATAAGTATAAACTAGTCTTTAATCGAAGGATTTTAAAAAATATTCATTTTTCACAAAATGGCGGACAGTCAAAGTTAATGGTTCGATTTTAACGAAAAAAATCGAACGATTAAAGACTACATTTTTATGTATTAAATAAGCCTGCAAAATTTCAAGAAGATCGGTTCATTAGTGTTCGAGTAATCTTGGTCACCGACTTCAGAAATGCCATTTTGAGAAAAACGCGTTTAAAGTTTCAATTTCAGTTTACACGAAGAAAATATTTTTTTTTGTAAACTTACATAGAGTCAACTATTCCGGGCATCAAAAAAAAACTGCACTTCAAATTGCACTTCAAAAAAATGCAATAAAAAAAATCGATTTTTTCAAAATCGCAGGTGGGGGTAACCCCTTAAGTGACTTTCTAGACATCTGGGCAAAGTTCTCCGGGTGCGGAAGTATCGATCAGTTTCAAACTGATGAACCAGCGTATTGCTTCTTCGTCTTTGCACAGCTCATCGTTCACACATGTTTCGCCGAACCTCAACGTATGAAGGACTTACACGAAACCTTGGACGAGACGTTCCCGAGGAGGCCACATATTTTGTACAGTATGGCATAGTTTGTACAGTATGGGTATAACAGTAATTTCAATACAACAAAATTGTATTGAGTAATCGTATTCGAGCGTTCAAAAGGTTTTCCTGTATTGCGCCACTTTCGGCGGACTTGTCGACACCCTATTTCGAAGAGGAAAAAAATTAAGCCATTTAGTGCTAAGATTAATTCATTCATAATGCTTGATGGGACACACAAAACCTGGAGTGGATCGAAAAATGTTCACTGCGTGAATTTTACTCGTACTTTCTTCCGCCTCGTCGGGGGCGTAGACGAGAAAGTAGCGGGGACTAACGATATGAGAACAGGGGCAATTAACTTGGACGTTAGGAAAAACGGTCGCTGAGAAGGCGCGAGATGTTAGTCCAGAAGGGACACGCACCGGTGACCGTACAAATGTTCATTAGTTCAAAGCGGGACACCACTGTGACGGGTCAAAAAAATATATTTTTTCAATTGCATTTTCTCAAAGTATACATATATTTGAAAATATGTGAAAAAAAAAAACTCGGTAATTCTTCAGATAAGTGACTTTTCCGAAAAATGAGCCTAAACTATTTTTTGCTAGTTTATCATTTATTGGCTTATAAATGATGATATTCAGTCGGGGGAAGCTGAAATTGCCCCCTCCCCCCCCCCCCCCCCATAGAAAATTATGGGGTTTTGAAGTTCACGGAAGCTCGCGATAAAATAGGGCATTTTTTAACATTTCGACGCCAATATTGGGTTTGATTGGGTTTTAGAAAAAAATCGAAATTATTTTTAACGATTTTTCGCTCGTAAAAAAATTGTTAATGAAAAATGTATAACCCAATAAATGATATTTCATCGGAGAAATCGGACAATATTCGTCGGAAAAGTCACGTATTTAAAGAATGACCAAAAACTCAAATTATAATATTGAGAATTGACCTAATTAGAGACGGTTTAGTGCCAGCAGGTGGCGCAACGATCTACGTATACCTACTGAAACTTCTAATCGCGTTTTTCTCAAACGATGTTTCTCAACCTGGCCGTAATCATAACTCCAGCTATAATTGTCCGATTTAAAATGTTCAATTTTTTCAATTTTACATTATTTTCAATTTTATTTTATTTTGAAATTGAATATTTTTAAAGCGCTCGAACAAAAATAAAAATTTCGCGGAAAATTACACTTGTTTTTAACACCCGCCACTTTGTAATTTTTTTTCGAAAAACAGCCACGCTCAACGAGAGCTACATTTATGTAGACTATAATTATACTATAACTTTTTTATTTTCACATTCGAGACCTACCATTGTCAAGTTATCGATTCGGCCGTTGCGCCACATTTTTTACACAGAGGCTCTATTATACCCCATAACGTGGTTACTTTTCTTTTCGTAAAATTAACACAAAATAAGTTCAACGTATGCTTAATAACATACCTTTTTTCCAAACCTCAAATGAATAAACTAGTAAAACAAAAAATTAGAAAAAAAAACGACCTCTTTCGTTCCGTCTAAGTGGTATCCTCCCTCAATGCCACTTTCTCAACGGTTCTCTCGGCGTCTTGGGCAATTTGGATCACCGCGACCCACAGATCTCACGATCGAGTTTCTTGCGCGTTCACTCTCTCGATGTCCCCCCCTCTCTCTCTCAAGCTCTCTCTGTGTTTTGACGTTTGGAAAATTTATGTCACCGGCTTGGCTTTGAAACCGGGGACAAGGAAGATGACCATGAAGTCTGAAGTTAGCGAGTGAGCCTGAACAGGCAGTGGGTCGGAGCCAGATTATTAAACGTTCCCTAAACGATCACAATTCGTCTCCTTCTCTCTCTCTCTCTCTCTCTCTCTCTCTCTCTCTCTCTCTCTGTCCATAGGAATAGATCAAAATCAACACACCCTATAAACTAATTAACAGCGAATAATTCTGAAATTCTGTCTTCGCTGTGAATCGCGACCGCACGCTGTTCCTCCGCGACTCGTCCGAAGCCCGCAATTAATATTAAATTGATTCCAGACGAGCCGCGTTTGTCGATGAGTTCCCGGTGATTTTTCCCTCGCTATAGCAGCCGGGGCATATCTAAATCCTTACAGAATAACGAGAATAAATCCTCCGGAGGTATAACACCGTTCAACAAAGTTGCGGACCACCGTCTTACCTGCTTTTTCTAATTTTTTTTTCTTTTTTTTCAACATCGATGCTGAGATAAGGAACGAAAGAGCGAGAGGAACAAGAGGGCCAAGAAAGGAGCCGCGCCACTGAGCGTCGTGAAAGATTTACCGGGCGCCTCGACGCTTCCCTCTCCCAACTAACGTAATTTTTTTTCGTCCCTCTTCCGAGCTCCTTTCGCCAACCAACCAAATCTATTGTTTGTAAATAATTAGAAAAATATATTTTCAAAACATGCATGGAAAATACATCTTGTAATTACGAAACCTCTTTGTTTCATCCCTCTTCAGCGCTCCTTTCACCAACGTTGAAAATCAAATCTATTGTTTGTCAATAATAAGACAATTTTTTTTAACATGCATGGAAAACACAGTACGAAAAATTAAAAAATTAAAAAACATGCGATTGGCCCTTTATCGCGACGAATTTATGGTGACTGCGTGATCCTCGCGATAAAGCGCGGATCGCCAGGGAATGCAAAATAGGGCAATGCTCTCTGGAGAGAGAGAGAGAGAGAGAGAGAGAGAGAGAGAGAGAGAGACTCCTGTGTCGACGAGCATAAATCAGTCTGTTCCTTCTTCCACTGTCCCTTCGCGGTCGCATATGATTTGTGTCCGACCGGCCTGGGATCCCCGAGACCTCTCACTGTTAGGCGTAAATATACATTTATACACACACACACACACGCACGCACGCACGCACGCACGCACGCACGCACGCACGCACGCACGCACGCACGCACGCACACACACACACACACACACACACACACACACACACACACACACACACACACACACACACACATATATATATATATACATATATATATATATATATATAGGGTGTCCTGTAATTAATGGATAATCCTGCGACTGTCGATAGGTCAGATCATGTCCTACTACATGGTGGAATTTCCGTTTAGTAAAAGTCCCACGGTTTTCGAGATCTTAGGCTTAATGTTGTTTTTTGAAAAAAAAATCATCTGTTTTTGGTTTTTCGCACGCCATTTCTACAAATGATAACTGTTTTACCCGGTTTTTTAAAAAAACACTCTTGGTTATTTGTTTTATCTAGACAAGTCTTCTTTTTAACCTTAAATGTTAAGAACACTTTATGAAAAAAGATCTTACGCAGGTTTTTCATACAAAGGGGGCATACGAAAATTGCGTAATGCAATTGGGGGGGGGGGGGGGGGGGTCCGACCAGGTGTAAAGGTTGTGTTCCGTAACGATTTTAGAACTGCCAGAAATAGCAACATTTCTGCATGTTCAAGATTTGAATTTGACACTCGCGTACAATTTTACCGCGGCAAGTTGACAACTTTCCATATGAAATGTCAGTTAAGGGGGGAAGTCATTGTGACAGACTTGCACAGTAGCTTTCCCCCTTTCGACAAGCAATATTTGAAAAAAAATTGTTAGTTTTTTATCACTCTTGACAGTACAGATATTCAAAAATATGTTGGCCAAATTTTCATTCACAAGTCCGAAAATTGACGGAGCTACAGTCACTTTAGTGGGAACAGGTAGCGTGACTAGTTAGTGCTCTCAGTCCCTACAGGTGTTTCATCGTTCACAATAGATTAATTGCAGGCTCTTATTATTTTGTGATTTATAATGAAGATGGAGAACCGTCATATCGCTCGGGACTAGATATTTTAATGTGAGCATTAATATTCTAGAAAAAACATAAGTTTATATTAAGAAAAACGGAACGAAAACTTTGAACGCGTTTTTCTCGGAACTACTTTTTTCGACCTTGTACCAGCGAATACTCAAAAACTTATCAACCGATTTTCAGTTTTTTTTAAACATTTGTATAATCGCAATGACTAAGGTCGTACGGAGCCGATTTTTTAAATTTTGATAATCACAATTTTTTAAGACTGCTTGGATACAAAAAGGGCCTTGAAAATAGACAAAAATGTCCGAACCAAGCTTTTTGTAAAAAAAAACAAATAAAAAACAGCTACGCATGCCGATAGTCACATTTGTATAGATATCAATACATTTTTTACTTTTTATTTACAGATATCATTTCATGAAGATATCCATGGAACAATAAAGAGAATTTTTCTTTTTCGTCGTGAAATCAAGGCATATATCTAGGTAAATTAGAAAAAAAATTCTATACAACTCAGTATGAAACTAGATGAATATGTACTTGATGAAATGAGCATAAGCCCGATCCTTTCATAATTAGTTATGGCTGTGAAAAAATCGCAATTATTGAAAACGAAGTACCCGTTACGTAACGGAATGGCGGCGGGGGAAGGGGGGGGGGGGGTCCGGCCCGTCATAACTATCCTGATCCGTGGGAGGGGGGGGGGATTAGGGATTTTAGCGTTAGGTAATTTGTGTACGTCCCCAAACCAATTCGATAGCCTGCGGTGTAAAAAAAAATGTACTACGCATATCGTGCCAATAACTTAAAAAAGTTGATTAGTTATTGTCGATTCATAACATTTGTAGAAATGGCATGCAAAAAACCAAGAGCAGAATTTTTTTAAAAAATAACATAAAGCCCAGAATCTCGAAAACCGTGAGACTTTTACTAAACTGAAATTCCAGCACATAGTAGGACATTATCCGACATATCGACAGTTGCAAGATTATCCATTAAGGCCTTAGGCCACAGTAACGGGTATAAAATCATGGGGGGAATTGAACAATTTTTTGTTCGTATGAAAAAGTGATTCACTCATAAAATTAATTACCCATCTATTCAGTATGAATATCAAGCTGCTAGAAAATATATATATATGTTTTTTTCGCTGTACCAAATGGCCGACTACTAATATTTTCTTTTGTTATCCTTTTTTTAGGCGCTCCGCCGCGTGACATCTAGCATCCACAATTTTTTAACTAGGACAAAAAACAAAAATTCTCGTCAATCTATATTAGAATACCTAGAGAAGTACGTACGGGATTTAAAAAATATTGTTTTATTCAAAAGTTGTACGTATTTGAACTTAAGAAATGAATTTTCAGTAAAAAATTTCCTCATAACTGTTCATAAAATGAAAAGTTTTCGATTAATCAGAAATTCCGTACGTACTTCTCTGCGAAATGCAATTAGGAACATAACTTTTAAATTTGAAGTAAATCGAGTGAAAATTGTTGAAGTTATTTGTTACGCCGATTGGAAAAAAGCTGTTTCGAAAAGTTTCGAGTACTCGGCCATTTTGTACATCGAAAAAAAAATTCTAACAGCTTGATATTCATACTAAATAGATGTGTAATTAATTTGATGAGTGAATCACTTTTTCATACGAAAAAAATTGTTAAATTCGCATATGATTTTATACGCGTTACTGTGGCCTAAGCCCTTAATCACAGGACATATATATATATATATATATATATATATATATATATATATATATATATGCACACACACACACATACTCCTCTGTAAATTAAATATATGCGTGTATCCTCAGTTATTACGCAATCATGCATATGCCATACAGAGACGTGGAAAAACTGCGCGTGTTGGGACAGCAGGAAGCAAGCACGTGAGTGCCACATGCAGTCATCTCGGATCTCATTTCTCGTTCAATCGCTCCGCGTATTACGTATATGAACGAAAATACGAAAGATTACAGGCTACAGGACGAGGGAGCGTGACAATCTGCTCGCGAGACTCTCGTAGACTTCCTGGCTCGTTCACCCCCCTGGCTGTGGATCTCGAGGAATTCCAACGACGAAATTTCGGGCTCACCATTGAATGGAGACGAGGAAGCCGAGGAAGAAGAAAAAAAGGACGAGAGGAAAAATCGTCGCGATGTTCGCGTCTTGTAATGCCAGTCGAGCGATAAGGACCGGAAGCTGTCACGCATACTGCACGTGTGTTCGAATATATATCTATAAACACGAATTTTGTGGCGGTACTTCTTTTTTCTTTTTTTCTTCCCAGATGGAAAGAACGAAAGTTAAAAAAAATCAAGGAGTTGACTCTGGTATTTTAACGGGTTCCACCTAGCTAGTGGCCGGAAAAAGAAGCATTTATTTGTGCATTTTTAGATGGAAAAACGTGTGACGGTTTTAATCTTTTGTTTTTTTGAAATATCGCTGTTTAAAAAACGTTCTTTGCGGTGTCTGCTGCTGCTCGGATACAAATGATCCGAAATTGAAAAATCAAACGTATTTAGTTTTTGCATGAAATTATCTAGTGCTTGGGCGAAGGATTTAATAAAATATTGATTTTTTGGAAAAATGTCCCCAGTCCAAAGTGAAAGTATCGATTTTCGGTGAAAAAAACTCTCTATTTTCTTTGATAAAAAAAACTACGTATCGAAAAATAAATATTCCTTCGTTCAAGCACTGCCTTTTGATATGTAAAAGAAGCTTGTAGAATTTGAAGTCTATCCGTGCAGTGATTTTTGAGATACCGTGGTCACCGATTTTGAAAAAGTAATTTTGAAAAAACCGCGTTTGACGTTCGCCGTTTTGCGGAACGTACCAATAAACGCCAATAAACGCCCATAACTCCCTCAATTTCGAACGGATCGACTAGAAATTTTCAGAGAATATTTTTAATATGTATCATTTTGCGAATCTGTCGAAAATGAAAAATCGACATTTTCAAACAATTTTACTAGCTGTAAGCCTTTAAGGCGTTACCCCCACTTGTAGCGCAAAAAAGGCCTTTTTCATGAATTTTTTTAAAGAAAACTACAAAACTTTTTTAATCGATCAATATACCATCTTAAAGAACACATCTTGAAGAACTTTCAGTAATTTTTGTATTGAAAAATATTACATTGTTTAGTGGCAAATGGCCGTCAATGAAATAATGTTTTTATATACACGGTTTGCGGTAACCAACATTGCGGAGAAGTGGATCATCTGAAAAAAAAATGCGGATGGATTTAGTCAAATATAAGTATAAACTAGTCTTTAATCGAAGGATTTTAAAAAATATTCATTTTTCACAAAATGGCGGACAGTCAAAGTTAATGGTTCGATTTTAACGAAAAAAAACGGCCGTTTTTGGCGAAAAACGACGATTTTTTTCGAAAAAAAAATCGAACGATTAAAGACTACATTTTTATGTATTAAATAAGCCTGCAAAATTTCAAAAAGATCGGTTCATTAGTGTTCGAGTAATCTTGGTCACCGACTTCAGAAATGCCATTTTGATAAAAACGCGTTTAAAGTTTCAATTTCAGTTTACATGAAGAAAATAGTTTTTTTTGTAAACTTACATAGAGTCATCTATTCCGGGTATAAAAAAAAACTGCACTTCAAATTGCACTTCAAAAAATGCAATAAAAAAAATCGATTTTTTCAAAATCGCCAGTGGGGTTAACCCCTTAATAGAAAAGTGGCAATAATTTCATACACGGATTAGAAAATTATTCGAATTTGGACTTTTCGGAAGACTTTCGTCATTTTGGCTAGGTATAGAAAATAGGGGATGATAAACTACCCTCTCGAACGCGCCTCGGTGATTAAATACCGAGCACGTGGGCACCCCGTATACGAGAGTGGATGTTACTGCCGTGGCGAGTGAGACGAGTCTCCGATGCAACCGCAGGACCCGAGGGGCGCGTGTGTGGAGCACCCTGGTTGGATATGGGGTGAGAAAACAAATATGTATATATGTATATATATATATATATATATATATATATATGTAAGTAAGTATCATGATACGAGGGTTGTGAGATGCAGAGGGAACGTAGGGCACGGGATTATTGATATTGCAAACAACGCAATAAACCTCTACGTAGCGAAGCAAAGGGCGCCGCGGGAGCAAAATCGACAAATGGTTGGACCGTGAATATGAATATCAATTTGACTTTACACGGTGATCCGGAGGGGTATATGTGGTACAATGTACTATTGTTCAAAGCACATATTTTTCTGTCCCATTTGTCAAATAAAATATACATATACATATATCGAGAAGGAGGGAGGGCAAGAGAGAGAAAGGCATAATAATAAGAAAACGCACGTGCGGTGCATACGGATTTGCATTGTCGATCAATTAACGGAATCATTTATTAATTCGACGTTTCTTCGATTACCATAGTTATCAGTGTCGTAAATCGAGCTTGACTGTGAAATTATTCCATTCTCGCAACTTTAGTTGTGCGACTTGCTTATTGGGATCGATGGTTGTTATAAAATGTTCCACAGATTGTTATAAAATAATGGTTTTTATAAAATAATGATTCTTATAAACTAATGGTTATTACAAAATAATGATTGTTATAAAGTAATTTTTGTTGTAAAATTATGGTTATTATAAACCAATGTTTGTTAGAAAAATTATTATTATAAAATAATAGTTGTTATAAAATTACGGTTTTTATAAAACAATATTTGTTATAAAATAATGGTACTTCTGAAATAATGGTTGTTATGAAATATTCCATACGTTTTCATAAATAATAGTTGTTATAAAATATTTCATAGGTTGTTAAGAAATAATCCTTCTCATCAAATATTCAAACGATTGTCAAAAAATAATCGTTTCCATGAAATATTCCACAGATTGTAAAAAAATAAGGGTTGTTATGAAATGTTCCATAAACTGTTATAAAATAAGGTTTATAATAAAACATTCCACCTATTGTAATAAAATAATGGTTGTTATAAAATATTCCATATATTGTTAAGGAATAATCGTGCTCATAAAATATTTCACAGATTGTTAAACAATAATGGTAGTTACAAAATGCTCCACAGATTGTTAAAAAATAATCGTTCTATTAAAATATTCCACACATTGGTGAAAAATAATCGTTCCCATGAAATATTTCACAGATCGCAAAAAAGTAACCGTTCTCACAAAACACTGCACAGTTACAAAACATTCCGCAGATTGTTAAAAAATAATTATTCAAGCAATGGTTTTTACAAAATATTCCATAGACTGTTTGATCGAACGTTATGTAATTGCATAACGTTGATGGCTAACTGATGACACCAACATCATCTTTGCTCTCTCTCTCCCTCTTATTCTTCGTCTCCCATGAGCATTCTCTCCCGCTCTCTCCCTCCCTCTCTCTTTCTATGACATAGGGACACCGCGCTCTTCGACAAAGGAGGAAAAAAGGTCTAGGAATGCAGCCTCGGGCATATTTCGGCGGTGTCACCTCAGAGGTACCGTGAGTCTGTCGGTCTCTCGTTCGAGATCCTGAGACTCCTCCGCTCTGTGGCTGTATCCTCACCTTCTCTGCTTCGGGTTCTCGTTGGATCGTCTGCTTGTCTTCTCGTTTATTTCTCGCTCTTTCTCTTGGTCTACCCCCATGGGCGCGGTGCAAGAACCTTCCTGGACGTCTCATCTTCTCTATTCCCCCCCCCCCCTCTCTCTCGCTCTCTCTCCTGATTCTATGGCGGCGCTATTCCCTGTCGCCCTTTCTTCTCGTTCCGTCCTTCTCGCGCGTGTCTCAACGGGAAGTCTCTCGTCGTCCAAGCCCCGGCGTGTTCCCATGGGCTGGATAGGATGTGATGGCAACAGCAGCCGATTTGACGTACGATCTTGGCCGCTCAACAGGACAGATAGGATCGATCGGGATATAAACGGTGATAAAATCGGTGTCCTTGGGTGATAGACGATTTTTCTTCTCTCTCTCTCTCTCTCTCTCTCTCTCTCTCTCTCTCTCTCTCTCTCTCTCTCTCTCTCTCTCTCTCTCCCCTCTCTCCCCCCTCTCTCTCTCTCTCTTGCGTCTAAACGTTACTTTGTCTTTTCTGTTTTCTTTTCTCCAACTTTTCCACGAGGTGTCATCATCGTAGTGTCAATAGAGCTGGACACCCTGGAAAACGTCAATTGGGCAATTCCTGTCGCGAGGATGCACCTGCGCTCCTCGTAGGGCGCGATTTGTCTTTTTTTCGCGCTTTTCGCGTCGCGTACACCCTCGTGCTCTTTCTCCCTCTCGATTCATTCTCGATTCGTCTTCGACCGTTTCGCTGCACCGGTTCGGCATTTATGGCCTGCTCGAGGGGAGATCGGAGAACGTCATGCCGAGAGGGGAACTCGGAGTGACACCAGAAACGATGGAAACGAGATCCGGAGAGACAAAAGACATACAGAGCGAGAGATCGAGAGAAATAGGGAGCAAGAAAAAAGTCAGAGAGAGAGAGAGAGAGAGAGAGAGAGAGAGAGAGAGAGAGAGAAATACGTGACTCGATCCAAATGGGGGGATGATCGCAACGAGCAGCAAGCTGGTAGCGGGGGACGCTTTTGCCACTACGTTGATTCGAAAACACGTGCACCGAATCACTCTCCTCTTGCATGCCTATTTATCAATGCAGCTGTATTGGCAATATTGAGAATATTCTCCTTCACGGCCTCATAGTGGCTATTTGTCGCCATAGTCAACATTACGTAAGCCCTAATGTCTTCAAAGTCAGCTTTAGGTAAACGTAAATACATCGAGGTAAATATTTATATCAAGGTAATTCCAAGGACCGTCCGCAAAACAGCTGTTCGCGTTGACAGGCAACATTACACCGATGATATAAGTAAAAAATATATTTGCCTCTTATGTATAAATACGTATATATATATACAGGGTAACCCAAAAAGTGACATCTGAAAGGAAAATCTAGCTGCCTCGTATCAATACATATCCAAGTCAACCCCCCGCGTAGGAATTTCGATGGGGCCCAAATCAGGGCCCGATCAGGTTGCCTGACTACCCTGGTAGGGCACTAATAAGGCAGCCTGAAAGGGCCCTACTAGAAAATATATAAATATATATTATATATTATTAAATATATACATATATATAATTCCTCTCTCTCTCTTCGCCTTACAAAGCTGCCGAAATCTTCTAACACGCATCCGAGTTGCATAACGTTTTTTGTCGTGACAGTCTATAGCACCTTTTTTCAAATAGAATTCACGAATGCATCGAAACTCCGAAGCTACGATGCTGTAAAATCGAAGTTTCTATGTGGAAAATAAGAGGTTATGTGCATCTAGAGACTGCTGAGGCAGTTATAGGGCAAGCCTATTTATGGCCTCATCAGGGAAAGCCATAATAGGGCCTATCAGGGCAAGCCTTGGTAGGGCCCTATCGGGGAAAGCCTTAGTAGGGTCTTATCAGGGACGGCCTTAGTAGGGCCATTTTAGTATAGCCTGATTTAGGGCCTAAATACTTCCGGCCCGATCGGGGCCGGATCAGGATGTCCGTAATACGTGTTACCTGTATCACACCCCGATCAGGGCCTGATCCTGGTCAGGCTAACCCCAAGAAATTTCTACTCGGGCCCCTGTACGTTCTACGATTTTTTTTAGTTTTCGAGAAAAAAGCATTCTTTCATTAGTTTTCGAGTTTTTCTGTAGTATGGATTTTTATTCTTTTCCTCTTTTGTGTATGTACTTCCTTGCCAGAAGCTTATGAAGGCAATTGAGAATCGTTCAGTCCAGTGTAAGCCTTCTCCTCTATCATCTGAACTTTAGTGACTGCCCCTCTCAAACCTATTTTTTTAACTTTTGATCAACATCTAATGCAGTTTGGTTAGTATTCAGTTGGTAATTTATGTATTGCTCAACAGTGCACTTCATTCCGATAACACAAGTTGAAAAAGAAGGCGAATATAGTACTAACACAGAGGAAAAAATAAATGCTTCATTTCTCGAAAACTTAAAGAACATGGTGGAAAATACATGGAGGTGAGTCGGATAGGTATTGATACGAGGCATCCAGATTGTCCTTTTGGACTTTACTTTTCGAGCTATCCTGTACATATGTGTGTGTGTGTGTGTGTACACACACACACACACACACACACACACACACACACACACACACACACACACACGCACACATATATATATATATACAGGGTGTTCTGTTATGAATCGATAATCTGGCAACTGTCGATAGGTCAGATCATGTCCTACTATATGCTGGAATTTCAGTTTAGTAAAGTCCCACAGTTTCCGACATAAAAATCATCTGCTTTCCGTTTTTCGTATGCCATTTCTACAAATGATAACTTTTTTGACCCGGTTTTTTAAAATACTCTTTGTTATATGTTTTATCTAGAAAAGTCTTGTTTTTAACCTTAAATGTTAAGGAAACTTTATGAAAATATATATTTTGCAGAATTTGCATGAAAAGCAATTCGAACACCTGGCTTGGATAGCCTGCAGTGTTAAAAAAGTGTACTACGCATATCGTGCCAATTACTTAAAAAAGTTGCATATTTATTGTCGATTCATATCATTTGTAGAAATGGCATGCGAAAAACCAAAAGCAGGTGATTTTTCTGAAAAAATAACATGAAGCCCAAAATCTCGAAAACCGTGGGACTTTTACCGAACTAAAATTCCAGCATATAGTAGGACATGATCTGACCTATCGACAGTTGTAGGATTATACATTCGTAACAGGACACCCTGTATATATATACGTACAAGGTAGTCCGCAAAAGTAGTTCCTTTTTAGGCTACCCTGTAAGCCAAAAAAGTACATGTGAATATACATGTACATACATACATACATACACATGTACATACACAGGTATACACACACACACACACACACACACACACACACACACACACACACACACACACACACACACACACACACAGTCTTACCCTCAAAAGTGACATGACGTGACGTATCACATGTTACGCATACGTGTACACCACATACCTTATGTATTCCGGACTGTGTCTCTCGCACTGATAATGAATGCACAAATAAATGACACACGGGTAGGCGCAAAAAGTGGTTGGCATACAGCGGTGCAAATTTCTTCGTTTCGTCCATACCGCCCGAGGGGGTGTTGTTATATATAATGTGTAAAGAGTCCAAGTGCCCGAGTACTATCCCGACACCCGTCCTTTTCCAGAGAGCAATTAGTCCGATCGGTATCCCATCCGATAATCGATCGCTGATATATATATATATATATATATATATATATATATTTATATATATATGTATATATGCATAGACATATCGGCGATCGATTATATATATTGTTTATACATCCACAGGCATGAAAATGGAATCAGCGCTGCATGCAATATTAAGGGGGTATGCTATAGTGATGGATAAAAAAATAAGCTATTTTCAATAACCTTTTTTTTTAACTGTTGCATGCACCGGTACAATCTTTTTTTTCGCTTGAAGGATCACTCTTACAGAATAGAAAACAATTTTTTTGTTGTTGCATATAAATGTATATTTATTTAACAATTTATAATAGTGTAAAGGTATGGCAAAAAAGTATGTTGCTGGCGTTGATGATTTGGGCTCTCCAGGGAATTGGAAACAAAAAATTCAAAGAGATTCTAATCTGTATGAGTGTCGCTATCGCCCGAACTAGGATTATTATTTCATATTGCACAATAACAAAATGGCGACACAATAACAAAATGAAAAATAAAAATTCGATTTCTTCTTCCCGTCATAGTAGAATAGCCCCTTAAGGGTGTGGTTCACTGCAATAAAAAAAAAAGTATTTGGACATTGCCACCGAATTTTATATGGTGTCAAAATCAATGATGAAATTTGTCGAACAAATCGAATCCTGGTTTGTTTTCATAAATCTTTAAGGCGGGATATTCATCGATTTCTTTTTTTTTTCTTCAAACGATAAAACTACATGTGTAGAATATTTTTCCAAAGTTTCGAAGCGACATACGAAAAACGTCAAACGTTACAGCCTGTGAATGCTGTGCCTCACGGCTCGGATTCGGAGCGGGTGTAAACTGCGAACACGTTTTTCTCAAAACTGCATTTTCGAAATAGGCTTACAGCATTACTCGAAAACTGTTAAGCTGATTGAGTTTAAACTTGGTAGAAATATTTATAGTATTGCTTCCTTCTACTTGACGAGAATTCTGTCTAAAAAAGTACGAAAAAAAACTACTCGTCTGTAAACTACATTTTACAGAAATTTTGCCTGAAATGTTGATTTTTTTGTCAATACGGGCTATTCTCTTAAAGTTACATTTGTACTTTGATTACTGTCCAATGAAATCTATACATGTACTAATTGAAAAAGAATTCTACTTTTTTAGCAAATCAAAGTCTACGGGAAGCTAGACTGCACGCGGATGCGCAGCGCCCGCGGCAACCCTACTGTAACTCTCTGCCACAGCTTCGTCATTTTGATGATAAATGGACGAAAAAAATTGTTTCAAACACTTAAGGCGTAACCCCCACTTGTAGCGCAAAAAAAGGCCTTTTTCATGATTTTTTTTTAAAGAAAACTACAAAACTTTTTTAATCGATCAATATACCATCTTAAAGAACACATCTTGAAGAACTTTCAGCAATTTTTTTATTGAAAAATATTACATTGTTTAGTGGCAAATGGTCGTCAATGAAATAATGTTTTTATATACACGGTTTGCGGTGACCAACATTGCGGCGAAGTGGATCATCTGGAAAAAAATGCGGCTGGATTTAGTCAAATATAGGGGAGACCGGGGCAAAATGGTATAGCGGGGCAAAACGGTACCGGGGCAAAATGGCACTGGGGCATAATGGGATCGGGGCATAATGGGATAGCAAAAAAATGAAGTTTCTTGGTGCTTGATTTGGGGCAAAATGGGATAGGGGCAAAATGGGACACACAAAAATGAAGTGTCGCAGCCCGCTGAATTTGGGGCAAAATGGGATGACAGGAAAATTCATGCTTCGGCTCTATGAAAGAGCTGTTGAAACATAATCTAATCTAAATGGTGCTTGTGGTTCGTTTCAGTCCACATATACGCAGATAATACGGACTGACCGATATATTTGTCGACACATATCCGTCGATTTCATGGGGACCGGCGGTCCTAGTTTCATAAAACAATTTACGTAAAAATTGACAAGAGTTAGATTTTCATCAATGGCTTGAAAATCAGTATCAGTAACGTGCAGTTGGCAGAAAATAAATTAAAAAAAAAAAACAAAGAAAGATAAAAACAAAAAAAACCATAAATTGCACGCGTCAGATTATAAAAATTACTTGATTATTTAAATAATTAATAACGACAAAGAAATTGTACCAATCGAATAAAAAGGCTCAAATAACAATTTACGTCAAGTTTGGTACAGTTCTGACCGCAGAATCAAAAATAATTGTTTGACAAACTTTAATAACAAATGGGCCCACTATTCATGTGCCCATGCTGACGATAACTTAATCGAGTCCGTTTGCGACAATTGTGCCGATAAAAATTAGCTTAGTTAAACAAGCAATAAAAATTAAACATTGCCACCGTTAAATTATAGTATCGTAAGTAGAGTGTGACCCAAATATCGTGTAACATTCAATAAAACCTGTTTTCACTCTTTTATTACCCCTCGTTTTTTACCCCTGCATTTCTTTCGCCTCTGCATCGAATTATTCCACTGTCCCATTTTGCCTCGATCCCGTTTTGCCCCAACCGCCTCTTTCTGAGGAGCCTGATTTTCTCCGGCCCATTTTGCCCCAGTCCCGTTTTGCCCCAATGACGTATTTTCCAGCAGTGTTGATTTTCACTATTCCATTTTGCCCCAAACCCGTTTTGCCCCGGTCCCATTTTGCCCCGGTCCCATTATGCCCCGCTATACCATTTTGCCCCGGTCTCCCCTAATTATAAACTACTCTTAAATCGAAGGATTTTAAAAGATATTCATTTTTCACAAAATGGCGGACAGTCAAAGTTAATGGTTCGATTTTAACGAAAAAAACGGCCATTTTTTTCGAAAAAAAAATTGAACGATTAAAGACTACATTTTTATGTATTAAATAAGCCTGCAAAATTTCAAGAAGATCGGTTCATTAGTGTTCGGGTAATCTTGGTCACCGACTTCAGAAATGCCATTTTGAGAAAAACGCGTTTAAAATTTCAATTTCAGTTTACACGAAGAAAATATTTGTTTTTGTAAACTTACATAGAGTCATCTATTCCGGGCCCATACGGAAGTATGGGCCCGGATACTTATACTTCAAAAAAATGCAATAAAAAAAAATCGATTTTTTCAAAATCGCAAGTGGGGGTAACCCCTTAAATATACTGTTAAAGTATACCCACAGTTTCATAAATGTAGAATAATCATTTCTTACTTTCAAAAATCCCTCAAAATTGCCTAATCTTTTCCCGTCTACATGTAAGTACCCACTAGGTACGCAACTAACTATCCGGGTTTTTTTACCAATAAAAAATCGAAAATTTCAAGACAAATACAAAAAATGGTTCATTCGAAGTATTGTCCCTCGCTATTTACACATTTTTGCCATCTCTCTGGCAATACATAAATACCGCGACGATAAAATGACGTGTCTTTGGACTGAAACGATTCGTGAAACCAATTTTGTACTGCATCGTAATTGGCCAAGTGTAGCCCACCCAAGCCATGCGCCATCGACCGGAGCAAGTGATAGTCTGAAGGGGCCAGGACTGGCGAATACGGCGGGTGCGGTAGCAGATCCCATTTCAGTGTTTTTATGGTGTCCTGGACGATGGAACTGCGATGGCACGGAGCGTTGTCGTGCTGCAATATCACACGTTCGTGTCTCGTGTCCCATTCTGACCGTTTTTCGAGCAATGCGTGGTTCAATTTGATTAGTGGTCGGTAGCGATGCCCATTGACAGTTTCGCCCGGTTTCAGCAGCTCATAGTACACGATTCCTTTCTGGTCCCACCAAACGCAGAGCATCATCTTTTTTCCGAAGCGATTTGGCCGTGCCTTCGATGTTGACGCTTCACCAAGTGAAAGCCACGATTTTCTGCGTTTGGGATTCTCGAAATATATCCATTTTTCATCGCCAGTGACAATTCGATGCAGGAAACTCTTTCTGTTCTGCCGCAAAAGAAAAATTTCGGAAGTGGCTCTTCGATTTTCCATTTGTCTCTCAGTCAACTCATGCGGCACCCACTTTCCTTCCTTATGAATTTTTTCCATGTCGTGCAAACGTTTCGAAATACATTGCCGAGTCACATTTAATGCCGCGGCAAGTTGATCTTCTGTTTGAGTGTCATCTTCATCCAATAACGCTTGCAGATCGGCGTCCGCAAATGTTTGCGGTCTTCCCGAGAGCTCCTGTCCGCAGTCTCGAAATCGCCACTTCTGAACCGCTCGAACCAATCTTCACACGTTGTTTTTGATGGTATATGTTCGCCGTAGGCCTCCTCAGATTACCGACGTGGTTCAGCTGTTGTTTTTTTTAGGTTGAAGCAGAAAAGCAATGCTTCCCGCAAAAGCTGTTTACTTGCCACAAACTTTGGCATTTTCGAAGTTAGAAAAACGGTCGTCGTGTTGTGATATTTGTTTATATTACGACTGGGTATTCTTAACAGATGTCCAAGCTATAAAGACACCGGATTTCAGACCTGTATGCCGACTACATGTGTCGCTAGCGCCATCCATGTGTGAAACCCGGGAACTTAACTGCGCACCTAGTATATCCCGCCTTGAGGTCGTGATAATCGCGGAGTGATAAGCATCTTGAAGAAGCGGAAGACGGAAATATGCAGAAGCATGGGAAATAATATCGAAAAATGTTGGACGCATCTCCCGTTCGGTCTCGCCCTCTCTCTCGGCCTTGTTGTATCGAACGAACGAGAGGGAACGCGGTTGAAGGATGCCGAAGAGAGTACGACGCGGACGTTGAGGACGCTGACGACGAGAAGCTGAGGAGCCAGGAGGCAAACGCCCCTGGAATGTCTTCATTAAAATACCCAGTCTCATCATTTATGCAGAGCAAAAACACAACGAGGTGAGTGTCTCTCGTAGTGGCGACCGGCGCTTGTGGTCCTTTGGAACACGATGAAGAAGAGGAGAGACGAAGAGGCGTCTCTCTCTCTCTCTCTCTCTCTCTCTCCCCCCCCCCCCCCCCCCCCCCCCCCCCCCCCCCTCTCTCTCTCTCTCTCTCTCTCTCTCTCTCTCTCTCCCTCTCTCCCTCTCTCCCGCCCCCTCACCCCTCTCTCAAAACACCTTAGGTCCACCTGTCACTTGCGATACTAAAATTAATGCGTTTCCAAACAAAGCCCATTACGCAATTGCATTCACCGGTTATTCCTAATTATTTCCTCGGAAACGACGATACGCGCGGGTGTGCGAAAAGGCATAAACATTCGTGCCCGCTCATCCGAGTAAACGGGAAATTAAAACAAACTCACGGGCGCGTGTTCGATAACAAACACGACAGATTTTCGTTTCTTTTTGCCACTCCGTTTCGACATTTTTAACAATAATTACGAAGCCCCAATAGCGCGATACGATTACGCGAGAAAACAATTATTCGTGTTCTCAAATGCTAAAGGAGATGAAAAAAAAAAAGGTTTACCCGATGGATACGCGTTACATGGCGCGCGTTTTGTGGCTCACACATGCGAAAACACAGGATCGATATAGCCGAACTGAAATATCCTCTCTCCGTGGCTACTTCGATGAATACATTATCATAATTATGAGAATTTTAAGCCCAACTTTTTGTCGCCCTCCCCCACATGCCGCAGTCAGGATATTTTCTATACCTCAATTTTATTCTGTATAACGAAGTTTCAAGTTGTCAATTTCATCTTGATATCCACCTGCCAGTTCGAATTATCTTTACACTTCATCGAAAAATTGTAGATATAAAAATTTGAATTATCACGAGAGAGGAAAATTCAGCAGTTTTATATCACGCGAGAAATTGGGTAACAGAGAGATATTGCGCCGCATCTAATCACTGCACCCACGCACAAATCGGCAATTGCATTGATTAGATGCAACGATTTTTCCCCTCATTTTTTATTTTTTTTATCCTTATCCCTTTTGTTTGCGAATTAAGGTCATAAATCTCCAATCAAAATTTTCACAGCCTAAATCGGCGAAAAATTGAGCAATTGAAAAGAATTCATTTCCGTTGCATTCCAACAATGCAAGCTTCAACGTCATAAATTATCCTGGAAAAAAGTTTCACCTGATCCCGAAGCGATGAGTGTCCTTGATGGCTATTTTTCTGGTTCAGACGAAAACTATTATTCCGCTAGACTGAAGAGTCTTGAGAAACGCTGAACCAAGTGTATTCATCCGAAGAAAGACTACGTTGTAAAATAAATTACGTTCGTCTTAAAAAAATGTTTTTTTTTTTTGGTAATTTGGTGTGCGGAAGATACGTGGTCTTCGTACTGTTTACACCTGATCAAACACTCCGCGAGGCCAATGTACTGTGTGACTTTTTTCTCCGATGTACGTACGCTCCTAGAAATTAATTTCCAACGGCAAGCCATGCTCTTCTTCCGTGAGCAATTGAAATATCAATAGAAACACTGACAGCAAATTTCTATTGATATTGACTACATGCGTCTATTTGATCTTTTTAAAATTTGAATTAACTAGATTTTTCGTGAAATCAAACTTTTCCTATTGCATTCTATTATTGGAATAATTTATTTTACATATATTTATTGAATATGGTTTAATAACTAAATATTTTATTTATTCCTAATAAATCTGTGATTCGGTTTTATCTGTTCGAAAAGCAATTTAGTCGAATCCACTGGTTGAGTCGATTGGATTTTTTTTAAATCAAGGTAGTACTAGCGGATTAACTAGTCAACAGAAAATCTGTTAATTTTCGAATCTGAACAAAGCAAAATACATTACATTTAGACATGATAATAATCATGATACGAAAAATAATTATTTGCGAGGTGTATGTGATAGCTGTGTGTATCATATTATAAAAAACGAAGTATTAAGATAGCAATCATATTTCACTTCAGTTGTCTCACCGGCCGCCATTCCATAATTCTGGTAATATCCGTGGCAACGCTGTCAGTCCAGTAAAAGAGACGAAAACCCAGCACTTTTTAGCGTAGAATATGAATTTATGACTAAAGGTAGATGGTTGCATACTGAAAGTAACACCAATAAAATGTTGCCCCTCAACTCGCCCCAACCCTAAGAAATAAGGGATGAAAACTTAAAAATCGCCGTATCTCGATAATGAATAGCCCGATCAAATAATGTTTCAAACAAAAGTTGTTTGGAATAATAAAATACGTATAAAGTTATCCGACGTCCAATCCCATATCTTTGAAAATAGCGAGACAACCCCTATTTCTTACGGTTGGGGCGAATTGAGGGGCAACATTTTATTGGGGTTGCTTTCAGTATGCAACCATCTACCTTTAGTCAAAAATTCAACGCTAAAATATGCTGCGTTTTTGTCTCTTTTACTGGACTATGTACTTAGGCGCTTCCGATAAAAGTCAAGCGTGTGTTTGTTTTCCGTGTGTGTAATGTGCATATTGTAACATCGGTCTTACATACATTGTAACAACAGATATGGATCGACATAGCATTCGTTCGAATCTCGCACGTAATAAAATTGCCTTCAGAACCTACAACTTTTGTCGTTGCATTCAAATTCACCAGCTAGTTTCTGCCTCCCGGATACGAGTACAGCTGACGGTATGCGGCGTTGCCAAATCTACGCCATCTCTTCCGTCATGACAGACGGCGGCTAGCGAACGCCAAAATTACTCGATTCAATCGATAATATCTGCTCGAAATGTCACGTAGCTTATATTTTTATGGAATATACATGACCGCGACAGTTTTCCTGTTATTTTTCGGTTTTGCATAGCTTCGTATCTATTCGCGAACTATTATAATTTCCGTCTCAAAGTTCGATCCGCACGGATTCCCTATATGGTATGGGTTTGATACATTGATTTCGTGAATTAATTACTATGGTATTTAGCCGGTAAGGCATGCGGAGTTTTCGCGGACGTCATTCTGTGTGGCTATACTACAGCATACAAAAAAATCAATTATTTTCTAGTGAGGAGGTTAGCGCGCATACGACCTCAAGTTATATCGAATTTTCGTAGAGAGGCACATTTTTCCATTTGATTGAATCAATGGTTTGTCTGTATTGCAACACACACATCAAAGGTCGGGGGGTAGAGTGGGAGATAAAGGAATTATATATATATATATATATATATATATATATGTGTGTGTGTGTATGTGTGTGTGTGTGTGTGTGTGTGTGTGTGTGTGTGTGTGTGTGTGTGTGTGTGTGTGTGTGTGTGTGTGTGTGTGTGTGTGTGTGTGTGTGTGTGTGTGTGTGTGTGTGTGTGTGTGTGTGTGTGTGTGTGTGTGTGTGTGTGTGTGTGTGTGTGTGTGTGTGTGTGTGTGTGTGTGTGTGTGTGTGTGTGTGTGTAGGTTATGTTAGAAAAGTCTACAACACTATAGCACGATATTGGATAAAATCGATATAGTTTATGTAATACAACAAATATTTATAGGAATGCATTTGGTCTCTTATGCCATATCTGTCGCTAATATGCTACAAACGTTCGATAGCGTAAGGGCAGCGTGCATAGCTATGGGTAGGTAGGCTGTAGGTACGATTCCATATAAGGTAGGCGAAATATTTTCTTCGATTACAATCCTTTCAGAAAGCCATCATATATATATATATATATATATATATATATATATATTTAATATTTTTAAAGAATAGCCGAAACGAATGAAGAAATATAATTGAAACAAATTGAATCGTAGGAGGCCGTGAGACAAGTAAAAAACCTATTTGGTTTGAATCTTTTTTTTGCAGTGTGTGTGTGTGTGTGTGTGTGTGTGTGTGTGTGTGTATACAGGGCCTTGTACTTGACCACAGGACATATTTCTGCCCAGTCATTTGGTCAGGAAGCCTCGATGTTTGTCTCATATCGTCGTTCATTTTCAGAACACATTGACCGTCTACTTGCTGCAGCAATGACAGGGTAAGTAAGCGGTATACATCCCCAGTCAATGAACGAGATCCGTGTGTTCGTATTTGGACCCCACGCGAGTGTGGCATTACTATCCCACGAGGTTTGATATTTATAATCGCCCATGTGGATCGAGCGAAATGAACGTAGATGGACGATTTTATATGCGGCAGAGACGGAGAGAGAGGGAGAGAGAGAGAGAGAGAGAGAGACTCATTCAAAATTCATTCAATTTTAATCGAGAGTTATTCAATTTTATTCAATTGTAATAGAGAGCTATTCAATTCTATTCAATCGTAATTGAGAGTTATACAATTTTATTCAATTGTTATTGAGATTTAATCAATTTTATTCAATTGTAATTGAGAGTTATTTCATTCTATTCAATTATCAATTAAAGTTATTCAATTTTATTCAATCATTTTCTTCAATAATCAATTTGACATAATAACGGGAAAAATCCAAAAAATTATAGAAAAAATCAGTTCGGGAAAATACAAAATTTATTTCGTTCAAGTATAGCTGCAAGGAGAAAAATACGGCCTCAAATTCTAACACTGGTTGCCAGAATTCTAATATTCAGTGCTATGAAAGTATAGCAGTTTACTGCCAGTTCGAAGTTCTAAGACTTGTTGTTGTAGAAGTGTAAAAATGATTCTCACACCGTACAGTACAAATGATGCGTGCATATTACATTTGAAACTATTCTCGCATAGGCGCGAGTCCTATATGCTGTGTGGGACTTTTTTGTAAAATGCCAACCTTTATTACACGCTATATTTTCGTATGGATTTTACTATACGGATAGCATGGATGTTCGTGTATGTATAGATTTCACTATACGCATACCATAAATCTTCGGCGTATAGCGAAAAACATTACGAAGTTATTAGTAAAATGTGACTCTTTATACCGTACTTTTTGTAGAATACTGGAAACTAATTGTTCCAATCACGTGGGCAAAATACTTTTTGAATACTACAAAGAATCACAATATGCCGAATAAAATGTATTGTTTGTATCAGTTTACGTGCCATATCGTAGGTTATAATTTAAATTTCTTCATTATTACTATACCATAATTACAATTTTTATCTTCCATTCAATACTTTTTGATATTTAATGATATTTTTTTTTGAAGCATAGTTCTAAACTACGAGGCCCCTGTTTTCTCCGTGTGTCGCTATCGTTACGTCCTTCGAAGATTCAAGGCGATTGTGTTTGCGAGTGTTACTTGTGAAACTTTAATATTACTTATTAGCACAAATTAAATGAAATAATAATTTCAATGGTTTATTATATATATATACATAAAAAAAAATAATTTAACAACACTGTAGACGAGTCATTGAAATGTTTTATCGAGTATATTTATTCCACACACACACACGCACACACACATGCAGATGTAGATGCACCCATAATCGTATAATGGATTCTTGCAATCCCCAATACTTGTCATCAGATTTGACAGAGACGGAAGGAGAAATAGATAGAGGGAGCAGAATGACGGGCGAAGGGGGCAGACTCGAGGGGACCCGAGATGGCTACGTGCATATTGAAACCAAGATGCGACAGGGTTCCCCGCGGCGAACCTAAATCCCTGTATCACCGATCAACGAGACCAACACCGAACGATCGTGTCTCGATGAGCACAGCCGATCGGGGAATTAGGGAGCATGATTCGAGCATTCCTTGAGTATAAAGTGGCTTGCGCTTGCTTGTTTCTGGTTTTCACTTAGCGCGTTATTGGATTCATCTCGAGATTGCCGCGATCGTTTCCTATCGGTATGACTAATGAAAATGTGCATTCATACCGATCCATCGTAGACATCTCGATTTACGAGGCAAGCTCGCAACGCGCCATGATTTATATCCGCTGGCTCGACGGGAATCGATTTGCCATCGACACTCGCGTTTCAGTTAAGGCGTTACCCCCACTTGTAGCGCAAAAAAGGCCTTTTTCATGAATTTTCTTAAAGAAAACTACAAAACTTTTTTAATCGATCAATATACCATCTTAAAAAAACACATCTTGAAGAACTTTCAGTAATTTTTTTATTGAAAAATATTACATTGTTTAGTGGCAAATGGCCGTCAATGAAATAATGTTTTTATATACACGGTTTGCGGTGACCAACATTGCGGCGAAGTGGATCATCTGAAAAAAAAAATGCGGATGGATTTAGTCAAATATAAGTATAAACTAGTCTTTAATCGAAGGATTTTAAAAAAATATTCATTTTTCACAAAATGGCGGACAGTCAAAGTTAATGGTTCGATTTTAACGAAAAAAAAAACGGCCGTTTTTTGGCTATAAAACGGCCATTTTTTTTCGAAAAAAAAAATCGAACGATTAAAGACTGCATTTTTATGTATTAAATAAGTCTGCAAAATTTCAAGAAGATCGGTTCATTAGTGTTCGAGTAATCTTGGTCACCGACTTCAGAAATGCCATTTTGAGAAAAACGCGTTTAAACTTTCAATTTCAGTTTACACGAAGAAAATATTTTTTTTTTTGTAAACTTACATAGAGTCATCTATTCCGGGCCCATACGGAAGTATGGGCCCGGATACTTATACTTCAAAAAAATGCAATAAAAAAATCGATTTTTTCAAAATTGCAAGTGGGGGTAACCCCTTAACGGGCTACATCTACCTAGAGACCAAAAAAAAATTGCCAAATTCCAAAAAAATGTTCTGAAAAACGGTTGGTGAAAAAGAATCGCATTTTTTTGAATCAAAGGGTACATATATTGAGAGCGTTTCGAAAAAATCACCAGAAAATGCAGAAAAACAACAAAAAACATGGTCGCCGGCAGATGGTCACATTTTTGTTGTTGTTAGCTTATTATTGTTTTTTAATTTGTTATCAATAACAAATTTCGCGTTCAGCACTATGTGTCATTTTCATGAATGAACTAAGTATCGTTGTCCTTTTATACTTTTTTACATGCTTGAAGCAACGTTACCACTCATCACTGATTTCGCATACGTGGCGGGAACGTTAATTACACTATATCTCGTTAACTATTTATTTTACGGGAAATAGTTGCATATAAAATTTCTAGAGAATCCCATGCTCTACAAGTTTGATCACTACTATTTTGTTGCTTCTCTAACTATTATCAAGATACTTGACAAAAAGAACAATTAAAATTGTTTAGCTGACTATATCTCGAAAAATATTAACTATAGAGAAAAAAGTTTTTCATAAAACTAATAGAAAATATCATTTCCTACAAAAAAGGTATTTACTATTTTTATCGTACGACGCTCCGCTTATGTGATATTTCCAAAAACGCGCTTTTCTAGATGGTGGCTAACGATGACCCCCCTCCCCCCCGCCCCCTCGAGACGAAAACTTAGATTTACACTTAGGGACCACTCCCTAACATAGTTCAATTCAAAAATCAATTATTAAGATTTTTTTTAGTGACCCTAATTGTGGTGCTAATTTTCCTGCACTAAAAAGGAAGATGTCCGAGGTGACACCCTTCGATTTTGTTGAAATTTGGATATGTTATAAAGCACCGAAAAGTAAGCGGCACGTATTTTTTTTATCGGCGGAAAAACGGTTTTAAGGGGTAAAACGAACCCTCGAAAATAGGGGTGTTTTTCGTTTTTCGTCGATAACGTTATCGTTCTCATCTTCAATGTATAGTGCATAAAAAAATAAACATTGTTGCAATTTAAAATTTTTCAATATCTCGTACGGTAAAATGTTATCGACGAAAAAAGAAAAAAATCCCGATTTTTGAGGGTGCGTTTCAGCCCTTAAAACCGTTTTTCCGCCGATAAAAAAATACGTATCGCTTACTTTTCGGTGCTTTATAATATATCCAAATTTCAACAAAATCGAAGGGTGTCACGCGCGGCAATTCTGTACTTATTTATTTTTATTTTTGGACATTTGGTTATCCTAATTCTGAGCGTTTGACGGAACAACGAAACGGTCAGTAGGTTTACTCGCTTAAAAAAACACAGTCCACTTGTCTCGTCGTTAGATTTGCGGATAACGAAAATTTTGTTTACTTTCAACAATCACGGTGATTTTGCGTGTAGTCCGTTGAGACGTACGATCGCGCTGTGACGAGCGACGAGTCCATTCGTCGGAGTGACACCTCAGTAGAAATGTGCTGCCCTCGGTTCTCTCGTTCTGTTTGTTTTCATTTTATTATTATCGTCAGGACATCGTAAGAAATGGCTTTTTTTTAATCGGAGTGAAATAATATTACGATACATTCGTCGCTGCTGACAAATAAAAAATCTTTCCTCTTCTCTCGCTCCCCACCTACTCGATTCGTAATATTGATACACGTGCTATAACGCGTTGTGGCGAACGCAACGAATATAGAGGTTATCAAAGTTTGGTCATAATATTACGGCGGGACACCACTTTGACGGGTCCAAAAATCGATTTTTTTTTGCATTTTCTCGAATTATACATGTTGAAGAATATGTCAAAAAATGTTCAAGTTAAAATATTTAAAATTAACCAAGCTGATCACGATATAGTGAGAGCAGGTAGCGCAACGATTTACGTATACTAAAAATTTCCTGCCCGTATTCATAACTCCAGCATAATTGTCCGATTTTCAATTTAAAGAAAAACCAAAATTTCCATAATTGCCGTAGCTATTGTCGTACATAGCCGTTTTTTTAAGTTATTATTTCTTAAGCCACCGAAAACAAGTACATCTTTTTTTCCAAAATTACACTTTTTCTTAACACCCGCTATTTTGAGAATAAAAAAACGGCTACTTACAACGAGAAATACATTTATATAGATTATAAAACTTTTTTTATTTTTCAGACCAACCATTGTCAAGGTATCGATCCGGCCGTTGGACCAAATGTTTTTATACAGAGGCTCAATTATACGTCATAACGTCGTTAATTTTTAATTTTTGAAAATAAAGGTTTACACGAAATAAGTTTAAGGGGCTATACCAGTGTGAACGCTAAACATTTTGGTGATTTTCGGGAATTTTGTGGAAGAAAAGTACTCAATTAAATGTTTCGGAAAATTAAGAATATATTTGGC
Source organism: Ophion slaviceki (assembly GCA_944452715.1). Lineage (NCBI taxonomy): Eukaryota > Metazoa > Arthropoda > Insecta > Hymenoptera > Ichneumonidae > Ophion > Ophion slaviceki. Next base: position 30,706,375 of record OX101791.1, read on the forward strand.
CATATTTGACCTATATGACATAATTTTTTCAAAGAAAAATATCGAGATTCAAGCGACTTATACGCCAAAAAAAATTTCCTCCACTGCAGACATGATTCCGGCCGATTGAGTAGCTGAAACCGAAGGAGGAAAAAATGTCGTTAAACTGGAAGGTATTTCCTGTACAACGACGTAGGAGTTTCGAAAAATATCAAAATCTAACAAAATGGCGTATTTATTAAAAAAAGTCTATTTTCTTGCCCATAAAATGGTCGTTTTTTTCAATGCCGAATCGTCAATTTTCATTCAATCAAAAATACCCTACGTCATTGTAGAGTAAATATATTCAAGAGTACTCACTTCAAATTTCAAGTCAATCGGATAATTGCTCTTTGAGTTACAATGTCAGCAAATTTGAAAAATCTCATTTTGAGAAAAACGCTTTTAAAGATTCAACTATCGATTTTTGCAAGATAAAATGACATTGATATAAATGATATAAATGATAATGATATTCTTGAAAGTATAAACCGTCGAAAAAGGCAAAAAAAATCGATTTTCTCAAAGTGTCATACTGGTATAGCCCCTTAATGTATACTCAATAACATACTTTTTTCCAAATCCCTAATAAATAATCTAGCAGAAAAATTCGGAAGTAATTTTTGGCCGATCACAGTGGCGCCCATCCCTTGAGAAAAATCACCATTTATTTCTCTTCCGCACAGCTCGACACACGCCTCTGAATGTCGAAGGAGCAGATTGGCGGGCAATTTGTTAATGTCTTCTTACGCTGAATAACGGGGTACCGGAAAGTCCCTGCGTACATGTAACATTCAAAGTGGTCGCAGGTGCATCGTAAATCTACGCCATTTATTGCAATTGTCTTTCGTTGTTATACGCCGTAAGTACTGGTATTTGAGACGAAGTCGACCACTAGGGAAAGTCAGAGAGAAATAGAATTTGGCAAAATGAATATTAATATCAATACACACAGAACTATTATCCATATACACATATCTATCAGTATGTCTACCCACATTTGTGCATGTGTGTGTGTGTGTGTGTGAGGGAGAGAAAGACAGAAAGGGGTATTTCCTTAGAACGTTTCAGCTTCCGTTGTCCAGCTGTCCGGATATGCATACAATGGTGACAAGGGTGGCGAAACGTCTAAGCTCTCAACTCCGCCGGCATTCTGGACATCGTCACAGCTCGATCGTATAATCGCGAACCACCCGAAACATCACCCCTCCAGGATCCTTCCAAACTTCCAATTTTAGACGTTACGTCTTACCACGTGGCTGCTTCACCATGTTTTTGCTGACTCTGGCTCCTATTTTTCTTTTTTTTTATGCTCGTGGAACATGGAGGTGCCATCGGTTACTGCGACAGTCTGCAGAGTGCGTAAGACAAACGCGAGCCGTCCTGTATCACCCCAAAGAAGTATATTTTGATTCCTGAGTTCCAACGTATACCCTTGGAGGGTTTTATGTATTAACGGAAATTGAGGTCGCTTTGAACAGGTTTTGAAAGTTTTTTGTAGGTTACTTTTTTTGAACATCCTAAATTTAAACTTTTTTGCTGCAATAGAACAATGTGCCCCTTGGCTGTCAAATGTATTGGAAAGTCAAGCCCCACCAGGCCCCCACAATTTTATGTTGAAAGAAAAGTGTCAAAGTAACCTCGAGTGTGGGGTTTCTTTGACAAGGCATTCAAATGCAACTTATGTCAAAGATTGAGGGTTGCTTTGACATTTTCATGAGAAAAGTAATATTTTATGCATTAAGTGTGGAATTAAATAAAAAAAACAACGATTTTTTACAATAAAATTGTCATTTTTTATTGAGAAAACAGTTCACACAAAAATATCAAGTGCCTAGGGTACTAGTATAGTCACTTCATCAGTCTTATAATTATCATTGAGATCATAATAAACTTGAGCAACATTACAATCGACTTTAGCAACACTGTGATGAACTTGACCAACAAATTTGAGCAACGATAGAAAAACAAATGATAAAAAGCGCACGTATTTAGACCGTATTTTGGCGCTTTGTTAAGGGGTTACCCCCACTTGTGATTTTGAAAAAATCGATTTTTTTTATTGCATTTTTTTGAAGTATAGGTATCCGGGCCCATACTTCTGTATGGGCCCGGAATAGATGACTCTATGTAAGTTTACAAAAAAAAATATTTTCTTCGTGTAAACTGAAATTGAAACTTTAAACGCGTTTTTCTCAAAATGGCATTTCTGAAGTCCGTGACCAAGATTACTCGAACACTAATGATACGATCTTTTTGAAATTTTGCAGGCTTATTTAATACATAAAAATGTAGTCTTTAATCGTTCGATTTTTTTTTCGAACAAAATGGCCGTTTTATAGCCAAAAAACGGCCGTTTTTTTTTCGTTAAAATCGAACGATTAACTTTGACTGTCCGCCATTTTGTGAAAAATGAATATTTTTTAAAATCCTTCGATTAAAGACTAGTTTATACTTATATTTGACTAAATCCATCCGCATTTTTTTTTCAGATGATCCACTTCGCCGCAATGTTGGTCACCGCAAGCCGTGTATATAAAAACATTATTTCATTGACGGCCATTTGCCACTAAACAATGTAATATTTTTCAATAAAAAAATTACTGAAAGTTCTTCAAGATGTGTTCTTTAAGATGGTATATTGATCGATTAAAAAAGTTTTGTAGTTTTCTTTAAAAAAATTCATGAAAAAGGCCTTTTCTGCGCTACAAGTGGGGGTAACGCCTTAAAGTAGACCAAAAACTGTCAAAGTTGCCCTCAATGTCAATATAACCCCGTTTTACGGTACCCTTTCTTATCACTCCCTACCCGAACTTTGCTAATCTAACCTAATTTCCGTTGCGCCCACAGCTGCCTTGAGCTGCACTATACCGGATTTACCGAGGGCACAGGGAAACTGAGGAAAACCCATACCAGAATAGACGGCCCCATATGCTTCTGATTCTCTGGTGCATAGACATTTCACTCAAGTATCTACACAATGGTCCCAGAAGTATTGGCCTTTCGCTGATTGGTTGATGCGCCAGCAGATGCACGGGCAAGCAGTCACCGCTCTGAGTATCGGCCATGCCCAACGCTGCCAACTCGATGTACCGCCGGAGCCGGACCCCGACAGACTATCCACCAGTGTCGGTCTGCCTAACGAATATATACCCTAGGCGAATTAATTCTAGACACTCTTAAGGGGGGAGCCGTTAGGGACCGTTAGGCGAGGAAGAAAATGCAGATTTTCATGATTTTATTCCAGAGGAAAGATTTCTTCACCATTTTTGAGACTTGGCGTATGTTTTATTACTACTTTTCGCTGTTAAATGGCACTTTTTATTTATTAAACTGTCCGACGGAGTAACACGTATCATCGGCGGGATTAATCCGACATAAAACCAATTAAGATTTTTCTTTCATCAACACTCATACGCGGAATGTTAAGCAAAAAAAAAGTGAGAAAAGTTGATAATCGATGGAATGGTACGCTTTGAAATAGAAGGATACAACTTTCCAAAAAATAGCCACACTTTGCAATATAAAAATTACTTTCTTTTGAATTTTTGAAGACGTTTAGGATCATGTGTTAGATAATAAGGTTAGAAAATCTTATTCCTTAGAATGTTTAGTTAGAGTACCTACATACCTCCGCCATTTTCGAAGATTGATCGAAAAAAATATCATGTAACAGCCAAAAGTAGTAATAAAACATACCCTAAGTCTCAAAAATAGCGAAGAAATCCTTCCTTAAAAAAAAAATAACGAAAATCAGCAATTTTTTTCTTCGCCTAAAGCTATCTCCATCCTTAATATAAATTATCTTTTTTTAAACATTTACGCGGAAATGATACTGTAATTTTTTTTTTTAATTTTAATCTTTAATGTTTCATTCCTTTCGTGGAGGGCCGTATTTTGTGGGGCCATGAGGAGGCCCCTTCTGTCTCATTGATAAACTACAGTGGCACTTAAAAAAATAACTCCCAATCAATTATTATACCCAATGATAAACAAAAATAAAAATTTTCGCATGAATTTAGTAAATTTAAACATTTTTTCTAAAATGTCCCAGCTACGAAAAATCTTCTGATAGCCACATTTTTCTAACCTTTATCATGAATATTTTCTTTAACCATTGTGTGAATCCCCGTTTTTATTATCGTTGCGGAATCTTTAGAATTTTTACACGCGTGAGCGGTTTATATCTGGCATCTAGAGTTAATTGGTGTATGAATTGTTAAATAGAAATGTGGCCAGCGTGTTATCTTCATAAAGTGTCGTATTAATGAGACAATTTTTAGAGTCGTAATTTATCGTTTGAAGTTCGGTTGCTTGGATGGAATTTTACCAGTTTACTGGGATGTATTTTCACTTTATTATAGACGAAGGTTCTTCAATTGTCAAATATTCGTGTTCGTGAAAGGAATACCATAATATTTACCTTGATAAGCCTACTAAAAGTATTTATAACGTAAAAATGATCAATAAATGCGAAATTGTAAAAAAAATTGAAAAATGTCCAGAATTAATTTCACTAGCGAATATATATATATATATATATATATATATATATATATATATATATATATATATATATATATATATACTGTAAAAATAAATTCTTATAATATGATAAGAATTTATTTTCACAGTATAATTCAATATACACACGGAGAATATATCCCACACCGAGTGACTCAGAATACACCGAAGACACGCCACATCAAAGTTCCTATCCCGATGTTCAAGTTTCCAAGTTTTGGAATGCAACAAGAATGAACTATTTTCAATCTTCAAACATATTTTAACCATAAAAATCCCTCAAACCTCTTCACGTCTCCTCATTCCAAATTTACGACCATAATTTGCAAAAAAGCAAGGCTTTGGATACCCACAAAACAATGCTAAATGACCAAAAAAATCGTTGCATTCCAACGATGCTCAAAACGTCACTCAAACAATTTGGCAACTTCCAAACTCTTCCTCCTCGTGAAAAATAAAGCTTACTTCAACTTCGTCATATTTTTACGTCGATTATCTACATTCGGAAGTGTGTGACGGAAGTCTCTGAACCAGAATCTTTTTGGTCGATACTTGGACTATGATAAATTCCGAAAAAAACAACTTTCCGTTGAGCACGTACCTACATACCGCTGACTGTGAATATTCCTGTACATTATTGTTGCCAGTCCAATGATATGTGGCGGCAGCGAAGGGAATTAATGCACGTTAGGCAATACGTGAACACGTGGAGAGTGTATTGGGAATTCCGCAAATGTCTCGAGAGTGAGATCCGAAACGGTTTCGGTTTCGTTGCTACGTGGGCTTCTACACTATATATATATATATATATGTGTGTGTGTGTGTGTGTGTGTGTGTGTGTGTGTGTGTGTGTGTGTGTGTGTGTGTGTGTGTGTGTGTGTGTGTGTGTGTGTGTGTGTGTGTGTGTGTGTGTGTGTGTGTGTGTGTGTGTGGTGTGTGTGTGTCTGGGCATATATACACATCTATGTACATATATATATATATATCGTTGTTACCATTTTACAATGTACCACGTACCGGTGGATGTCCATCAGACGCGAACAGGAAGTGTGCAGCGTGGAAGTACTCGCAACGGCTGCACGTACATAAGTACGGCATATTATACGCGATAAGGTTATGCAAGTCGAGCCAAAAAGCAACGTGCATAATTACACGTCGAGGTATATCTGAATCGAATAATACGATTGGCCAATCGGGACACGAAGGTGTTCGCGATCACTATCGCTTTTTCGTCACGTACGTTTATTGCGAAACGTCTGCGTGGAAAAGACTTGTTCGTTGATCGGAACGTCTCGATGTGGATGAAGAAGAGAAGAAATTTTTTTTTTTGTAAATTGCTTACGCTGGACGAGTGGGAGGCAAAAGATTTTTGGTTCGGTTTGTATAAAATTTAATTTCTCAGTAAAAACGAGACGTGTATTAATAGCTCGAGGGCATGCTTGCGTCCTCGCGTCATACACAATTACAATAGGTAAAACGTAGAAGGCGAGGTGTGTACATATGACTGGGATGAAGAAACATTTTCAACGAACACGCCTAATTATCGTAAGTCATTACACAACTATTGTTCATTTATAATAAACGTATGTTGAAGTGTGATTTTGATGTTCATTGCGACGAGTCGATCGTTCGGTCAAAATTTGACTGGTTCTCTACTGCAGTTGGTACACTTGGTGCTCGCGTCGCTGGGTCTTGGCTTGACCGCTCCGGACATAACTTGGCAAAACATCACCACCGCGATAATTAACACCGTTGCGTAAAACTGCAAAATTTCAAACGAAACGTCATTTCTTGAGGATTATCCGTTTAATAAAGGCGACCATGCAATTCACAAATATTCACTCGAAGCCACGAAGAAGAGGCGGCATTTTGGCAAACGGAAAATCTTACTCGTCTCACTTGTCAATCCATCAATCAGGAGAATTATTATTATTTTTTTTTCGTTTTTTTTTTTTCGTTCTCGGTGAAGCAAGCGACTCGAAAAGAATATTTGTGGGAATTAAACGCGAGAAATTGGACGTGTGTTTTGTTGTATGCACCGTTCCCACGTGGTTACCACTTACTTTGAACATTTTTCCTTGTTGGGATTTTTTTTAACTGAATACTCCGAGTTCTGGTTCTTTTGTTCCTTTGAGAATTTTTCGGGTTATATAGAGTGTACTGTCGTTCACCGGTACGTGATACGTTTTGAGACGTTTCGTTAATGGACGCCGGTATTTATACAGCCAAGTTTTCTCGGGGTCTGCCCGACAGTTGTGCAAATTCTCATACATCATGTCGTATCAATAGATTCTCCCGAGCCTCGGGCTATGCGACAATTTTTCGACGCTCGCGCGCTTACCGTTGGAGCGCCTCGCGGCACGAAAAATGAAGAATCGTTCCGAAACTAGGAACGAATGGGAATTTACATTCAATTTAACTCGCTTTAAGGTTGTTATGGGGTTTAGCAGTCGGGGGTGAAGTACGAGGGAAGCGCCCCATGCTTATGCACGGAGCCGATTGAATGTACTTTCAAATAATCGTCATATTAAACGTACGTTTTCGAAATATTTTCCTACATCTATTTGTGAAAATATGCATTTTCGAACATTCGCTGATTACATTGAGCGTTTTCATCGCTTTGTATAATTACTTTCTATAAATTTTTCTCGCTCAATTATCGCGAAACGAATTGGCAACGTCGTAAATCGTGGTATATCATAATGTCCAGGTTGGCAGAAGTGTCGCGAAGTTAGAGACATACGCGCCCCGTTCGTAACCTCAATATCGGCCCAAAGAGCTGTCAAAAATGAATATCGGTCCGGGTAAAAAAAATTCCGCTGGAAAGAAAAAGTGTGTACCAAAGCTGTCTACAATCTCGAAGAAATCAAAAACTTTAATAATTTTCTGATAATCTAAAAAAAAATTATGTATGAAAAAAAATACGCGTTATTTTGTCTTTGCCTAGAAATGTCTAGAAATTTATAATTTCTGAACATAGTTATTAAATTAATATTAAGTAATTACTACTAATTAAGAGAATAAGTACCAGTAATATTCGTTGTTAATTATCCTGACCGAGTAGTTGGAGGTTCCCGGGCATAATTATCGAATACGGATAAGATAGGTTGCATTTGTGCCATGATTGCACAGTCTAATATTTTGTGTGCTTGATTTTCGCACAAATTCCCTACCAAAAACCTTAGTAATTTAAAACGGTGCTGGGAATCATCATTTTCACGGTACCAAGCGTTAGTCCGATAATTAGTCGAACCGTACCTATTTTTTCAGCTCCGTGGTGACGTTCACTTAGCAGATATTAATAATGTACTGAAAAACGATCGGGAGTTTTCCATAAGCGTAATGTAATTGGCCCACGAAATACGTCGAGTTGCCGATTTTTTTTCTAAAAAACGGCACTGTGGATCGTGTTCGAACTGCACAGGATGATCAGCAAAGAAGTTATGAAGGTCCATAAAAAATTTCAGCTCAGTAGTAACATGTTGACTCAACCCCATAACAACCTTAATTCTCCATGACTAAACCTCAATGCTTCCAGATGCCAGTTGTCAAAAATTAGCACTCTGTGTTTGCCACAGAAAAAATGGCGCGCAATTTAAAATGTCAGATCCTTTTGTGACACCCTTTAGTATCGCAAAAACTTTCGGACACACTTTAAGGGGTTACCCCGACTTGCGATTATGAAAAAATCGATTTTTTTTGCATTTTTTTTGAAGTATAAGTATCCGGGCCCATACTTCTGTATGGGCCCGGAATAGATGACTCTATGTAAGTTTACAAGAAAAAAATATTTTCTTCGTGTAAACTGAAATTGAAACTTTAAACGCGTTTTTCTCAAAATTGCATTTCTGGAGTCAGTGACCAAGATTACTCGAACACTAATGAGCCGATCTTCTTGAAATTTTGCAGGCTTATTTAATACATAAAAATGTAGTCTTTAATCGTTCGATTTTTTTTCGAAAAAATGGACGTTTTATAGCCAAAAAACGGCCGTTTTTTTCGTTAAAATCGAACCATTAACTTTGACTGTCCGCCATTTTGTGAAAAATGAATATTTTTTAAAATCCTTCGATTAAAGACTAGTTTATACTTATATTTGACTAAATCCATCCGCATTTTTTTTCAGATGATCCACTTCGCCGCAATGTTGGTCACCGCAAACCGTGTATATAAAAACATTATTTCATTGACGGCCATTTGCCACTAAACAATGTAATATTTTTCAATAAAAAAATTACTGAAAGTTCTTCAAGATGTGTTCTTTAAGATGGTATATTGATCGATTAAAAAAGTTTTGTAGTTTTCTTTAAAACAATTCATGAAAAAGGCCTTTTTTTGCGCTACAAGTGGGGGTAACGCCTTAATTTGTAGGGCGTTCGTTCTAAAAAAATAGTTCCATCGCTCAGATGTTTTGTTCACAAACATAGCCGTGTTACTACGTGTTAGTATCGTACGTATTATTAGCGTAAATGGAACGCGAAGGCAAAAATATTTCGTTCGATGAACGCCAGCTGATCATTTTCCATACAGAAATCATGTCGGGAAGTTGGCAGTTTATCAAACGTCAGTAAGAGTGCAATAGCGGACATCATAGGGCGATATACTCATGAAGATAGAATAGAATCTACTGTAAAACAGGGTTAAATTGACATTAAGGGGCTCTACTAGTGTGACACTAAAAAAAATCGATTTTTGTGCATTTTTCGACAGTCTATATCTTCAAGTATACCTTAATACTATACTATACCTTATACTTTTATCGATTTATAACAATAGAATCGATATTTTTATCTTTCAACGCGTTTTTCTCAAAACGACATTTGTCAAAATTGCTGCAATTTAACTCGAATACAAATCATTCGATTGACTTTAATCTTGTTTTAGCGTATTTAGTATTTGTTTCTGCATGCAATGACTATCCAGTTTTTCGATTGGGTAAAAAAAATCCATGAAAAAAACAGCCATCAGATATTTAAGCGTAATTAGGAACTTTTTTTTCAAACCTCCACCATTTCGTTGGATTTTAATTTTTGTTCACAATCCTACGTCATTGTACAGACAATACCTTCTAGTTCGACGGACTTTTTAATTTTTTATTTCGGGCACTCTGATGGCCGCAATCACTGCAGCAGTGGGAGAATTTTTTTTGTGACTCGGGAGACGACGCATAAGTCGCTGGAAAATGAATACTTCCATACAAAAAATTACTGCACTTACATAATTTATACACAACTACATCCTCGAAACTTCAAAACATTCGATGCAATACTTTTCTTTCAATACATTCCCGAAAATCGCCTTTTTGGCCAGTCACATTAGTGACGAGAGCAGTAAGTAAAGTTAAGGGTATAACTTCGACAGTTTTTGGGGCTGCTTTGACAGAGCGCATGGTTTAAATGTGTGTGCATTCAAATGTGTTTAAATTTGTTGTTCAAGTTTATTGTAGTGTGGCTAAAGTTGATTGTAACGTTGCTCAAGTTGATTTTGATCTCAATGATAATTATGAGACGGATTAAGTGCCTATAACAGTACCCTAGGTACTTGATATTTTTATGTAAAATGTTTCCTTAATAAAGATGACAATTTGATTGTAAAAAGTCGTTGTTTTTCATTTAATTCCATGCATAATGCATACAATATTTTTTTTTTATCAAAGTGATGTCAAAGTAAGTCTTAATCTTTGACATAAGTTGCATTTCAATGCTTTGTCAAAGAAATCCCACACTCGACGTTACTTTGACGTCTATAAAAATATATATAATTGCGGGGGGGGGCTTGATTTTCTCATAAATTTGATAGCCAAAGGACGCATTGTTCTATTGGTTATCAGGGAAATAAGTTATCAGGGAAATAAGACCAGGTCCCGGATTGAGTGTTCCGAAGTTGACGTCACAGTTGGATGAAGAAACGGGGAAGAAAGTGCATCCTGGTAGTTCGCCGACCACTGAAAGAAGAACGTTACAATGTTAGAGTTACTCGTGAAAAGCTTTATATAAGCGAGAAGAATCGGAAAAAAAGAATTAGTTTCGCCAAGGAATACTTGAATAAAGAAGAAACATGGTGCGGCGACGTAATATTTTTCGATGAGCAAATTCAATATTTTTGGAGGTGGTGGACGTAAAATCGTATGGCGTAAAGCGAACGAAGAATTCAAACTTAAAAATCTAAGACCAACCGTGGAACATGGTGATGGACTTAGTTTTCATTGAAGGCACTTTGGACAAAAACGAATATTTGAATTTTTTGAAAAACAATTTAAGACAAAGTGATGATCCCAAACATAAAACACGTATTGTTCAAGAATATCTGCTTTATAATTGTCAAACAAATTTAACCCTCCACCACAGTCCCCGGACTTAAACCCAATTGAAAATCTGTGGGATGAGTTGGGTCGTAACATACAACAAACACCGATCAGATCGAAAGATAAATTGACAATACGTTTAATAGAGTAATGGGGATGAATATCTGTAGATTATTTAAAAAAAACAATCATTTCGAACATGCCAAAGCTGTTACAACATGTTAAACAAAAGGAAAATCCAACGAACTATTCGAATTATTTAAATTGAATTTATTTTTATTAATAACTTGTTTAAAAATATTGTTCTCTCAGGTGTCCGAATATTTTTGCGATACCAAAAGCAAGTTTTATTTCTTTTACCTTGTACTACATAAATAATAAATTTCATTGAAGGAATAAAACGTACATTGCCCATAATTGGGTGACGTGTAATTCTTTGTAAAATACCGTTGTAAAAAAGTATGAATTCCTCAACTCGTCTACAAGTAAGTGTACAGAGCAATCATATTTGAAAAGCAATGGTGTCCGA
>OX101791.1:30717949-30854793 GCA_944452715.1 Ophion slaviceki
ATTACAACGATGCTAACTTCAACATCATCCAACAGACGTGAATCGGATAAATGGACTTGAAGTTTGCATCGTTGGAATGCAACGAAAGTTCCTTTTTTACATTTTTATTTCCTCATTTTTATTTGCATTCAAAGACTTTTTTAGTAGATTTAAATTGTAGATCTCTAAATAAGTTTCTCAAAAATGGTCCAGTGATTTTTGTAGAAACAATCAGGCAAAAAAAATGTTTACGATCGAAAAAAATTTTCCATTGCTTTCCAACGATGCAAACTTCAATCTCAATCGATTGATTAATTTCAATTCAAATCAAAGCTCACTGATGATGTCCAACATCGATGTGCCCTGATAGTAATATATTAAAGAACGAGAATAATGAAATAATTTGTAAATACCGGAAAATTAGGAACATGAATGAAAATTGAAGAAAATCAGATAGCAAAATCTTCACAACCGCGTCGAATCAATTGCATCTCCATTACTACACACTGTATACCTATCCCCGTATTTTCTCGGCACAGTAGACGCCGCGAATAGCACACTCGAGTTATTCGGCCCCCGACGCAGCGAGGCAACGATGGCGGCTCTTCCGAGCCCCTCTCGCGGTCGCATCGCTCGCGTTTCGATTGCACCGGAAGTGCATTCGATGCCAACGTCTTCCCCCGCGCGACGAGTGCATCGACCCATACGCTTCGATCATCGGACTGACATCGATGACTGCCCGAATTCATCCATTCGGAATTTAAAATCAAATAATCAGTTGAAAAATCGATTTTATCAAAAAAATCTTATTTTCGCGAGAATATTCCCCATATGCGGAGATGGAAAAGTGATATGGACTTTGTGAACGAAGAATCTTCCATTCAAATAAAAACGTTCATCTTCATTAACAAAAAAAAAAAAAATCTTCAGCACTGCAAAACGTGACTCATGTAAACTGCTGCTATTTGTTATAAATAATAATTTGAAAACAATCATTCATTCATAAACTCAATATTTTCATCTGTCAGAATCTTTTTTGTTTTTTTTTCCAGATGAACCGTTCTGAAACGTGCTTGTCGCAAGGTTATGATATTTAAATATTTTTCAGCGGAAAAAATTGTCGCACGAGTCAAATACACGTCATTTTAAATAATATGTTATTCTCGGTAAGAAATGAACGAAGGATTTTCAATTCAAATAAACACTTTCATCTCCGTAAACAACAAACAAAAATATTCAAGGCTGCAAAACGTAACTCGCTTAATCTGCTGCCATTTTGTTCAAAATAATAATTTGAAAACAGTCCTACATTCACAAACTCCCTATTTTCATCTGTCGGAATGTTTTTTGTTTTTTTTTCCCAGATGAACCGTTCCAAAACGTGCTCACCGCAAGGTAAAAAACACATTTCCAAAAATCGGCTGCATCACTTACTTTTTAAGATATTTGTTCCTGGACAAATTTGTCGAACGAGTTAAATTCGCGAAATTTTAAATCATATATTATTCTTAATAAGGAATGAACGAAGGAATTTTCATTCAAATGGAAATTTTCATCTTAATTAACAAAAAACAAAAATCGTCAATGTTGCGAAACGTGACTCATTTAAACTGCTGCCATTTTGTTAAAAGTAATAAATTGAAAACAATCCTTCATTCACAAACTCCCTATTTTCATCTGTCAGAATCTTTTTTGTTTTTTCCCCAGATGAACCATTCCGTGACGTGCTCGTCGCAAGGTAAAAAAAAAATATTTCCGGAAAAAATATTTTTACCGTAAAATGTTCTAAAATAAGTTAAATACACGATTTTTTAAATGATTTATTATTCGCAATTAAAAATGAACGAAGGATCTTTAATTTAAATGAAAACTTTCATCTTCATCGACACCAAGCAAAAATCTTTAATGTTGCAAAACGTGACTTATTCAAACTGCGGCCATTTTGTTAAAAATAAAAATTTGACAACAACCCTTTATTCACAATCTTCCTATTGTCATCTGTCAGAATCTTTTTACTTTTTATTTTTCCAGCTGAACCGTTTCGAAACGTGTTCATCGCAAGGTACAAAAAACACATTTCCGAAGATCAGCTGCATCACCTACATTTCAATATATTTTTCAGCAGAACAGTTTCTCAAACAGCTCAACCACACAATATTTCAAATCAATATATTATTCACAATAAAAAATGCATTGCCATTAAAAAAGGAAAAAAATCTCGAGAATCAAATAATTTTCCCCAGTGCCGGGCTTAACTCCTCGAGCCTATTCATTTTTTACTAGCCTTATCTCCTACTCATGAGCAAGAGTTAGGCGTACAAGGAACATCACTCAAGTGTCCGCCGTCGATATTGTTGAAACTCATATATATGATAAAGCATTGAGAACTATTGGACACGTATTTTTTTTTTCATCTGCGGAAAATGGTTTTAAGGGCTGAAACCACCCCTCAAAGAAAGGCGTGTCGAAGGGTGGTTCTGCAGTTTCACCCACAAGCAGTCGACCGCCCTGAATGAAACAAAAACCGACATTCTTCTAACGTAAAGCGATGAAAAAACCACGATGGAAAAATTGGCAAAACGAAAATCAAATTAAGGGTTGACACGCTTGTCTTCGAGGGGTCGTTTTCCCCCTTAAGGGGTAAGGCCACTGTAAATTTTGCCAGCCGAAAATTTGGCCATCGAAGGACAAATGTATGGTGCTGGGATTGCAGACTAACGGTAAATTTTTTTTTACCTTCTTTTTTTTATTTTTTCCAATAAAAAACTATTCGCAAAACTTTAAACGCGTTTTTCTCGAAATACGGTTTTTCAAAATGGCACGCAGCATCACTCGAACAATTTTCATTTTTTTTACTTGAAATTTTGACCAGATGTGAACATTAACATTATCTTGAGAATGTCGATCGGGATTTTCAATAACTTTATTTATTGATTTTTTATTAACAAAAAACTAGCCGTTTTTTTCGTCAAAAATCAATTTTTTTTTTCAAACGCACGCCAAATCCACAAAAATTGATACTTTTTAAAATCCGATCGACATTCTCTAGCTATAACCCTCTAGATTGATGGTTTTTTTTTGTTCTAGATTCAAAAGTGCACCAGTGGTGCTGCGTGCCGCAGAGCCCTGCAAGCAAAACATGCCCCGGGAAGATAGCTGTGGAACCGCCATTTTGTTTTTTTTTTGCTGTAAAAAAAATTGATAATAAAGTTTAATGTATGCCCGATAACACCCTTAAAAGTTTTTTTTTCAATTACCTTCAATTTTGGAAGCAAAAAATTCGTGAAAAAACCTTTTTTTTTGGACCGTTACAGTGGCCTTAGGCCTTAACGCGGTCCTCTAGTTTCTCGGCTGTTTTTTACGGCTTTTTCAATAATTTTTTACGGGCAAAGCATCGAAATAATCAATCTCATTGTTTTTGCATAATCTTTATTAACATTTAAATAAGCTTTACAAATTTTTTGAAGTCAAAATATCTAATAGAATAAACGTTATAGTGGCCGACAGGAAGACATCAAGTAAAAGAGGTGCTTCACGGTGACCAAGATTGCGGCTGTTCTGCTTATCTGAAATCAAAAAACCAAACGGCATTTTAATCTTCATATTTAAGACTAGCGATTGAACTAGAGTGAATTCTAAATTACAAAAATTGACTTTTTTATACACTTTTGAAAATTACATTCTATTTTTTACTCATTTTTTCTTAAGTTTTTCGCTCGTACAAAAAAAACTATCGAAGCAATCATGATAATCCTAGTTCAATCGCTGGCTTATAACATATTAAAGATGCTGTATAAATTTGAACAAGATCGGTGCAGTAGTTTCTGAAATATCGTGGTCACCGTTTCGAAAAATGGTGTTTCGAGAAAAACGCGTTTGAAAGTATACCTGCTCCGTTCCAGGGCCGTAACTTGTGAACCACTTCGAATATCGAAAAATCCTTTGGCACACATTTTCTACACATGTTGTAGATGTGATTTATGAAAAGAAAAAAAAATCGATTTTTTCGACCCGAGAAACTAGAGGACCGCTTTAAAACCGTTTTTTTCCGCGGATGAAAAAAAATGTATCCAATAGTTTTCAACGATTTATCACATATATAAGTTTCAACAAAATCGAAGGCGGACTTGAGGGAGCCTGAATTAGAAGGTCCAAAAAAGCGTTTTTTTCGGGAATTTTTTTAGAAGGCAAAAAATCAAGTGAGCCCAGTAAACATTGAGGTATCTTTTCATGTATATTTGGAAAGTGTAAAAAAAATGTTTCAACATGACACAATAAATGACTGCAGATTTATCAGCCTATTCCATGTGCGTCTTGGCACTGCAGTCTCCAATCGGCGGGAAAGATGCAGCTCGTAATTCTTGACTCAAACAAAAAACCAACAAAACGTTCAATCGTCACAAATTTTTCTTTCGGGTGAATTAAGAAAAAGCTGAAAAATCGTGAAATTACAACTTTTCTTAGGTTTAAAAAAAGACACTTTAACGTGCTAGAAAAATTATTTAAAAATACTTTTTCAACGACTTTTTTCATTCGCTTAGAAGAGATTATCATACGAAAGGAAATAAACTTTGGTTTCATTAGAATAGGAGGAAATATAAATATCAAATATCAATCGCTCCTCTGCTTTTGGCCTTGCATCTTCGATAATATTTACAATTGGCCTCTGTATTTTTTAGTTTTTCTGAAAAAAAAATCCCCAAAAAGCCTATTTTTTCGGTCTCTGGAGTGGCCTAACCCCTTAAGTTTCTTGATGGTGGAAGCGTATCAGAGGGCTGTACGATACACGCGTATAATAATACTGTTGAAGGTGCGGAGGATACGAGTGCGCGGTTATAGAGAGGAAGCGACGATTGGACGTCGCGTGGCGCAAAAACCCCCCATCGTTGCTATGGAAACGCAATCCCCTTCGACGTATCAGAGCCACATATATATATCTATAGTCTCTTGATAGCGAATAACTCGCGAAAACACGTAAATTAAACGCACTACGGGGTTGATGGGGCGGAATGGGACCGGGAGTGTCTCTGCCTCGCCTCGTCGTCTCCGTCGTCGTCGTCGTGCTCCCTTCGCGCTCGCGACCCCACCAATTCCACACGCCCTCGCACGGTCCTCTCGTGAAACATAGCCGTCATAAGCGTATATTAAATCGTGCCCTTCCCCTGCCGCGAATACTTCCAAGACCCAGTCATAACTGTCCTCCTTTCATTCGCTGCGCAAAAAAAATACATATATATCTTTTTTTAAGGCCTTAGGCCACAGTAACGGATATAAAATCATGTGCGAATTTAACCATTTTTTTTCGTATGAAAAAGTGATTCACTGATCAAATTAATTACATATCTATTTAGTATGAATATCAAGCTGTTGGAATTTTTTTTTCCGATGTACAAAACGGCCGACTACCCAGGTAGGAATTGACGATGAAAAAAGGGCTCGCCAAGCTCTGAAACAAGGCTCACATTTTTAATTCAGGCTGAGTACCAGCCTGATTTCAGGCCTAGCTGAACCTCTGAATGATAACGCGGTTTCAGGCTCTTGCACACAGGCTTGACCAAAGGCTGGTAGAAAAGCCTGTACTAAGCCTGAAACGACGAAACAACAAGGCTCAAAACGAGCCTTAATGACGCCTTCACGAGCATTTATGACCAGGCTTTTCCCAAACTCTTCCCGAGGCTATATGAGGCCTGTTTTTATTTTTCTATATTCTACATTGGGGTAAATTTAATAAATTTGTAAAGAATTCATTTGATTTGTTATATATATGTATTATTTGTTATATTATTTGTTACAAAAGATATATAAAAAATATTTTAAAAAACAATACTTTATTTTATTGCGTACTTTTATTTTCGTATATACTTTTTTGTGTACCTCATAAATATCGATAAGAGCATATGTTTAAATGTTCTGAGCTACCTCCTTCGCTTTCGTTTTTCGTGCCTTCGCACCCGACAAATTTATTGCTAAATTTTTTTTCATACAAGTACAGAAAAAATATTACTTTAAACTTATTTTATTTTATCACAACCTGAAACAAGTCTGCATCAAGCCTTGATTTTTCAGCCTCAAAATTCACCGGCTGAATAAAGCTTGAAATAACCCTGAGTTTAGGCTAAGCAGCCAGTCTTGGTTCCAGGCTGCTCCAAACGATGCAATGAAACCTGGGCCAGGTCTGTCTCACTCAGGCTCGGTGAAACAAGGCTCGCACAAGCTTGTTTCCATCGTCAGCCTTTTAATTTCCTACCTGGGTACTAATGTTTTCTTTCGTTATCTTTTTTTAGGAGCTCCGTGGCGTGACATTTAGGATCCACAATTTTTTACCTAGAACAAAAAACAAAAATTCTCGTCTATCTACATTAGAATACCTAGAGAAGTACGTGTGGAATTAAAAAAATATTGTTTTATTCAAAAGTTGTAGGTATTTGAATTTAAGGAGCCAGTGCGCTTTGAAAATTTCAAAAAATCGAAAGCAAGCAAGACTTGAAGAAATCGACGATGATGAGCAATCAGGAGGGATTTTGTACGGTGCAGGAATTGCCGATTGAGTTTAGGTAAGAGTTTTTCATAGTATAAACTTCAAACGCGTTTTTTCTGGAAACAACGTTTTCAAAATCCAGCTCCATCGTATCTCTAAAACTAATAAACCGATTCTCTCGAAATTCGAACCACATGTTGTAAACACGATTCGCAACAGGATGACCCTCGATGGTTTTAAAATTTTCATTTTTACTCTTTTTTTGTTGCGAAAAACGGCGAAAAAACGCGTTTTTTAAATACTTTTTTCGTTTTTCATCTGCCATTTTTTTTTGTTTTGATAAAACTTTATATGCGAGGGTCATTTTGTAGCTGGTGTCATACCGAATCTAATGGACTTTAATTTTTATGTTTCAGACAAGCCGTTGCCGAGTTGTGATGGAGCTACCTAGCCCACCTATTTTTGAGGCGTTACGTTAAACTATAGTTTTTGTAATAAAAAATGAATAAAAATTAATTAATCATTTTTTATGTATTTTAAGACTTTATTTAT
Organism: Ophion slaviceki; assembly: GCA_944452715.1. NCBI lineage: Eukaryota > Metazoa > Arthropoda > Insecta > Hymenoptera > Ichneumonidae > Ophion > Ophion slaviceki. Next base: position 30,724,959 of record OX101791.1, read on the forward strand.
CAAGCCCAACAAATTTTATATTCATATCTTTTATAAAATCCTCAAAAAAAATCGCGAAATTAGCCTTTTTGTGGCTCCAAAGTGTACTGGCCCCTTAAGAAATGAATTTTCAGTGAACAATTTCGTTATAACTGCTCATAAAATGAAAAGTTTTCGATTAACCAGAAATTCCGTACGTACTTCTCTGCGAAATGCAATTAGGAACATAACTTTTAAATTTGAAGTAAATCGAGTGAAAATTGTTGAAGTTATTTGTCACGAAAATTGGAAAAAAGCTGTTTCAAGAAGTTTCGAGTAATCGGCCATTTTGTGCATCGAAAAAAAAATTTTCTCTAACAGCTTGATGTTCATACGAAATAGATGTGTAATTAATTTTATGAGTGAATCACTTTTTCATACGAAAAAAATTGTTAAATTCGCACATGATTTTATACCCGTTACTGTGGCCTGAGGCCTTAATCCGTTGACTGTTCATAGTTCGGCTGCGAAACTACAGCCGCGGACAATCGGCATTCTCCATTTGCTTCATAGTTCTCGAACTTTTTTTTGTCCTCCTGCGAACGAGAATTCTTCGTACGCGCGTACTTTAATTCAGCCCTTGTGCACTATGAGCCGAGAAGACTCTCGGGGGACTCCTGCTATCCTCGACTTTCCCTATATATGCGTTTATTCGTTGCGCGGTCTTACCGGTTTTTTCATACGACGAGAGAACGAGAGCAAAGCGCGAGAAACGCGTTGCGTTTTGCTTTATAGTGTCTACGTAAGATATTATATATATATACGGGGTGTCCTGTTATGAATGGATAATCCTACAACTGTCGATAGGTCAGATCATATCCTACTATGTGCTTGAATTTATGTTTAGTAAAAGTCCCACGGTTTTCGAGATTTTCGGCTTTGTTATTTTTTTAATAACCTGCTTTTGGTTTTTCGGATGCCATTTCTACAAATGAAAATAATCGACAATAACTAAGCAACTGTTTTAAGTAATTAGCACGATATGCGTAGTACATTTTTTTTACACCGCAGGCTATCAAAGTCGATGTTCGAATTGGTTCGTATGAAAATTCTGCACAAGATCTTTTTTCATTAAGTTTCCCTAAGGGGAGGTACCTGAGTAAACGGCGAGAAAAACAGGTAAACTTCGGGAATTTTTATCTGAAAAACTATTGTTTCGATTGGATCCGGGTTTTTTTTTGGAAAATATGTACATTGAGGTATGTTTAGGAATTTTTTAAAATAAATTCGTTGACTGGAACCGATTCAAACACGATTATCTCGAAACATAGTTTTCAAAGTCGATGCCAAATGTATCTCGAAAACGGCTTGTCCGATTTTGTCCAAATTTGGATACGATATTCTTCGATAGTTTTTCTCGTTCGCCACGTAGGGGTTTTTCGTTTGATTGAACCATTGCTTTTTTATGCAATACCCATGTGCGAATGTCGGTATTCCGCCAGAGTTGCCAATACGGCCCAGAGTTGTGCAAGTTCTGGCGACCGACTCTCAGTTGGCGGTACTGCCCCAGTATTGGAAACCGAACGTATCAGTACCGTCCCAGTCTGGGTTACTGAGTCTTGGGTGAAGTACTGGCCCAGTTATGGTAAACTATTTTATCAGTACGGTGCCAGTCCTGGTTACCACGTATGGTTGAGTCTCGGCTGGAGGTACTACGCCAGTACTGGCAACTGAACGTATCAGTGCCGTGCCCGCCTTAGCTACCCAGTCTTGGGTGAAGTACTGCCCCAGTATTGGTAAACAATTTTATCAGTGCGGCGCCAGTCTTGGTAACCAAGGTTGGTTCAGTCTCGGCTGGAGGTACTGCGCTAGCATTGGCAACAGTACCATGCCAGTCTTGGTTACCGAGTCTTGGGTTAAGTACTTCCCCAGTATTGGTAAACAATTTTATTAGTTCAGTGCCAGTCTTGGTAACCAAGGTTGGTTCAGTCTCGGCTGGAGGTACTGCGCTAGCATTGGCAACAGTACCATGCCAGGCTTGGTTACCGAGTCTTGGGTTAAGCACTGTCCCAGTATTGGTAAACAATTTTATTAGTTCGGTGCCAGTCTTGGTAACCAAGGTTGGTTCAGTCTCGGCTGGAGGTGCTGCGCTAGCATTGGCAACAGTACCATGCCAGTCTTGGTTACCGAGTTTTGGGTTAAGCACTGCCCCAGTATTGGTAAACAATTTTATTAGTTCGGTGCCAGTCTTGGTAACCAAGGTTGGTTTAGTCTCGGCTGAAGGTACTGCCCTAGCATTGGCAACAGTACCATGCCAGTCTTGGTAACCAAAGGTGGTTCGGTCTCGGCTGGAGGTACTGCGCTAGCATTGGCAACAGTACCATGCCAGTCTTGGTTACCGAGTCTTGGGTTAAGTACTTTCCCAGTATTGGTAAACAATTTTATTAGTTCAGTGCCAGTCTTGGTAACCAAAGTTGGTTCATTCTCGGCCGGAGGTACTGCGCTAACATTGGCAACAGTACCTTGCCAGTCTTGGTTACCGAGTCTTGGGTTAAGCACTGCCCCAGTATTGGTAAACAATGTTATTAGTTCGGTGCCAGTCTTGGTAACCAAGGTTGGTTCAGTCTCGGCTGGAGGTACTGCGCTAGCACTGGCAACAGTACCATGCCAGTCTTGGTTACCGAGTCTTGGGTTAAGTACTTCCCCAGTATTGGTAAACAATTTAATTAGTTCAGTGCCAGTCTTGGTAACCAAAGTTGGTTCAGTCTCGGCCGGAGGTACTGCGCTAGTATTGGCAACAGTACCATGCCAGTCTTGGTTACCGAGTCTTGGGTTCAGCACTGCCCCAGTATTGGTAAACAATTTTATTAGTTCGGTGCCAATCTTGGTAACCAAGGTTGGTTCAGTCTCGGTTGGAGGTACTGCGCTAGCATTGGCAACAGTACCATGCCAGTCTTGGTTACCGAGTCTTGGGTTAAGTACTTCCCCAGTATTGGTAAACAATTTTATTAGTTCAGTGCCAGTCTCGGTTACCAAGGTTGGTTCAGTCTCGGCTGGAGGTACTGCGCTAGCACTGGCAACAGTACCATGCCAGTCTTGGTTACCGAGTCTTGGGTTAAGTACTTCCCCAGTATTGGTAAACAATTTTATTAGTTCAGTGCCAGTCTTGGTAATCAAAGTTGGTTCAGTCTCGGCCGGAGGTACTGCGCTAGCATTGCCAACAGTACCATGCCAGTCTTGGTTACCGAGTCTTGGGTTAAGTACTTCCCCAGTATTGGTAAACAATTTTATTAGTTCAGTGCCAGTCTTGGTAACGAAGGTTGGTTCAGTCTCGGTTGGAGGTACTGCGCTAGCATTGGCAACAGTACCATGCCAGTCTTGGTTACCGAGTCTTGGGTTAAGTACTTCCCCAGTATTGGTAAACAATTTTATTAGTTCAGTGCCAGTCTTGGTAACCAAGGTTGGTTCAGTCTCGGCTGGAAGTGCTGCTCCGGCGTTGGCAACAGTACCATGCCAGTCTTGGCTACCGAGTCTTGGGTTAAGCACTGCCCCAGTGTTGGTAAATAATTGTATTAGTTCAGTGCCAATCGTGGTAACCAAGGTTGATTGCGTCTCGGCTCGGAGTACTGCCCCAACATTGGCAACAGTACCATGCCAGCCTTAGTTTCCGAGTCTTAGGTTAAGTACTGCCCCAGTTTGGTAAACTCTGTGTGCTGGGCCGACATATATTTCATATCATTGGCGTACCGACTATTTAATCTCACATATATATAGTGAAAATATTTATTTACAATATATTCGTTACATTTCTCAATCATTCGAGATGCAGGAGTGTTACAGCATATCTACTTCCTTCAACAGATAATAATATACATTTGTCAACAATATTGGCAACTGAGTACATTTTCGTTGAAGAAATTCGGCGTCCTATCTTATAAATGCCTAATCTAGAAGAAGCCATGGGAGTTGTAAAAGCATCTCCTTTATTTTCGAGAGCTTGTCCTTTCAAAAATAGCTTTCTTGAATTGTCGGAAAACATACGCGAGATTTGAATAATCTCACCATTCGCTAATTTTACAATATTATCAGGTGTCGCTACGCATACCGTCATAGTTTTTATATTTATTTTCGTATATTCAAGTGTATTGATTATTTCCGCTCCTCGTTTGGTTTGTTATACGCGATGTTTACAGTTGTTAAAGCCAACATCATATTTTTGAATGGTTGATGAAATTCTGTCGTTTTCAGATAAACGTCTAAAAACCTGAGCGATAGGATTTCTCGGCATTCTGACTAGTCGTTTTATGTAACCCAAACAATTTTCAAATGGAAATGATGAATATTCTGTTAACGCAGCTTGCATGTGTCGTACATCATCCGCCAAATGAATCAGATTGTGGAAATTCATAACTTGCGAATCATTTCCATACTGAGTTGGCATATCTTTAAAAAAAATTCGAAGGAATGATTCAGCTTCGTTTGTGTATATTAATGCCCAGGCAGGGCTACACAATATGCGACATGCTACAAAGAGATGTAAGAAATGACGGTAACCCTCTAGTGACAATACTTTACGTAAAACTATCCCTCCGGCATACAGTAAGACGAATCTATACTGAGTCGCTTTCCAATTAGCTATGTCTGTCACGTCGAGTATTTTTCTTTGGAATTCCGTCGTTATTTGTGATGACAATGACAGTAGAAGTTCTGTAAGGTGATATCGCTCTCGTCTTCCAATGCTGCCCTTTTGTTTTTTGACCGAAAGCCATTTTTCGAAGAGTTGTTTCATAACCCCACAGCACAACAAGTGCATATAATCTAGGACAACTCCTGTGACGGGATCGAATCCCGGAATACGGACCAATGGCGAAATAATATTTGGCAAGTGATGTTCAGGATAGCGCTTTTCTATGAATGAATTGGCGGTACGTAATCTACAATTCATTTTCGGGTAAACTCTTCTTCTGTTGACAGTCTTTCCGTGGACGTTGCATCGTTCACAACCATAAAATCCGGTGTGTCCTTTGCAACATTTAATGAAAGCCCGAGCCGGAGTATCACAAACAAATGCCGCAATTCGGAACGAAAACGAAGTATTCTCAATGTCAAGTCCTCGCGCGATCAGTCCCGTAACTTCATTAACAAAATCGTCGAAATAGTTGTTAGCATCATGAGGCTTTGAATCACCGCAGTACAATGCCACTACCAAAGGTTTGCAGTAGTAGTCTTTGTGTAAAATTTTCAGTAATATTGGCCACATCTGTTGTTTAGAACGGGCGTATATGGGTAAACCATCAACGTTCACTAAAACTCGCAATTCCTTATTATTATATCCGGATGTGGCTAATTGCTTTCGGAGTTGAGCTTCGATGCCAAGGTACATGTAGGAACCATAAGTACCTTTCTTCGTAAGCATAGGCCTAATTCGATCTTCGGTTCTTTGTGTATGCAAAAGTGTTTCCGCAGTCTTCGGAAGATCGGTATGACCTTCAGACCTCAAAATAGTCAAAAGATCGTTCAATAAACTGTGCGTGACATGATTCACGTGCTTTATTGCACAATCTCGAAGTTTGTCTCCTAGCGTTTTTTTATCTTCGAATGAGTTGGATGCTTCCACGAGTTCAGTCGCATCAGAGAGCCAACTAGATTCTTGCGACTCGTCATTGCAAAAGGATTCTGATTCGTATGATGTCTCTGATAAATGCACGTCGATAAATGATCTAAAACAGGAAAAAGGATGAACACATTAAAATAATGCAGATGTATGTTTTAATGGTTCATTTTCATAAAATACGCTGCTGCTATCGCACTGAACAGATCGGACGGGTTCTCATTTAATCACCCAGTTTAAAAAATAATAAAAGATAGGATCTCTTTAATGTTTCTGATTGAGGATGATTCAATTGCGCGTTTAGCGATTGAATGAAGACAATTACAGACAGAATTCATCCTAATATCTCAGGCAAATGAGATAGCTCTACCGACCTCTACCCCTGACTTTTGATAATTAAACGAATAAAGATCTCTATTACTGTCCCAAGTCTGAAAAACTATACTTTTCAATATATTTTTGGTATAATCTTCGTACAAAAAGCAACTCTGAACGACAGTTAAAAAAGAAATATATGTGCCACGGAATTTTTTCATAATTTCAAATGTCGACTTATTATTATCATTTTGTAAATGATTTACCATTATCCTACATAAAAGGCAGATCCTATTAAAACATGAAAAATGAAATATAAAAAAATGTCTAACCAAATCCGGAAGGGTCAGCGTCAGACATCGCTTGAGTCGACATGGAACGGCTCATATACAATATCTAACAAGTAAACATATCTGCATCATATCGTGAAGTTTAGTTGAATTGTCTAGGTAACAACCAAGTGAATTGCTTGAACTGTGGAATTTCTAGTGCATAATATAACGTTTTTACTACTTACGCATTACTTGTTTCGTTAAATTCTCCAAAATTATTGTGTTGTGCGGATCCTTGTGCAATCAAACCGTCCGTACTGGTGTTGGGCGGAATTGTGATCGCTGAATCTCCTCGGTTTAATGGTTGACCGTCCGCACCAGCGTTGTTAGAGCTATGCATAAATCAAAATGGTGCCTTATTAACAATGCTACATATTGTCGTAATATATAAATCTTAAGTATAATACGTTAAAGTAAGAGTGTTAAGGTAGCTTTAAAACCAAAAACGCTAAATACTTCGCGGTCATACTGACAAGGGGACAGATACGTGAAGTTCAGAGCTCGAATATTAATATCCCAAAGCAGTTCGACGCCATATTCAGAAATTTTCGAGAAAATTGACTTTGAAGTTTTCGAGCGCACTCTTATCCCACAAATATGCAACGATATTCGACCCGGGCTCGTGGCGTACCCGGTAGCGCTCGAGTCTAGTAATCGCGGGGTCGCTGGTTCGAGTCTCACTTCGAATTTTTTTTTCTTTTCATTTTTTTTTAATTCGCATACCTCTGTCATTTAAATATCCCGATAAATTTTTGTTGTATATAATCACATTATTATATATAATTAATATAATATATCTATATATGTTTATATATGGACAAAATCCATATATAGTTATTTATGTACAAAATTCATTATAGTTATACATAATTATATATTTTCTCATACATTATTTATATATAACAATAGGTGATTATTTATAAAAAAATAAATAAATAATCCCGGGATAAAAATCATAAAATCTATGCTAATTCACATATATGTAATTATAATTGTCAATGATAAATGCAAGTTTTATTTTTGATTATCTCTTGCTTGAAATTGCGAATAGGCGACGTAAAAATATCCAGTAATAATATTTACATAAACTCCCTTGTATATTAATAGGAATATAAATAGAAGAATAAATGTTGAAATATGTGAATATAACGCTTGCTTTGGCAATTTCAACATTTATTCTTCTATTTATATTCCTATTAATCTACAAGGGAGTTTATGTAAATATTATTACTGGATATTTTTACGTCGCCTATTCGCAATTTCAAGCAAGAGATAATCAAAAATAAGACTTGCATTTATCATTGACAATTATAATTACATATATGTGAATTAGCATAGATTTTATGATTTTTATCCCGGGATTATTTATTTATTTATTTATAAATAACCACCTATTGTTATATATAAATAATATATGATCATATATGAGAAAATATATAATTATGTATAACTATAATGAATTTTGTACATAAATAACTATATATGGATTTTGTCCATATATAAACATATATAGATATATTATATTAATTATATATAATAATATGTGATTATATACAACAAAAATTTATCGGGATATTTAAATGACGGAGGTATGCGAATTAAAAAAAAATGAAAAAAAAAAAAAAAAAAAATTCGAAGTGAGACTCGAACCAGCGACCCCGCGATTACTAGACTCGAGCGCTACCGGGTACGCCACGAGCCCGGGTCGAATATCGTTGCATCTGTGTGGGATAAGAGTGCGCTCGAAAACTTCAAAGTCAATTTTCTCGAAAATTTCTGAATATGGCGTCGAACTGTTTTGGGATATTAATATTCGAGCTCTGAACTTCACGTACCATGAGTACGAAAAATTACAAAAATCCGACTGCCGTACTGTCCCCTTATGAGCTCGGGCTTTTCCCAGCATTGGCAGTTACGCAGTTTTGTTGTAAAACGCAATTTGTTCTAAAACCGGATTTCTATATTACTACATATTAAAAAAAGGAAAATGTTTAATGGTTTATTGTCGAAGACAATCTGCCAAAACGCATTGTTAAATTTACGAATACCAGGCAGTAAAATGTATTGAACGAGAAAATATTTAGGTATGTATCTCCCATACAATCCCAACCAAAAAGAGTTTTGGTGAGAATTTCAAGTACTTCGTGTTAAGGCAAGAAATTGAAAAAACAACAACCATTTCAAAGATGATAATAATATTCATTTCCAATAATAACAATGACGGTAAAATTATGTAAATAAAAAAAAATGTTAAACCACGCGGATCAAAATACATTAAAAAAAGTTTAGCTTCATCCATCGAGCTCAAAATTTTACGAAGATATAATACCGTATCCACATTGAAAAAATTTAAACGCGTTTTTCAAGTCGGTGACGACTATAATTAAAAAACCACTCGATGGATTTTGATGAAATTTGGTGTGCTTATTGATAGCATTAAAAACTAGTTCTTAATCAAAATTTTTTCATTTTTGTTGAAAATTTATATTTTTTTAAAACAATAAACGAGCGAATTTTTTGCTCGAAAAGCGAAAGTTATCTATCGGAAGCCGCCACTTCGTAAATTAAAAAAAAGCTTCGATTAAAGACTAGATTTACTATTAAACTAATGATTTTTTTTTTGGTTTTTTTATTTCGGATGATCCAGTAAAATTTTATGATGGTCACCGTAAAGCACTACATGCCGAAGGGGGTCCGACAAAGATGGCGATATTTTTATAAATAATCAAGATTTTGCTTTGAAAATTTGTACAAGTCAACTTGAAATATAACGTAAAAAGTCTGTGTAACCACTTTTGTAAAATAAACTTAATTACTATAAAGATATTTAAAATGCTCGTTTTTTCACGCCTCTGACTGCATTGTATAAATCATCGATTCATACAATGTAATATGCGCTTACCTGTTTCCCAGGTGGTCGTTAAATTCTGCAATGTCTGAATCATGTCGGCTGGTAGAAACATCACCCATGGAGCTTATATTTGATGAAATATTCATCGTCGATGCACTGGAATTTAATCTTTCATAACTAGAATTGTCGGTCTCACTATTATTAGCCTTCTCTTCGAGTTTCAGTGCTCGGTACTTTTGCGTTCTGTATGCCATTGTTGTTCAACAGCGAGTGTTTCACGTCGCCTAAAGTTGTGTATTATTACGGGGTATATTATTTGAAGAAAAAAAAAGCGAAACTCGGACACATAGATCGATCGAATTATCATGCGACGAAAATATTTTCTTTTCCTTCGAGGACTTTTCTCAACCACTACAAGACACCACGTGACGGCCGAGTCGAGAATTTGTCATCCGACGCTACGCCGATATAGTCAACCGCGTAGCAGATTTTCTTTGTGCTCAGCTATAAGGGAGGACAAAGGCTAGGCTTGTGTGACGATCTCGGCCTGCGATTGGTGAGGCGTTCGAATTTTTCCACATGTACGCTACGGACCAACCTTATTCGGTCGCCTTTTGTACCTTTTATATGTTTTTAACAATAGATTTTTGCCAATATCCATCGTACGCTATAGTTTAGACAATAGACGTATTAAAATTACCTAGAATCAAAACTATTCTAACAGATGGTCGATCTTTAATTTAAATAGAAAATATTTTCATACTCAAAGATCCTCAAACTGAGCACCCAAGTGTGTTATTGTATTGGTGTATTAGGGTGTTATCACACTGGCGATTTGCGAGCGTGTTTCTAGCAAGGATATCGGTCACGCACTCACCGCGCGTGCGCAGCGAGCTCGCCGCTCGTGCGCAACTTGTAACTGCACGTTTACAGTCCGCTTTTTGGACCGCGACACCGCGCGTTTCACGAACGCGCGTTTACCGCGCGTTTGCCGCGCGTTTTTCAGTCCAGAAATTAGATTGTGTATCGCCCATTGCGTGTGTATAGCGTCGTCTCCGTGTAGAAAACACGCCGTGTGCGCAGGCCCTTACTCTTGTTACGAATCGCCTTGCTGGAAAAACGCTTCCAAATCGCCAGTGTGACAGTGCCCTTAGTCATCCGCGCCGAACGAGCACGCGGCGGTTGACGAATACAAAGACGCAAAAACATTCGAACGTTCGACAGCAGGCCCGCGAGGCCCGTCTTGTGCCTCGATTGGAACAGTGCAAAAAAACGGTCAACGGTGAACTGTGAAATTTTCGGGTGGTAAAAACTAATTATTTTCGCAAAGATGGATTCGTCGGGTGACGAGAGTGAAAAGGTAAGAACAATAATCATTAAATATTCTAAATTTATAAAGAAAGATGTAGTAGTGTAAGCGCCAAGTGATGCTCGTCTTTGTATCGTGGTATAAAAATTTGAGAAACCCAGTCAAACGGTTTGCCCATAGCAACATTTAGATTTATCTCGAACATTTCAAAAGAATAATCGAATTGCTATAATTTTTTCAAATTTTAAGATGCTGATTTGTTTTTTTTTTTATTTTTTTTTCCATAGCGTAATCTCCCGATACAATTTTTGGTGTTGAAAAATCAACCAATAATAATGTAAAGAACTTTTGTTTGCATAATAACTAGATTGAGAATTAGTGAAATAAGAATTAGTGAAAAAAACAATTGTCCAACAAAAAAATAGGTTCCCCATTCTTTTTTTCGTTTCTAACCAGTTCGTAGACTTTTCGAAATTCGGACGAATTTGAAAAAAACTACGGTCTTGAAAAAAAATTTCATTCTGAAAAACGAACGAAATGTGACAATTTTTGGTCATGATTTTGTAACAAAAGATTATAACAAAGACACTTGAGAATATTCCGGGTAATTAAATTAATAGTTGCATTGAACTTTTTGGGAAAACGGTCTTTCAAAAAATGTAAGAATATTCTGAAAAGTTAAAATATATTTACAAATATTAATGAATTCACTTATCGCGAAAAATTAATATTTCGTCTACATATGGGACAATTTTTTCCCTAATTATAAATTGTTTAGCCATATTGTTCTGCAAAATCAATGTTCTGTTTCCATGTGATTGCGTTTGTTTCATAAATAATATAATTTTCCCTAAATATAGGTAACAGACAAGAAGGGGTTCACCATTGTCTCCTTTTTAAAAGAAAAAAGAAGGGGCAAAATTCTCATCGAACTCGTACCAAATTCATGGCTCATGCAAGAGAAAGGTGGCGAGTGGCTTTGCTCCTTCCTACCGAAACAGGCAGACGCCACCGCGCTTATTGAAAAAGGGCAGCCACCGGCTTCAGAGTGGAAATTATTTCCTGTCAAATGCATAAAAAGTGCAGGTATATTTTTCATTATAACTATAATTTAAACTTCCTGTATGGAGAACTCAAAACTTAATTAATAGACTTTGCATCGATTTTCAAGATTCTTTCGACCAGGGGATGCGAAGGTTGGAACGTGCGTATAAAGAAGCGGACATCGTAAGCACAGAAGTCGACTCTCACACAGAGGACCAACAACTTAAGGGCGCTGAAGACTTGTCATCAGGTACAGTATTATCAGTCGATAAATAATTGATTAGTGTTAACTTGAAATATTCATCAAACATTAAATTGGAATGTTACGCACTGCAAAAAAAAAAATAATTTAAATAGAATCTATTTAAATTAAATAGGTTTTTTCCTTGTCTCACAGCCTACTACGATCATACTTGTTTCAAAGATATTTTTGTTGCTTCAGTTATTCTTTTTAACTCTTGTCAGTCACATCTCCAGATTGTGACGTAAGAGTCATTGGGGATGTAATCAACGCCACTCACTTTGGAGAGTGATAAATAATTGAAAAATTGAAGAAAAAAATACTACAATGCATTTTCACCCCTTGTGTGTAAGACCATGCGGATTATTTTCAAGTCGTGTAATTTTTAATACAAAAAAGTCGAAAATCTCAAAATTTCTGGAAGGTATCGCAGGTCGAACAACGGCTGGGGTTGATTCAACTCCCGATGACTGTTAAGTGTTAAGTATTAAATATATTCAAATTAAACAAATAAAGATTCGATTCAAATAAATCTTTATTTGCTTACAATATACACTGTAAATCTAAGTGTATTGTATGCATAAAATATTTCATAAAACCAAAATAAAATTAATCACTTAATTGAGAGTTTCACCACAACGATTTTTATCGTAATCCGTCATTTCCTGGCCTTTTGAAATATTTTTTTTCGAATGAAATATTTGAATGAGAATTGAACCTAAAACCTACGTACGCATAGAGCTACGCACGCTGCCCCTATGCTACTGAATACTAATAACATTTTAGTCGCAGATATGGCATGAGAGACCAAATGAATAACTAATTATTTATTGTATCAAAAATTATATCAATTAGTAAATATCATTGTGATAATTAAAGTTTTATCGAATAACATGTTATATATTTTTCTAACATAACCTGTATGTGTGTGTGTGTGTGTGTGTGTGCGTGTGCGTGTGCGTGTGCGTGTGCGTGCGTGCGTGCGTGCGTGCGTGCGTGTGTGTGTGTGTGTGTGTGTGTGTGTGTGTGTGTGTGTGTGTGTGTGTGTGTACATATATACATATATACATATGTATATATATATACACATATATTCATATGTAAACACACACACACACACACGCACACGCACGCGCGCGCGCACGCGCACGCGCACGCACACGCACACGCGCACGCGCACGCGCACGCACACGCACACGCGCACACGCGCACACACACACACACACACACACACACACACACATATAATGTTAGAAAAATATATAACATGTTATTCGATAAAACTTTAATTATCACAATGATATTTACTAATTGATATAATTTGTGATACAACAAATAATTACAGTTATTCATTTGGTCTCTTATGCCATATCTGCGACTAAAATGTTATTAGCACTCGGTAGCATAGGGGTGGCGTGCGTAGCTCTATGCGTACGTAGGTTTTAGGTTCAATTCTCATTCAAATATTTTATTCGAAAAAAATCTTTCAAAAGGCAAGGAAATGACGGATTACGATAAAAATCGTTGTCGTAAAACTCTCAATTAAGTGATTAATTTTATTTTGGTTTTATGAAATATTTTATGCATACAATACACTTTGATTTACAGTGTATATTGTAAGCAAATAAAGATTTATTTGAATCGAATCTTTATTTGTTTAATTTCAATGTATTTAATATTTAACACTTAACAGTCATCGGGGGTTGAATCAACCCCAGCCGTTGTTCGACCTGCGATACCTTCCAGAAATTTTGAGATTTTCGACATTTTTTTGTATTCAAAATTACACGACTTGAAAATAATCCGCATGGTCTTACACACATGGGGTGAAAATGCAAAGTAGTATTTTTTTCTATATTTATTTTATAGAATTTTATATATATATATATAAGGGTGGCCCTTGATATGGGTAAAAAAAAATTGATCGCGCCGCCCTCCAAAACGGTTCCAAATAATAAAAAAAAATCTACGCGAAGCCCCAGCTATGTCCGTTAAGAGGAAGGCGTGCCTGTAAGCATGAACTTAAATTTAAATATCAATTTTTCTTCATGATTGGGGAAATTTCGATTTTTAAAATCTAGTTTATTTGTCAATTTTTCAACACGATATTTCTGTGGTTTAAATAAATACATTCGTACCGAACGAACTAGTATCGATATCTTATGTGTACCTTTTTTAAATATTATGTTTTTTCCGACCAATTGGATGACTTGTGCGAATAAATAATTTCTTTGTTTTCAATAAAACGAACAAGCTCGCCAAGTTTAAAATCCTACCAAGTTAAAAATGTCCCTATGGATTTTTGCGAAAGTAATTTTCAAATACATTTTTCATCCACACCACTCGAAGTCTGATCTCAGTGAAATATTAATATGTTTGTATCTCAGCACACAAGGAATATGTCTAACAAAATTAAAAAAAAAAAAAAACAATTCTGGCTAATCCGGAAGTTCGATGTGAATGGTTTATCGTGAATTTATATCCTTTGTACTTAATAGATTTTTCGGACAAGATGCAAATATAAAGTTTGATTTTGATGTGATTAAAAGCCTTCGACAGCAGCTAAATCGAACTATTGTTCCAAAATAATAGGATGGCAAAACTGAACGCTCATCAAATCTAGTATGGAGGACCTTATTGTTTGATCTGTTTATTGAATACCAATTCAAAATAGCTACGGAAAGTAGAAAAAAAAATTGACAAATAAACTAGATTTAAAAAATCAAAATTTCTCCAATCATGAAGACAAAAGGATATTTAAATTTAAGTTCATGCTTACAGGCACGCCTTCCTCTTAACGGACATAGCTGGGGCTTCGCGTAAATTTTTTTTATTATTTGGAACTGTCTTGGAGGACGGCGCGATCAATTTTTTTTTAACCCATATCAAGGGCCACCCTAATATATATATATATATATAATTCCTCTTTCTCTTTTCACCCTCTCTACCCCTACGTCCTTTTGATGAGTGTTGCAATAAAGACAGACCATAAGTTCAAGCTAATAGAAAAATAGTTGACTCTACGAAAATTTTATTTAATGTAAATTTTTAAAAATCAAATAGACCCATTTAGTGAATTCAACTAAATTGTTTTTTGAACATATGAAACCGAATCACAGAATGATTAGGATCAAATAAAATATTTAGTTATTGGACGATATTAAATAGATTTTGATTTGAATAAAAAATATATTTGCAATAAATTATTTTAGTAATGAAGTGCATTAGGAAAATGTTGGTTCTACAAAAAATCTAGTTAATTCAAATGAAAAAGAATCAAATAGACGCGGTTAGTTAATATCAATAGAATTTTTCTGTCAGTGCAATTTTCATATATTAAATTTACATTCCAACTGAATGTACTTTTTTTAATGAAATAAAAACCCCAAGTCTACACTGACAGAAAAATTCTATCAATATTAATTAACCGCGTCTATTTGATACTTTTTTATTTGAATTAACTAGATTTTTCGTAGAACCAAAATTTTCCTATTGCATTTCATCATTAGAATTATGTATTTCAAATATATATTCATTTATTCAAACTAAAATATATTAAATATCGTCCAATAACTAAATATTTTATTTGATCCTAATAAATCTGTGATTCGGTTTCATATGTTCAAAAAACAATTTAGTTGAATTCACGAAATGGATCTAGTTATTTTTTTTTAATTTACATTAAATAGAATTTTCGTAAGTCAACCATTTTTCTATTAGATTGAACTAATGGTCTGTATTTATTGCAACACTCATCAAAGGGGCGCGGGGGTAGAGAGGGTGAAGAGAGAGGAATTATATATATATATATATATATATATAGGTTATGTTTGAAAAATCTATAGCATGTTATTTGTTAAAACTCTCTTATTATCACAATGATATTAACTAATTGATAAAGTTTATGTGATACAACAAATAATTATATGTATTCATTTTGTCTCTTATGTTATATCTGCGACTAAAATTTTATACGCACTCGGTAGCATAGGGGCAGCGTGCGTAGCTATGAGTAGGTAGGTTCTAGGTTCGATTCTCATTGAAATATTTTCTTCGAAAAATTAATTTAAAAAATCCAGAGAATGATGAATTACGATAAAAAATTGTTGTGGTAAAACTCTCAATTAAGTGATTCGTTTTATTTCGGATTTATGAAAAATTTTATGCATATAATACACTTAGATTTACAGTGTACGTTGTAAGCAAATAAAGATTAATTCGAATCGAATCTTTATTGAATTTGAATCTATTTAATATTTAAAAAGATGATCTGAAACAAATAAAAAATATCTTTGAAAGAAATGTGATCGTAGTAGGCCGTGAGACAAGGAAAAAAAACCTATTTCATTAAAATAGATCCTATTTAAATTAAATATTTTTTTGACAGTGTAACGGATAGACGTATAACGATAGACACATAACGATAGACACATAACGATAGACGTATAACGATAGACACATAACGATAGCCGTATAATATTCGCTTATCATATTTTCCAGATGACGTCAGCAGCAGCACCTTTTCACCTCGAAGGTCCAAAAAGTTAAAAAATAGTGAAGGGAAAACTGATACCGCCGATGGACCTCCAATTTCCTGTGGTCAGTTTTTCATTTTTTGACTACGTTTTTATTAACTCGCTTTGCTTGTTATCTGTTTGTCTGTTCGGTACAAATTTTGCAATCGATTTTAAACTAATTTCCGGATGAGCTAGATACTTGAAACTTTGAACATAGCTCACTTCTGGGTAACAGACGGACAAGCAAGTATATCACAGAGAGAGAAAAAGAGAAAAAAATTGTAAAAAAATTGATAAAAAAAATATAGTTTAGTGAAAGAGAAACAATAAAAATAATAATACTAATATTAATAGCGAATAGTGCATTAGTGCCGATTTCGACGATGGTCAATGAGACAACCCCGCAAGGCAAGCGACGCCTAGAGAAGGAGAAGAAAAATTTCACACATACAAGACTAAAAAGCAGAAAATAAAATTATTTCAACAAAAAAATGTAAACGCCGTTTTTAAAACGGACTAGAAAGTATAAAATAATTTCTCCTAGCCCCATACAGATTTATAACCCAATATAGATTCCTAATCGCATACAGATTGTTCTGAAAAGTTGTGATTGTGAATTTTTAATGGCTATGAAAAAAACTTGTAAGATTTGAATCGAAAAACGTGGGGCGCATGCATAGATAATAGTAAGGAGTGTAGAGGTAGCTGTCGTTGAGATAACTCACACAACAGTTCATATCATTTGCTGTATAATAAAATTGTTAGTGACTTAGGTGAACTATTCATGGATCACTTATCTATTTTTAGTTAGCCCCACGTTTATCGTTGTCAATGTTACAAGCATTTGTATAGCTATTGAAAATTCACCATCACAAATTTTCAGGACAATCTGTATGCGGTTAGGAATTTGTATTGGGTTATAATCCTGCATGGGCTAGGAGAAATTATTTTATACTTTTTAGTTCATTTAAAAAACGTGGTTAAATTTTTTTTATTTAAATAATTTTTTAGTCCCCAAAGATTATTTACATACATTCCCAGCCAAAAGTAAATTTCAGTGAACATTTTAACTACTTTACGATGAAATGAAAAAAAAAATCCACCTAATTGTGTACGTTATAAACATTAATTTTGCATAATAATAATTCAAATGTATTATTAACAAATTGGTAGATAAAGAATTGTACAATAAATTGAAATTAAAATTTTCATTTTTCGTATGAAATAATTACGTTGTCGCTTTCTGAACGGGTACAATATTTCAGAAATTTCTTACATTTTTAAAAAATTCGGTTTTCACAACATATTTAAGCCTGTAACCTGCAACTATCATCAATAAAATCACCGTGATAAATTTCTAATATAATGTGGGATTTTGTTACAAAAACATACCCAAAATTCATAATGTTTCGTTCATTCTTCAATATATCAAAAACATAGGAAATGTTAAATAATTATTATGGATGATGAAAAATCCATAAATTAATTTAAAACCCAAAAACGATAGTTTGGCCGATTATTTATAGCACAATTATTATTTTTGACTAACTTGTTAATAACGTTTTGGCATTATTAATATGTAAAATCAATGTTCTTGATATCTTTAATAGTGTTGATTCTTTCAGATTTTTATTATACCGCGCGAAACTGACATTCTAACCAAACCAAACTTTTGGTTGAGAATGTACGTGCCATACATACTCAATGCACTTGATAATTTTTTTTAAAGTTTTATGATCATAATTTATATAGATTCCGATACTAGTGCGACTGTGATCCTTCAGACTGCCGGATTCGGAACCGGGAAGAGAGGGGCAAAGCGGAAGAGAAGCGCTGAACCCGATATGGGAAGGGTCAACAATAGTTCAGGTAATTTTTTTTCCTGATTAATACAATACAATCATAGGTACTGCGTATATAATAATAGACTTCAATTTCCATTTTCAGAAATCGTCTCATTCCGCCAACTCATGAAGCGTATCGATGAGTCTGACGAAAAAAGAGAATGTGCATACAGGCGCCTCTCAAAACAAATCAAAGGAGCGAAGCAAAGTATTCTCTACGACTTAAAGAAGAACATAGATGCTGTGATAAATACAGTTGCTCTGAACAGAGGACTGGGCCCAGGCAATACCCTCAAGAAACACAAAGAGACATTAGGAATAAAGCTTCCTATCGATCAATACGATTCTTTCGTCGAGTTAGACGCAATTGTTAAAGAAAATGAGGATAAGGAAACTGCTTTGGTAAGTTAAAATATTATATTCCCATCATAAAATAAATCCGGTTGCTCATTTATTTGATGTTTTGATAACCCGTATACCGATTGTAGAAGGAGATAATGGCGAGTATGATGGGAACGTCCACTGGAGTGAAGGAAGCCGTGCGCAAAATTCTTGGACGCCTGACACTAAAGGCCGTTCAAGAATTATACTCGGGCACTGGCCGAAAAGGTCCAAATGGGGTCACAAAAAAAAAATTCAGCGGGACACATGTATACGCATGTATGAAAGGTAAATCTCCCTTTTGGTTTATTGCTATACATTTTTGTAATCGGTACTCAATAATCGCGTAGGCTAAAACAGCTAATAAATGAATTAGTCGTAATTGGCGACAATTTTCTTTCTTAATTTCCGCAACAATCCATTTTTTGAATCACCCATTATATTTTCAAATAAATATTGAGTCACAATTTTTAAAAATAATAATACTTATTTTATAATATGATTTGCAACATTTGTGCAGGGAGTTCATATTTTTTAAATTGCAATAAATACATTTTTATTATCATTTCACTGATAATTATTCCAGAAAAATGGTGAGGGGTATACTTAAGGTAATCCTATCGCCAGGCTTCAATGCATAGGATCATCGTAATTTTTTTTTAGCTTCACTAAATATATTAATGATCGTCTCCGTGAAATTTCAGGGTCGGTTGTCGACCTAATTACCGAGAAAAAAAATAAAAATTGCATGTTTTGTGAAGGTATTTCGAGACGACCTACAAAAACCCAATTTCCGTTCGCCACAAAAGTATATATAATAGTGAGAATTCGTCAGATGCTTAAAAATAATCAGGTTTACATACTTAACTTACCTTTATTTAGGGGCTATACCAGTGTGAACGCTGAAAATTTGGGTGATTTTCGAGAATTTTTTGGAAGAAAAGTACTCAATTAAATGTTTCCGAAATTAAGAACAATTAAGAAAATTAAGAATATATTTGGCTATATTTGACCTATTTTACATAATTTTTTCATAGAAAAATATTGAGATCCAAGCGACTTATGCGCTGCCTACAGAGGCGTAAAAAAAGTTCCTCCACTGCTGACATGGTTCCGGTCGATTGAGTAGCTGAAACCGAAAATGGAAAAAATGTCGTTAAACTGGAAGGTATGGCCTCTACAATAACGAAGGATTTTCGAAAAATATCAAAATCCAACAAAATGGCGTAGTTATGAAAAACAGTCTGTTTTCTTGCCCATAAAGTGGTCGTTTTTTTCAATTCCAAATCGTCAATTTTCATCCAATCAAAAATATCCTACGTCATTATAGAGTAAATGTATTCAAGAGTACTCAGTTCAAATTTCAAGTCAGTCGGATCATTGCTCTTCGATTTAAATGTCAGCAAATTTGACAAACGTCATTTCGAGAAAAACGCGTTTAAAGATTTAACTATCGATTGCAAGATAAAATGATATTGATATAAATGATATAAATGATAATGACATTCTTGAAAGTATAAACTGTCAAAAAAAAATCGATTTTTTCAAAGAGTCACACTGGTATAGCCCCTTAAGGAAGGACACCACCGTGACGGGCCTAAAAATCGGGGTGTAGGGTTCTTTTTCAGGGGATGAAAGGAGATGGGGGTGGGTTAATGCCAAACTACAACCCCCACGAGGTCGGCGCCGTGAGACAAAATGTTCAGAAAAATCCGGGCTTTAGTTTTGTCCATAGCGCCGAAGCCGTGGAAGTTCATTTTGGGGGTGAAAAAGTGGGGTGAAATTTTGAAAAATCAGTCTTAATTCAATAACTCTTTAGCAAAAAATCGTACACTTTTTGTTCAAATGGGAACGTTGTAACCCTTAAAAAGACGCGTCGATCGAGTATTCGATCATCACTCTCCGATAATATCTTCACCCCCAAAAAATGGTTGAAAAACCAACAAAAAAAATAGTTTATCGAATAACTAAAAAACAATCGGTTTTTCGGGTATGGTTCAAATATACGAAATGTAGAGAATAATTTTCTCCATATTTTCGTTGCTATGGACCACCCTTGAATTTTGATTTTCCAACCCGTCTCGGGGGTTGAACATTCAAAATGAAATTGTGGGAAAACTATTGACCGCACGAATTCGCCGCCGTGGAAGAATTTGTAGCTTGAACCCTCAGCTACATTTTTGTCCACAGCGCCAAACTCGTATCTCTTTAGTTTCGGTCAATAGTTTTCCCAGAATTTCATTTTGAATTTTCAACCCCTGAGAGGGGTTCGAAAAAGCAAAATTCAAGGGTTGTCCATAGGAACGAAAATATAAAGAAAATTATTCTCTATATTTCGTACATTTAAACCATCCCCGAAAAGCTGGTTGTTTTTGAGTTATTCAATAAATAATTTTTTGGTTAATTCTTCAACAATTCTTTTGGGGGTGAAGATATTATTGGAGAGGGTTGATCGAATACTCGATCGACGCGTCTTTTCAAGGGCTACGACGTTTCTATTTGAACAAAAATTGTATGAATTTGTCCTAAAGAGTTATCGAATGAAAACTGATTTTTCAAAATTTCACCCCGCTTTTTCACCCCCAAAATGAACTTCCACGACTTCGGCGCTACGGACAAAAGTAAAACCCGGATTTTTCTGCACATTTTGTCTCCCGGCGCCGACCCCGTGTGGGTTGTAGTTTGGTATTAATCTACCCCCTCCCCTAAAAAAACCCTACCCCCCGATTTTTAGGCAAACTTGGTTTTAGCACCAGTGACACCTACAAAATCACCTGTCAAAAAACTAACCTTCTTCTAATTTTTTTCGATTCCAATATACAGCACGACTGTACTATTACGGAAATTGTGGTTTTTTAAATTAAAAATCGGACGTTCTGAACGTAGCCGCTTTTCGAGAAAAAAAATTTACAAAATGGCAGGTATTGTAAAAAAGTGTAATTTTGGCAACAATTTTACTTATATTCGGGGGCTTAAAAAATACTAAAATAAAATAAAACATCTACGTGCAACGATACCTACTGTAATTACGGAAACTCAAAGGTAGTACGAGCGCGTAACCTTAATTTCTATAGATTTTGTTCAAATTTCAACCAGACATTGTTCATATCATTATGCATGTCTGAGTGAAATTTCAGAACAGTAGGCTATTTAGATTGGGAGATAATGGGTTTTAAAATTGTAACTTTTAACACGGCAGGGTCTGCATTAAAATTTAGAAAGAATAATTTTCCGTTAAAAATATTTGTCCCCTATAATAAGAAGACATATGACAACACCGCATCGTTCCACGTATCCAATGTCGTGAGTTTGCGCGGCATATTTAAAATAATACTGCAACACAAATTTTTATTTGGAAGTAATTTTCAATCGAACAAAGATTTTAATTAGTTATGAATGAACCAACACTTGTATTCGTTAATGAAGATAACATAAACAATATAAAATATTAATATTTATAATGCAAATATTTTTATATGACAAAATTTTTTACTTTAGGAACACGATAATTATTATTTTCCTGAAATATTGAACAAGACTGTTCTGCAGTGTTGCCATGAGTATTCTTATTCATACAAATGTTGCAAATCATATTATAAAATAATAATACTCATTTTATAATATGATTTGCAACATTTGTGCAAGGGAGTTCATATTTTTTAAATTGCAATAAATACATTTTTATTATCATTTCAACGATAATTATTCCAGAAAAATGGTGAGGGGGTATACTTAAGGTAATCCTATCGCCAGGCTTCAATCCATAGGATCATCATAATTTTTTTTGCTTCATTAAACATCTTAATGATCGTCTCCGTAAAATTTCAGGGTCGGTTATCGACCTAATTATCGAGAAAAAAAAATTAAAATTGCATGTTTCTGTGAAGGTATTCCGAGACGACATACAAAAACCCAATTTCCGGTCGCCACAAAAGTATATATAATAGTGAGAATTCGTCAGATGCTTAAAAATAATCAGGTTTTCATACTTAATACTTGTAGTAGTCCAATGGTCTCAGAAAAAAATGATGTTTATTGACCTAATTTCCATGTAATATCAAGTTTAATTTGAATTCAGGTATTGGATTTATTACCACTCTCTACGATAGAGGTGACAGCAAGGCAACAGCCGACTGTAGTCCTAACCTCATCTCACTCATTCGAATTTCCACACATATTTCATTTTTAACCGACATATTTCGCCGACACAAATTTTCCACGCTTTTTACCAGGCGTGGTCCGAATACAATGCTTTACATTTCCCGCACCTGACATTGTTTTGGCAGATCGACGTTGAAAAGCATGGAAGTTAAACTCCAATGTTGCCAAATACTAAACCTAGAAATACTGCGCGAATCGTTGGAATAGCTCTTTTTCATTTTTCCAATTATATGTGCACATTCAATAAACAGTTTACACATGGAAAATTGTAGTTATTACAATTTTTTTTGCATATGTAAACATTTAAATGGTACAAGTCTCAAGTATGATCAGCGGTATCACTAGTGTAAAGCGATAGAATTACCTTAAGGAATCATCACAGTGTAACGGGTCGAAAAATAGCTGATTTTCACGTTTACTTTTTAAATATTTTTTTAACGGTCGAAAATGTCTTCGAAATAAGGAGTTCTCACGGTGCACACGGTTGTGGCCGTAAATATCTGAAACAAAATTTGTAAAAAAATGATCAATCAGTATGAAAGCCGCTATCTTGCTATGGAGGTTTTTTTAAAAATCAAAAGGGACAAAATGGCGGTGGTTTGAAAAAAAAACGTATCGAATTTAGCATATTTGTCGACAGTTTCTCGTGGAAAGAAATATGAAGATAAAAAAGCTTCTATAGCAAGATAAAGAATGTCATGAAGAATGATATGTCAAAATTCGATACGGTTAGCTTGAAAACTCTTCCTTTGAGTGTGTACAGCGGTGGGAAAAACGATATTTCGAGAACAACGTGTTGAATGTTTCGAGTGCGGAATTTTCATATCATTTGTCTACTTACGATCAATCGGCGATGCCAGGTCCATGTTTATAACTGTTTATACTTCCGGTTAATGCAAAAAAGTAGATTTTTTGAAAATTTTACACTGGCGATTCCTTAATGCTCTAAATTATAAATAAAGGATCGTACTTGAAATGCTATGTTTACTGTTTTTTTCAGATGTCATTCGAGAAAAAATCGAGATAGAGGAGGGACACATTCTCACGGCTACAAGCCGATATTTGTCTGGAGCAGGTGACCGTGAAGGCGGAAAAGCGGAAAGAAATACCAAGAAGTGACCTAAACTGGCACGCACGGAAATATTTTTAGTGATTTATTTTCTTTCTACTTTGGTGATATCTTCAAAAATATAGTTCAATAAATACTTTAAGAATGTTGAGCCTTCTTTCAAGCCTCTCCTTATACCCAGTTATGCAACCAAAATAGCGATTTAGCATGAACCTGAATACTGGCAAAGTACTGATTTAGGGTATGTCTCAAGACTGACAATAATATCTGGCCCAAAACTGGGCACTTATACCGAGCGAAGACTGGTAAACAGTGTCGAGCCGATTCACGGCACCATAAGTTGGACAGGTGTTAACAAGCCAAAGTTGTCTCAATACTGATTCCGACTTGGGCAAGGCTTGGCCCTTGGTAACCTGCCAGTATTAGCAGCTCTGGCGTCGGTACTGAGCCAAGACTAAGCCAAGTCCTTAGTCTATACACGGGCATGTACCGGCACAGTACTGCTTTAGGGTTTGTCTCAAGACTGGCAGTATCTGGCCCAAAACTGGGCGCTTGTTCTGAGCCAATACCCGTAAACAGTGTTGGGCCGATTCACGCCGCCATATCTTGGACATGTGTTAACAAACCAACGTTGTCTCAATACTGATTCCGACTTGGGCAAGGCTTGGCCCTTGGTGCCTGCCAGTATTGGCAGCTCTGGCACCAGTACAGTGCCAAGACTAAGCCAAGTCCCTAGTCTATACACGGGTATGTACCGGCACAGTACTGATTTAGGGTTTGTCCCAAGGTTGGCAATGATATCTGGCCCAAAACTGGGCACTTATTCTGAGCCAATACCCGTAAACAGTGTCGGGCCGATTCACGCCGCCATAACTCGGACCGGTGTTAACAAACCAACATTGTCTCAATACTGATTCCGACTTGGGCAAGGCTTGGCCCTTGGTGCCTGCCAGTATTGGCAGCTCTGGCACCAGTACAGTGCCAAGACTAAGCCAAGTCCCTAGTCTATACACGGGCATGTACCGGCACAGTACTGATTTAGGGTTTGTCCCAAGACTGGCAATGATATCTGGCCCAAAACTGGGCACTTATTCTGAGCCAATACCCGTAAACAGTATCGGGCCGATTCACGCCGCCATAACTCGGACCGGTGTTACAAATCAACGTTGTCTCAATACTGATTCGGACTTGGGCAAGGCTTGGCCCTTGGTGCCTGCCAGTATTGGCAGCTCTGGCACCAGTACAGTGCCAAGACTAAGCCAAGTCCCTCGTCTATACACGGGCATGTACCGGCACAGTACTGATTTAGGGTTTGTCCCAAGACTGGCAATGATATCTGGCCCAAAACTGGGCACTTATTCTGAGCCAATACCCGTAAACAGTATCGGGCCGATTCACGCCGCCATAACTCGGACCGGTGTTACAAATCAACGTTGTCTCAATACTGATTCGGACTTGGGCAAGGCTTGGCCCTTGGTGCCTGCCAGTATTGGCAGCTCTGGCACCAGTACAGTGCCAAGACTAAGCCAAGTCCCTCGTCTATACACGGGTATGTACCGGCACAGTACTGATTTAGGGTTTGTCCCAAGGCTGGCAATGATATCTG
This sequence comes from Ophion slaviceki, assembly GCA_944452715.1. Lineage (NCBI taxonomy): Eukaryota > Metazoa > Arthropoda > Insecta > Hymenoptera > Ichneumonidae > Ophion > Ophion slaviceki. The sequence goes on from OX101791.1 coordinate 30,750,198, forward strand.
GCCCAAAACTGGGCACTTATTCTGAGCCAATACCCGTAAACAGTGTCGGGCCGATTCACGCCGCCATAACTCGGACCGGTGTTACAAATCAACGTTGTCTCAATACTGATTCGGACATGGGCAAGGCTTGGCCCTTGGTGCCTGCCAGTATTGGCAGTTCTGGCACCAGTACAGTGCCAATACCAAGCCAGTTTGCAATACGTACATGGGTATGTATGCAATCCAAAATCGTCGGAAATTACGAACGAAAAACGAATGTTAAATCAAAACGGTCGCAATTCCGTCAAAAATGAAAATTTCACAAAAATCCTACGTGGCGAACGAGAAAAACTATCGAAGAATATTGTATCCAAATTTGGGCAAAATCGGACAAGCGGTTTTTGAGATACATCTGGCACCGACTTTGAAAACTATGTTTCGAAATAATCGCCTTTCAATCGCTTCCAGTCAACGGATTTATGTTTCAAAAATCCTAAACATACCTCAATATGCATATTTTCCAATAAAAAAACCCGGATCCAATCGAAACATTAGTTTTTGAGATCAAAATTCCCGAACTTTACCTGTTTTTCTCGCCGTTTATTCAGGTACCTCCCCTTAACATTTAAGATTAAATAGTAGAGTTTTCTACATAAAACAAATAGGCAAGGGAATTTTTTTAAACCGGGTCAAAAAATGTCATCATTTGTACAAGGTACACGCGAAAAACCAAAAGCAGATGATTTTTACCTCTAAAACGGTGGGCTTTTCACTAAACTTCACTAAAAAATGCCAACTTCAACGTTATCCAACGGACCCGGATCGAATAAATGGACCCGAAGTTTGCATCATTGGACTGCAACGAAAGTTCTCTTCTTACATTGTTATTCCCGCATTTTTATTTGCGTTCAGAGACTTTTTTTAGTGGATTTGAATCGTAGATCTCTAAATGAGCTTCTAAAAAAATGGTCCAGGGCTTTCGAGAGATGTTCGAATTGGTTTGTACGAAAATTCTGCACAAGATTCTTTTTTTCATAAAGTTTCCTGAACATTTAAGGTTAAGAAGATGACTTTTATAGAGAAAACAAATAACCGAGAGTAATTTTTTTTTAAACCGGGTAAAAAAGTTATCATTTGTAGACATGGCATGCGAAAAACCAAAAGCAGTCGATTTTTATATTAAAAAACTGTGGGATTTTTACTAAACTGAAATTCCAGCAGTAGGACATGATCTAACCTATCGACAGTTGCAGGATTATCCATTCATAACAGGACACCCTGTATATATATATATATATATATATATAAGTATGAATAGAGATCACTTATACGTATGAGTCTATATGGAACAAAAGTGCATCGCGGACATACTGCATTTAAGGCCATGTGCCACACGCCAGAAAATTTCGACGCGGCCTCTCGTTACGTCGGTAGCGCAGATCTCGTAGTTTTTAGCTACGAGTCGCTACCGACGGACAGCGCAGCGATCGCGAATTCGGTCTCGATGCTTCGCACTGGGACGAAGAGTCGAAGCCAAATAGACGGCGATCGCTGAGCGCGCGCGTGTGTGTGTGTTTGCTACGCCGCGCCGACCGCGTGGAGAAAGAACGAATACATTCTCGCACGCCGTTCGGACGTACGCAAGCACCTTACATCTATGTGTGTATCACACAAGTCATACAAGTATGCGTAGCGACCATGGTACACTTGTATTGGAAGCATGCGCTCGCTCGGCAGGAGAGCGGTGAAACTTTGTTGCATTTTACTTTGTATATGCAGCCATCGAATCGATTTTTTTTCGACGACGGCCACAACCAAAAGACTCAGGCATTTTCCCATACTTTTTTAATTCATTTAAACAAATAAGCTCGAACACAATTTGTTACATCGATGCCGCTTATCGTTAACGATATCGATAGCTGCCAAAATTTCGAGCGACCGAAATTGCTCGAAACTCACTCTACAAAAGAGTGGTAAAATTTTACAATGCTCATTATTTAAACAAATGTGTTCAGCATTTTTATCTCTGCCAGGGTTCATATTTAGCAGCATTTTTGCTGGTCAGCTTCTCGAACAATCAAGATCGCTAGCCTCGCTCTACGGAAGAGCGGTGAAATTTTGCGATCGCGCATTGTTTAAACAAATGCCCTCGAATCGTTTTTTTGTCGACGGCGATCATCGGTGGAAATTTCTTTATGGTTGAACTTTCTAGCAAACGGGGTTTGCTAGAGACTCGTATGGTGGAAGGGTGCATTTTCCCATTCTTTTTTAATTAATTTAAACAAATAAGCTCAAAGACTATTTGGCATCTCGGTGTCGCTCATCGTCGACGAATTCGATGTCTGCTAAAATCTCGAGTCTCGACCGAGATCGCTCGAGACTCACTCTACAAAAGAGTTGTGAAATTTTACAATGCTTTTTGTTTAAACAATTGCGATCGGCATTTTTTTCTCTGCCATGGCTTATCTTCGGCTGGCTGTCTGCGGTCGACCAAATTCGCGAGCGAACGAGATCGACCGGGTCTCACTCTGCGAAAGAGTGGTAAAATTTTATTATTACTGCAAAAAAATACGTTTAGCATTTTTTGTCTCTGCCGGAATTCATCTTCGGCAGGTTTCTCCAAAGATTCGAATTTTCTAGCAATGACGATCGGAGAAGTCTCGCTCTACAGAAAAGCGGTAAAATTTTACTATCGCGAATTGTTTAGAGGTCATCGGTGTAAAATTTTCAAAAAATCGTTTTGTTGGAAGCACTTTAAAAAAATCCTTGGAAACTTAAAAAATTTTACAATGCTCTTTGTTTAAACAATTGCGATCGGCATTTTTTTCTCTGCCACGGCTTATCTTCGACAGGCTGTCTGCGGCCGACCAAATTCGCGAGCGAACGAGATCGACTGGGTCTCACTCCGCGAAAGAGTGGTAAAATTTTATTATTACTAAATTATTACTAATTACGCTAAAAAAAATCGTTTAGCATGTTTTCTCTCTGCCGGAATTCATCTTCGGCAGGTTTCTCCAAAGATCGAATTTTCTAGCAATGACGATCGGAGAAGTCTCGCTCTACAGAAGAGCGGTAAAATTTTACTATCGCGAATTGTTTAGAGGTCATCGGTGTAAAATTTTTGAAAAATCGTTTTGTTGGAAGCACTTTAAAAAAATCCTTGGAAACTTAAACAATTTTACAATGCTCTTTGTTTAAACAATTGCGATCGGCATTTTTTTCTCTGCCATGGCTTATCTTCGGCAGGTTGTCTGCGGCCGACCAAATTCGCGAGCGAATGAGATCGACCGGGTCTCACTCTGTGAAAGAGTGGTAAAATTTTATTATTACTAAATTATTACTAATTATGCAAAAAAAAAATACGTTTTGCATTTTTCCTCTGCCGGAATTCATCTTCGGCAGGTTTCTCCAAAGATCGAATTTTCCAGCAATGACGATCGGAGAAGTCTCGCTCTACAGAAGAGCGGTAAAATTTTACTATCGCGAATTGTTTAGAGGTCATCGGTGTAAAATTTTCGAAAAATCGTTTTGTTGGAAGCACTTTAAAAAAATCCTTGGAAACTTAAACAATTTTACAATGCTCTTTGTTTAAACAATTGCGATCGGCATTTTTTTCTCTGCCATGGCTTATCTTCGGCAGGTTGTCTGCGGCCGACCAAATTCGCGAGCGAATGAGATCGACCGGGTCTCACTCTGCGAAAGAGTGGTAAAACTTTATTATTACTAAATTATTACTAATTATGCAAAAAAAAATACGTTTTGCATTTTTCCTCTGCCGGAATTCATCTTCGGCAGGTTTCTCCAAGGATCGAATTTTCTAGCAATAACGATCGGAGAAGTCTCCCTCTACAGAAGAGCCGTAAAATTTTACTATCGCGAATTGTTTAGAGGTCATCGGTGTAAAATTTTCACAAAATCGTTTTGTTTGAAACACTTTTAAGAAATCCTTGGAACCTTAAAAATTATGATGCATATTCCTTTGTAGCTGAAAAAAAACCATTATAAAGTGGTTTTGGACCTATTTTTTAAGGAAGTCTCCGCCGCTGAAAACCGTCTTTGGCGATCTCTCATGCCGGTAGGCGCAGTTCTCAACTCTTGTAAGCCTATTGTGGGAACGAAATGACCGACTAAAAATAGTTTTATTTTCGACCAATAGGTGGCATTAGGGGGCGTCCATTAATTACGTGAGGCGTTTAGGGGGGGGGGGGGGTCGAGCGAAATGTCACCCAATCTCACGTGGAGGAGAGGGGGGCTTCGGCAAATATCACGTACTTTTAGTAATTTTAGTAATTTTAGTAATCATGTAATTTTTATCACGTAGGGAGAGTCTCCCTACTACTTTACATGGTGGAGTAAATGGTACTACAACCGCAGTTACTTCTACTACAATTTATTTTCCATGAACGTATGCATTTTGAAAAATCTCACGTGAGATTTTTCAAAATGCATACTTGATAAATATAATATAAATAATACCATATAAATGATTTTTGAGGGGAGGGGGGAGGGGGTCGAGCAAAATCTCACGACATCTCACCAGGGGAAGAGGGGGGGGGGGGTCGAAAATCGCCAAAATCACCTCACGTAATTAATGGATGCCCCCTTAGATTACGGGAAAAAAAACTTGTTCAGCTGTAGCGTCTTTGAAACCGTTGGCTTCAAACACGTTTTTTTCAAAACCATGTTTTTGATATCGGGACGGAGCAAAACTCAAACAATGTTCGACCAATCGACTTGAAATTTTAACTGTAGTTTCTTAGATTGCTCTACCAGTCAAGGACGAGCGCTTTTTTTGATTGACTGAAAATTGTCAAAAATATATCACTTTTTATACCCAACCCCAACAAATTAAAGAAACAAAAAATTTCTTCACTTTTTAAAGTGTTTTTTGAAAGGCTGTATCAATGTTAAAAATAGTCGTATCAAGATGAAAAAGAAAAACATTATTAAGCTTCAAGTCTATAGTTTGAGATCCTTTGGCAAAATAATTTTGTGAGCTACGGTTATCGCGTAGCTCACAATCATAAGAGTAGCGAGAAAATTATTTTTCCAATTTTATTTTTCAAGGGATTTTTTACAGTTAAATCAATGCATAGGTCCGTTAGCTTGTTTATTCAGTTCCAATTTGGTTTTTTTGTGGTCTCTCTACGTCAACTTTTTGCTGAGATACCCGACTTGTAATAAAAAATGTTCCTTTTGTGTTTGATCAATGATATCACAGCAACCAATGATCGCACAGGAAATTATTGGGCAGCCTTAAGAAAGTTGAATCAACTTCGTACAAGACGCTTTCGTTGATTTTTGAGAAAAAAAATTATTTTTCACCATTAACAGTAGTTTGAAAAATAGGACAAAAAATGACATTTTATGGTTTTTTAGTAAATCTACTACTCCATTACAAATATTGGTAGAAAGACTAATGTCACCACGTTTATTTTTCAGCTTAATGTACCCCCAATAGCCGTGTAAATTTTCAAATTGATCCACCGACCCGTTTTTCCGGACCGATCGATCAAATTGTTACAAAAGAATTAAAGGATCAAGTGTTCCTAAACATCGTGTAATCATGATCAAAATGAAAACACCCATTTTTTTCGACTATTTTTAGAACTTTGCAGTAATTGCTTGTTAAATTTAAGAAAAAAAATTGAAAAATTAAAAAAAAATTCTAATCTGTTTAAATTTGTAACATTTTTCAGGAAACAATGGTGACTCGTTGTTGCCACGCTTCGGCTTTGGCGCACCATAATTTCACTCATCTTTAATTGCATTGATTAAAAGTTGATACCCCTAAGCGATATTCACTAGTCGATCTGAGAACTTGTATGCCATTAATTGTCAATATTTTCTGCGAAGGTTATTAGGGATACAAAAAACACTTTTTTCAAAAATGATCTCTCGTTTAGAAGGAGATACCAATGAACAATTTTTTTCAAAAACTAATCTTTTTTTGGTCAATTTTTTCTACGTTTTGGTAAACAAAATTAATCTAATGTTTTTGTAAACTCTCATTTTTTTTTCAATTTTTTATCATGCCTAGTTTTGAAAAAAAGATTTTTTTCCATAACCCTAATAACCTTCGTAGAAAATATTGAGAATTAATTGCATAAATGTTCTCAGATCGACTATTAAATACAGCTTGGGAGTATCAATTTTAATTGATGCAATTAAAGACGAGTGAAATTAAAGAGCGCAAAGGGCGAATCGTGTAAAAAATGAGTCAGTATTGTTTCCTGAAATATTTTACAAATTAAAAAAAATGTCCATCTCTCGAATTTTGTTCTTATATTTAACAAGCAACTAGTGCCAAGTTGTGAAAAAAGTCGAAGAAAATTAGTATTTTTATTTTGATGATGATTACAAGATGTTTAGGAATAATACACTTGTTCCTTTAATTGTTTTGTAAAACTTCGATTAACTTTTGATGGAAAACGGTTCGATGAATCAATTTGCAGACTAACAGGGGTATTGGGGGTCACATTAGTCTTTGCATCAATATTTGTAACGTAGTGGTAGATTTACTGAAAATCCAGAAAAAAGTCATTTTTTGTCCTTTACCAAATAACGGTTAAGGGTGAAAAAAATCACAAAAACCAACGGGAGGGGCTGGCAAGAAATTCATTCGACTTTTCAAAGCTGCCCTCTAATTCCCGTTGCGATAATTGGTTGCTGAGATATCGATAATCAAAGACAAAAGGATCTTTTTTCATTCGAAGTCGGATATCTCAGCAAAAAAATTGACGTAGAGAGATAAAAACCAAATTAAAGCTGTATAAACAAGCTAACTGACCTATACATTGAGTTAACTGAAACAAAATTCCTTAGTCCGATGACCCCTGAAAAAAAAACAAATTTAGAATTTTTCTCCCGGTATTTCTTATGATTGCGCGATAGCCGTAGATCACAATTTTTTTGCCGAAAGAACTCGAAACTATGATCTTGAAGCTTCAAAAGGCTTTTTTCATCTCGATGCGACAATTTTTCACATAGACACAGCGCATAAATCAAACCAAACAAACAGACCTAAACAAACCCTAAAAAATGAAGAAATTTTGTTCCTGTAATTTTTGGAGTCGTATATAAAAAATTATGGTTCAAAAAACGAACTTTTTTTAACTCGTCTCTTTTCTTTAATTATTTTAAAGTTTCCCCTCATTTAACTGCTAAAACTAACGTAATAAACGAAAATATTTTACTCTTAGTTCCACGATTAAATTGACGATAGTTTACTGCGTTCCACGGAGAGGGTATGAGGTTGAAGTTTGCAACGTTGGAACGTAATAAAAATTAAAATTTGTTAAGTCCTTTTTTATATTTCGGCAACCTTTGCTTACAATAATCCTCCAACCATTTTTCAAGATTGTTGAAAAAAATCGTCACCGTGTACTCCCATCTAAGGGGTCACACCACTGTAGAATCTTAAAAAAATTGTTTTTTTTTTACTTGACTTAAACGATGCTTTGAACCAATTATAATAAGGGGAAAGAGTTTGGCACCTGTAAAACAAGATCCGCAGGCCCGTATGGGTCTGCGGTGGCAGTGGCTGACCCGTGTGCGAGACATCGACCGTTTTTCTCGAAACACAATTTTCAAAACGGCACGCAGTATAGCTCCAACAATTTTCATCATTTTCACTCTCAATTTTGGGTACATGTTTAAAATAACATTCCGAAGAGAAATAAGTACGGGCTTTTGTATGAGTTAGTTATAACATTAGTTATTACCGAATGATTGTCCTTTTTTTCTGTCGAAAATTAAGTTTTTAGTTTAATGCTTGCCAATTACACAAAAATTAATATTTTCACAATTCTCTACGTATTTCTCTAGCTATACTCGTGTAAATTAATAGATTTTTTAAAATTTTATTCTAAAATCAAATTTGCGTCAGCTATACTGCGTGCCGCAGAGCGTCTCAAATTCAACATGCCTCGCCAGAATGGCTCCAGCGTCACCTTTTGGCATAATTGTTTAATATAAATTTCATTTTGTTCACTTGAAAGATATGGCTAATAACATCCTTGAATATTAATATTCTCTTATTCCTCCTTCTACAAAAAAAAATCGCGAAATATCACTCAATTTTGGACGTTTACAGTGGTGTAAGCTCTTATGGTAAAACGAGCGTGCGCTCTTGATTTCTATCGATTTTGTTCAAATTTAAACCAGACATTGTTCATATTATTATGCAAGTTTGAGTGAAATTTCAGAACAGTTGACTATTTAGATTGGGAGATAATGGATTTTTTAATTGCAACTTTTAACACTGCAGGGTCTGCATAGGCCGAAAGTCAGGTCACATAATTCGGCGTACCATTCTATTGTGTTTATGGATTTTGAAAAAAAAAAATATGATTATATAACAAACTAGTTAGGGAACGAGTGGAAAAGTTTGAATTGTCTTCACTATTCAGTTTTTCTAAAGACGTTCAGTAACGACAGAATAACTCTCGGTAAAAAATATTTATCCCCTATAATAAGAAGACATTATGCAACACCGCAGAACAGCATTGTTCAATATTTCGATAAAAAAGATAATTATTGTGTTCCTAAAGTTAAACACATTTAACGTGAAGAAAAAGATTTGCGTTCTAAACATTAATATTTCATATTGTTTATGTTATTGCATTGTGTCTTCTCATAGAGGACAAATATTTTTCACGGAAAATTACTCTGTCTAAATTTCAATACAGACCCTAGAGTGTTAAAAGTTACAATTTCAAAATCCATTATCTCCGAATCTAAATAGTCGACTGACCTGCCATTTCACTGAAACATGCATAATGATACGAATAATGTCTGGTTAAAATTTGAACAAAATTTATAAAAATCGAGAGTGCACGCTTGTTCTACCTTAACGCGTTCAACCATTGACCATTCAATTCTGTTGCCCTGGAGGTTTGGACCCGGCGACTCTGAGTATGAGATGATGGTAGCCGTAAACATTGAGATGCAAGAAGGACGTTGCGTCCTCGCCCTTTGTTTTGAAACGTACATACGTAAGCGAAAGACCTTGCATAGATTGGTGGTGCGATCCATGGTGAGATATTGTTTCTGAGCGAAGCCGAAGGGTTCAACAAGTTCCTTGAGGTCAGCCTCGCTGGTGCTCTCGCAGAGATTGGAGACAGCGGTGATATCCGGGCGGATACTGGAACTGTATACTGTGGCCGCAACAATTGATGCGGTTTCTCATCCTCGGCAGTACGTACTTGATGCCCTGGATAAATCCGATGGTCCATCTAGATGGTAAATCGATGCTACATTAGTTCTGTTTTCTACATGATAGCCCAGGTACCGTACCTACCATGTGTATGCGTACGTTATCGGTACCAGTTTAGTATGGTGAGGATACGGAACCGGTATATTTTACTATTGCACAGTGTACCAGTACCATGCTAGTAACACATACATTTGCGTGTAGTGGTGTACTACCGTACAGGTTCACCGAGGGTCTTCTATCTTTGTACATCATACCAATAGTACTCTCGGTCATCAGGGTGAAGCTATCGAGGAATCGCCAAAGGTCCACAAATAATCCGTGTTTGAGATGTGACAGTTTTGCGTTCGTAGGCAAAGGGTGTTGAACTTTCGTGCATAATTTTGGTCGCACACTGATCAGGAAATCGAGGATTTCGAGGGGTAATGGAAATGGCTACGGATCATCGAAAAATATGCTATCTGCGATTTTTTCACGAATAAATACCGAGGTATTTCTGCGAAGAGCAAATAAGCTTGAGTTTTTTGCACCGGAGCCGTTGGCTGTTTGACACATCGGCGAGCGAGAAAACAATGCGAGGGAAGATCGTGGCAAATTGCAAAGAACGTAAATTGAGGTTATAGCACGTACGTACCTTGACTTCCGGTGTTTTCTCCTTCGACTTCTCGCTGTCACTGTGTTCCTCGATCTTCTTCATGTAATCGGCCGCTGCGGTTTTCTCGTAGATTATTTCTTTGTCGTCGGTGGTGTGCCGGCGTCCTGATGCGTTCTTCACAGCAAAAAAAACTCACCAAAACGCGACGAAAACAAACTTCACTCGATCACACACACTTTTTACATTCTATCACACACATCGTATGAAATATATTTCGAACGAATGTTCGAGGTTATGGCCGGAGGTTATGGCTCCGGCTTTCGACCTGTCAAAAAATAAATTGTTCCGGGAGGAGGCGAGCGCGGTCGGTAAACACAGGACGAAGCGAGCTGCGCGCCGCCAGTGAGAAAACGGATGCACTGAACGCTCGCTCCGGTACATGATATTTTGAGCTTTGTTGGTACATTTTTGCTAAATTGATGTAAAAATTTCAAAATGCTTTTTCTCCGCCATTTGTTCATGAAAACAGGTGAAACGAAGCTCAAAATGTGTGCTCTTTCACTGTCGAGAGCATGATTCGCGCCAAATTAACGAAAATGCGATGCAATGGTTAATAATTCACAGTTTTTCGCATGGTAACCACAAACTGCAAATTTTTTTTCGAAATTTTGGAAAATTTTGCGAATCATGCTCTCGGAGCAAGCATCCTGCATGCACACAACAAATTTCAATCCAATTGGTTGATCCGTTTGGGAGAATTCCCATTTCAAAATTTCGATGCGGTCGGAGGCATGTGGCACATGGCCTTAATGTTGCACGTCCTCGGGAGACACTCGCAACTTGCGATCACGTACATCCATCGGCATGAAACCGCGCCAATTACCTTGTCAATTATACCTCTCGATTGATGGTTGCCGCACGCCATATTGATTTTACAACCAATCGCTGACCGATTGTATGCCGAAGAGCGAAGAGACAGACGTGATATAGCTGTATGTGGACCGGACAAACGACTTTATATATATATATATATATATATATATATATATATATATATATATATATATATATATATATATATATATATATATATATATATATGTATGTATGTATGTATGTATATGTATGTATTTATGTGTAGGTATGTATAGAGACGTAGATAGATGTACTTATCGGAGTTTTAATAATGAAAGGGCGTAACACTCACGATTTGACACGTAGAGCAATGTGGATCGTGACCTTCCCTTCTAGTCGATTGGAGAGTAGGATGTACCGCGGAGAATATACAGGGTGACAATTATAAGCCATGTGGTGTGTAAGAGTCTTGCGCGAAAATTTTGGGACTGAGACAAATATGCCCTAGGGATTTTGGAGCCCCGTGTAAAAAAATAGAGTATGTTTTGTGATGGGTAGTATTTGATGGAAAAATTGAAGGAGTATGAAGATTATTAAATTTCGAATATGAAATCGTCGCGAAAACACTATTTTGAGCATCCCGGGGTCGAGGGGATAATCGTCAAAGATAAATTTTGAAGTGGATGATGGGAATTTGATTATTTTTGGAAGAAAGTATTTTTAGGGGTGGCTCGTATTTGGAATATGGTATATTTTTTTCGAACAGAGAAATTCTAATATAATTCTAATTCGAAATATTTGAATATAATTTTAATTCTTAATACTCGAATATGAGTCTGATTCTAAATATTCGAAAATAATTCGTATTCTAATAAAATTCCAATATAGTCACAAAAATACGGGATGTTTTTTTTTAAAAAAAGTATACTGTATTTTTGTAACGAGTAGTATGTGCCCGGAAAATTGAGCATTCGGAGCAAAAAAATAAAAAAAATCAAAATTGTATTCTGAGTTCGGTATGGTAAAGATAACTAAACTCCAAATACAAGCAAATCTTTAAAAAATTATTTTAAATAAAAATAAACCCCATTTATCCACTTCAAAATGCATCTGATGCATAAATGCATAAAATAATAAGTAGTATTTGTCAGAAAAATAGCGAATTCGGGGGACAAAAATCCTACATTAGTTCGGTAGATAGAAGCTCAGTAAATTCCAAATACAAGGCACTGCTAAAAAACTTTCTTTCAAATACAATTAAACTTAAAATTAAGTAGTATTTGCCACAAAAATTGATGCTTCGGGGAAAAAAATAAAAACTCCAGCCCGAATTCGGCAGAATGAAGATAACTGAATTCCAAATAAGAAACCTTCTGAAAAAAAACTTTCTTTGAAATGAAAATAAACTCCATATATCCACTTTGAAATGCATCGCATGAATAAATGCATAAAATGATGAGTAGTGTATCCCAGAAAAATCGAGGCTTCGGGAAAGAAACTCAACGTTCTATTCTAAGTTCGACAGAATAAATGTTAATTCCGAATGACTAAATTCCAAATGCGAGACACTCCTAAAAAAAAAACTTGTTTTTTCAAATAGAATCAAACTCCATAAATTCTCTTTCAAAAGCATCTCTGATCATTTTTATCTCGACGACGCCCAAATAAAAGATTCTTCCAGGATTATTTCGTTTTCAAAGTACACTCATATCCATTCTGCCGAAACCCATACAAAATGGTCATGTTTCCCCAGAATGCTCCATTTTTTCCGGCAAATACACAAAAATTTCCGCAAATAAAAAAAAATGTCTCGAAAAACCCTTGAATATTAAATTAAATATAAAAATATTGAATATCCAATAACAAAACGAAAACACGCAAAATTTTATCAATAGGACTCGAAAAACCCTTGAATATTAAATTCTACTGTAAAATATATTATTTTAAATATATTTAATTAATTCTAAAATATAGTATTATACTAAATTGAATATTAAATTACATAAAAAAATATTCAATATTTTTACAAAATATTCAATAACAACACAAAAATACGCAAACAAAATTTCAAAAAGGACTCGAAAAACCCTCGAATATTAAATTTTCTCGGTGGCAAAATCTCCGCGCCAGGCTCTGGAAAATCACATGGCCACCTTATAATTGTCACCCTGTATACATATATATTACTGACGTTGAAGAATAATCTCGCGGGGATGCCAAGCCCACGGGACGCGTACTGGATCTTTTCACGCCGTTCGCGCGGCTTTTCTCTCTCTCTCTCTCTCTCTCCCTCCCTTCCCCTCTCTCTTTCTCGTGCACACGCACTGTCTCGCGCGAGAAGTGAGCGATAATTCTTCATTTTGCCGACGAATGCCGGGCACGCTTTCGTATCGAAGCCATCGAATAAGTTATCCTAAGTATTTCTCACCCGGTGACCGAGTGGCAAGTGAGACAGAGACGGCGAGAGATGAGACGCGACTTATAAGATGCGTTGAAAAATAAAAATATCCACTTCTTTTTTCCTTCCTCGCTTTATATCGATATAAACGCGCGACAATTCCAGCTTTTCGCACGCAAGAAAAGTCGCTGGACTTTTACTCCTCGGCAATCAGACGGATTAGAACCCTTTTACCGATGTCTTCTTTTTTAATTATGATTTGCATCTGTGTCGTTTCACATTGGAGGCCTCGTTTCGAATTCTCTTTTTGTATGTCATTCAAAATAAGTTTGTCTGGGCATGGTAGGGAATGCGCCATTTTCCAGCGGAGATAAAGTGTCCTGGGCCCTAAATGGAGGCTGCATTTACCACCTGATCCAATTTTTTTGACCGATGATGCTTCAGCAGTAAACTGCCTATGTATTCATGAATATATCCATGTGTGTGCGTGCGTGTGTGCTTGCGTGTGTGCGTGTGTGCGTGCGTGTGTGTGTGTGTGTGTGTGTGTGTGTGTGTGTGTGTGTGTGCGCGCGTGCGTGTGTGTGTGTGTGTGTGTGTGTGTGTGTGTGTGTGTGTGTGTGTGTGTGTGTGTGTGTGCGTGCGTGCGTGCGTGCGTGCGTGCGTGCGTGCGTGTGTGTGTGTGTGTGTGTGTGTGTGTGTGTGTGTGTGTGTGTGTGTGTGTGTGTGTGTGTGTGTGTGTGTGTGTGTGTGTGTGTGTGTGTGTGTGCGTGTGTGTGTGTGTGGATATATATAAGAAAGGGCAGAAGCGGCACCCTTTGTGGATCCTTTCGTGCCGCAGCCATCGCGAAGAGGGTTTTTACCCCCGAATGGAATCCACGAAACACTTTTACGTACGCGAACCCGCGCGAGCGCCCCTGTCGCTCGATCCATTGAAATGCAACTCGCGTTCCACCGCACTGGTCCATCACCCGAAGATCCTCGAACTTTTCTGTCTCATCCTATCTCTCTCTCTCTCTCTCGCACTCTTGATTTCGGCCCTTCATCTTTCGATACCGTCAGATGTACGCTGCCTGTCTTTCGCAGCATCTTTAGGGTACTTTGTAGCCATACACGTGGGCACACTTGTATTTGGGTTCATACATATGTGTTCGTTATGTACAGTCTTTTCCTTTATTTCTCATGGCGATCTCATTCTCTCCCAGCGCATGTATAAGATCTCTACGATAAACCCTTGACTGCACTAATCCGCGTCCGTTCTTCGCTCTCGTTCTGCCGTTCTCACTCCTGCGTGTCTCCCTCGGGCCTCGTCCTCATCTTTCTCTCCGGCGAACTGCTGAGCTCGATCAATCTCCGCTGGGCTTTTTCGAACCTTGCCACAAGAGCTCTTCGCGGTGAGCCAATATGAGATCGGGCTCTCGCTCATCGGTAGAAAGTGTATACCGTGAAACCGCGAGCTCGCTACTTTCGTCAGCCCTCCGAGCTTTGTTTTTTCGCCTCGCGTGCACGCATATGTGGATGTGTATACATATAGGTATACAGGGTGTCCTGTTGCGGATGGATGATACTGCAACTGTCGATAGGGCAGATCGTGTGATGTGTGCTGGAATTTCGGTTTAGTCAAAGACCCACGGTTTTCCAGATGAAAATCATCTGCTTTTGGTTCTTTGCATGCCATTTCTATACATGAGGACTCTTTTGACCCGGTTTTTTTTTAAATAGTCTTGGTCATTTGCGTTATCTGTAAAAGTCATCGTTTAACCTTACATACTAAGGAAACTTTCTGAAAAAAGGTCTTATGCAGAATTTTCATACAAACCAATTCGAACATCTGACTTCGATTGCCTCCGGTGTAAAAAAAAAGTACTACGCATAACGTGCCAATTACTTAAGGGGTCTTCTCACTTTAGACGCTAAAAAAGACTATTTTCATGATTTTTTTATAGGTTTATATTATAGGTATTGATATAAAAGTTGTGACACTCAATAAATACACTTTCGAAATACGTTTAAAAAATTGTTTTTATTTATTTAAGTCACTATTTATAGACGAAAATGGTGGTTAAAAAAATTTCCTAAGAAAATTGTAGGTCTGCGCTGTTGATGAAATCTCGGAGATGGATCATCCGAAACAGAAAATGAAGAGGTTTTAGATTCAGTATGTTAATGGCTATAGCGCATATCATGCGTTTTTTTATATATGCAAAAATAACAAAATGGTGGACATTTTTCGAAAAAAACAAAAAAAAAGTCTTTTCACCGTTTTTGGCAAAAGAATTGTAAATATCGAAATGTTAAAAAACCCTTGATACGTGCTATAGCTATAGTTGTAAAGAATATTAGGTTAACACTCCATAAGAATCGGTTCAGTAGTTTCGAAGATTTTATCAACCAGCCGTCGAAAAACATTGTTTCGAGAAAAACGCATTTAAGGGGCACCAGTGTGACACTTTCAAAAAATCGATTTTTTTTTGCCTTTTTCGACACTTTATACTTTCAAGAATATCATTGTCATTTGTATCATTTTATCTTGCAAAAATCGATAGTTAAATCTTTAAACGCGTTTTTCTCGAAACGAGATTTTTCAAATTTGCTGACATTGTAACTGAAAGAGCAATTATCCGATTGATTTGAAATTTGAACTGAGTACTCTTGAATATATTTACCCTACAATGACGTAGGATATTTTTGATTGGATGAAAGTTGACGATATGGCATTGAAAAAAACGACGATCTTATAGACAAGAAAACAGACTTTTTTCATAACCACGCCATTTTGTTAGATTTTGATATTCTTCGAAAATCCTACCTCATTGTACAGAAAATACCTTCCAGTTTATCGACATTTTTTCCTTTTTCGGTTTCAGCTACTCAATCGGCCGGAATGATGTCAGCAGTGGAGGAACGTTTTTTTTGGCGCCTCCGAAGGCAGCGCATAAGTCGCTTGGATGTCAATATTTGTCTATGAAAAAATTATGTAATGTAGGTCAAATATAGCCAAATATATTCTTAATTTTCCGAAACACTTAATTGAGTACTTTTCTTCCAAAAAATCCCGAAAATCACCCAAATTTTCAGCGTTCACACTGGGATAACCCTCAAAGTTTGTTTGGGTTACATAAACACATTGAAAAATATTTAAATGTATTTCGAAAGTGTATTCTTTAACGGAGACTTTGTCCTTGGAGTGCCATATTTCAGGTGTTTACATTTAATTTTTTTAAAAGGAAACGAGTAAAGCTTTTTGAGTGCGGTTTTTTTCTTGCTTTTATTCATGATATACAGAACGTTAAAAAAAAATAAAAAAAAACCACAATGGCGGCCGTTGCAGCTCCGCGAAAACAGGTCCTCAAATCGCGGGAGGTAAACGGCTGACATCACTGCCCCCTCTTTGTTGATCTGAAACACAAATTCAAAGCATATTATCAATCTGTGACCCTTTGGTCATGGAATGACGGATGGGTTTTTCGTTTAGTACAAATTTCGGAAAATGGCGGCAATTAAAAAAAATCGAATTTTCGCGTTTTTTTTCGCATAAAAAGATAAATAATAAATGCAAAAATGTATCTATCGAAAAAACGATCCGTCATTCCGTGAAGACATATTTTCGGAGTATGCTCTCCAAATTTCAGGTCGATATGTTAATTACAGCGGTCAGGAGAATGTCAGCCATTTTTAAAAACATGTTTTCGAGAAAAACGCGTTTAAAGTTTTGTAATGTGTTTACACAAATGTGTTTATAATTACCGCTAATCGGCAATGTCTTTTCCCAAGAGGCATCCCTCCTCTTTTTCTAGCTGCTCATGTTGAGCCGCTAACATCTCCCGCTGCTTTCAAGGACAAAGTCTCCCTTAAGTGTAACAACTCTTATATCAATATCTATAATATAAACCTATCAAAAAAATGCACGAAAATAGCCTTTTTTAGCGGCGAAAGTGAGAAGACCCCTTAAAAAAGTTGCCCAGTTATTGTAGATTCGTAGCAATGGCGTGCGAGAAACCAAAAGCAGATGATTTTTTTCCAAAAACAACACAAAGCCCAAAATCTCGGAAATCGTGGGACTTTGACTAAACTGAAATTCCAGAATATGGTAGGGCATGATCTGACCTGTCGACAGTTGCAGAATTTTCCATTCATAACAGGACACCCTGTATGTTTAAATAGCAATGTATACACGTTTATGTACATGTATTATTATTCGATACACTTTGTCTTCGTCTTTAGTGAGCAAGTAAAAATAAGTGTGAAAAAAGGGCCGAAAGGGCTGCATCAATGACGAGGGACGAGAAGAGGCCCGCGATGCTTATTAATTGCGGCGCGTCCGTTGAAAGTTATCCTCGATTTATTGCCGTGATTCTCTCTCGTCACTCCGTTGCTCACATACACACACACGCGCACACAAGTGTGCGAGCGCAATACCAAAACGGTTTTGTCGCAGCAGCCCATATGCCGGCATTATACGACGCGTGTTCTTTACCAGAAACCTTCACGAGGGAGGCCGAATAAAAATGCGAAAAACTTTTTGATGGCGCGACGACGTTGTGGAGCGTGCATTTGTATAGATATGTACTCCCACTCGTTGCCATGGACACGAAACGAGAATGTATGTGTACTGAAAAATGTATATGTGTGTGTATGTATGTATAGTTGAGCGATATTTGTATATACCTGAGGGAGGTTCTCTCTCGTCCTGTCACAATATGCTTGGCGGAGGGTTTATAGGTCATGAAAGGATCGCCATGTTGGTTCAGCTCCGTATGCTTGCCCCGTAGGGCGGGTACGCGGGCTAAGCCTTGGGAGCTCGCGAGGAGAGCTTCCGAAGGCTTTTTTATTTTTTGGGATTTTTTCAAAATGGAACTTTCATCCCTTTCAACCCAGGAGAAATTTGTTGGGAGTCTCGAGATCCTACAAAATCCCTGTAGGGATTGTTATAAAAAAAACTGCGTCCGTGAATGTTTTATACAACTCAGAATGTTGTGTAAAAATAGAATAACGGGCAAAGATAGAATAGAATGACAAACAATAATTACAGTAGACTTTGAGTCATGTCATTCAAATCGATTTTTGAGATTTACCTTTTTAAGGGGAGATATACATTTAGGAGCCGGAAAAAAGGTCATTTTTGTGAATTTTTTCACGGAAAACTATTTGAAATTTCGGATTGGGGTTTTAATTATCTAAAAGTATATACATTCAAAAATATGTTTAATTTTCTTTATTTAAAAATATCAAAAATATACAAGGATATTGTATGATCCTCGGAGCGTCGTAAAAAAATCTGCGTATACGGTACCCACTGGCGTTTCTTCAAAAATCATCTGAAAAAAAAACCAAAAAGATTATTAAATTAGATACTATAATCTAGTACTTGTCTAAGCCGATTTTGAAAATGTCGGTTTTTGACAAAATGGCGGACGTTTGAACACAAATAGTGATTTTTGGGCCAAAATTAGTTATTATTTTGCCTATAAAACAAAAACTAAGTAACGGAAAAAAAATCCTATGACAAGTACTAGATAATGGTGTATAGAATAACCACAAAAAAACTTTAAGGCAATCGGTTCATTGGTTTTCGAGAAATTTTGGGTACCGATTTGAAAACGTGGTTTTGAGAAAATCACGTTTGAAAATTTGGAAATGAATAAATCATGAAATTTGTCAACTTACATGGAATCATCGATACCAGGCCCATAGTGTAGGTCTTCTACGGTCGACGGAATTTTCATAGCTCCTAAATCCTCGACGTCGACCATCTAGGTGTATATCTCTCCTTAAGGTCCAATTGAGTGAAATTGCAGTTTGTGATTTTTTTTCTTCAATAAACCTAAGAAAAAAACATACGAGGTATAAATTCATCTTGTAGATACAAATTTTTTATAATATATACAATTGAAGGGCAAAATTGTGCATTTTTATATTTTTATTACGCGAAGAAAAACAAGTTGGGACAAATTACGGTTTGTCAATTTTTTTTTCACTTTATACTTATATTGAAAATGTCCGCCTTAAATTTTTTTTCATCGATAAACCTCAAATAATTCTTACGAGGTATAGATTCATTCTGGAGATGCTAAATTTTCATAATATATACAATTTAAGGGCAAAGTTATGAATTTTTACATTTTTATTAAGTGAAGAAGACAAACTGTCGCGTATCAACTTGAAAAAGTTCAACACACATTATCGATGATTATTATGAAAGAACTGCGTCAGTGAATGTTTTATACAACTCAGAATAAATAAGAAACGATAATTACAGCACATTTTCAGTGATGTGATTGAAATCGATACTAAGATATACCCTTTTAAGGAGGTTGGAGCAGTCCAGTTGAGTGAAATTACGGGTTGTGCATTTTTCAAAAAAAAACTTCAGAGAAGTTCAGTCGAGGTATAGATTCATCCGGTAGATGCTAATTTTTCACAACATATGCAATTAAAGGGCAAACTTGTGAATTGTTATATTTTTATTACGTGAAGAAGAAAAACGTTCGTGTTACTACCAATTTGAAAGATTATAACACATTATCGATGATTATTATGAAAGAACTGCGAATCAGTGAATGTTTCATACAATTCAGAATGAAATTTTGAATAGCTAATAATGATGCCTATTTATATTTATGTCACGGGATGATTTATTATTACCATTAATTAATATTAAGTGTTGCCGAATTACGGCAACGTCACGGACATCGAGGGTGGCAGCAATACTCTTCATTCGAAAAGATTCTTAATCTTTTATCACACGTTAATGGTTCAATATTGAATATATATGGTTTTCGATGGGCAAGATGGGTTTTCTCTTTCAGAATGTTTACAAAGGTTTGGTTTACGTCAATTTGTTGTTCGAAATGGTTTATCCTCGTGCTGAATACCCAACAAAATTACATCGCCGCCAGCCTGAACGTCTTGCGCATCTAACCACACGTGAAAGTACATACATTGAACTATTTTTTACCTTCGATGTTCTGTAGCGATTTTTTTTGTAATTCGTAAAGACTCAGTAAAGTCTAGACAATAACATATATTTTTTTTTAATTTAAAGTTGTGGGTCTCTAACCTTCATAAGCGATTTATACTTTTTTAAGGGGTCTTCTCACTTTAGACCCTAAAAAAGGCTATTTTCATAATTTTTTTAATACGTTTATATTACAGATATTGATATAAAAGTTATTGCACTCAATAAATACACTTTCGAAGTACATAAAAAAAATTTCTTTATTTAAGTCACTATTTATAGACGAAAATGGTAGTTTAAAAAATGTCCTAAACAGATTGTAGGTCTGCGCTGTTGATGAAATCTCGGAGATGGATCATCCGAAACAAAAAAATCAAACGGTTTTAGATTCGGTATGTTAATCCCTATAGCGCATACCATGCGATTTTTGATATATGCAAAAATGACCAAATGGCGGACATTTTTCGAAAAAAAAAACAAAAAAAACGCGTTTTTTCACCGTTTTTGGCAAAAACAGTCAATATCAAAATTTAAATTGTAAAGTTGTAAAGAATATGTAGTTGAATTTAGTTGTAAAGAATATGTAGTTAAAATTTCATAAGGATCGGTTCAGTAGTTTCGAAGATTTTATCAAGAAGCCGTCGAAAAATGTTGTTTCGAGAAAGACGCGTTGAAAGTTTGTTTGGGTTACATAAATGCAGACATTTAAAAAAATGTATTTCGAAAGTGTATTCATTAAGTGTAACAACTTTTATATCAATATCTACAATATAAACCTATCAAAAAAATTCATGAAAATGGCCTTTTTTAGGGTCTAAGGTAAGAAGACCCCTTAAAATAAGATGCCTACTTTTTTAAGATCTACTTAGTTTGCATATACATTTTTTTCTGGAAAATTCAATGTACAGAATGCGATAGGGTCCAACAAGAATCGGATACTGCTCGATAATATGGGAATTCCAATCTGGAATCCTGATTAGAATCCAATATACGCGCGTGACTTTTTCAGTATAGGGATCCAACTCGATGGCCCATTGGATCCCAATCAGGAAGTAGAGACAAGTATGAGAGTCCAATTGGATCCCAATGACAAATTATGCACGGGAAGATTTTATTCGTGTGGCTTGCTGAGGCGATGGTGGAGAAAAATTGCATTGGAACATCGTGCGGCGAACTTTTTTTTCGTTCTCGTCGCGGAGACTGTCGGAAATAATTGAAATAATTATTCAGGCTTTATTGTAAGCCGCGGCTTTTCTCCGAGTATGTATCTCGCCGAGTATGTCTCTCCGTTCTTTCATTAGTTAACGCTTTCTAAACGCGACTTTATAGTTCGCGATTTGATGCACGTCGGCACGTATTCAAAGAGACGCGTGGTATTCCCTGGAGAGGGGGGAGAGGTAAAATTGCTCTCTCTCTCTCTCTCTCTCTCTCTCTCTCTCTCTCTCTCTCTCTCTCTCTCTCTCTCTCCCCCTCTCTCTCAACTCGGTGCCAGCAGAAAATTGCTGCGATCCGCTCGGATAATGATCGGCGATTAAATTCCTTTTTTCCCCCGCGACCTTATTGAATGTTTATCAATGCTAAATCAATTTTTCTTTTACAGCTCGAATTTTCATCGTGCACTTCCACTTTATGGGCGCCCTCGCACGTTTTAAATGAGTTATCGTTTTCGGGTACTTGGTTTCCCCCTACTGTCCTCTTAATTACCCTAACGAGGCCGAAACAGAGCTCTCTCAGTTCCCCCGAAATTTCCTACGCGATGCCTGTCTCTTGCACTTTTTTTCTTTCGCAGGCACGCGCGCGCGCGCTCGCCAGCTACGTCTTATTTTTAAACTTTTCCCGAACGAGAACTTCTGTGTCTCCGCTTCGTGGGTATTTCGCTCTACACGTTGACGAATTCGCGGATGCTCCGGCTCTCCAGAATGCCGGAAGGGCAAATGAAGCTTCAGGATACCATTCGAGATTTTTTTACTCCCCCGCACGCCTGGCATTTTTTTTTTCATACGCTTGCGGACTGCTAACGAGCTCCGCATTCGATCTGTGCACGATAATATTAATATCCTTGCGTTGTACGTATTTATGTTTCACGAAAATACTGGCCTACCTCAATTTAAGAAAAAAGAAAAGAAAATATAAATAAAAATTAAGTTATTTATCGTTTCTTTTGGATCGTATCGAAATTATTTTATTTTAATTGAGCCACGTCAATTTTTGTACGTGAAGAACTTTAAAGACGCCATTTTTTATTTCCACGAAGCTGACTACTAAGGGTCTCAGAGCTTTTGTTACCAACACACGATACTTCTCCGCGGACTTGAGAAAAAGAGAAAAGGGAAAAAGCACAAGGTGAGGGAAAAAGAAGAACGAAACGGTCGGTATGCAATGCTCGGCTCATTTCGGTTGACGCTCTTTCTCTGGGGCTGCTGCGAGGCAGAAATAAAATAGTTACAAATTCCCACGACTGTACAGGTTAAGGGCGCCACTGGACACTCATCGCCGGCCAGTCGCCGATAATGTAGAAAAATCGATGGGTCCTGGACTTCCACACCTCCCTATGGGAGAGCTTGCGACGTTGCCACGATCGTCTGGGTAGCCTCAATTCGCGAGGAAACGGGACGGTGGTGCGTGAAGACACGGGGTTGAAAATCTGAATAAAAGCGTATAAGCAGTGGCTCTAGGACGTCAACATTCATTTGGGAACACCTGACACACGTGGGTCATGAGGCTCTCGCATATCAAAGGTACGTGAGTGCTCTCGTTTTTCCGGTGCTGCGCAAGTGCTTTTTATTCGCGATGTTTGAACCGTTACGTAATCGATGTCCTGTCATCGTGAGAGTCCCAAGAGTGCCACCGGGGATGTCCCGGTTTGTTTACCCCCCTGCGAATTAGACGATCGTTCCACGTTTCTCACGTGACAATGACATTCGCAGCCATCGCGTGATCGTTTTGCGAAAAAAACTTCCGGATTGTGAAAAATCGTGGTATGCCCCGCCAAAGAAACGAAAACAATGCCTTATTTGTGATTTCCAGTTTACCAACATGAGTTCCTGGCCTCGGAGACGCTTTCGCGTGACGCCGCTTCGTGCGCTCGGTGCGTTTCTCATTGTGGGAATATTGTTCTGGTATAGCCTCGGTCGGGAAGAAGAACCCCCGCAGCCGTGCAGCCTTCCCGAAGAGTTCACCGAAAAGTTGCACGATCTCGCCTACAGGTAAGTCTCCGCGGCGGACGATAAGTTGGCATCGACTGATGGTAACTTATCGACTGTTGGTAACAACGTACGTACCTACGGTCGGTAATTTTCCTGTGATTCCTAGCGTAACGGCGATCCGTCGATAACATAGGGATCCGCCATCGACAAGGCTCTCAAAGGGCTGAATTCTTCCTTAGCGGCTCGTCTACTTTTTGCTCCCGTACGCTTAACCCTCCTCAAACGCCGAGTCACTTTCTCTGCCCTTTTACGAAGTAGAGCCAGATACTCCTTTTTATTTCGAAACTTCCGTACTTCCGAGATACGAGATATTTGCCGATCGCGATCAGCTGTTTCGCGTTTCATCGCGGCCTAACCGACGGTTGGCTTGCAGGACTCATCTGGTACTGGCGAAGCTCGGAGTCGTTCACTTCCTGTGTTTCGGTGGTCTCTGGGGTCAGGTTAGAATAGGAAGGGCCTTGCCTTGGGCTCGTAAAGTCGAGCTCTGTCTTATCGACACCCTTCGCGATGACGCCCTCATTACCAAGGCCTTTCGCGATGTCAGCCTCAGCGCCAGCTACTCCCACGCGGCTGGGCTCTATCGCGTGCAGGAGCACGAAGTTGGCGAGGACTCGCCAAAGGTAGAGGTCATCGTGTTTGAGGAGGACACAGTGGTGAGTAAACTCCACCAGAACTCTGAGTATCATCAACCAATGTGGAAGTGCCCGTTATCCGGTCAGCCTCGCTTGATGACATGCATACCCGAATAGCATGTGTGATAGTTGCTTCTTTTTATCCGTTCGTAGACACAGATGGTCCGAAGGGTCGGTTGGGCGCGAAGGGTTCTCCCACCGGATTGCGAACTTTCGCCAAGTCTGCAGTGCTTTCCTCCTCAATTGGCCATTCCACCATTGCCGGCTAAGCAATTCGGTGGTCTCCTCATTCCGGTGCCGAGGGAAGGCATCGAGCTGCAAAAGTATCATTATCCCAACGACTGGTGGCTCGAGATAAAGCCCACCGATTGCCTCGAGCCTCGGAACCCGAATACGTAGTATACCAAGAGCATCAAGAGTACGCAACGTCCAAAGTCCTCGCTTCCTCATCATCCGCTGGATGTGTTTGCGATTCGTCCGCCGATGACATCTAGACTGGCCAAGAAAGGAGCCGAAGGGAGGGTTGAGGATGGTGCAGAGACGGAAATCGACCTTGAGTAATGATGGGAAAACGGAAGGTCTTGGGTGAACGGTCTTCTCACCAGTGACAACGAACTACAACGAATGCACTGACGTCTCAAGCCTGTGGAATTTCAATGACGATGTTTCGTGATGCTGTGCATTTTTAGCCAACGCCTGGAGCTACGAACTAGAGCATAGCGCCGTCAAAAGAACGACAATGAATGTGGAACCTCAATCGTTAGAGCGAGAATGGAGACACATTCCTCATATCGTGTCACACTAGTCAACGGGTATTTGTACTTTGATAATTTTTTGAAGACTTCGGAGAATGTGCAATTTTTGCACTCTATTGAAGCGCACTCGCTGGAGATTTGAGTGGGGCCATACGAGTGGCTCTTGTCGTTGTCAGTTTTGTGTTTTCATTTGTAGCTCCTCAGATGCAAAAAGAACCTTCGTTATGCGCCTCATGGGGAACATCACTTAATGGGTCTTCTCGCTTTAGACGCTGACAAAAGCTATTTTCATTTTTTTTATAAGTCTATATTATAGATATTGATATAAAAGTTGTTGCACTTAATAAATACACTTTCGAAATACATTACAATTTTTTTAAATTCATGTCACTATTTATAGACGAAAATGGTAGTTATAAAAATGTCCTAAACAATTGTAGGTCTGCGCTGTTGATAAAATCTCGGAGATGGACCATCCGAAACAAAAATATCAAACGGTTTTAGATTCAGTATGTTAATGGCTATAGCACATATCACACGATTTTTTTATATATGTAAAAATAACAAAATGGCGGACGTTTGTTTAAAAAAACGAAAAGAAACGTGTTTTTTGCACCTTTTTTGGCAAAAAAATAGTAAATATCAAAATTTAAGAAAATCCTTCATATGCGCTGTAGCTATAGTTGTAAAGGATATGTAGTTAGAATTTCATAAGCATCGGTTCAGTAGTTTCGAATGTTTTATCAACAAGCCCTCGAAAAACGTGTTTAAAGTTTGTTTGGGTTACATAAATACACAAAAAAAATGTTTATGTATTCCGAAAGTGTATTTATTAAGTGTAACAATTTTTGTATTAATATCCATAATATAAACCTATAAAAAAATATAAAAATAACCTTTTTTAGTGTCTAAAGTGAGAAGACCCCTTAAGTGTTCGACTCCGATTTTGTTGAAACTCATATATGTGATAAAGCATTCAAATCTATTGGACACGTATTTTTCATCGGCGGAAAAGCGGACTTAAGGGAGAAACTACCCCTCACAGAAAGGCGTCTCACCCCTTAATTTTTTGTCAATGCTTCTATGGTGGATTTTTCATCGCTTTACGTAAGGATTTTGATTTTGTTTCACTCGGATCGGTGGACTGCTCGTGGGTGAAACTGCAAAATCATCCCTCGATACCCCTTTCTATGAGGGGTGGTTTCCCCCCTTAAAATCGCTTTTCCGCGTATATAAAAAAATAGGTGTCTAATATTTTTCGATGCTTTATCACATATAAGAGTTGCAACGAAATCGCAGGCGAACACTTAAGTGATGTTCTTTGTCAGTCTCGTTCGGTAAACTTTCCTAGACACGTTCCGTGTTTCCTCGTTGATATTCGTAACGCGTGTTTTTTGTGAAAAGAAAAAATGCTGCGGAAAGTCCTCTGTGCTGTGTAATTGAGCGGAACATTTCATCCCCTTTTTTTTATTTTCGTTTTGAAAGGAACGATTGGCATTTTACAATAATAAAAACCTCGCACGACAATCCAAATGGACTATATCTTATGATTTTTGGTGCCCAACGAACCAAGATGCTTGCCTTTCCGTCCTTCTCTCTTTGTTTTCCCTCGACGCCCGGAAATTCCTTCGAGATCCATTTCTTGCATTATTAGATTTGAGATGACTTCGTTAATCACCGCCGTGCGCGAAATTAAGGCCATCACTGCGAAACTCGCGGTGTTCAGCCTCGCGAAAATCGATTCGCATAATCTTTCATGCTTGGCTTCTGGAGGACCTTCACCGACGGAATTTCTAATTTTATCCTTCCTCCAGCGCGAGTTATTTCGTTGCTAGTGCACAGAAGGCTCGTCCAAATTGCGTTTATTAATACTACAAATGTCATGAGAAAAAAAAACTACAGACGGATGAAAAACAATTGATACCAATTAGCGTACGGCGAGCACAGAGAAAAGAACATTTTTCACCTGTCCTGTCTTCCGACAAGTTTGAATATGCGCGCTAATTACCGTTATTTGCGGATTTAAAAATCCTGGGGGAGTTCTCATTAAGGAGGATGCAGAGAAATATTTTTCATATCTGGAGAAAGGGTTTTTTGAGCTCTTTATATCTGTGTAATGGTGGCTATCATCGTTTCTGCGAATTTTTATGGACAGTCCTTCATTTTATTTTAAAACGAATCGGCAGTTTTAAATCTAGGCCAGTTCCTGAAATGACCTGTATATAAATGTGCACACATTTATCTGAGACTGATTCAAAGGCGTTTCATGTAAGTAGAAAAATAATGTTGAACTTTTTTTTTATTTGCTTAAATGCATAAACATCACAAGAATGATATACAAAAGGAATTACACGCAAACATTTTTTTTTTCAATTCTAGAGCTTTTTTCTGAAGTGCCTCCAAGCGCCCCCAAACGTACAAGACGTCTAGACGGTGAAAGTAGCAATTTGCCGTCGTTTAGTCCAGTCGTTGAATAAAAACATACAACGACCGAACAACTGGAGACCTACTATCAAAGTACTTCGTTGGGTACACGCAGAACTCAAATTAGAGCTTCGACTCCGCCGTGTGGACGAAACCTCTCAGTTTTGAAACTTTAAGGGGCTATACCAGTGTGACACTTAAAAAAAAACGATTTTTTTGCCTTTTTCGACAGTTTATACTTTCAAGAATATCCTGTAAAAATTTCAAGGCCAAATGTCTATAATTTTATCTTGCAAAAATCGATAGTTTAATCTTTAAACGCGTTTTTCTCGAAATGAGATTTTTCAAATTTGCTGACATTGTAACTCAAAGAGCAATTATCCGATTGACTTGAAATTTGAACTGAGTACTCTTGAATATATTGACTCTACAATGACGTAGGATATTTTCGATTGGATGAAAATTGACGATTTGGCATTGAAAAAAAACGACCATTTTATAGGCAAGAAAACATACTTTTTTCATAACTACGCCATTTTGTTAAATTTTGATATTTTTCGAAAATCCTACGTCATTGTACAGGAAATACCTTCCAGTTTAACGACGTTTTTTCCTCTTTCGATTTCAGCTACCCAATCGGCCGGAATCATTTCAGCAGTGGAGAAACTTTTTTTTGGCGCCTCCGAAGGTAGCGCATAAGTCGATTGGATCTCAATATTTTTCTATGAAAAAATGATGTTATATAGGTCAAATATAGCCAAACATATTCTTAATTTTCTGTAATATATAATTGAGTACTTTTCTTCCAAAAAATTTCCGAAAATCACCTAAATTTTCAGCGTTCACACTGGTATAGCCCTTTAAGGCGGGATATACATTTACAACGATGAAAAAATTGATTTCTTTTTTTTAACGATAGAACTATATATGTAGAATACCTTCGTAGAGTTTCAAAGCGAAATTCGAAAAACTTCAAACGTTACAGCCCGTCAACGATGTGACTCACCGCTCGGATTCGGAGCGGGCATGAACTTCAAACGTGTTTGTCTCGGAACTGCATTATCGAAATTTGCATGCAGGATTACTCAAAACCTATTCAGCCGATGGAGTTGAAACTTGGTAGAAATATTCATAATATTGGTACCTTCTACTTGACGAAAATCGTTTTTGAAAAATAAAAAAAAAAGACTTTTTTAACCGACATTTTCCAGAACTGTTGCGTGAAATGTTGATTTTTGTTTGTAAATGCTTGCTATTTTCTCAAATTTGCATTTTCTTGATTCTAATTACCGTCACATAAAAACTATACATGTTCTAACTGAAAAAATGTTTGAATTTTTTGCAAATCAAAGTCTACGGGAAGCTAGACTGCTCGCCGATTCGCAACTTTCGCGGCGACCTTGCCGTATCACTCTGCCACAGCTCCGTCATTTTGATGATGGATTAATTTTTTAAAATTTCGTATACTTAAATATATTATTAACGAGAGTTGTACACCTAGGGGCCGGAAAAAAGGTCATATTTGTGAATGTTTTCAAGGAAAACTATTTGAAATTTCGGATTGGGGTTTTAATTATCTAAAAGTATATACATTCAAAAATATGTTTAATTTTCTTTATTTAAAAATATAAAAAATATACAAGGATATTGTATGATCCTTGGAGCGTCGTAAAAAAATTTGCGAATACGGTACCCACTGGCGTTTCTTCAAAAATCATCTGAAAAAAAACCAAAAAGATTATTAAATTAGATACTATAATCTAGTACTTGTCACAGCCGATTTTGAAAATATCGATTTATGACAAAATGGCGCACGTTTGAACATAAATAGTGATTTTTGGGCCAAAAATTAGTTATTATTTTGCCTATAAAACAAAAACTAAGTAACAGAAAAAAAATCCTATGACAAGTACTAGATAATGGTGTATAGAATAACCACAAAAAGCCTCAAGGCAATCGGTTCATTGGTTTTCGAGAAATTTTGGGTACCGATTTGAAATACGTGGTTTTGAGAAAAACGCGTTTGAAAATTTGGGAATGAATAAATCATGAAATTTGTCAACTTACATGGAATCATCGATACCAGGCCCATAGTGTAGGTCTTCTACCTTCGACGGAATGTTCATAGCTTCTAAATCCTCGACCTTGACCATCTAGGTGTATATCTCCCGTTAAAGTATACTTTAAGTTTGATCATTGTAGAATCATAATTTCTTAGTTTAAAAAACTCTCAATTTTGCTTATTTTCTACCTGTCTAAATGTATATACCGCCTTAAACGTGTTTTTCTCGCAACCGCGTTTTTTAATCGAGTTTTCAT
This sequence comes from Ophion slaviceki, assembly GCA_944452715.1. NCBI lineage: Eukaryota > Metazoa > Arthropoda > Insecta > Hymenoptera > Ichneumonidae > Ophion > Ophion slaviceki. Next base: position 30,779,530 of record OX101791.1, read on the forward strand.
CCGATTGAATTGAAATTTTAACTGTCGGTTCTTAGACAGATTCTCTAGACAAGTGTACACGATTCTTAGGATCCATCAACAATTCTCGCTTCAATTAACTAATCGAGGGCGATTTTTTCGCGAAAGAAAATCTATTAAAAATTATGCCATTTGGCAAAAAAACAATATATTTTTTAGTAATCGTGGGGATTTCTAAACCTAATGTAAATGACGATTTGTTTTGTTCTAGGGTGCTGATCCATAAAACTTCTGCGCCCGTCCGCAGACCACCTAAAAACGCCCTCAGTCTGTCTGCGACTGAGCCCCCATTTAGTATTTTTTTTCATACATTTTTTTTGTATATGTCAACACATGTAGGATAAACCTTCCAAACCTAATTCTGACTGTTTTTACATAATTCTCAAAAACGATTCTCAAAAGAATTTAATTTTTCGGTGAGCCACATAGATGTAGAGCCTTGAAGACATTCGGATTCGTTTGGATTATTATTCTGTACCTATATTATTATTGTATAATTTCTATAAAATACCAATAAGTTTTGAAACTGCCAGACATTTTCTTCCATAACTCTTCTTCGTGCTCATCCATAGTGGGTTCGTTGAAGAGTAACGGATCTAAATTTAAGCACGTCGTTCGCGTACTGTAACTGTGCAAATTTCCCATTTAGTTCCTAGTCAGTTTATAGCCACTCATCAGTGAAAGAAAGTGAAAGCAAGAGGCTGCTCTTCTTGCCGACGTAAATGACCATGCACATATTTACGTACACCTGTATATGACTGTTTATATCGCCAGAAAAAAAAAAGAAATTCTTTTCTCGAAGGCCCAATCCTGCCTGTCCTATTGGAGGCGCGAGGGCGAGGAGGGGAAAGTATAAATGTTGACGTCCGCGATGGTATTCTTTTGAGTCTATCCATAAACTTCGAGCACGTGACATTCAGCGTCCGTTCGAAAAACCATTCCTTTTGTATTTTACCTTTTTTTATTGCAAAAATCTCGAGTTTCATTTATTTCGAGTATTTATATATAGTATTTATACATTTCGACTAAAGTTTTAGTAGCGTAAAACCGGAAGTGTAACTCGAGAGCGTGCTTGCTCGAAAATGTGCGGAACTGACGGGTCTCAAATATTTTCATTTTTTAACAATCTTTCGGTTTTCTAGCTGAGTTAGAATGTTTTCGAAGAACTTTCATCGAGATGCCAAAGCAACGCTGTGTTGAGGATCTTTTTTTTGAGTTTTAAGTGATTGGAGCGGATTTTCATCGACGATGAAGCATCAAGTGAGCCATGGATTTAACCCGATTGTGCCTAGTTGTAACAGTCAGAAACAGCTCTTTTTTGGGAATTTGTAAATAGAAAATCGTGATGATGAATTACTACAAAAATTAGGCATTTGAAAAAGTTCCATCTGAAGAACACTGTGTAATTGTTTTGTGTAAAAATATTTATTTATAATCTAATTACAGCCGACGTCTGGGATGCACGTATAAAAAACGTTTTTTGCGGTGATGCCCTTTTGAAATAGGTTATTTAATATAAAAAAATCGAACAGATTTCGTTAGTATATTAGTTTATCCTATGATTAATCGAAGGAATTTCCGAAACGTCAAATTAAAACAAAATCATTAAACAAAAATTGTCCGATCAAATACTAAATTTTTCATCTAGGCAAAGTAACAAAAACATCAGAAAGATCGATGCATAGTTTTAGAGATATTTTGCTCACCAGCTTTAAAGACGTACTTTCAAGAAAAAAAGCGTTTAAAGTTTCGAATGATACTTCGAGCGTTCTGACAGGCGTCAACATAACAGCCTGCAATCTGTCAATTTTGATCTGATCACGTTGCAATTTTCAGGATCCATTTATAATATACTGTTAAGGCGTTACCCCCACTTGTAGCGCAAAAAAAGCCTTTTTCATGAATTTTTTTAAAGAAAACTACAAAACTTTTTTAATCGGTCAATATACCATCTTAAAGAACACATCTTGAAGAACTTTCAGTAATTTTTTTATTGAAAAATATTACATTATTTAGTGGCAAATGGCCGTCAATGAAATAATGTTTTTATATACACGGTTTGCGGTGACCAACATTACGGCGAAGTGGATCATCTGAAAAAAAATGCGGATGGATTTAGTCAAATATAAGTATAAACTAGTCTTTAATCGAAGGATTTTAAAAAATATTCATTTTTCACAAAATGGCAGACAGTCAAAGTTAATGGTTCGATTTTAACGAAAAAAACGGCCGTTTTTTGGCTATAAAACGGCCATTTTTTTCGAAAAAAAAATCGAACGATTAAAGACTACATTTTTATGTATTAAATAAGCCTGCAAAATTTCAAGAAGATCGGTTCATTAGTGTTCGAGTAATCTTGGTCTCCGACTTCAGAAATGCCATTTTGAGAAAAACGCGTTTAAAGTTTCAATTTCAGTTTACACGAAGAAAATATTTTTTTTTGTAAACTTACATAGAGTCATCTATTCCGGGCCCATACAGAAGTATGGGCCCGGATACTTATACTTCAAAAAAATGCAATAAAAAAAATCGATTTTTTCAAAATCGCAAGTGGGGGTAACCCCTTAAAATATTTACATTGGTTTTGAAAAAAGTGACTTTTCGGCTTTTACAACTAGGCATGACTCCTTAAAGTAATATTTTTAATAATTATATAAATAATAATATAAAAATTAAAATTATATAAATTATAAAAATTATATAAAGCATTATATGAAATGTAATAGTCACGTGAAAATATAATATAATAATGTTGACCCTTGAAAAAACTGATTACTTCAGCAGATTTTTGGCCTGATTTTGGTGCTCGCGATTCTCGCCGAATTCGTGCAAGCTCTAAAGCCCTTCAAGTTTACGAGGCCCTACAAGTATTATCGTCCAAAGCCGAGGTATCGCAGGCCGCGGTATCTGTCCCACCGGAAGCCCCAATTTCACGAAAATCTGAAGAAAAGTCCGTCGTATCAACCGCATTTCTATCACCGCAGGCCGCCGAGTCAAAACTGGTGAGCACATCGTGATTAATCGTAACGTTCCCTTCTGACCCTTGAGTAGAGAATAATTCCTGTACGACCCCTCGATAGCACTGCTTTTGACAAATTGATCGCGCAAAACCAGAAACAAAAAACGAGATGCATGCAAAATTAAACTATCCGAGAAAATAAGAGTATGATTCTCTAAATACGAAAAAAAGAGTAATAAATTGACCTGCTTACTCGACTAATTTTTATTCATGTTTAAGAAGTACACGCAGCGAATAATATTCATCGCACTGCATAATTCGCCGTGCCGCTCTGGCCTTTGAGATACTAATTATAAGCCGAGACCGACTTCCGGTTGGATAGATCCACCGTGAAGAGTTCACGCTTGCAGGATTTTTGAGGGTTCTCGACGTCAGGCATCGATGAAACTTTGACTGACAGAATCTTCATGGCTATCTCGCTCTCTCGATTAACTTGGACGGTAAACAAGTGTACGAGTGAGAGTGAAGCAACTTTCTTTTTCATCACACACATATACAGGGTGGACCATTCAACGTGACCATCCCAAATATCTCCGTTGCCTTGAGAGTGACGAAAAAAATCAGGCGGTAATGTGATCGATTTCGAAGGGCATTGGTGAAAAATTCATTTTTAAGGCCTTAGGCCACAGTAACGGGTATAAAATCATGTGCGAATTTAACCATTTTTTTCATAAAATTAATTACACATCTATTTAGCATGAATATCAAGCTGTTAGAATTTTTTTCTTTTTTCGACGTACAAAATGACCGACTACTAATATATTTTTTTTGTTATCTTTTTTTAGGCGCTCCGCGGCGTGACATTTAGCATCCACAATTTTTTACCTAGAACAAAAAATAAAAATTCTCGTCAATTAACATGAGAATACCTAGAGAAGTGCGTACGGAATTTAAAAAATATTGTTTCATTCGAAATTTGTGGATATTAGAACTTGAGAAATGAATTTTCAGTGAAATATTTCGTTACAACTGCTCATAAAATGAAAAGTTTTCGATTAATCAGAAATTCCGTACGTACTTCTCTGCGAAATGCAATTAGGAACACAACTTTTAAATTTGAAGTTAATCGCGTGAAAATTGTTTCAGTTATTTGTCACGCCGATTGGAAAAAAGCTGTTTCGAGAAGTTTCGAGTAGTCGGCCATTTTGTACATCGAAAAAAAATATATATATTTTCTAGCAGCTTGATATTCATACTAAATAGATGTGTAATTATTTTTATGAGTGGATCACTTTTTTATACGAAAAAAAAATTTTTTAATTCGCACATGATTTTATACCCGTTACTATGGCCTAAGGCCTTAATTTATTTTTTATTAAGATTTAAAATACCTTGAAATGGTATCATAGGTCGTTGGATTCGTCCGAATATCAGTTACAACGTCTTAATAAAAAAAAAATCATGTTTGAAGGTCAAGAGAATCATTCATCCGACGTCTTCAAAAAGGTATCGAGGTTAATGGCCATGACTTCGAACATTCGATACAATAAATTTTCTGCACAAAAAATTCAATTACCTTATTCGGATATTCTTATTGTCACTACCATCACGATTTCCCGTTTTTACACGTGAATTTTGGTGAATAATCATTTCAAGGTCATGATATCGTAGGTTGGATTCGTCTAAATGTCAGGTACAACGCTTAATAAAAAAAAACATGATCCCATTTGAAAAATCATTGATGACCTTGAGAACGCAAAAACTATGACCTTGACAAAAATGAATTTTTCACCACTGTATCAGCCCTTCGAAATCAATGAAATAACCTCGTGACATTTTTTTCGTCACTCTGAAGGCAACGGAGACATTTCGGGTGGTCACGTTGAATGGTCCACCCTGTATATGAGGGAAAGTTTATTTTGATTCCATTATATTGATGGATTGTTAGTTATCAAGACATTTGGCTGTTTCGAGACAGGTTTTTAAGATTTTCCGCAACGTATCGTTGACTTTAGGGAGATGATGCTTCTCGAAGTCGAATGTTCTCAAAATCACCTTCTCCTATATTTGTACTCACCCATAAGCAGAAGACATTGACATCGAGTGGAAAGTTCTCAAGAGTGCAGCGCGAGAATTTACGAGTAGCTCCTTGACCAATTCTGTATTTCTCGATGATTCATGTCCAGCTTCCACTACAACTCGGCCCTATAAACATTGCAAGATCCAAAAGACTACCATCCATTTTCGAAGTCCAGCTTTGTCTTTGCGTCTCATTGAAAAGAGTGTTTTTTTTTCACCCTGACGAATCTCACTTGTACGTACACACACGAGAACTTGATGGTGCTCGATTGGACAACTTTTTAACCGCGAGTGTTTTGTGTAAAGTTTCACGGTGGATTGGCTCTCGTGATGGCTCTTCCAACAATAGATCTTGCTTCCCAAGGGTCCTTCTTGTGTTTCCACTCGCATCAGCCCCGCTCATGCCCCGGCTCGGAGCTTCCAATAGGTCTGCACCCACCCACGGCCAAATCCCACTTCAACTCGAAGGGCTACCGGGAGTCGAACTATTGACGAGCAGTCCATCGCTGAGTACCGTTCACCATTAATGGCGGGCTGAACTCAAGTTTCGAATTACCAAAACGGCACGAGCAGTTTATTAGCATTGAATCGCCATCGTATTCATCCTTTCATTCCAACCAGACCCGATTGGGAAAGAGGGTTTTTCTTTGATCCAATCGAGCCACGTTGTATTCTCGATTGCGCTGGACTGCACGGTTTTTCTGGACGAATTGATTACGCGCTCCGATAATCCGATACGAAAATGGGCGCGATGTCTGACTTTGACGTGGGTAATCTTCGCGTTTGAAGGGAGGAGTCACGTTATGCCGAAGACAACACGGGAAAGGATCCCTATACGATAGAGATCGAACTTCCAAAGACTCGGGAAAGCAGCCCCTGGATAAACACTCGGCACAATCGAAACTACGGTCTGGTGACTGCGCATATGCCCAGCGATGAGGAACCCTACACTGATGATGATGATGATTTTGGCGAGAGAGCCGCATCGAGCCCAACGAAAACGTTGAGGATCAAGGTGAGGGAGTCAATTAGACTGATTGGATTCAAGATTGTGCTGTGAGGTACACTGAGAATAAAAATTATTCATCCAATGTCATTGGTGTTATCGAATGAAATTTCTTTGATTTAATTGTAAAATTGTTGGTGTAAATAATCGGATTTATTAGTCCAAACAAAACGCTATTGACTTAAATAACATTATAAAATTTAAAAAAAAATTTCATTCAAAATACATATTTTTAGCCGAGAACAATGAAAACGTTGAGGATCAAGGTGAGGGAGTCGCGAACAAATTATATAGTTTTGAATGCATTTTCAGCAACAAACAAAAAAAGCGTTTCAATTCGTAATAGAATATTGTTGATTCGAGTACACAAGAAAAATTGAATTTCACTCATTTGATTCAGATAAAATTTCTATTGAGTAAATATGTTATTTTATTTTTTTCACCATATCCGATATTGATTTTCAAGTACATTATTCGTTCAAATATTAATACTTTATTTTGATTGAAAAATATTAAGCAAATGTCTGAATTGGTTAAAAAATTTTGCGAAAATAAAATTTGTTTCTTACGCATTTGGTTGAAAAAATTCAACCAAATCATGGCCAAGCGTCACCGAAATTATTAGTGTGAGGAAACCCGTAGTTCTCGGAGTAACCGCTAGAAGCCGCACGCGCGCTCGTTTCTCGTAAGCGTAGCGCGTACCGAAAATCTACTTAAACGCCGGAGAAACTCTAAAGAGTATCGCTTCTTGGTCTGTGGCTGAGATCAAAGCGTAGTATCTGTTCTTATCAGTTGAATATCTGTGTTCTCTGCATGGATATTCCATTGGATATCTGATATTCTCTTCACTATTATCGTGGATGACCATTCTAATGCTCACTTTTTATTTAAGATTTAAAACAAATTGAAAAACTTACGTCTCATGCCATATTCGTTTCGATGTAGTAAAGAAATAATTCATTCTAGTGATTATATTTTTGCACGAAATAAAAAATGTTGTGGCAACCACTTAATGATTTCTTCCATACATCCACGGATTGCATATAGAATGATTTCAATAGACTATAATTTTATTTGAAGGATAATGTAGATATTCAGAGAACAGAAGAGATTTTCAAATAAAATAATATGTTATTTGAATCAATCACATTTTCCAATATTTCATAGTATTGTAACAATCTCATATATCAGTGGTTTTCCGCGATCAGACATTTATTTGAATCAACAAAAATATTTTTTTGATTCAATTGGTTTTTCTTTCACAGTGTAGATAACCGCGTAGATAACTTGCAATTTTGGTCCCTAACCCAGTGTAGATAACTTGCAATTTTTGGTCCGTCCGTCTGTCAAGGCAGGGAGTTCAGAACTCTGTTTTTATTCTTTGGTTTGGAAATCTGAAATTATTTGTAGAATTTAGGATCGCACATGAAAATACTGGGATTACTGTTGTGTAATTTGTTGTGGGGAAGAAAAATAAATAAATAAAATTAATATAAACAATAATAATAAATAAATAAATAAAAAAGAAAAATAGTTTGCAATTTTACAGGTTTTCCATCCATCGTATTTTTGACCATTGACAAATGTTTCGTGTTAAAAATTGAATTGGTTTTCATGAAATAATTAGTAGTTATATTGGTTTTTAATTGTTTAAATGAGTATACAAAGAGTGTGAATATAATTGTAAATAATGAAATCGGTTTTTATGAAATATTGAACGTGTTACACCTAGTAGCCCGAAAAAGGAGGAATTTTCGTGATTTTTTTTCTGGGAAAACATGTGCAGGTTTTCAAATTTTTATTTTATTTATTTTAAAGACTATGGTTTTGAGTATCTTTTACAATTTTTATATTGAGAAGTATTCATAAATGTGGCAGATACAATAGTTTTTGCAGAGCGTTGTTTTAAAAAAACGTCCTTCGCGGTGACCACTGCTGCTCGGAAACAAATCATTCAAAATGAAAAAATCAAACCCATTTAGTTTTTGCATGGAATTATGTAGTGCTTGGGCGAAGGATTTAATAAAATATTGATTTTTGAAAAAATGGTCACAATCCAAAGTAACAGCATCGATTTTCGGAGACAAAACGCTCTATTTTCGTTGATGAAAAAGCAACTATGCATCGAAAAAAAAAATCCTTCGTACAAGCACTGCTTTTTTATGTAAATAAGAAGCTTGTGAAATTTGAAGTTGATTGGCGCAGTGATTTTTGAGATATCGTGGTCGCAGATTTTGAAAAATTCATTTTGTGCATAACGCGTTTAAAGTTCGCCCGTTCGCGGACGTACCTATAAACGCCTATAACTCCCTCAATTTTGAAAGGATCGATTTTTAATTCTCCGAAAATATTTTTGAAATGTCATGATTTTGAGAATCCGTCGAAAACCGAAAATCGATATATTCAAAAATGTCAACTAGATGTAAGCCCTCAATAAGCGATGAATCAAAACGCATATGTTTTTCAAGTAATCAAGTTTTTATTAAGGGGTCTTCTTACTGTAGACGCTAACAAAGGCTATTTTCACGAATTTTTTTGATAGGTTTATATTATAGATATTGATATAAAAGTTGTTATACCTAATAAATACACTTTCGAAATATGTAAAAACATTTTTTTTTATATTTATGTAACCCAAACAAACTTTAAACGCGTTTTTCTCGAAACGTCGTTTTTCGACGGCTTGTTGATAAAATCTTCGAAACTACTGAACCGATCCTTATGAAATTTTACCCGCATATTCCTTACAACTATAGCTATAGCGCATATCAAGGATTTTTTTAAATTTCGATATTTACCATTTTTTTTGCCAAAAACGGTGAAAAAATACGCTTTTTAAAATTTTTTCGAAAAATGTCCGACCTTTTGTTACTTTCGCATATATCATAAATCGTATGATATTCGATATAGCCATTAACATACTGAATCTAAAAAGATTTGATTTTTTTGTTTCGAATGATCCATCTCCGAGATTTCAACAACAGCGCAGACCTACAATTTTTTAGGACATTTTTGTAACAAACGTTTTCGTTTATAAATAATTACTTAAACGAATAATTTTTTTCTTAAAATGTATTTATTAAGTGTAACAACTTTTTTATCAATATCTAGAATATAAACCTATCAAAAAAATTCATGAAAATAGCCTTTTCGTAGCGTCTAAAGTGGGAAGACCCCTTAACCATCCGACTGCACACTGAGTCGTTTTGGCCCCATTTTCTTCTTCATGCAAGTACGTATTTTTCATCGCATCTTCCACTTTGAACGAGTGTTTGGGCACTTAATTTTTGTTTTTCTTAAGGGCCATATAATAAGGACCATTGACTACAAAAAACGTCTCTACAAAAAAAATGCACATTCACCGAAATAAAACGATCTGAAAACCATCTGGGGTCCGATTGGCCCCACATGCAGTCAGAGGTTCATGGCGGAAGTGTGGAGTCGAAGGGTTGATCATTACAATTGTATGTCTCCCCTACGATCTACTCTACTTTTGTTTTTATTTCTCCATACTTTCCTTTTTCCCCAGGTGCCCAGATCCGGCAAGCCAATGCTGAAGATCAAGGTCTCGCGAAACGACGAAGAGACCGTCGACAATATCGCGCAGTTACCAAATTCGATTATCGGCGCGTCTACACAGCGACGGAATTCCTCGTCGACGTTTCTCCAATAAATCAAACAATACACGATTAGAAATTTGTGAACGTAGCGTAACGTACTCCCGGCGTGATCGATCCCACGCGGTACAAGTGAGAAAGAGAAAACCGTGTTCGAGATTGGAGTCACTTGAAAACGTGCCAAGCCACGTGACGAAGCTCACCGAATGAGGTCTTCAGCTGCCATCCCGATGACGACGATTTGAATTAAGGGGCTATGCCAGTGTGAACGCTGAAAATTTGAGTGATGTTCGGGATTTTTTTAGCAGAAAAGTACTCAATTAAATGTTTCGCAAAATTAAGAATATATTTGACTACATTTGACCTATATTACATAATTTTTTCATAGAAAAATATTGAGATCCAAGCGACTTATGCGCTGCCTTCGGAGGCGTCAAAAAAAAAGTTCCTCCACTGCTGACATGATTCCGGCCGACTGAGTAGCTGAAACCGAAAAAGGAAAAAATGTCGTTAAACTGGAAGGTATTTCCTGACCACTGACGTCGGATTTTCGAAAAATATCAAAATCTAACAAAATGGCGTAGTTATGAAAAAAAGTCTCTTTTCTTGCCTATAAAATGGTCGTTTTTTTCAATGCCAAATCGTCAATTTTCATCCAATCGAAAATATCCTACGTCATTGTAGAGTAAATATATTCAAGAGTACTCAGTTCAAATTTCAAGTCAATCGGGCAATTGCTCTTTGAGTTACAATGTCAGCAAATTTGAAAAATCTCATTTCGAGAAAAACGCGTTTAAAGATTCAACCGTCAATGTTTGCAAGATAAAATGATATTTACCATAAAAACTGCTAATCAGCTATACCTGGCCCACACAGTGGACTGTCGAAGAAGGCAGGAAAAAATCGATTTTTTTAGTGTCACACTGGTATAGCCCCTTAAAAAGCTCTCCGCGAGCGCTCTAACGTTTCTCCCACGCAGCGTTTACGAAAACCTTTGCCCAAACTGGGCCCGAACGAAACGTGCGAATATCGTGCCGATAAACGCGCACGGTGCAGCCGATCTAACCGGCAATAAATTGAGACAAGTCAAAAGCTCAGTTGCTCCATCCGTTCTTTTTTTTATTTCTAACATAATAGTCAACGAACATATAATAATAGTAATAAATACTTATTCGCAGTAATAATATCGTAATAATATACAGGTGGGTGTCGTCCGTTTGTTTGGATTTATTTATATATTTATATTTCTTTTTATTTTTACTCTTTTTTGTTAACGTGTTTTTTAACATTTTTTATTTCTGTTTTCACGACATTGAAAACTTGCGTACCCGAAGCGTCGTCTCTCTCTCTCTCTCTCTTTCTCTCTCTTTCTCTCTCGTACATTCACCCTTTTTACGAATCGTGCAATTTTTTCACTCGACATATCACCCTTCGCTTTTGCTCGAAGTCACTCATTCCCCTACCAGCTCACGGAAAATATACTTCTCTCAACCACCTCCAGGCTCGTTTCACTTATCGCTATTTAACAAATGGAGGAAGATTCGAGGTTCGGCTTTTTTTCATTTTTTTCCACTCGTACTGTGTGTCTGTGTGTGTTGACGTATGGAAACTCGCGTGTGGCCTTAACGCATGCACCTTTATACGAGAGCATGTATATATGCGCGAATAAAATAGAGGGTGACATTTATGGGAGGGATTCGTGATGTTTTTCGTAATTTATTATCGGCACGCAGCCCTCACCCGTAAAACTTGATATCCGCTGCAAATAAGAGGGTGAGAACGAGTGAATTGGCGAGTTACGTGAAACGACGAGAAAGAATCCACGAGAATCGAGAATTCCTCGAGCGTGTAATTGAAAACGAGGGCAAAAAAGTTGAGTGATTCGCACCACAAGTGGAAGTAAGAAAAGAGGGCGAAAAAAAACATGTCGTTCTGACGTACCTGTCACTACTTCGGTGCAAAATGATTTATTATGGAACGTCGATCACACACTGGGGTAGGGGAGAGGGGGAAGGTTGAGTTTGTGTGAGTTTTATCCGAATTAATTTGCCGCCCAAAACTGTAGACACTCTGCGTCATTTTTTCAATGGAGCAAGCAATAGAAATAAAATTTCAAAAATAATTGTGTATCAACGTTCGATCTTTTTAATTTTTTTTCACTCGGACCTTTTTGTGAGATATTTTATTTTTCATCTCGCAGTTTCTGGGTTGCAGTGTATTTTTCGAAGACTGCAATTGAGAAAAGCTGAATAAACCACTGTCGTCGAACATCCATAAGTGAATGTCCATAAGTTGAATATCCATAAGTGAATATCCATAAGTCGAATATCCATAAGTGCGAATATTCATAAGTACAAATATCCATAAGTACGAATATCCATAAGTATGAATATCCATAAGTCGAATATCCATAAGTGAGTACAGAGTAGAAATGAGTGCCAGAAATGGCGGAAGGTAGAGATAAGTGAGTTTGTTTGGGTTCCTCTTCACTTACTTGTCCTGTACCTCCCCCCATTTCTGGCACTCATTTCTACCTTATACTCACTTATGGATATTCGACTTATGGATATTCACTTATCGATATTTGCACTTATGGATATTCGACTTATGGATATTCGTACTTATGGATATTCGGTTATGGAAATTCGACTTATGGATATTCTACCCCAATCGAATAAACTACGATGCAAATAAAGCCGACGAGACCCAAACCCTATGGAATAATGTCAGGCATTTTTTCAGCGGCAAATTTCGACCGTTTGATTCCTTTCAGAAATTCCTGTAGCCAGTTTGCAAAAAATTACACGCGAGTCAGAGAATGGGAAAATCGAGAAAACGGGAGACATGTTCAACGCCGCCTGGTGAGCGAAAAAAGTACAAGAGGAAAAGAAAAAACCACAATGGAGCGCGTTTTGGTAATTATGCATAACCCATATAGGGTTGCCTGTCGTAACAAAAATGCCAGCATTTAGCCATTAAACGGTTTGCTGATAATCGGCCAATAATTCGTCGACCAGCATTGGGGTACTGCAGGCGGATGAACGGCTTGCCAGATCTATGCCAGCCATTCGTGGGCCAATACTATCGCACCGATAATATGGCGATCAGCATTGGGGTATCGTAGGCAGATGAACGGCTTGCCAGATCTATGCCAGCCATTGGTGGGCCAATACCATCGCACCGATAATATGGCGATCAGCATTGGGGTATCGTCGGCGGATGAACGGCTTGCCAGATCTATTCCAGCCATTGATGGTTTGTTTTTGGGCGTTTTGCAAATGCAGGTCGTTAAACTGTAACACGTAAAAACAAGGGATAAGGTTTCGAAAAGCATATCCTACTGATGAAGCTGAAATTTTGCACCGACCTTCTTTTCAATCTTTTAAGAGAACCTTTAAAAGGATATTGGCGACTAGCAATAGTTTTCGATATATCGGATATTGAAAGTTATTTATTGTACTGCGCTTCTACTATATTAAATAAATCCAAACAAAGCCATCCCACATGGCAAGTGATATGCACATACGGGCGAGCACTGTTTGCTAGGAAGCAGTGCGGCCGGAGGAGTGGGGGGATCTATGGGATATATAGATATACTCGTATGGCGTGAAATAATAAACTTTACAATGCGATGTATGGAAAACTATTGCAAGTCGTCAAAAATCCGTTAACGGTTTCTCTTAGGATAATGAGAGGAAGTTCGGTGCAAAATTTCAGCTCGATCAGAGGAGTATGCTTTTCGGAACTTCACCCAAAACGAGCGAGTTATTTTTACAGCCTAAATGGACCAAAAAATTGTCGGTAAACTTTAATGTCACGAATAAAATTATCGGCATAAAAGTAAGGAACGAACAAACGATGGGTTCTGTAAGTGTTAAAATGGCTAAGTGGGTAGGGCGCTCGACACTAGAACGAAAGGCGCAGGTTCGATCCCGATGAAAGGTAAAAATTTGAACAATGCAGAAACTGTTTTTAATGCAATTATTCTATGTACATGGACATAAGTAAAGCATAAGAAAACAAAAAAGATACTACTAGAATTTTTATATTCATAATTTGTCAATTTTTTGTTTTTCATTTCCGGCAGAAGATTCGGCAGCCGTTGCTGGGCCAATATGGGCGTATGATAGTTGGCCCAGTCTTAGCTGCCATTCATGGCTTACCATTACCAACCATGCATGGTGCGGATCTGGCCCGTTTATATAGCCATTACCGCGCCATCGTCTGTTCTCTGGCAACCAGTCGTGGGCCATTCCTGTGCCGATTGTAAAACCCTATTTGGGAAGTGGGGCACCACCCCTATTTCGATGGGAACATTTTTTTTCGCCATGAAGTTGTTGATTCCATTATAGGAGGTGATATTACGTCGGGGGAGACTGACGTTTTCTATTAATTACGTAAGTTATGGGGTTTTTAAGCTCCCGGAAACACGTGATGAGATAGGGCATTTTTCAACATTCCAACGGCTATATTGGGGGTGGAGGGTTCATAGAAAAAGCCTCCCCGAATGCAATGTCAAATACATCCCAAACAAACCCAAATACACACACGTGCATACACGTGCATACACACGCACACGCATTTTTATTCACAACAACAGCTAAAAAAATGTAGACGAATTTTTATAGATTTTCAGTCTCGTCTTTGAAATCGTGGAATTTTACGAACTTTGAACGGGAGCAGGAGGAATGGGGGAAGTGACCACTGCAATTTATTTTTCTTTATTGCATTCAGGAAGGCTTCTTTTCTTCGTCAAAATTTTCGAAAATGCCCTATTTTATCACGTGTTTCAGGGTACTTCAAAACCCCATAACTCATAGAATTAATGAAAAATGCTAGTCTCCCCCGTCGAAATATCATTAGTGGTGACCAACTAAGGCCTTAGGCCACTCTAGTATTTTACAAAAATCATTTTTTGTTTTGTTTTGTTAATAAGGTATCTTAGTACCTATACAATTACATTCCAAAAGATTATGTGTGTGAAAAATCTCTAAGTACTCGATTTTCGAATATTGTTGAAGATTAAAGATATTGAAATATTATTTATGTACTGACTTTCTACTAACTTCAAACACGTTTATCTCAAAACTACATTTTTCAAGTCGGCCGGACTCATAACTCAAACAAATTTCAACCGATTCATTTGAAATTTCAACTGTATATTTCGAATTACATTTTCCAAGGCACTACGTAGAACATTTGTATTATATTGCATAGTTCCTTTTTTATAAACAATTTTATGACCATGTTCTCATGGCATTTCATACTTTTCGTCTTAGAAATGCGCCATTTTGACAAAAAACAATATATAAAAAAAAATACCAACGTACTTCTATAGCTATTCTTATATGTAATTGAAAAAAACTTTGGTGTCTCATTGTAACTAAAAAATTATAGGAGGTGTTGGTCCGGTCGTTGACCTTCCAGAAATAAAAGCGTTATTGGAAAAATGCTCCGTCGCCATTTGTATCGCTGTGATTTTTCTTTATAGTCTATTACGTGTATAATAAAACTCTTATTTTGTTATTTGGATTTATCTTATGGTTTCGCTGAAAAAAATCACAAAATACCTAAGGCCTTAAAGAAGTGTATGCTAAAAAAAATGTTGACATTGAAATTGGGGTGGTGACCCACTTATGCATAATTACCCTCGTTTAAATTGGTTTTTTTAAATACTGCCTCGCAAAGCCCTGCGCGCCTTTATTTACCAGGTTCCAAAAGTTTCCGTCCGGGTTGAAAATTCGTGAAGTGTATTCACACCTTTCGCCGGAGCTGTGCGTAGGCGAGTGTTATTGAGCGGCGCGAGACCTGTAACGACCTCCCTCCCGCTGGCACTTCGTAAAACCGACTTCGTTACAAAAGTGTCGTTAAGGGATGACGAAGCGTAATAATAGTTCTCCAATAACTGGGGAAACGATCGTAACCTCGCACTTCTCGACCTCTACGGAATTGCCTACTTCGACGGGGAGTCCCATGAAACGCCTGGGTGGTCTCGCGAAATGCACCCTCGCGCGACAAGGGTTGCCACAACCCCCGCGGTAAATTCCTTTTGCCAACAAACTCGGCGCAGTTAAAGTCGTTAAGGGACATCACTGTGACGGGTAAAGAAAATCGTTCTTTTTTTGGGGACTTTCTCAAAGTTTACATGTTCAAGAATATGTGAAAAAATTTTCAAGTTGAAGTAGTGAAAATTGATCTAGTGACAGACGATTTAGTGAGAGCGGGTAGCGCAACGATTTACCTTTAAGTACTACTAAAACTTTCAACCGCGTTTTTCTCGAATAGATTTTGGCTGGAATTCTAACTCTAGCTATATTTGTGCAATGTTCAATTTAAGCGAAGGTTCTGCCTTGCTGGGCCAAAAATGTTCGATTTTTTCAACAATTTTCAAAAAATCAAACATATTTTTACTTTGTACAATATTGTGTATAAGTTGACCTGAAATCAAGAAGGAAAATTGAAGAATAAAAAAATAGTGAGCGATAAGAAGGAAGTTTGTTTTTTTCCCAAAAAATGTCGCAGTTTTTTGCTCACTATTTGTTATTTTTCAATTTTTCTTCTCGATTCTAGGTCAACTTATACACGATATTGTAGGAAGTAAAAATATGTATGATTTTTTGGCTTTAGATCACCTGTCGGGGACTTAGGACTTCCGCAAGCGAAGAATCCCATCGTCCGCGCACCGACATACGTGGCTCCTCCCACTCCCACCACCATGTTTTGTCGAACTTTAAAAAATATTTTGATGTTCAATAAAGACCGCTTAGGCAACATACCAAATATCAACATTCTATATTTAATACTTTCCGCATAAAAAATTGGCGATAAATCGAACATTTTTTGGCCCAACAATGCAGAACCTTTGTTTAAAAGATCAAAATTTCCGTAATTGCTGTAGTTATAGTTGTAAGTCGCTGTTTTTTCATATTTGCCATTTTTTAAGCCCCCGAATATAAGTAAAAATTTCGCAAAAATTACACTTTAGAACACCCGCCATTTCGTAATTTTTTTTCTCAAAAAAACGACTCCGTACACCGAGAACTATATTCGTATGGATTATTAAAAAAAAAAAAATTATTTTTAGACCAACCATCGTAAACTTATCGATCCTCAATAACGTGGTTAATTTTTTATTTTTTTCAATAAAAATTTCTACAAAATAAATTGAATACATGCTCAATAACATACTATTTTTCCAAATCCCAAATAAATCTAGTACAGTCGTGCTGTCGACGATCATCCCCGAAAACTCGTTTGTTTTCGAGTTATTCAATCAATAATTTTTTTATTCATATTTCAACAATTTTTTGCGGGGTGAAGAAATTATCGGTGAGGGATGATTAAATCCTCGGTCAACGCGTCTTTGCAAGGGCTTCAACGTTCCCATTTGAACAAAAATTGTTCGAATTTTTCCTAAGGAGTTATCAAATTAAAACTGACTTTTCAAAATTTCATCCCACTTTTTCACCCCCAAAATGAACTTTCACAACTTCGGCGCTGGGGACAAAAACAAAGCCCGGATTTTTCTGAACATTTTGTCTCTTGGGGCCGACCTCGTAGGGGTTGTACTTTGGCATTAATCCACTCTTTTCAAAATTTCACCCCACTTTTTCACCCCCAAAATGAACTCCCACAACTTCGGCGCTGTGGACAAAAATAAAGCCCGGATTTTTCTGAACATTTTGACTCTTGGCACCGACCTCGTAGGGGTTGTATTTTGGCATTAATCCGGTCCATCCCCCTTCATCCCTTAAAAAAACTCTACACCCCGATTTTTAAACACATTTGGAATTAGCACCCACAGCACCTACAAAAGCACCTGTCAAAAAACTAGCCCTCTATTTTTTCCGATTCCAATATACAGCACTTCTGTACCAATAATCTAGTAAATAAAAATAAATCGGAAAACACCTTTTTCGGTCCGTCACATTGGTGTTCCGTCGATAACGAAGGAGATACGTGAGAATTATTATTTTTTTTAATTCCAGACGGGCTTTTTTTTAAACCTTCCCCATACGTTTCCTCAGATGAAGAATTCATTCACGTTACTCACCGACGGAAACTTCATATTTCCAGTTCTCTCTATCCTCTCCATACGCCGAACAATTATTTTTTTCTCCATTTTCAATGAAATGCCCCAACGCGGACGCGAGAGGATAAATTATTCCGTGCGGGGATGTATTGACGAAAGGATGCGGAAATTCTGATCGCGTATACAGGGTGTCCCAGAACTCAACGTCAAGCCGAAACGGGGTGACAGGATTGATTGTAACCATCATGAGAAAAATCAGAAAAAAAATCTATTTTGAAAATTTTAAATTCATAGTTTAATAAAAAACAGTCTTAATTCGAGGAAACTTGGGGCAATTGTGTCATTATTTTTGAGTGTGATTCTAGAAATGTTATTTAGGGTTACGGTTCCAAAGTTTAAATGAACAAAAATATTAAAAATTAACCACAATAACCGAAAAATGGTTACAGTTTGACCAAATTTCTAGGTTTTTCTTAAATGCCCAGATTTTTTTCTGATTTTTCTCATGATGGTTACAATCAATCCTGTCACCCCGTTTCGGCTTGACGTTGAGTTCTGGGACACCCTGTATACGAACTGAACAAATAGCTTTTTCACAAAACCGAAACGTTCCGTGGACGGAGGGCGGGTTTCAGAATTTTGCAAACCGCCTAAAGCCGATATCGTGCCAATATCCTCCAAGTCGTACGTACTGCAATATCAAGCGAGGTAGATTGCGGGAGGTGGGGGCGGTTATAGCCATCGAGGCTTTCAATAGTCGTGTTCCACCATTGCGCTCGCTCCCTCGTTCCTTTATTTCTCTTGTTCGACGGTACAACGTCTTTTCTTTTATTCACCCTCTCTCCTTTGTACTATAGAGAAAGAGAATTTGCTGCAGATTGATACAATGCCAAAATGAAGTAGAACGTGAATTAAAATTCAATGAAAGGGAAAAAGTAATTAACGCGTAGCCTTTGCGGTTTCTCAGTTCAATGAAACTCAATCCATTGGGGAGTATCAAGAAGCAAACCATTACGAGAATTAAAAAAAAAATTGAAACGTGGATATACGTTTTCTACACCCCTTTTTCCACCCCGATATATAGGGTGATTCACACCCATTAGGGTTCGCTTTGTGAGCACATAAGAAGTCTCATTGCGAGCAATACGCTTATTTATTCAGTATCGTGCGAGAAAAATTGACCGATTTTTATTTTGACTTTAGTTTATTTTAATTTTAATTGACCGAGCATTATTTTATTCGATTTTTATGGGAGAAAAATAACTAACACGTAGATTCGCTTCGCAAATCGATAATATGATTGAATGTTTTTCGTTTATTATTTAAACCCTTAAATTAATAAACGAAAATTCCCTCTTTGTGCAAAAAATTCGACTGCCTTAAGGTCCTTCCGAAACTGAGCGAATTTTAACGATATTTTTTGTGTTGAAACCATTTATTCTACACAATGAAAATGTTGTGAACATATTATTATATCTTTTCACTTCTCGAAAAACATTTCTTTCCAATATATAAAACTAGCGGCTGTACGACACATGCTTCAGAGACAGTTGCCACCTGAGTTGTTTCATGGCGTACAGGCTAGCGTCTGCACACATCTGAAGCATCAGGGCCAGAAGGTTTTACGTTTCTAAGACCCACGCGTACTGTGTGAATCTCAAAAATAAAAATAAAAGTTAGATTAAAAAAATGGTACATTTTTTTATCAAATATGTCCTACAGTATTTGTTAATAAAACAGTAGTTTTTCGAAATAATTTTCAAGAAACTTCAGGTTCACATGGATCGTGTGGATCTTAGAAATCTAAAAATTCTTAGCCCTGACGATTCAGATCAATGCACCAGACGCTAGGTTGTACGCCGTGGAACAACTCAGGGACCAACCGTCTCTGAAGCAAGAGTCGTACATCCGCCATTCCTATATTTTTAAATTCATTAAAAAAAAAACCAAAATACAAAGACGTAATAATAAGACCCAAAACTTCAATTATGTAGAATAAATAGTTTCGGCGCAAATATCTCGAAAATTCGCTTACCATCGGCTGCCTAAAAGGATCTCCCCTCAATACTCGAAAAAAGAAAAAATCGCGCGTAAGCAACTACCGTGCTCGTTATTGACTTGCCGTCGGTCTTCGCACGCGAATATCTCGGGCAGTTTTTATCGCCCGACATTAAGAAAAAAGCGTTTCGCTCGCAATGACACACCCTTCATGCTCGTCAAACAACCCCAATAGTTCCGAATCACCCCTATGTGTACGTATTGTTCGCTGGTAATAAGTTCGTACATGTCCACGTGTGTTATGGAATAAATGACGAAATAATTTGGCACGAAAGCCCGCGGGGTCGTTCTCGTTGTGCAGCCATTAGTCTTTGCCAGCATTTCAACATCGCGTCACGCCAGGTGAACGAGCTTGCAGTAAATAACGCGTACATGCTCGCAGCACATCCCGGAGTCAAATGGAACTCTCGTAAAAGAAAATTTATATATGCACCTGTGTGTGTATGTGTGTGTGTGTGTGTGCGTGTGTGCAAAAACGCTACATCAATTGTTTGCAGGCAGAACGACGTGACGATATGACGCAACGCGTAAAACGGCGCAGCTTACGCCCTTGCACCTTCCAGCAGTTGATAGATGCAGATACAGGCACACCGTTACAAGACTAGTGTTTCATCCATAGGGGGAGGGGGGGGGGTTCGAGGATGTAATGGAACTCGGGTATGTATGAAAATGCTTTTAACGCAGAGCCCGAGGTGAGGCTCGCATGGTACAAACCCCCCCCCCCCCCCCCCCCCGCTTGCACCCTCGTACTTCCCACTGTTTTAGTAGCCAGAGGAATATATTTTCCGGATCACGACTCACCGAGGGCGTATCTCGTGAGAGCATACGAGAGATACGCTGCACTGCACTCGTGCTGCATTCAGGCTTTGGAACTCTCTCTCTCTCTCTCTCACTCTCTCACTCTCTTTTGCTCTCTCGCTCTCGATGCATTATGACACACATTCACACAGAGTATCAAATTTCATCCAGGACAGACGAGCTTTTTTTTAATAGTCCTTCATTCTCACATTTTCTGCAATTTCACGCAGTAGCAACGAGCCAAACGCTTATGGCTATAAAGTAGCGCGACGACGGCAACGATGACGACGAAGACGACGTGAACATTTCCCTCGGATCGGCCGCTTCGTGTTTCGTTATTTATCGATTGTTATCGTACGTTTAATCGAGGGACGATCACGATACACGGAGAACTCTAGCTCATCGCTGATCAAACGATACATCTTGCGCGAAATATACATTCGTATCAAAAATAAAATAGGCTATGACCGCGCGTGACTGGGTCTCGTGTTTATCCCTTAGGGACACCACTGCGACGAGTTAAAAAACGAGTTTTTTTGTTGCATTTTTGAAAGTGTGTTTCACGAATATGTGGAAAAAATGGCAAGTTAGAATATCGAAGGCCGGAATCATAACTCTCGCTATAATTGTCCGATTTTCAATTTAAGGAACCGAAATTTACGTAATTGCTGTAGCTATCGTTTTACGTAGCTATTTTTTTTTATTTTAGTAGTTTTGAGCCCCTGATAAAGCAATTTTAGTAGTTTTAAGTTCCCGTTTAAAAAACGCCAAAATGACATTTTTTCGACAACTGGCATTTTGTGAAATTGTTTACTTCGAAAAACGGCTACGTGCAACGAGAACTAAATTAATATCAATTTTAAAGCATTTTTATTTTTCAGATCAATCATTGTCAAGTTATCGATCGGGCTGTTGGGCCACATTTTTTACACAGACTCTATTATACCCCACGAACGCTGTTAATTTTCAATTTTTTTAAATAAAAATTTCCTCGAATTAATTTCAACGTATGCTCAATGACACACCATTTTTCAAATCCCAAAAATGATCTTGTAGACAAAAAAAATCGGGAAAAACGACCTTTTTTGACCTGTCACAGTGACGTCCTCCTTTGACCCAACAAACTCACTGCTCTTCGCACACACCTTTGGGGCGAAATTAAATCGGTTTTCATCCACTTACTCGAGGGTTCTTCCACTGTTGAAATTTTCTTCTTCGCCTGCTGAAAATGTTAGCGTACGGAAAAAAAAAGTTTCTTCGTTACTCGGCGTTGAGAGTCTGCCACTGCGCACTTGGCAAATGTCATTGGTGTCATGTTGAGGGATCGCGACAGTCACCTCCCTCAGGGCAGATGCACCAGCTCCGCTTACTTATGTACAGGTTATCACTATTTTCGCTCGATTCATCTCTCTCGCTCTATTTACCTCTCGTCGGCGTTTCCGTAGATCGGCAACTCGAAAATTCATACAAATTTACAAAAAGATCGACGCTCCATATTTATCCTGCCGGATCCTAGAAAGCCGCCCAATTAATTACTCATATGCGATCAATTTTTATTCACCACAAAATCAATCAACACCGCCTCCAACGACTCAACCAACGCACAAATTTCCCACTCGAGTAACTGATCCAACATTTCATTTCTGTAATCAAAACAATGTCAAGCGAATCACCAATAATAATAATAATAATAATAATAATAATCACGATAACAATAATCATTTCTCCGTGTAACGTATCCATGACCCTTTTGCTAAGCTTCGCTCGTCTAATTTTTTCACACACCCTTGCGCGCACACTTTCACCGGGATTCTTATATAAACATAGAAACATACAAACACACATTTGGATTTCTGATTTGGTTTCCGTCCTCCCCTCTCGATAAAATTAATGTTTTACTTTTTTTTGCCGTTCGTCTAAGACGACCCCTCGCGTTATTCTTTTCTAACAATATCCCGAAATTTCATAAGCACTGCGTCATAAGATCCTTGCTCACTTTTTCTTTCATCCTCTTGTTATTTTTTTAAAATCATTTATTGGCTTATCGTAATGTCTCGTTGACTGAATACAATGCGTTTCGTTTTTTTTTTTCGTTTTCTTCTGGATTCCTTACCACGAAGAAAATTTCTCGTTTTATAATTCATTCCACAAGTATCACGATCAGGTATAAAGTTTTATTCACTCACTCGCTTCTGTCACCATCTCATTATACATACAAATATGTGTGGGTATACGTATACACACAGGGTGTCCCTCTTATCTGCCACCCGAAATAACTCGGTAATTATCGACGTCACAAAAAAATGTTCCAGACAAAAGTTGCACGGTGTGAAGTAGGCCATCAAATGCGACCATTTTTTTTTATTTATTTTGGTGGAGGCGCACAGTGATGGTCACCTTCACTTTTTAAAATGGAAAGGTACATTTTTTTCAACCATCTTGTGGACCACCTCAAGCCGCATAAAGGAAGCCAAAGTCGTTCAAGGTCATTCAAGGTCAGTATCGATGATACAAATCTAAATATCTCGGATCACTACCAAATATTTGGTAGTGATCCGAGATATATAGATTTGTATTTCATTTCAATAGGTGACCTTGAATGACCTTGAACGACTTTGATCCCCTAATGTTTTTACGCGGCTTGAGGTGAACTTTTCAACCAGATGGTTGAAAAAAAGTACCATTTCATTGAAAAAGGTGGAGGTGACCTACACTCTGCGTCAGCGCCTTCGAAGAAATAAAAAAAAATTGGTCGCTTTTGATGGTCCACTTCACACCGTACAACTTTCGTCTGGAACATTTTTTCACGACGTCGATAATAACCGAGTTATTTCGGGTGGCAAAGATAAGAAGGACACCCTGTATAAATGTATATACACATGTATATATACATATTCTCAGGCGAAGCACTTTTTATTGCAATTTTTTTTTTCGTTTTTCCGCTCTTTGTGTACGTGTGTCTGTGTGTTTATGTGTGTGTGTATTTTTTTTCAACGAAGCACTTATTTTGTTATGCCGGGGCTGTTTTTTTTAGTTTGTCTCTGTTTTTCCTATTACTCTTATGCGATTGGTTTTGTTCTAGACTTTTTTGCGTTTTCGCGTGTCTTATTTTATTTTTTTGATCATCGAGGATGCTCGTCGACTTTTTTTTTCATTGTATCGAGCGCTTGGTGGCAAACTTGATGGCGTTGCGGTGAACCGATTAATCGTTATCGTATGTATCACAATTATTATTTGTATTGCATAATAATAATGATAATAATAATGATGATGATGACGATGACGATCATAACGATGACATTGTAAAATAGCCGATCAGTGAAGTGTTTTTGGAACGATTGCAGTCGTGGCACGAGGTGTGAGAGCTCCCAGACGAACAGACATTTTTCTTCGTTATTTTTAGCAACAATAATCATGATGACTATGACAATAATAACAGTAGTAATAGAAAAAGTATTCTTGCAGTGCCTTCGTCGATATTTCTCGAGATTGTTGCGTTCCGAGCGTCGTCACGAGTATTTTCTCCCGCGGGGGACCAGTTTATTAATTGTTTTCTTTTTTTATGGAGAGGGGAACGAGAAAATGAGCGTAAAGTGGGAGGAGAATTTTGCACTAAGGCAGCATTGATGTCCAGAAAATTGAAATAACCGTTTTTCATTTTTATTTTAATCTATTATCCTATGGACCTTTCTGAATACGTATGTGGTAACCGTTTAAGGGGGGAGATACCTTTAGGCGAGGAAAAAAATTGCTGCTTTTCGTGATTTTTCTTTCAAAGGAAAGATTACTTCACCATTTGTTAGGCTGAGGTGTAGCACGGTCGTCTAAACTGTATTTTCAAAACTGGCATGACGATAGGAAAAAAACTAATCGACCGATTCTGATGAAATTTGGTATAAATCTTTCTAACCTTATTGTCTAAAACATGATCCTTAATGTTTTTAGATATAATAAAAAGTATTCTTTTAAATGCGAATTGAAGCAATTTTTTTCGGAAAATTCAATCTTTTTGTTTAAAAGCGTACCATTTAATCGATTTTAAACATTTCTCACTTTTTATTGGTTCACATTCTGCATATCAGTGTTGATGAAAGAAATATCTTCATTGGTATTTTTTCAGACATATCCCGCTGACGCTACCTGGCACGGCGTCTGGCAAACCCCGCCACAACCCGTTTAGAAGACCGTGCCATACCTCTGCAATTTTAAAAGATTAATTAAAAAAAAAAGACTACCATGTAACCGCCAAAAGTAGTAATAAAACATACCTTGACAAGAAAAAGTTGCGAGGTCGATGTCTCCGATTTCGATTAAATTTGGCATGCTTGTAGAATGGGTAAAAATAGGCGACACGTATCTTTTATATCAGCGGAACCCGATTTTTAAGGGTTGAAACGCACCCTCGAAAATTGGGGTGTTTTTCGTTGATAACGTTTTAACGGTACAAGATATGAAAAAAATTCAAATTGCAACAATGTTTATTTTTTCGTGTACTATACATTGGAGATGAGAAAAATTTAACGTTGTCGACAAAAAACTAAAAACACCCCTATTTTCGAGAGTGCGTTTCACCCCTTAAAAATCGAGTTCCGCAGATATAAAAAAATACGTGTCGCCTATTTTTTTCCATTCTACAAGCATGCTAAATTTGATCGAAATCGAATAGATCGACAACGCAACCTTTCCTTTCAGTCTCAAAAATGGCGAAGAAATCTTTCCTCAAAAAAAAATCATGGAAATCAGGCATTTTTTCTTCACCTAAAGGTATCTCCCCCCTTCAAAAAACCTACACAAGTACATGATAATAAATTACATTTTTTTTCAATTTGCACCTATGCCTGAAAGCTCAATAAATGTGCATTATTTTTTCAGTCATTCCGTCAAAAAAATCATCATCAAAACAGCGCTCTAGACGACAATACTGCCTTAAGGGCGCTCGACACAGCGTCGAAACCGGACAACGATGTTCTCGGAGATCAGCCCACCAACGAGGGCTCGTTGTAACGTGCAAAAGATACGTTTTCTCTCGGGGGTCTTTAAAAATGTCGTTTCTCGGCTCGAACGACTCTCCCAAGCTCAGATATGTTTTATGATTCGTCGCACGTTATTACGTCGTATATTCGATTGTACGAAACGTTTGAGCAAAATGGTTTATCCGAGTTTTTACTTCATATGGTGGAAATGCGCGGCGAGAATTCTGGAATTCTTGGTCGCGAAGGAATAGAAGGAAGGGGGGTGGGAAAGCTCGCGAATGATGCGTGCCCTTTTTGCCTTCTGAAAGCTCGACGCGACTGACGGGGACCCGAGTGCTAGTACATTTAGTGTGAAAAGAAAGAAAGTAAGAGAGAGAGAGGGAGAGGGAGAGAGAGAGAGAGAGAGAGAGAGAGAGAGAGAGAGAGATCAAACGGCGGTGTGTTCCAAAGCCTGAGCGTTTGTCGATCGTTCTTGGTGGCAGGAAAGAAAATTGTTTAAAATAAGAAAGAAAAAAGGATGACCGAGTCTTTTATTCTTCCCTTGGGTCGAATGAAAGTTCAGCTTTCCTCTTTTTTCTACGCTTCTCCCTCTCTCTCTCTCTCTCTCTCTCTCTCTCTCTTTCTCTCTCTCTCTTCCCCTCCTTCGCCCATCTACACAAAGAAATATCCGATTGAAAAATTTCCGTCGGTTCTCCATGCGCCCCCATACAACGTTATACCTCGCCGGCTCTGATCAATGGCGCGGGAGAAAATGCCGCGACCCTCGGCACCGCATCGCCGATACACGTGTACGTACACACCAATACAATTTTTCGTCGGCGCGTCCACGGCGAGCACTTCAATCTTTTCCTTTCGTTCCGGTTTTGTTTAAAGAGGCATAATTAACGAAATGTTGCCATTTGATTTAAATTTGTACATTTAATTCTTTGTCATATACTGAATGCAGCCTCCAAATATTTTTATCGATTCACCCTTTCCACACCCTTTCTATAAAATTTACAATAGAAAAAACACTTTTTAACGCTTCCTTGTCACACTGGGTCATTTTGACCCTGAGGAATTTGAAATAAAATTATCACTTGCCCAAAATTGAAAGTTTTCAAATTTTTTTTACAATTCAATTTTATATTTTCCGTATTTTAATTATGCATATATATTAAGAAGTGTTTAAAGGGTATCCTGGATTTTTTTCAATAAAAACAATAGATAGTAATGAAGCACTATCAGGGTCAAATTGACCTAGTGTGTCAACGCCGTGGCCAAATACAAGTGCGTCAAGTATGGGTTAACATAGGGAGTGCCTGCGCTCATCGCTGAATGGCAGTTTTACGCACGAAATAGTGTGAAAGAATGTTTGAAATGTTATGAAATATGTCAAATCACTCAGTACATTCATTATGACACTGATGACGAAATTGCCATAATGTACTGAGTGATTTGACAGTTTTTCATAACATTTTAAAGACCTGTTCATGTCGATGACAAATTTGATTTTTTAAACATAATTTGCATCCTTAAAGTGTCTAGAACCCGTGGGTGAAAGGATATTTTCATATCTGAAGTATTTTAAAATGTACAGCCTGTTGAGCGGAACCGTCCCCCGGCTGGAAAACAGGTAGCTGAGGTGCTCGGAGCGTTTTTTCGGAAATATCATTTTTCCGCGCGCGCTACTCTCCACAGCTGCAACGAATGAACCGATTCATATGAATCTATGTGCAATTGAAAGGAAATTCAATTTGCGGAACGATCAGGAAGCGATTTTTGCCAAAAATTGATTTAGAAATATTCTTTTCGTCCGTTGAAGCGAAAAAACGGGGCCGAAAATTGGGTTATTTTCAAACGGCTACCATTTTGTTATCGAGGGGTTTTTCAGAAAACGAAAAACGATAAGGCACCGAAATTTAGTCTAGTTTGATCATTTTCAACCCGTTGGAATCTGGAATGGCCATTTTGGATTTTTCCAATAAATAAAATTGCAATTTACTTTCCATTGATAAAAAAATAAAATACCTTGAAACACATTTGCAAAAGTATTTACTTTATGTAAAAAAAATCCCGATGCGCATGCATTTTTCATGTCTTTCGACGGTAATCTGTCCTTAAGGGGTAACACCACTAGAATTTTCAAAAAATGATGTCTTTTTTTTTCAAATTTGCTTAAGAGATGCTTTGGACCATCCAGAATTAGGGAAAAAAGTTTGGTACCCCTAAAAAAATGGTCCGCAGGCCCGTGTGGGTCTGCGGTAGCAGTATCTGGCCCGAGTGCGAGACGTCGACCGTTTTTCTCGTAACATAATTTTCCAAAACGGCACGCAGCATAATTCCAACAATTTTCCTTCTATTCACTCCAAATTTGAAGTACATCTTCGAAATAACATTCCGAACAGAAATGCGTACGAGATTTTCCATAAGTTATTTATAACATTAGTTATTAACAAAAGATTGCCTTTTTTCTGTCGAAAATTGAGTTTTTACTTTAAGGCGGGATATACATTTACAACGATCAAAAAATCGATTTCTTTTTTTTTTCTCTAAACGATAGAACTATATATGTAGAATATTTTCTCAAAGTTTCCAAGCGAAATACGATAAAATTCAAACGTTACCGCCCGTCAACACTGTGCCTCACCGCTCGGATTCGGAGCGAGCGTGAACTTCAAACGCGTTTTTCTTAAAATTGCATTATCGAAATTCGCGTGCAGGATTACTCAAAAACTATTAAGCCGATTGAGTTGAAACTTGGTAGAAATATTGATAATGTTGGTACCTTCTATTTGTCGAGAATTGTTTTTGAAAAATTGGAAAAAAAACAACTTTTTTAATCCACATTTTACAGAAATGTTGCGTGAAGTATTGATTTTTTTATGTAAATGCGTGCCATTTTCTTAAATTTGAATTTTCTTCATTTTAATTACCGTCACATAGAAACTATACATGTTCGAACTGAAAAACTGTTTGAACTTTTTGGCAAATCAAAGTCTATGGGAAGCCACGCACGCCAGCCCGCAACTCTCGCGGCGATCTTGCTGTAACACTCTGCCACAGCTCCGTCATTTTGATGATGAATTAAATGAAAAAAAAATTGTTTTGTATACTTAAATGTACTATTAAAGTATACCTAAAGTTTGATAATTGTAGAATAATTATTTCTTAGTTTAAAAAATCCCTCAATATTGCTTATTTTTTTCCTGTCCAAATGTGTATTCCGCCTTAAATGCTTGCCTATTACACAAAAAGTCATGTTTTCAAAATTCCCTACGTATTTCTCTAGCTATACTCACGTAAATTAATAGAATCTTTGAATTTTTTTTTTCCCAAATTCAAATTTGCGTCAGTTATACTGCGTGCCGTATAAAATTCAACATGCCTCGCGAGAATGGCTCCAGCGTCATTTGTATAATTTTTCAATATCATTTTTTTTGTTCACTCGAAGATATCACTCACATCCTCGAATTTTATCATCCTCTTACTTGTCCTTCCACCCAAAAAAAATCGCCAAAAATCCCTTAATTTTAGACGTTTAAAGTGGTGTAAGCCCTCAAACATTTTTCCACACTATTTCGCGCGTAGAACTGCCATTCAGCGATGAGCTTAGGCATCTCCCTATGTTAAGGGGTTACCCCCACTTGCGATTTTGAAAAAATTGATTTTTTTTATTGCATTTTTTTGAAGTGTAAGTATCCGGGCCCATACTTCTGTATGGGCCCGGAATAGATGACTCTATGTAAGTTTACAAAAAAAAATATTTTCTTCGTGTAAACTAAAATTGAAACTTTAAACGCGTTTTTCTCAAAATGGCATTTCTGAAGTCGGTGACCAAGATTACTCGAACACTAATGAACCGATCTTCTTGAAATTTTGCAGGCTTATTTAATACATAAAAATGTAGTCTTTAATCGTTCGATTTTTTTTCGAAAAAAATGGCCGTTTTTTAGCCAAAAAACGGCCGTTTTTTTTTTCGTTAAAATCGAACCATTAACTTTGACTGTCCGCCATTTTGTGAAAAATGAATATTTTTTAAAATCCTTCGATTAAAGACTAGTTTATACTTATATTTGACTAAATCCATCCGCATTTTTTTTTCAGATGATCCACTTCGCCGCAATGTTGATCACCGCAAACCGTGTATATAAAAACATTATTTCATTGACGGCCATTTGCCACTAAACAATGTAATATTTTTCAATAAAAAAATTACTGAAAGTTCTTCAAGATGTGTTCTTTAAGATGGTATATTGATCGATTAAAAAAGTTTTGTAGTTTTCTTTAAAAAAATTCATGAAAAAGGCCTTTTTTGTGCTACAAGTGGGGGTAACGCCTTAAAAATGATTTTCTCAATTTTTAGCTTTATACAAACGGTGTAGACGATCGATTTAAAATTTGGAGGGTGCATCCAGTATATGACGAATATCTAACTATACAAATTTCCATCAAACGGCAATGCTGCTGACGCTTGCATCGTTGGAATGCAATGGAAATTCTTTTTTGTTACCTTTCTCGACATTTTGACTGTTCTCCAAAATATTTCTCGACAGAGTTAAGTTTTAGGACTCTAATGAGTGACTTAAAAAAAGTTTCCCGCATCTTCCGTGTGCCAACAAAAAAAAAATGTCAACGAGGAAAAACAACATTTCGTTGCATTCCAACGATGCAAACTTCAATATCATCAAACGGCAGCATTTCGCCAATTGTCCCGAACCTCCTTAAACGTCCGATCACAACGATTTTTTTTTGTCACGCGAACGCGCTATTGAACGGACAAAATGAATGAAGACTTAACAAATTTATATCCGTTTTATAATCACAGTCGATGTAGAAGGTATTATTTGCACACGTGAGTGCGCGCGGTGTTCGTTAGTCTCGTTTCTTACATTTTTTAAAACATTCTTTCCTAATTAGGTATACGTTGCTTGCAAAGTCTTCCCCGCTTGTCTCCGTCCCGTAGGGCCAACCGAAAAAATCGCGTTCGAAGGAACTTCCGGAAGTGCCGAATATCCGGTGGCCCTTCGGGCTCTTAAAATCGCCGTGGGAGAATTTATACGCAGAGACGACGCGACAGTTCGCCGATGAATCCTCGCGGATTATAATTTTTTAAAATAATTTAAAAAAATCGATAAACCGGAAGTAGAACGAATCGTAGAGCGTCAGAACTCACCCTCGATGTGAAAAATCGTCACGTTTTCGCGCGTGAAACTTTCTCGTAGAATCGTCGTGTGTCACATTCCGGCGAATAGTCTCGAAACGATTGCACAATTTTCGTCGTAATATCGACAATTTACCGATTGTAATAACAAATATTCACTGTTTCGTCGGCGAGCACTCGTGTCACTGTGGAGTTCGATCTCGTTGAGCCGGAACAATTGGAAGAACGAGCACTCTCGATATAGCGTCTGGGAGGCGCGAAACGCTAAAGGGCAATCGATTTCACTCGTCCCCACGTTTCGTCTCTCGATCGCTCGTTGATGACGACTCTTAGGCCATTCGCGACGAAATCCGCGACGTCTTTCCTCGTCACTGAATTTTTTTGCTCTCACGCGGCCTCGCGAGGCCCGCCGGGCCGCGGCAAAGGTCCGTGTGATTACGCGCTGCCGGTAACGACGACGTCGATGACGGGGCTAGGCGATGCGCTGCGGCGACATTGATAGAAGCGGCACGCTTGCAGGGCCTTCCCCGTCGAGCGAGCGTCATACGGGCGTCTCGAATGTCACCTGTTGACAACGAAATATTTGTCGTTGATCACGACGACGTCACGAATTGGTGAATATTTGAAAAATTAATGAACAAGTTTGGTTTTTTCATCTGTATTTAAAAAAAAATTTAAAGGGACTCGGTAGGTCATTGAACGTGGTGCATAAATTTTGTTTAACACGATTTGGGGATGATTCAAGAACATATTTTGAATCTAATATTTGATTGATATTATAATAATTAATGTTATTGATAAATAACATGATAATTCATTGTCATATAAGAATCATTTTATGAGGATATATATATGGATTTATTATTATTATTATTATTATTCTATATATATATTTATTTATTTATTTATTGTGAGTATTCAATTACCAGATTATAATATCAAAATAAATTTAAATTGCGAAGTTTTTTTGCAACTAAAAAATCTGAAGAATAAATAAAACACTAGTAAATGATTATCGAATTCTACACCTTATCTGTATCCTACAATATTAAAATAAAACAAATAAAAAAGATAAGCATCAGCTTATTATAATATAAATATATATTCATTGTGAGTTTTCCATTACCATTCCATTATTAGTTAATATTATTAATGAATAAGATGATAATCATGGAATAATCGTTTTATGAGGATAAATTTATCGATTGATTGCAATATAAATATATATTGATTGCGAGTATTCAATTACCAGATTATAACATTAAAATAAAAAATGATGAAGAATAAATAAGACACTAGAAAATGATTATTAAATATTTAATTTCGTCACCATTGTCTTTGTTTCTAGCCAAACGTAAAAATTACTTGTCACCAGAGAATAATTATTAAATATGACACATGACATTTTTATCCTACTATTTTTATTTCCTGCCCCCGTAATTTTATTTTTCGCTAACATCCTGTACTATTAAATGACAAAGTATTGCATCGTAATCAATAATTGTAACCAAGAAGAGTAGTTGTATGTTTCATCTTGAAATTGTGCCTGAGGATTTTAATAAAGATCTCGACGTGGAAAAGAATCATCGAGGCAACCGAATAAAGTTCCTTCGAACTAATAAAGCACGCAGACTCAAATTAACTTGTATCGGATTCGTCTCACATTATCAATCTTCGTGACAGTGATTTATATCACAATCTGTGCTTGGGAAGATATAAAAATACTTGTTCAGCCCCCTTCGATGATTAATTAGATATGTAATTAATTAACAAAGTGAAGGTTGTAAAGTGGAATAAAACTAAGATTGATTCTACCTTATATAAAATCTGATAAAAATCTTTAACAGATACCTATTTTTATATAGAATTACCTTAAAAAATGTGGAGCTTATTTCGAAAAGGACTATTTTCCCAATTTCACGGGTTACATCTACCTAGGTGGGTAAAAAAATTGCGTTAAAAAAAATTATCCAATAGTATCAGCTTTTATCTACATTCCCTGAAAATTTCATTAAAATATTCCTAAAATTGAATTAGCTGCAGCTTCTCACAGTCGGCTAGGCGAGCGGTAGCAGCACCATACTTCGAACTTTAAACGCGTTTTTCTCGAAACACTGTTCTCAAAGTCGGTGGACATGATATCTCGAGAACCACTTGATGAATTGGTTCCAAATTTACAGAAGATACGACGAGAAACATTTAAAGGTCGTTGACGATCCCACTTATTTAAAACCGATATTCATTTTTCAATAGTTACGTAAAAATAACGACGCTGTTCATAAATGTTATATGCTTGAGTTTTAATTCGTCGCCACGTAGTTAAAAAAATTATTTCTAAAAATTGACGATCGTCAACGACTCGTCTTTATTGTTAACTTAAATAATCCTTTTGGTTTTTAGATTTCGTATGGACCGTTCAAGCTAGATAGTGTCCACCGCCAAACATCGAGAAAAAGATGTTATCAGCCGCGGCCATGTTTTGGTTGTTTTTCTATATTTTTCGGTGATTTTTTTAAGGCTCTCAATATATGTACCTTTGTGTTTAAAAAATTCGTTTCATTTTCACCAACCGTTTTCTAGAAAACGGTTCGGAATTTGGCAATTTTATTCGCGCCTCAAGGTCGGAGCAAAAGATCTTCATTTTCAAATAAGGGTGGCTCAAAATGACCTGACATTTTAAATTGCGCGCCATGTTTTTTTGTGGCGAACATAGCGTACTGATCTTTGACAATTGACATCCGGAAGTATTGAGGTTTAGTCATGGAGAATTACACGATCGAGCAACGCATAGAAATTGTTATTTGCTGCATTGTTGCTGCATAGTTATTGAAGATCGTGCGATTTGACGCCATTGGACCTCTTTCTTTCGAGTTTTCTGAAAGGAAAAGTGTATGCCAATGATTCACAGACCATTCCGGAGCTCCAGGCAGCAATTAGATGCACCATTAAGGGGACTTCTCACTTTAGACGCTAAAAAAAGGCTATTTTCATCAATTTTTTTGATAGGTTTATATTTTAGATATCGATATAAAAGTTGTTACACTTAATAAATACACTTTCGAAATACATTTAAAAAATGTTATTCATTTAAGTCACTATTTATAGACCAAAATGGTAGTTGAAAAATCTCCTCAAAAATTGTATGTCTGCGCTGTTGATGAAATCTTGGAGATGGATCATCCGAAAAAAAAATCAAACGGTTTTAGATTTAGTATGTTAATGGCTATAGCTCATATCATACGGTTTTTGATATATGCAAAAATAACAAAATGGCGGACATTTTTCGAAAAAAAAAAACAAAAAAACGTGTTTTTTCACCGTTTTTGGCAAAAAAAATAGTAAATTTCAAAATTTAAAAAAATCCTTGATATGCGCTATAGCTATAGTTGTAAAGAATATATGGTTAAAATTTCATAAGGATCGGTTCAGTAGTTTCGAAGATTTTATCAACAAGCCGTCGAAAAACGTAGTTTTGAGAAAAACGCGTTTAAAGTTTGGGTTACCCAAATACATAAGAAACATTTTTTTATGTACTTCGAAAGGTTATTTATTAAGTGTAACAACTTTTATATCAATATATATAACATAAACCTGTCAATTAAATTCACGAAAATAGTTTTTTTGTAGTGTCTAAAGTATGAAGACCCCTTAATGAAATTAGTCCGCAACTATACCGAAATGTTATTGAAAATTCCGTCAAAAGATTGAACGCTTGCAAACAGGGACAAGGCGGCCATTTCTATTAAAATAAAAAAAACGTACTTTTCAAATAAATAATAAGTTTTATTAACAAATTAAAATGTCAGCTCATTTTGAGACAGCCTCTAGAATAACCTAGCAAAAAAAGGTATCGAGCGTATTTCCAAAAGTGTTACACTTCCAAAAGTGTTGTTACACTTAATAAATACACTTTCGAAATACATTTAAAAAATGTTATTCATTTAAGTCACTATTTATAGACAAAAATGGTAGTTAAAACATTTCCTAAAAAATTGTAGGTCTGCGCTGTTGATGAAATCTTGGAGATGGATCATCCGAAACAAAAAGAATCAAACGATTTTAGATTTAGTATGTTAATGGCTATAGCTCATATCATACGGTTTTTGATATATGCAAAAATAACAAAATGGCGGACATTTTTCTAAAAAAAAAAAAAAAAAAAAAAACGTGGTTTTTCACCGTTTTTGGCAAAAAAATAGTAAATATCAAAATTTAAAAAAATCCTTGATATGCGCTATAGCTATAGTTGTAAAGAATATATGGTTAAAATTTCATAAGGATCGGTTCAGTAGTTTCGAAGACTTTATCAACAAGCCGTCGAAAAACGTAGTTTTGAGAAAAACGCGTTTAAAGTTTGGGTTACCCAAATACATAAGAAACATTTTTTTTATGTACTTCGAAAGTGTATTTATTAAGTGTAACAACTTTTATATCAATACATATAACATAAACCTATTAATTGAATTCACGAAAATAGTTTTTTTAGTGTCTAAAGTATGAAGACCCCTTAATAAAATTAGTCCGCAACTATACCGAAATGTTATTGAAAATTCCGTCAAAAGATTGAACGTTTGCAAACAGGGACAAGGCGGCCATTTCTATTAAAATAAAAAAAAACGTACTTTTCAAATAAATAATAAGTTTTATTAACAAATTAAAATATCAGCTCATTTTGAGACAGCCTCTAGAACCACCTAGCAAAAAAAAGGTATCGAGCGTATTTCCAAAAGGACCATTTTCCCAACTCAACTCTGTAAATTCGAACCTCTACCACGGAGTTTGATATCGCGGAAAGATATTGCCAATAACGAGATAGCATCATTCGTCGCCGGGGCAAGGCTCAGCGCTGCTTTTAACCCAAAAAACGGCGGGTGAATCCTTTGTTGCATCGTGACCGAGGGTTTGCCCGCGTTTGGTAGAGGAGGAAGAGGGCTCGACTCTTTTGTAACAAAGTGAAACATAATATGGAAGACGCGCGATGTTCAAAGCTGAGCAAAGTTGTAGCGGAGCTCCCCTGCTCTTATCGTGACCACACAGTTACATGTAGCGTCGCGCGGCTGGATAAAATCTCACGATTTGGTGATTGGCCGGTCGAAAAAGTCGTTCGAAGCGTCCGATAAAGCGAAGAATGCCAATAATCGTCCAGGGTCTGTATACTCGTGTGTGCCAATCGCCGAAGCCCTCGCACGAGCGTACACTCCCTTGAGGGGTAACGTAGAAGGGCTACTCGTCGCGAAGGGTCGGCGAACTGCGACAGCGAAACCCTCGACCCTAGACGACGAAAGGCTGTCACGAGCAACCTCGACCCAACTCTCACACAACGACGGGAACTCGAGTTCTGCGTTTATCTCGCACTTCGGCCTACCTACCGACCCTTCAGCCTTTCCTCACCTTCTTGAGAATCCTCTCTAGGGGTTGTTTTTCTGCTGACGGACGCCGAAAAAAAAACAATATTCGAGGCTCTAAAACCGGCTCTCTCGTAAAAATATCGAGTGTACGGCCATTTTATCTTCTCGGTCATCTTACGTTTTTTGTCCTCCTTGATATTTGCCCGGGAGAGTGCTATCGCACTTACGACTCGCGAAGACTCGAGCCTCTGTATCTAATTATCGTTTGTTTGGAAACTTTGCGAATCTCACATCGGAAAGTAGCCTTCTTGAGAGTCACTTGGCCAACGTGAACCCTTGACGGGACCATTTTTTAATTGAATTAAAATGCACCCCAATGGCACATTTTTTTTCACCGGCAGAGGGCACTTGGTCAGCAGAAATTCTTACAGTTCCGACGAACAATACTCAAATGTACGCCTTCGATTTTGTTGGAATTCATATTTGTGATGAAGCATTGAAAACTATTAGACACGTTTTTTTAACGGTGGAAAACGGGTTTAAGGGGGGAAACCACCCCTTAAAGTGTCAACCCTTAATTTAATTTATTTTCGATACTTCTATTGTGGATTTTTTCATCGCGCTACATTGGAAGCATTTTGGTTCTTGTTTCATTCAGATCGGTGGACTGCTTGTGGGTGACACTGCAAAATCACCCCTCGACACGTCTTTCTACGAGGGGTGGTTTCCCCATGTAAAGTCGTTTTTGTGCCGATAAAAAAATTCGTGTATAATAATTTTCAATGCGTTATCACATATATGAGTTTCAACAAAATTGGAGGCGGACACCCAAGTGATGTTCCTTGTCCGTGGAGCAATTCTCTTGTAAATACATATTTTAGTGCCTTTTTTACATGGAAAACATCGATAAAAAAAATACCCCATTGAGTAGGGTATCGGATGAGAAATTTTTGAATCCTGCTCAATGCCTCATCCCTCCATTATTGTAAATCTTGCAATTTAAAGTCTGAAATCATTCGGGAAAATATCATTAAGGCCTTAGGCCACAGTAACGGGTATAAAATCATGTGCGAATTTAACAATTTTTTTCGTATGAAAAAGTGATTCACTCCCACAATTAATTACACATCTATTTAGTATGAATATCAAGCTATTAGAAAAAATTTATATTTTTTTTATGTACAAAATGGCCGATTACTCGAAATTTCTCGAAACAGTTTTTTTTCCAATTGGCGTAACAAATAACTTCAACAATTTTCACTCGATTTACTTCAAATTTAAAAGTTATGTTCCTAATTGCATTTCGCAGAGAAGTACGCACGGAATTTCTGATTAATCGAAAACTTTTCATTTTATGAGCAGTTTGTGAGCAGTTATAACGAAATTTTTCACTGAAAATTAATTTCTTAAGTTTAAATACCTACAACTTTTGAATAAAACAATATTTTTTAAATTCCGTACGTACTTCTCTAGGTATTCTAATGTAGATTAACGAGAATATTTGTTTTTTGTTCTAGGTAAAAAATTGTGGATGCTAAATGTCACGCCGCGGAGCGCCTAAAAAAAAGATAACAAAATAGAATATTAGTAGGCGGCCATTTTGTACATCGAAAAAAAAAACATATTTTCCAACAGCTTGATATTCGTACTAAATAGATGTGTAATTAATTTGATAAGTGAATCACATTCTCATATGAAAAAAAAATGGTTAAATTCGCACATGATTTTATACCCGTTACTGTGGCCCAAGGCCTTAAGGGGGGGGGGGATAATTTAAATCACTCGTTCCCAAACTTTTTTTATCACGCTATCCTTTATGCAAAAAAATGATAAAAAATACCCCATTGAGTAAGGCGTCATTGAATGATAAATTTACAAATCCTGCTCAATGCCCCACCCCCTATTATTGTAAATCTTCCGATTCAGATACTGAAATCATTCGGGAAAATAGCATTAAGAGGGAGGGGGAGGTAACTTTAAATCAGGGGTTCCCAATTTTTTATCACCCTCCCCTTTCTTAAAAAAAAGACATAGCCGTGCCCCACCCCCTGTATCGCGACGCCTCATTTGGGGTGGAGGGGGGGGGGGGGTGCCCCATACTTTGAAAATCAATACTTAAAATCGCTTCGTTTCGAAAAAAATCTATCTCAATTTTCGACAGTGGTCCATCCGTCATATTTTTGACAATATTCGCGAATTTTGCTGGTCAAAAAAATTACGTAGTTAAAAAAAAAACATTACACGTTTCTGAACGAAATTCGACCGTTACCTGATGAAAAGAAAACCTTCTCTCGTTGATATTTTGGTACTTACTTCTCTTGTTGTCTTTTTCGAGCGTTTTCTCTCGAGCTTCGGCGTCTGGGACAGAAGCGTGTAATCGCCCCCTGTGCCACCCCCGCTTCGCTGTCTTGTGACCGGTGTATGAGTGGCAGTTGGGGCGCGCGGAGGTGGCGAAAACGTGACACCCTGCGGCAGCAGGGTATAGCCGAGATTCTGGGACTGCACGAAGGGCGAGCTCGGTGGAAAGTGATTAGCGACCACCGGAGCCCAGTACTGGTGCGAGTACTTCGCCGGTGAACTTCCTGAATTGCCAATCAGAGCGACACCAATGTAAACGTATTAAAAGCCTCACGCCCAGAAGTTATACGGGAACTATCAACCGACCAGATGCCGTCGCGAAAATATTGACGCAGTCACCGTGACGTCCATTGTCCCGTTTTTAAACAAATACGCGTCGGCCATTTTTTGGGCATTTGTTCTCTATGGGTTAAACTTTTTTGTCGGGTACAGTGATCGGGGAATTTGGATTTTTTTAAGGCAGATTCAGGGCGAACATTTATTGCTCAAAATTTCTTGTTGATTTTATCGTTTTGGGTTTGTTCGGCATTTTTATAATGTGGGTTCGTTCGATATTTGGTGGGAACAAAATGGCGGAGTAGAGATTAACATCTGGGACATTGAGGGAATAATTATGACGATCAAAATCGATATCAGATCAGATGCATGTTGAAATATAGAGAACGCGAGTAGGGAAGAGGGGGAACAATTTAAAGGGGCTATACCAGTGTGACACTTTAAAAAATCGATTTTTTTGCCTTTTTCTACAGTTTATACTTTCCAGAATATCATTATCATTTATGTATTTTATATCAATATCATTTTATCTTGCAAAAATCGATAGTTAAATCTTCAAACGCGTTTTCCTGGAAATGAGATTTTTCAAATTTGCTAACATTGTAACTCAAAGAGCAATTATCCGATTGACTTTAAATTGGAACTGAGTACTCTCGAATATATTTACTCTACAATGACATAGGATATTTTTGATTGGATGAAAATTGACGATTTGGCATTGAAAAAAACGACCATTTTATAGGCAAGAAAACAGACATTTTTTTCATAACTACGCTATTTTGTTAGATTTTAATATTTTTCAAAAATCCTATGTCATTGTACAGGAAATACCTTCCAGTTTAATGACATTTTTCCTTTTTCGGTTTCAGCTTCTTAATCGGTCGGAAACATGTCAGCAATGGAGGAACTTTTTTTTTGGCGCCTCCGATGACAGCGCATAAGTCGCTCGGATCTCAATATTTTTCAATAAAAAAATGATGTAATTTAAGTCAAATATAGCCAAATATGTTCTTTATTTTTCGAAACATTTAATTGAGTACTTTTCATCCAAAGAAATCCCGAAAATCGAAAAAGCTGAAGATTCGTGAAATTATAACTTTTCGCAAGTTAAAAAAAATGTGTTAAAAAAACACTTGAACGTGCTATAAAAATAATTTAAAAAGACTTTTTCAACGACTTTTTTAATTCACTTAGAAGAGATTTTCATACTGAAGAAAATAAACGTTGGTTTGATTCAATAGGTCGTTTAGTTTTTTTGCCATCACGCCCGCCAATTTGGAAAAATCGTGAAAATGAAAACTCGAGAAAACGCGCTTCAAAGTTTTCAATAGGAGGAAATATCAATATCAATCGCTTCTCTGCTTTTGGCCTCGTATCTTCGAAAATATTTCCAATTGGCCTCTGTAGCTTTGCAAATATATTCTTGGATACTTTATCTATCGATTTAAGCAATTAAAAAAAAAACGATTTTTCGGACCTTCTAATTCAGGCTCCCGCCTTGCGTCAGTAATAAAAGTGAATTTTTTGCTCACTGTCACTGCGTGGATTGCTGTGCCTTCTTTGCTGCTTCCACGTCGAAGATCTCACCCTACCAGCAGTCTCGGTATTGACGGCATCAACGCTCAGACTCCTCGCGACTCCCTTGTAGGGATTGGATTCGCCGTTCTCGGTGGCAGCCGCGACGCCGGCGAGTTGTTCGTTGAGTGCGTACAGCTTGGACGTGATGTCCTTGCCGATCAGGGTATTGAGGACAATTTTCAGGAGCGGCCTGTGCCTCAGTACCCTCATTAGTCTCATTCTCGTCCAGCATATGTAAGTGCTCGATTCCTCGGCGCGTATCGTCACCTGGAAGACGTCGTCGAGATTCTCGTGGGTGGCTTCCCACTCCGGCGAATCAACGAATTGATAAGACCTTACGTAGTGCAAGTGCGTACCGTCGCACGTTACCTTGAGTCTGCGTCGGACACGAGAAGAAAAAAAAAGCATCGTCACTCCTCGTTCGCAATTGTCATTGTAACATTCAGGGAAAAAAGAGGTTGAGGACGTGTCACATCTTCGTCCATTGATTCGATCAGAACTTCGATAATTCGCGATTCGATAAGAATTCGAAAGAAAAGTTTGAGTATTCAGGATATGGGCGTCCATGGCGACTGATAATACAAAAAAGTTGTTGAGGCGTTGGTTAATGGGTTATGCCTAGTTGTAACAGTCGAAAACAGCTCATTTCTAGGGTTTTTTTTAATTTAGAAAGTCGTAATGTTAAATTTCCACAAAAATGAGGTATTTGAAAAAGTCATGAGTATAAGTATAAGTATAAGTATGAGTATAAGTATAAGTATAAGTATAAGTATAAGTATAAGTATAAGTATAAGTATGAGTATGAGTATGAGTATAAGTATAAGTAATAAGTATAAGAAGATTAATTTTTTTGTGTAAAAATATTTAATTATAATCGATTTACAGCCGACGTCCAGCAAGCACCTCTCGAAAACGTATTTTGCGGTGGGCAATGCCCTTTTGAACCACGTTATCTGATATAATAAAATTAAATAGATTTCGTTAGTATATTAGTTTATTCTGTGACTAACTTTCCGCCAGCGGCTTCGATCGTGTAGAATGCTCCTTAATGAAATGGGCTTCTGAAATGTTTTATTCAGGAACACGTAGAATTGTGTTGAAGGCCATC
The DNA here is from genome assembly GCA_944452715.1 of Ophion slaviceki. Taxonomy (NCBI): domain Eukaryota; kingdom Metazoa; phylum Arthropoda; class Insecta; order Hymenoptera; family Ichneumonidae; genus Ophion; species Ophion slaviceki. The sequence goes on from OX101791.1 coordinate 30,820,881, forward strand.
AATATTAAATTTCAAGCAAATCTGAACAAATATTTCTTTTACCATACAAACTTTGCTACCCCTTTTTCCCCTTGAGGATTGAATTTTCAAAAACGCTGAAATTTCATTCAGTGTGTCTAGAAGCTGTAATGCAAAGTTTCAAGTAAATTTGACCCGCTTTTTTTATTTTCCGTACAAACTTTGCCACCCCCTTTCGTTTAGGGGTTGAATTTTCTAAAACATTGATATACATATTTCATTAATTGTGTCAAGAAGCACAAATACCAAATTTCACGTAAATGCGACCAGGTTTTTGAAATGTTCATACAAACTTTACCACCCCTTTTTCCCCCTTAAGGGTTGAATTGCGAAAAATCTCTTCTCAGTGGGTGCTTACGTCACGAAAGCCACCTACTGTTCGAATTTCATGTAATTAGCTTCAGCGGTTTTGGCTCGGCGTTGATGAATCAGCCAGCACGTGGTCTTATATATATATATATATATATATATATATATATATATATATATATATATATATAGATTAATCAAGGGAATTCCCAAAATATGTAATGTAAAAAAATGGCGCGTGCTCAAAGTGAGTCTTGATTTTCGCTTAAAAAATTGTCATTTTTCGTTCATCAAATCGAAAGTATACATCGGTAAAGAAAATCCTTCCATCAAATACTATATTTTTACATCTAGAATACGCCATAAAAAATTTAGAAAGATCGATGCCGAAATTTTTTAGATATTCCTTTTTATTTATCCAATATAAAAAAATCAAACAGATTTCGTTAGTATATTAGTATATCCTATGATTAATCAAAAGAATTTCCGAAATATCAAATTAAAAAAAAAATATCGCGTGTCTTAATTTTTGCGAAAAAACGGACATTTTCCGTTCATCAAATCGAAAGTATACACCGAGAAAAAAATCCTTCGATCAAATACTACATTTCTACATTTAGAAAAAGCCCTAAAAATTCAGAAACATCGATGCAGCAGTTTTTGAGATATTTTGCTTACCGGCCCTAAAAACGTACTTTCGAAAAAAAAGCGTTCAAAATTTCAAACGACGATTCTATAAATCTGTCAATTTCGATCCTCTCACCTAAAAATATTCAGGGAACATTTATAAGACGTTATACTGTCGAAATAAATTGGTTTTGATAAGAGTAATTTTTCGACTTTTACAACAATAAGAGTAATTTTGTTAATAAGATAAGAGTAATTTTCGACTTTTACAACATAACCCCTTAAAGCGCTCGTGCCTCCAAAAGCGAATTTTTTTTTTTTTTTTCCAGGAGCGAGGCATTACCGAGATATTTCGGCAAACGCGCAAGCACAAGCGACGAGAATTAATCCGACTAACTTGCCACGCAGTAGTATGGACAGCCTTTCGTCAGCCGGCGTGACACCCTCGGTCGCGTAAGTTTGTCCAGGATCGAGCTTCAATATCCTCGCCTCCTTGGCGAGCTCTTGGAAGTGCTTCTTGCTGACCCGATAAGGCTTGAACAGCTTGAGATAGAGTTCGGCCAGCTCGGGACTGAGCGCCGGTGGCAAAAAACGACAGGCGAGTATCAGCGAGTGGATGCCGTTGAGTAGACCCAACGCGAGACACCAGAGCATCGCGTCGAGGGCGCAAATCGTTATGCCCGCCCAGAGTGCGGCGAGCATGAAACCCGCCGTCAGGAAAGTGCGCAGCGCGAGTACCGAGGCCTTGAACGACCTTGGCACGAGAAAGGCGGCGGCGAAGAAGAGATTGGCTGCCTGAGTCAAGTGCGAGAACGAAAAGGACAAATTGCATTATCGTTGATTACTTTTTTTTCTTTCCTCTTCATTATGAGACCGCAGCAGCCGCTGAATCAGAACGGGCGAGACAACGGTAGACGCGTCCTTGAAGAGAGTCGAACTTTTATTGGACGCAGGTAATGTCGAGCTTTTATTGGACGCGTGTAATAAAAAGCTGTCTAGAATTTTTTGCAACAAAAAGGGAGTGAGGTAGATTTAAGTGACTTGGTATGGTTTTTTAAAAATTGTTAATAGGCCGAAGTATTTTTGTATAAGTATAAAACAAATCCAAACACCCTGCGGATAAAATTCCGCCTAATTATTTATTGAAAAATTCTTGACGAGTCACTGTCCTAAATTACCGAGATTTTCATTTTCTTTTGCTTTAGAAACAACGTATCATCACGTATTTTGTAAAGCGGGTCCAAAAAAGTCGTCATACTGTCCCATTGGACTGTCAAGCGCTCGAGACTCTTCAAGGTGGGACGGCATTGTGACGAATTTAAAAAAAAATCGATTTTTTACATTTTCTCAAAGCATACAAATTCAAGAATATGTGAAAAAAGATTCGAGTTCAAATATTGAAAATTGATTAAGTCACAGACGATTTAGTGAGAGTAGGTAGCGCAACGATTTACACATGCTAAAACTTTCTATCGCGTTTTCGCGAAATTACTATTCTTCACCCGGCTGGAATCATAGCCCTAGCTATAATTGTTCGATTTTCAATATTTTTTAAGGGGTTAAGCCACTTTAAAGGCCGAAAAAATAGGCTTTTTGGCGATTTTTTTTTTTCAGAAAAACTACAAAATAAATCCAGATTACAAAAAAGGTGTTTATCATACATATTAGTGACTGTATACAATAATTTTTTTGAAGGGATTACTTTCAAAATGGCGGCTGTGTAGCATTTATCTCAAAATTGCATTTTTTGAGTTGGCCGGAAACATAACTCAGACAATTTTCAACCGATTCACTTGAAATGATGAATGTATCTTGAAAAATACATTGTCTATGGAAGTACGTAGGATTTTTTTTTATATTGCATAATTCATTTTTTATTAACAATTATCTGAGGCAAATTTTTGGAAAGTGAAAAATTTCTCTAAAAAATCGTCAGATAATTGTTCATAACAAATGAACTATGCAATAAAAAAATCCTACGTACTTCAATAGACAATGTATTTTTCAAGATATATTCAACATTTCAAGTGAATCGGTTGAAAATTGTCGGAGTTATGTTTCCGGCCAACTTAAAAAATGCAATTTTGAGATAAACGCTGCACAGCCGCCATTTTTAAATGAATCGCTTCAAAAAAAATATTGTATACAGTCACTGAAATGTATGATCAACACCCTTTTTGTAATCTCGATTTATTTTGTAGTTTTTCTGAAAAAAAATCCCCAAAAAACATATTTTTTCGGCCTCTCGAGTGGCCTAAGGCCTTTAAGCGAAATTTCCGTAATTGCAGTAGCTATCGTCCTACTTAGCTTTTCTCAAATTTAGTATTTGTAAAGCCCCCAAATATAAGAAAAATTTCGCCAAACTTACACTTTTTTTTTAACACCCCTCATACTTTGATTTTTTTCGAAAAATGGCTACCTTCAACAAGCACTACATTTATCTAGATTACGTAACTTATTTGTAATCATTTTTCAGACCAACCATTGTCAACTTATCGTTCAGGCCGTTGGACCACGTCTTTTACACAAAGGCTCTATTGAACCTCAGGAACGTTGTTAATTTTTCATGTTTTTGAATAAAAATTTACACGCAATAAGTTCAATGTATGCTTAATAACATAGTTTTTTTTCGAAATCCTAAATAAATAATCTAGTAGACAAAAAAATTCAGAAAAACGACGTTTTCTTAGCCCGTTACAGCGACACCCCTTAAGGGAACTGCCTTAAAATTCCAAAAATACAATTTTTAGTGCCTATTTCTATAGTCTACAGATATCTTTGTTATTAATTTTAATTAGCAAAGAAAGTTCTGAAATATTTTTTTAAAAACTATTGATTTGGAACGCTTTTCTCGTGATTTTAATTATCCGAAACCAAAAATAAAGAAGTAGAGTTGATTTTTTTATATTTTAGATGACGCTAGTTGCCATAGCCACCCCAAAATAGCTTAAATAATAACAACTCCATTGGTTACCAATATTTTTCAACAAAAAATGAATACACTTGACAAGACTATGTGTCAATTATGTGTAAAATCCCGACCTCGTCATCCCAATGCTCCCATCAGAAAAAAAATACCAAAAATCGACTTTTTCCGGGCCTTAAGCTTACCACCCGTTATAACTGAAAACCATCGCAATTGTTGTAAAAACTGTTCTCCAGTGAATTCCAGTGAAGAGAACTCGCATACAAATGGATCGCCATTTACGCCCTTTTTGCTTGAGCAACTTCACAAATGTTCTACATATTCTCCTACAATTCGAATTTCCGCAGTGTGGTCTCGGCACCCGTGCAGAAATTTTGGCAGGGATACAGCTGGATTCCGACTTGTATCCCGGGCTCCCAGTCGGGATCTAGTCCGATATCGGATCAGATTCTAAGACTAAATGTAAGATCCGTAAACTGGATTCCATTAGGGATCCAGAACCGGATCCTTTAATGACTCTAAATAGATTCCCCATGGAATCATTGAGGAATCTTGGAAGGATCACTGGTAAATACAGGCTGAAATAAAATGGCAAAAATGGAATTATTGCATGTTAAATTTATTATAAAAATAATTAACATTTATACATTTTTGGTGAATTAAAATATCAATTTAAAAAATGAAAGGTAAGAACACCATAAAAAATGGAAAACTACGACTGGGTTATCGTTTTTTGGACTACTTGGCGTCCTTTGCGTCCATCTCAGTCTTTTGCGTTGGATATTCCTATCTATAGAAATTGGAAATTCCTATCTATAGATAGGAATTTTATAGATAGGAACCTCTAGATGGAAATTCCTACCTATAGATAGGAATTTCATAGTAATACGGAAAATACACGTGACGCCAAAATTTTCAAAGATATGCCATCGTCATCATACATATTCCGATACGGATGCAAGTTGGATTCTAACCGGGTTACCGGTTTTGGGGAATCCATGACAAATCCTGATCGGGATTTGATCGGACATAGGGTATCCCTGTCAAAATTTCTGCACGGGCACTCGCGTAATTAAACACGAATTAGCATAATTAACTCGCAGGCTCTGAATCAGCTGGCTCTGTTATCGCGCGCCTCGAGTGCAAATGGTTAATATTGATGGTCGTGTTTCATACGCGATGATATCACCTGGAAGAGCTTGTGCTGAGCGGATTCCCACTCGTCGCAGTAGCCACCTGGCGGCAGTACCGTTGCGTTCAGTCTCTCGGTTACGTTGCTCGTCTCGGTACCGTTCCACGCGTCGACCCAGAGCTCCGTGTAATTCAGATCGTCGATTGAGTAGCCACCGAGATTCGCGAGGCCGCTGTAATTGAAGCTGTAATAGCCGTCGGTGGGGTACGTCACCGAGGCCGATGTAGCGTCGAATGGCGTCGATCCCGTGCTCGTTAAAAGGCTACTTGCGGACGTGGCAACGTCGGTCGTATTCGCCATTTTTCGTCGTTGGCGCGTGGTACGGGCCATCACCTGCTTCTTCGCCTGTCCCGAAAACAACAAACATGTTTGCAAACTTCAATGGAAGGGCACGTTTTTTTTACTACTTTGGTTTGGGTTAGATTGGGTTTTTTCTTAGGTTGAATGGCTTTTATCACCATACGGACCATCGCCTGCTTCTCCGTTTGATCTACGAACGAAAAAATGTTTGCAAAACTAAATGGAAGGGTATATTATACTTTTTACTATTTTGTTTTGGGGTAGATACCGTTTTTTTTTCTTAGGAATAGGTTTAATTACCATACCATACCGCCTGCTTTTTCGTCTGATCCAAGAACAAAAACATGTTTGCAAACTTCAATGGAAGGGCACATTTTTCTTTTCATTACTTTGGTTTGGGTTAAATTGGGTTTTTTCTTAGGTTGAATGGATTTTATCACCAAATGGGCCATCGCCTGCTTCTTCGTTTGATCTACGAACGAAAAAATGTGGGCAAAACTAAATGGAAGGGTATATTATACTTTTTACTATTTTGTTTTGGGTTTGATACGGTTTTTTCTTAGGTTGAATGTGTTTAATTACCATACGGGCTATCGCCTGCTTCTTCGTCTAATCCAAGAATAAAAACATGATTGCAAAGTTAAGTGGACGGACGGCACTTTTCTTTGGGTTTGGTTAGGTTTTTTCTTAGGTTGAATGTTTTTCATCACCATATCGGTTACTGCCTGCTTTTTCACCTGATTGGAAACAAGACACATGTTTGCAAACTTAAATGGAAGGGGAAATTCTTCCTTTACTACTTGGGATTGGGTTAAATTGCGTTTTTTTCTGATGTTGAATGGTTTTTATGGCTATACGGGCCGTTGCCAGCTTTTTCGTCTGATCTAAGAACAAAAACATGCTTGCAAAGTTAATTGGAAAGGTACATTTCATTTTTTGCTATTTTGTTTTGGTTTTGATATGGTTTTTCCTTAGGTTGAATGATTTTTATCGCCATACGGGCTATCGCCTGCTTTTTCGGCACATCCAAGAACAAAAATATGTTTGTAAAATTAAATGGAAGGGTACATACGACTTTTTACTACGTTGCTTTGGGTTTGATTGGGTTTTTTTCTCAGGTTGAACGTTTTTTATCACCATACGAGCCATTGCCTGCTTCTCCCTCTGATCCAAGAACAAAACATGCTTGCAAAGTTAAATAGAAGGGTACATTCTTCCTGTGTCCTACTTTGCGTTGGGTGTTATTACATTGTTTCTTAGGTTAAAGGTTTTTTATCACCATATATGTCATTGCCGACTTCCTCGCTTGATCCAAGAACACAAAAAGTGTTTGCGAAGTCGAATGGAAGGGGGCATTTTTCTTCATACTACTCTGCTTTGAGTTTGGTTGGGTTTTTTCTTAAGTTGCAAAGTTACGTGGAAGTTTGCAAAGTTAAATGGAACGGGAAATTCTTTTTTATACTACTTTGATTTGGGTTTAATTGTGTTTTTATTAAGTTGGGCGTTTTTTATCACCATATTGCCTGATCCAAATAACAAAAACATGTTTGCAAGGTTAAATGGCAGGGGACACTTTTCTTTAGACTACTTTGCTTTGGTTTCGATTGGTTTTTTTTGTTAGGTTGAACGTTTTTTATCACCATATGAGTCATCGACTGCTTCTTCGTCCGATTCAAGAATAAAGACATGTTTGCAAAGTCAAATGAAAGGGTGCATTTTTCTTTGTACTACTCTGCTTTGGGTTTGATTGGGTTTCTTGCTTAGGGTGAACGTTTTCTTACAAATTTCAACCCTCACCGTCCCCTCAATATCTTAGACTACTCTGAGGCGTGTTCACAGCATAACATTTTCTCTCTCTCTCTCTCTCTCTCTCTCTCTCTCTCTCTCTCTCGTATTTCGAGCTCACTTTCGTCCTCTCGGAGGGACAGCAGCAGCCTTCATCACACTCAATTTGCTTACCGGAAAAAAGGGGTGGTTCGGCTTGTCGAGCACGTTTGGCAAAATCCGATAGAGCGAAAGAAAGAGAACCTTTTCGTTGCGATGTTGCACAGTGCAATACTATATAGAGGGTGTCTAATGGTGTCCCAATCAGGGCGCATTGTCGGTCCAAGAGGATCGGATCGTATAACTCCCGTCCGTGAGGACCGAGAGGAACGTGCTCTTAGCGTCTCCGATGGCGAATAAATTTTTGCCACTTCTCGTTGCTAGTTCTGCCAGGAAAATTATAGATGAACGAGCGTCTCGTGGAATACGCTCAATAAAATGTAAAACTTCGTTATCGTCATCAACGAATAGAGCCAAAACAAACATGCAACCAGGCGTGGAGAAAAAAAGTGCGACTGAACAATTCCAAAAAAGACAATTGTTGAAACCATTCTTAATTGCTTTTTCTTCTAAGCGGAGTTTCCATTTCGTCGCTGATTAAAGATTCGTCTTGAGCTCTGCTTTTCCTCTCTGCCTACCAATAAAGGGGCAATCTACCATCGTAGTCAATTCTTGGCAGACTTTTTTCTTCGCACCCCCACACCAAAGCGTCAAAAGTTCTCTTCTGCCTCTGTCCTTCCCTGCAGAATTTTTCCGATAGTCATCGCACTGAGCATTTCGAGGTACCACGCGGAGACTGCGATAGTCTGGTGGATCTGTAACTTGGGGATGGCTGGATGGTGCCTTTTATATGAAGGTATAAAAGAACCTATCTACATGGCTATATGCTTTTTTTACACACACTCACGAATACATGTGCGAGTATACATGTATACGTATTCTAAAAGAACTTGATGTAAAAACTTTTCATCCCCTCGTAGGTTGCGCTCCCCTGCCGAGAATGTCTGATGCCCAGACGCTTCAGCATCAAGGGAGGAATCGATTTTTCAGCCTCTCGAAAGTTTCCTGAGTAAATAGAGAACGGTGAAAGCAGGGGAGAACAAAAACGAATAATCGATGTAGACGAGAAAGAAGGGCTATTCAGCTGGCAGTTACTTCTGAAGAAGGGATGTGGAACTGTTGGGACCTTAACTACTCCGTTTCTGTGGTCTCCATCACTTCTGCCAGACTCTCATACTCTGTAATTTCACGGGGTGATACATGGACTCGTGTGAGTGCTTGAGGTACGCGATCTCTCTCTCTCTCTCTCTCTCTCTCTCTCTCTCTCTCCTCTCATTCTGTGTCACTGTCCGCCTCATAGTCAGTCTTGTCCGTTTCTCTCTCTCTATCTCTATTTCTCCTGAGGCCACCGAGAATGTAGATTTGCATAGGAACTAGCCTTGCGATTCCGAATCAACCAGCGCCATACCCAGAGGCGAACAGAGAAAGGATGTAGCATCAAGTCACTCGTTGTACAGAGCTCTGCAATCCCGCAAACCTGCGGCTTTGTCCGATTGTACGAATGATCAAAGCTCAATGGTCCATGATTGACAAGTGGGTCATATTACTTCGGTTTAGGTAGGATCAAAAAGAATTCCCTTATCGACGTAGCACGTAGTGATGAATTTCCTACTCGGCACGAAAGAACAAAAAGCAAACTTTCCGTATCGTTTTTCCTCTGTTTCTCTCTTTCTTGCCTTTTTTTTGTTAGATAGCCAGACGGGCGTTGTCTACATGCTGGCAGGGTGACTGATGAAACGAAGGAGGGAGACAAACTACCGGAAATTTATCCTGTATTCCCGGTAACCCTGTTCCTAGGGGTGAAGAAGGTCTTTCTTTATCGTATCAGGCCTTCAAACTTCTTCTTTCACAACGCTCTCTCCTTGCTCATTCAGCCTCACTTTTTCTCCTGCCGCCCAGCTATGTTCACGGATATCCCCCAAATAGACCGCTCGGTTGCCTGTAGACTTCGGGGAAAGTGATTTGGGCCGCGATATTACTTGGAAGACTGGCGTCGGGAAAAAAGTCTCCGGGTCAAAGACCTGTCAAATCGCGTTGGAAGATCTACTTCCCTGAAAATACTTCGTCAAAACTTCTCTCATCAGTCAAAGTCGGCGAATGTCAAGCCCAGAAATGATCAAGAGGTACGAGAGTCCCGAAGAAATGTAGCGAGTATGACAGCTGTTGCCTGCAGGCACGGTTTTCTTGTAGGTGGTTCGTATTTGCTCAATTATTTTTAATAATTTGACTTGTTCAATTTCCTAAGTGAATGGTCACGAACCTCCGAATGCCATTGCAGTTCGGATCGTTATCATTTTTAGCTGTCTTGGAAAACTATGATCGAGGAATTTTTTTCTTCATTCCTACATTGACTTCGTTGAGGAACTATGATCTAGCACGATTGTTCTTCAGCCCTAGCTTGAGTTCCTTGAAGGACTATGATCAAACATGGTGGTTCTTTATTCTTTCCGTCATTTTCTTGAAAAACTATGATCAAGCACGATTGGTCTTCATTTCTTCCTTGACTTTCTTGAAGAACTATGAACAAACACGATTGGTCTTCGTTCCTTCGTTGACTTTTTTGAAGAACTATAATCAAACACAATTTTTCTCCATTCCTTCCTTGACATCCTTGAAAGAGTATGATCAGGCGCGATTGTTCTCTATTTCTGCCGTAACTTTGTTGACCAACTATGCTCACGCACGATTATTCTTCATTCCTTCCTTGATTTCCTCGAAAAAGTATGATGAAGCGCGATTGTTTTTTTTTTTTTATTATTCCTTCCCTGATCTTCTTGAAGAACTATGATCAATCACGACTTTCTTCATTTCTTCCTTGACTTCCTTGAAAAAGTATGATGACGTGCGATTGTTCTTCATTCCTAACTTGATTTCTGTGAAGGACTATGAACAAACATGGTGATTCTTCATTTTTTCCTTCATTTTCTTGAACAACTATGATCAAGCACGATCGGTCTTCATTTCTTCCTCGACTTTCTTGAAGAACTATGATCAAACACAATTTTTCTCCCATCCTTCCTTGACATCCGTGAAAAAGTATGATCAGGCGCGATTGTTCTGCATTCCTGCCTTAACTTTATTGACCAACTATGATCAAGCACGATTGTTCTTCATTCCTTCCTTGGCTTCCTTGAAAAAGTATGATGAAGCACGATTGTTTTTTTTTCATTATTCCTTCCTTGACTTTCTTGAAAAACTATGACTATTCTTCATTTCTAATTCAACTTTCTTGAAGAAGTGGTATAAAGCGCGATTGTTCTTCACCCCCTCCTCGACTTTGTTAAAGGACCATGATCAAGCACGACTTTCTTCATTCCTTCCTTGATTTTCTTCAAGAAGTACGGCGAAGTACGACTGTTCTTCATCCCCTCCTGGACTTTGTTAAAGAACTATGATCAAGCACGATTGTTCTTCATTCCTAACTTGACTTCCCTAAAGAACTCTGATCAAGCACGATTTGTCTTCATTCCTAACTTGACTTCCCTCAAGAACTATGACCACGCACCATTATTTTTCATTCCTCCCTCGACTTTGTTGAAGAACTATGATCAAGCTCCATTGTTCTCCATTCCTTCCTTGACTTTCTCAAAGGACTATGATCAAGCACAATTGTTCTTCATTTCTTCCTCGACTTTGTTGAAGAACTATGATCAAGCACCATTTTTCTCCATTCCTCCCTTGACTTTCTTTAAGGATTATGATGAAGCACCATTATTCTTCATTTCTTAGAAAGCCATCATCAACCACAATTGCACACATGCCCAATCTCCCCCAACCATCCAAGAAAACATAGCCATTGCGATCAAGATAAAAACTAGGATTAACCAGGTAAACAGGCTAAGATTACGATATATGGGAAGAGCCATTGGGGTTGAATGTAAACGGGGTTAAACGGCTGGTCTACGTGGCTAGTTCAAGCGAGGTCGAGTTACACACAGCGAGAGTTACAAGGCTCTGCGTGACTTCGCGGTGAGCTCGTATATAGTTCGTTCGACGCTGTCGAAAGTCTTGTCCAAGAATATATTTTCGTTGAGCGCTCGCTCGCGAACTTTCCTCGATTTAGCGTCGAGCTTTCGAAGCCTGGCTGGAAGGTCCTTCGGGAGCTGGCCCGTATACGTTTCCCTTCATATATATTCCTCACTTCTAGGGCAACTCCTTGGTCAATCTTCCGCCGAGTCTCTGCGGTGGGCGAGTAATGTCGTCCGCGGCGATAGGGTACGACATCGAGCGTAATATACTTTCTTAGCGAGCCCTTGACGTGCGGTAGAAAACGTCGCGATCTTATCTACTTGGCCGACAACGACGCAGGGCCGAGAAATAGCCGCGCGGAAATGCGAAGGCTAATACACTTTGTGTGCCCTCGTGGGTGCACAGAGTCGTATATCGGTCGCTGCTTTATCTTGTTGCTCTTTGGGTCTGAGTGTCAGGTCAACTTCGAGCGGCCAATCCGTTCATCAGACCTTGCATGATAAGAAACATCTGTACAGTTGAGCCTTATTAAGGGGTTAGGCCACAGTAATGGGTAGAAAATCATGTGCGAATTTAACCATTTTTTTCGTACGAAAAAGTGATTCACTCATAAAACTAATTACACATCTATTTAGTATGAATATCAATCAGTTAGAAAAAAATATATATATTTTTTCGATGTACAAAATGGCCGACTACTAATATTTTCTTTTGTTATCTTTTTTTAGGCGCTCCGCGACGCGACATTTACCTAGAATGAAAAACAAAAATTCTCGTCAATCTACATTAGAATACCTAGAGAAGTACGTACGGAATTAAAAAAATAGTGTTTTATTCAAAAGTTGTAGGTATTTGAATTGAGTTGTAGGTATTTGAATGAATTTTCAGTGAAAATGTTTGTATAAAACTGCTCATAAAATGAAAAGTTTTCGATTAATCGGAAATTCCGTACGTACTTCTCTGCGAAATGCAATTAGGAACATGACTTTTAAATTTTAAGTAAATCGAGTGAAAATTGTTGAAGTTATTTGTCACGCCAATTGGAAAAAAGCTGTTTCGAGAAAAACGCGTTTAAAGTTTTATGTACTCTATGGCCGTGCCAGAGGGCTTACGTTATACGCTCAAAGACGGTAAAAGAAAAATGTTCTTGCTATAAATCGAATAGTAACTTTTTCTTATGATGATAAAGCACCGTTTTAGCGAAAAAACAAATGAATTCAAAATTTTGAAAATTTTACTGTGGCTTTACCCCTTAACAGGTTGTGCCTAGTTGTAACAGTCGAAAACAGCTCATTTTCATTTCTAGAAAATCGTAGTGATAAATTTATACAAATATGAGGTATTTGAAGAAATATCATCCGAACGTCTGAAAACGTCTTTTGGAGGTGAGCAATGCCCTTTGAACCAGGTTATCTAATATCAAATGAAAGTAAAAAAACGTTTAAAATGAAGCTTTTATTTAAGGGGTTACGTGGGTTTCGAAGCAAAAAAGCATATTTTCTCTATTAAGAAAAAATATAATATATAAATTATTTTATTCAAAATGTTAAGCACAAAAAAGAGCAACATTTCAACAATATTTTTTAAAAATTTCATCCAAAAATTAAGGAAATTCAGCCGGTAGGACCTAGTTTTCGAAGAACCCTGAAAAAAGTCTAAAAAACTAAATTTTTTATGTTATAGATAAGTATAGCTCGTGATTGAACGAAAGATTTAAAAAAAATGAATTTTTGGCAGAGTTGTATGCAAAATAGTTCAATTTTTGGTACAATTTACACTACGTATAGCCTTGTAAAATTAGTTGTAATCGAAAAAAAAAACCCATTCAATCACTATTCAAAGCTATTTTGAAGAAGTGTGCAAAAATTCAATAAGATGGGTGCATTCGTTTTTGAGAAATCGTGTCCACGGACCTCAAAAATAGTGTTTTGCTTTTACTCCGATTGACTTAAAATTTTGGGAGAATATTCTAGACATATTGCACTATCAGACAATAAAAAAAATAATGAAATTTTGAAAATTTTCAAACTCACGTAACCCCTTAAAAGGTACTGTAATGAAAAGTAAAAAATAATGTTCAGAAAAATTGAAAATCAAAACAGTATAACTACAAAAAAGTCCTTTCCTTGGTCACTCATCGTAGGTACAAGTACGTAAAAGATACATAAATGTAGATATTTTAAAAATATGAAATACAAATTTTAAAAGCTTGGCGCTTTTTTTTCATAAATTTTAAAGTAGTATTAGTACTCATAACGTTCGACGCCTCAAACTTTTAAAATTTGTATTTCATATTTTTAAAATATCTACGATTATGTATCTTTTAAGTAATTGCACTTATGATGAGTGACCAAGGGAGGGACGTTTTTGTAGTTATACTGTTATAGTTTTCAATTTTACTGAACATTATTTTTAACTTTTTAGTACAGTACCATTTAAATAAAAACTTGTTTTTCAACATTTTTTTTCGTTTATTTAATTTTACACTTTTCAGTATTAGAATTTTCTTATTTATTTGCAATGCCAGACCCCCATGCCATTCAGACATCGGCGTAATCAAAAACCTTGCTTTAGGTTATAAAGGTTTCGCGAGAAACTTTATTATAGTGTAACTATAAATAGTGCTCAAGTCAACAAAGTTAATGAGCCCAAACTCGATTGTCCTACCATTTGCCATTAGGAAATTTCAGTTCCGACCTCCCACCACCATTGTCAGACTCTCGTTATCACGTGTGATGAGAAGTGGTCATCATAACAAAACAAATGAGCACAAACTCGATTGTCCTAGTATATGCCTTAATAAAGGAGTTGCACTGCCCAACTTCCACCTCCATCATCAGACCAGCTCCATGGTACCATATTTTTGCATTGTCACCGAAGTTACATAGGTATGCCACATTTCAGCTCAATCGGATGTCAGCAAGTGCTTGAAAAATGGATTACAAATTTTGAACCGGACAGACAGACGTACGAACAAAGCAAGTTAAATGAAAGCTTGTAAAAATCAAACAAATTTCGTTATTATATCACTTAAGGGGTTACCCCCTCTTGCGATTTTGAAAAGATCGATTTTTTTATTGCATTTTTTTAAGTATAAGTATCCGGGCCCATACAGAAGTATGGGCCCGGAATAGATGACTCTATGTAAGTTTACAAAAAAAAAAAATTTCTTCGTGTAAACTGAAATTGAAACTTTAAACGCGTTTTTCTCAAAATGGCATTTCTGAAGTCGGTGACCAAGATTACTCGAACACTAATCAACCGATCTTCTTGAAATTTTCCAGGCTTATTTAATACATAAAAATGTAGTCTTTAATCGTTCGATTTTTTTTCGAAAAAAAATGGCCGTTTTATAGCCAAAAAACGGCCGTTTTTTCGTTAAAATCGAACCATTAACTTTGACTGTCCGCCATTTTGTGAAAAATGAATATTTTTTAAAATCCTCCGATTAAAGACTAGTTTATATCTATATTTGACTAAATCCATCCGCATGTTTTTGTCAGATTATCCACTTCGCCGCAATGTTGGTCACCGCAAACCGTGTATATAAAAACATTAATTCATTGACGGCCATTTGCCACTAAAAGATGTATTATTTTTCAATAAAAAAATTACTGAAAGTTCTTCAAGATGTGTTCTTTAAGACGGTATATTGATCGATTAAAAAAGTTTTGTAGTTTTCTTTAAAAAAATTCATGAAAAAGGCCTTTTTTGCGTTACAAGTGGGGGAACGCCTTAATCCCAATATCAATCGAAGTAATTACCGAAATATCGAATTAAAAAAAATGGGCATTTTTGGTTCATCGAATCGAAAGTATACTCGAAAAAAAAACACTTTAATCAAATACCCTATTTTTATATATACGAAAGGCCCTAAAAATTTCAGAAACATCGATGCAGCAGTTTTTCAGATATTTTGCTCGTCATCCTTGAAAACGTAACTCGAGAAAAAACCTTCCAAATTTCGAACGACGCTCCGAATACTCCGACGGGCGTCAACAGCCTATAAAGCGGTCAATTTTGATCCGACCATCTTAAAATTTTCGGCGAACGTTTACAAAATGATAAACTGTCAAAATATATTGGTTTTGAAAAAAGTGATTTTTCGACTTTCACAAGGGCATAACCCCTTAATCCTGCGATTCGCAATCCTAACTAATGACTCATCAGTGGCGCCCTCGGCCCCAAATTCACACTCGAAATTCGTATCGTGCCAACTCGGCGATGTTCATCCGACCGCAAAAATCGCAGTTGTAACACGAGAGGAAAATTAGTTCGAATCTCATTCCGGTTGGAATGGGGGCTGTAAATTCGACGCGATCGACTTACCACACTCTCGCCGTAAACCTCGTGTGCGTGTGGGTTTAAGGGGCAATAAAATTTCACGGCAAATATTGTTGCAACGGGAGTACAATCGTTTCGGCAACGGAAAGAGAAACCCGCGAATATAGGGGATTTAAGGACTGATCTCCTTTTCGCAAAGCTGCTTTACGCCGGAAATCCTCTTCGACTTCCTCGTCACTTTATCGTCGCGAACTGCTTGTCAAGGATGTGTACACACACACACATGTGTGTGTTTGATGGAACCCATCAAACCAGTAAGAATCTCGCGAGCATCGTTGTCAGTGGGTGTCGCCGAAGACAGTCGTAAAGCCCTACGAAAGATGTTCTTCCCACCATTTTACATTTCTCTCACTTCCTGTACATCGTGTATCTATCGTCGTATTATACGTTAAAAACACAATTTTCAAGCCCAGCTTTCGTGCTCGAGAAGCTGATTACGTATCTACAAGTTAAGGGGTCTTCTCACTTTAGACACTAAAAAGGCTATTTTCGTGATTTTTTTGTTAGGTTTATATCATAGATATTGATATAAAAGTTGTTACACTTGATAAATACACTTTCGGAATACATTTTTTTTTAAATTGATGTATTTATGTAACCCAAACAAACTTTAAGGGGCCAGTCTACATTGAAAATTTCAAAAAATCGAAAGCAAGCAATACTTGAAGAAATCGACGATGATGAGCAATCAGAAGGGATTTTGTACTGTGCAGGAATTGCCGATTGAGTTTAGGTAAGAGTTTTTCATAGTATAAACTTCAAACGCGTTTTTCTCGAAACAACGGTTTGAAAATCTAGCTCCATCGTATTTCTAAAACTAATAAACCGATTCTGTTGAAAATTGAACCACATATTGTAAACATGATTCGCAACAAGATGACCCTCGATGGTCTAAAAATTTTCATTTTTACTCTTTTTTTTGCAAATAACTGCGAAAAAAACGCGTTTGTTTTTACTTTTGTCGTTTTTCATCTGCCATTTTTTTATTTTTTGATAAAACTTTATATCCGAGGGTCATTTTGTAGCTCGTGTCATACTGAATCTAATGGACTTTGATTTTTTTGTTTAAACAAGCCGTTGCCGAGTTGTGATGGAGCTACCTAGCCCACCTATTGTTGAGGCATTACGTTAAGGCGTTACCCCCCCTTGTAGCGCAAAAAAGGCGTTGTTCATGAATTTTTTTAAAGAAAACCACAAAACTTTTTTAATCGATCAATATACCATCTTAAAGAACACATCTTGAAGAACTTTCAGTAATTTTTTTATTGAAAAATATTACATTGTTTAGTGGCAAATGGCCGTCAATGAAATAATGTTTTTATATACACGGTTTGCAGTGACCAACATTGCGGCGAAGTGGATCATCTCAAAAAAAATGCGGATGGATTTAGTCAAATATAAGTATAAACTAGTCTTTAATCGAAGGATTTTAAAAAATATTCATTTTTCACAAAATGTCGGACAGTCAAAGTTAAATGATATAAATTTTAAAGAAAAAAAAACGGCCGTTTTTGGCTATAAAACGGCCATTTTTTTCGAAAAAAAAAATCGAACGATTAAAGACTACATTTTTATGTATTAAATAAGCCTGCAAAATTTCAAGAAGATCGGTTCATTAGTGTTCGAGTAATCTTGGTCACCGACTTCAGAAATGCCATTTTGAGAAAAACGCGTTTAAAGTTTCAATTTCGCAACGGATTCTTCTCTTTCAACGCTCATATCTCAGTTAATTTTGTTCGGATCGACTTGAAATTTTCAGGACATATTCTCAGATACTCATACTTCAAAAAAATGCAATAAAAAAATCGATTTTTTCAAAATCGCAAGTGGGGCTAACCCCTTAAACTATCGGTTTTGTACTTAAAAATGAATAAAAATGAATACATTATTTTAAAAATCTATTTCAAGACTTTATTTATCAAGCCCAACAACTTTTATATTCATATCTTTTATAAAATCCTCAAAAAAAAATCGCGAACATAACCTTTTTTTCGTGGCTCCAAAGTGAACTGGCCCCTTAAACGCGTTTTTCTCGAAACAACGTTTTTCGACGGCTTGTTGATCAAATCTTCGAAACTACTCAACCGATTCTTATCAAATTTTAACCACATATTCTTTGCAACTATAGCTATAGCGCATATCAAGGATTTTTTAAATTTTGAGATTTACTATTTTCTTGCCAAACATGGTGGAAAACACGTTTTTTTTTGTTTTTTCGAAAAATGTCCACCATTTTGTTATTTTTGCATATATAAAAAATCGTATGATATGCGCTATAGCCATTAACATACTGAATCTAAAATTTCTTTAACTACCATTTTCGTCTATAAATAGTGACAAAAATAATTTTTTTTTTTTAGTGTATGTCGAAAGTGTATTTATTAAGTGTAATAACTTTTATATCAATATTTATAATATGAACGTATCAAAAAATTCATGAACATTTTTTTAGTTCATGAAAGGTTTTGTTTTTTGAAATTTTGAACTAAATGAAAGTGAAAAACTGAAAATTTAGAAAATGCAAATTTAGAAAACTAAATTTTCATTTGTTCATGAATTTTTTGTTTGTTAAATTAATGAAAAATTTTACCATCCAAAGTGAGAAGACCCCTTAATACCCGTATCCGGCTGGGTACCAATATCGAAACTTCGTCAAAGCTTGAATATCACTATTCCCGAAGGGTTTCCAATCCGGCGTCCAACATGGCGTCTGCGACACGACCTTTATGAGTTATTGCTTTTGCTCAGCGGCTACACGGGCCATAAAATGCCTCGGAGAATACGTGATGCGCCAAGATTACTAGCGTCATCCTGGAAATCATCTTGGAAAATATATCCACGAGTATCGTCCGTATCCTTACGACCGTGTCTCCGTGATCATTCCCCCAAGTTTGCTTTACCTACCTACACAATTTGCACTTCCTCAGCAGCGACGCGTGCACGCAGCACGCCTCACTTGTTTACGAGATGTCGTTACGCGAACAGATCTTAACGATGGGCGAATGGCCCTCAAGTGCTGCTACGAATGTGACGAATTTGGGATTAATTTGGCCCAATTTGCCAATAGGACATGTGGGGCATCGTTTTGACGTACATTTTTCGACCCAGTTACGGATTGGCGTCCGATATCCTTACGGGGGAGATACCTTTAGGTAAGGAAAAAAATTTGCTTATTTTTATAATTTTTTTTTAAGAAAATATTTTTTTATTATCGTTGAGATATGGGGTATTTTTTATTAACCTTAAATAATGACGGAGGCATAGTTGAAAAACTAATCGACTGATTTTGATGCAATTTGGTATGAATCTTCATAATCTTATTGTCGAAAATATGACCCTAAATGTCTTTGAACATTAAAATAAAAGTATTGTTTTATTGCAAAAGGAAGCCATTTTTCGGAAAATTCATTTTTTAGGTTTCAAAGCATACGCTCGGCATTTTTAAAGATAAAAAAATACCATGTAACATGTTGAACATTTCAAAAATTATATCTTTTTGTTCTGAAGCGTGCCATTTCACCGATTTTCAACATTTTTCACTTTTTTTTGGTTCATATTCTGCGTATGAGTATTAATAAAAGAAAAATCTCTGTTGCCTTTTTCTCAGATCGATCCCGCCGACACTACATGTCACGCCGTTTGACAACATTCGCCGCAACCAGTTTAGAAGATCGTGCCATACCTCCGCCATTTTTAAAGAACAATAAGAAATAAAATACCATGTGACAGTTAAAAGTAGTAACAAAACCTACCCTAAATCTCAAAAATGGTAAAAAAATATTCACTTTAAAAAATAATGAAAATCAGGTATTTTTTCGTCGCCCAAAGTTATCTCTCCCCTTAAGGAGTTTTGAACAATTGACGAAACGTTACCATTTGATTCAAATTCATACAGTAAACTCTTTGTCATATACCAAATGTACCCTCCAAATTGTAAATCGATCGTGTACACCGTTTCAATTCCACAAATTTACTAAATATTCTACTAAATTTCTACAAATTTACAATTGATAAACACTTCTCAACGCGAGAAGCCCGCAACCGTATAAAAAACATTAGGGGACCAAAGTCGTTCAAGGTCATTCAAGGTCAGTATCGACTATACAAATCTAAATATCTCGGATCACTACCAAATAATTGGTAGTGATCCCAGATATTTTGTTTTGTATATCATTCTAATAGGTGACCTAGAATGACCTTGAGCGACTTTGACTCTCTAATGTTTTTTATGCGGCTTGAGGTGCTCCACAAGATGGTTGGAAAAAATGTACCTTTCCATTTTTAAAAGTGGAGGTGACCTTCACTGTGCGTCAGCACCTCCACCAAAATTTAAAAAAAATTGGTCGCATTTGATGGCCCCCTTCACACCGTACAACTAATGTCTGGAACATTTTTTTGTGACGTCGATAATTATCGAGTTATTGCGCATGGCAGACATAAGAGGGACACCCTGTATATGCACGTATGTATACAGAGGTCAGTAAATAGGTATGTATGTCAATATTATTGAGAATAATTATTTATCAAGCGTCTTCTGGCACACGAAATAGTGTGAAAAAATGTTAAAAATGTTATCAAAAACTGTCAAATCACTCAGTACATTATGACACTGGTTACGAAATTGCCGTAATGTACTAACAAGGAAAGGTTGCGAGGTCGATCTCTCCGATTTCGATTAAATTTGGCATGCTTGTAGAATAGGTAAAAATAGGCGACACGTATTTTTTTATATCTGCGGAACCCGATTTTTAAGGGTTGGAACGCACCCTTGAAAATTAGGGTGTTTTTCGTTTTTCGTCGATAACGTTTTAACGGTACGAGACATAAAAAAAAATGTAAATTGCAACAATGTTTATTTTTACGGGGTGCGTTTCACCCCGTAAAAATTTTGTTCCGCAGATATAAAAAAATACGTGTCGCCTATTTTTACCCATTCTACAAGCATGCCAATTTTAATCGAAATCGGAGAGATCGACGTCGCAACCTTTCCTTGTAAGTGATCTGACAGGTTTTTCCATCATTTTTTTCACACTATTTCATGCGTAAAACTGCCATTCAGCGATGAGCATTAGCGTCTCCCTACGTTAAAATCTATTTTTTTACGAACATTTGATAGAAACAGTGTAAACGATAGATTAAAAATTAGAAGCGCGCATTCACCATATGACAAAGAATTTGCTGTACAAATTCTGATCGGATAGTAACATTTTGTCGAATGTCCCGAAACTCCATAATTACCACGGATCACGTAATTCGGGAATTAAGAGACCCTTGACGCAGGGTCGAGGGTGGCAGAGAGCGGAGAAGTTTGGTGCGTGAGTTCGACGGACTTTAATCCAAGTTTTGATTAGTAACGCCCGCAGAGATGAAAGTCCGATCGATTATATTACCGGAAATGACGCACGCGATGTACGAGTGGGCCTCGAGTGAAAGCCTTCAGGGGGTGAATTTTCCGCGCAATATTTCTCGATCGCGACTATCGAACGTTCGCATTGGCATTTTATCGACGCCAGGTCGTTCTCGCGCGATTCTGCCGCATTAGCGGGCCGGATATGAAGAACCTAACGTGAATTTCCGGGACGAGCGCGACGCTGATCTCACGAGGGAAGGTAAAGTGACTAAGGTGTGAAGCACTCAAGTTATCGGAAATATTGCGGGGGATCAATTTGATAACTGATACCTCCCGTTGCGGGTATCAATTTTACAATTTTTATCTGCGAGTATTACGCTGTCAAGTTTTTGCTCTACAAACGATAAGTTGGTTATTTTTTTTTAACATTGAAGATGCTTTTAAAACTGTATGTGTTTGTTGCGGTAAGCTACCCAGCCTACTTATTATTATTAATAATAACAATTATTGGTAATAATACAATAATATTTTTTATGGATTTTTTAGATATTTTTGAGATATTTTCATTAAAAAAATAAATAATCATAATAATTACTATTAATAATCATTAATATTAATAATAATTTTTAATAATTAGTACGAATATGAGTGAAATCGGTCGAGAGGATGTAAAAATATAAGGGTCGCAAGGTATCAGTTCGAGGCATTGAGATCGGGCGAAGCGAGGTTTCCGTCAACTAAAAATGTAAGAGACGGGCAGACAGACAGAACGATCGAGTCACTTTCGCTTTTATAATAGTAGTGTATTATAGTATAGCATTATAATATGTATAGTATAGTATTATACTAAGTATAGTACGTATAGTACTATACTTACTGCAGTATAGTATATACTACTACGTATAGTATATACTAAGTATAGTACTAAGTATATACTATTATATGTGTAATTTTACACATAAAATTGTAAAATTATACGTATAACAACATTATCGTTATACATATATCGTTATATAGTTATATACGTCTACAAAATTATACGTATAATTCTGTAGACAAGTAATTCATGCAACTGCAACTGTTAAGGGGCTATACCAGAGTGACACTTTCAAAAAATCGATTTTTTTTTGCCTTTTCCGACAGTTTATACTTTCAAGAATATCCTGCCCTAATATCCTAAATATCATGTATATCATTTTATCTTGCAAAAATCGATAGTTAAATCTTTAAACGCGTTTTTCTCGAAATGAGATTTTCCCAATTTGCTGACATTGTAACTCAAAGAGCAATTATGTGATTGACTTGAAACTTGAACTGAGCACTCTTGAATATTTACTGTACAATGACGTAGGATATTTTTGATTGGATAAAAAATGACGATTTGGCATTGAAAAAAACGACCATTTCATGGGCAAGAAAACATGCTTTTTTCATATCTACGCCATTTTGTTAGATTTTGACATTTTTCGAAAATCGTACGTCATTGTACAGGAAATACCTTCCAGTTTAACGACATTTTTTCCTTTTTCGGTTTCAGCTACTCAATCGGCCGAAATGATGTCAGCAATGGAGGAACGTTTTTTTTGCGCCTCCGAAAGCAGCGCACAAGTTGCTTGAATCTCAATATTTTTTCTGTGACAAAAATATGTAACATAGGTCAAATATAGCCAAATATATTCTTAATTTTCCGAAACATTTAATTGAGTACGTTTCTTGCTAAAAAAATCCGAAAATCATCCAAATTTTCAGCGTTCACACTGGTATAGCCCCCTAAGTTCGGATAATAAGCCTAATCGGTCAAGAGGTTTATATGGTGATGTTTAGATGTGTTTAAGAATATAACAGGTATGCAGTCGAGAATCGATGAAGAGAGGAGATTGGGCCATCCTGCAAGTGTAATAGTGTGAAGAAAAAAAAACAAAAACATATAAAAAATATAGGAGTTTATGTAATAAATATAATAATAATAATAAGTACAATAAGTACTATATATACAATATCCAAGTATATAGGTATATAATTGTATACTTATATACTTATATACTTATATCCTTACAATTATATACCTACTTATAGTAGGAATATAATAGTAATTATACTTGGTAATATATACAAGATCTAGGCATATAAGTATATAATTGTATATAATACATTGTATATATGTATATAAGTATACAATGTCATGCTGAATGCCTGTGATTGGTTGAAAAATGCCCTCTCCCCACCCAATTATAATCTTGTGATTAATTTTTAAATTATATTACAACTTATATTACGAATGTATTACAAATATTGTATAACCATTATTATACAAACAAACCCAAACGAATCCAAAACAAATTCAAACAAACCGAATTATATACTTCAGTGTATCAATATTTTTAGAAAAATAATAAAAACCAACTCATATTATTTACATGGACCTGTATTTTTATTACCCGAAAAGTCTGATCACATTTCCAATGGCATGAAATAATTGCACTATGTATAATATCTGTAGATATTTACTTTTTTCATGACAATGGCAACCGTAGACGGCGAAGGGTTGCGGTCGTGAACGATACGTGGCTATTTGTGAGATCTGAGGAACGGATAACGTCGAACGCCTCAAGATTAAGGACATAATGGATGCCCATATTTACCACGCTGATTGATCGCAGCCTCGATCCTGATCTTGCGACAGCGACACAAGACTGCGCTCAAGTCCAATGGCGTTACTATTCGCGGCCGCGCGTAAGGCAAGCCCCTGATACGACACCTGATAGCGTAATTCGTTTACGTTGACCATGGGGCTGCTTGAATTATTTCCCTCCATTTCGAGACCGACTAATTACGATTTTTATCGTACAATCGATGTTCGTGTGACCTTCCAGGTTTTCGAATTCCGTCCGTTGTTCGGTGAAAAATGGCCAACAATCATTTTGAGCCTTATCGGCGTTGCACTCGGACAACCATTCTTGGTATGTGTTTTTATTTCCTTTCATCAAGTTCCTGAGTAAATACAGGGTGCGAATGTATTTTGTCGTGACATTTTCTAGGTGTTTTTTTTCAGATTAATTGTACATAATGAAATCGGCTGAAATGGTAAAAAAATTTGCGTTTTGCTATACTTTGAGGGCGTATTCGATGGGAATTTTTTCGCTAGTGGGGAATATGGAGGTTTTGTCGAAAACTGAAAATTACAAGGAATTAATGCAAAAGATGTGTTTCCATGCACTTTAGAAGATTTGTAATAGAAATTGAGGGAATTTAATGGTGAATTCGTATTTAGGGGATAAAAATACATCGATAGGGATTTATTTAAAAAAGGTAAGAAAACCATTTTTTGGCATCTTGGTCAAAGATAAGTGTTGTCACTAAGTTGCAGCTCATTCATTTTCCTTTTAGGTTTTAAATGTGAGTTTGTGCGCATTATCTTCGGTATTGATTTCTCTTCTAAAGGCCGCTTAAGGGGGGAAATCACAATAGCACACAAAAAAATAGGCATATTTTCGGGAATTAATTTTGGCTGAATAAAAGTATCAATCGAAAATCTGTAAAGTAGGTTTTGTAGCAATACTAAAAAAGTACAAAATGTAATTTTTTCAATAAAAAATATTTAAAAATGGCGGCTGCGCAGCATATGCCCCAAGGCGCCTTTTTTGAGCTCGCCGAAGACATAACTCGAGCAAATTTTTACCGATCGACTTGAAATTTTGACAGTAGCTTCGAAACATCTTTCTCCACGGAGCTACGTAGGATTTTTTCGATATATTGATTTTTCGCAAAATGGTGCATGTTTGAAAATAAAGTTAAATTAAAAAAAAAAACGCCATAAAATCGTCGATAAAAAAAAGTAAGCCATATAAAATAAAAAATCCTACGTAGCTCCGTGGAGAAAGATGTTTCCAAGCTACTGTCAAAATTTCAAGTCGATCGGTAAAAATTTGCTCGAGTTATGTCTTCGGCGAGCTCAAAAAAAGGCGCCTTGGGGCATATGCTGCGCAGCCGCCATTTTTGAATATTTTTTATTGAAAAAATTACATTTTGTACTTTTTTAGTATTGCTATAAAACCTACTTTACAGATTTTCGACTGATACTTTTATTCAGCCAAAATTAATTCCCGAAAATATGCCTATTTTTTGTGTGCTACTGTGATTTCCCCCCTTAAGGGAAGGTTCATCAAGAAGAAAAATTGAAAAATAAAACAATAGGCTATGTTTCAAGTACACTACCCGGGAAAACTATTTGAGGCATTGGGATAAATCCAGTGGCATTCTCTTAATCAACCAAAATTCTTTTCAAAACACCGAAATTAAATGTATGTCACTCAAAAAGGACCGATGGTAAGGCCGTTTGAAAGTTCAAGATTTCGGCGATTCCGGAAAAGTGGCGAAAATGGTCGAAATTTTCTTTTCTCGATTTTTCAATCCTTTTAGGGGTTTATATGATCGGAAATTTTCTGCCGATTACTATTACTACAGCTGCACTACATTCGTTTTCACACACTTTGATTGATTTTTACAAAAATTGTGGGTTTTGGAGAAAGTAATTGGCGAATTTGAGGTCAGGGGGTCAAATTACTTCAACATAGAATTGAAAAAAAATTATCCAACATTTTTTCTTTCTCTAGCGAAAAAAGTGTCTTCACTGAATCACGTATAACTTCATTCACCTTTGGATTTAGAACTCCACTTTATACTTATTGTCTTCGTTATCGTTTTCTCTAAAGAAAATTCTTTTGACTCATTGACCTACGATTAATTTTAAATTTTTGGCAGAATTTCAAAGACGGACCATCGATTTTTGCCAATCTTTCCATACGCACCCCTTTCCTTTGCCTTTCTTTCGGCAATTTTTCAAGTACACTCTCCGGGAGAAGAAATCGAGATCTCGGGATGAATCTAACGGAATATTCTAAGTCTATCAAAATCCTTTTTGGAAACCCCCCAATAAGTCATCGTCACTCGAATAACGTTGATGCTACGGTTGTTTGAAATCTTGGCATATTGTCGATTCTAAAAAAGTGGCCAAAACAGTAGAATTATTTTTTTTCAACTTTTATCACTTTATCACATTATAGGAGTCTGCGCGATGGGAATTTTTCTGCCAATTACGAATACGGAGTTTTTTTTATCGAAGGCTAAAAGTTACTTCGGCTATACACAAAAAACGTTTTCTTGCACTTGCGACGATTTTCAATGAATATTATTCGCATCGATAACCTAAAATTGTAGCGTGTCCCTGCAAGCTATGGTATCGAGTGACCAATGAAGGTGACTTTTGGATTGGACACGTGCCATTCAAAAAGCAATTTCACCGCGCACTCGTCGCGATTACTTTGGATCAACGTTATGTAATTCCATTCTCGTCCAATCTACATATTTCACGTACAATGCGCACGTGAATTATCGACCGCACGCGAGAAGTGGGTGCGCATCCTGGTAATTCGTATCTATTCAATTGTTAACTAGCCAATATATACAGGGTGGACCATTCAACGTGACCACCCCAAATATCTTCGTTGGCTTTAAGGGGACTAAAACAATATCAGGAGGTAATTTGATGGATTTCGAAAGGCTGATACAGTGGTGAAAAATTCATTCTTGTCAAGGTCATAGTTTCGCGTTCTCAAGGTCATCGATGGTTTTTTGAATAGGAACATGTTTTTTTTTTATCAAGACGTTGTAGCTGATATTCAGACAAATCCAACGACCTATGATATCATGACCTTGAAACGATTTTTCACCAAAATACACGTGTAAAACGGCAAATCGTGATGGTATTGACAATAAGAATATCCGAATAATGTAATTGAATTTTTCGTGCAGACAATTAATTGTAACAAATGTTCAAAGTTATTGCCATTAACCTCGACACATTTTTGAAGACGTCGGATGGATGATTCTTTTGACCTTCGAGTAGTTTCTGGTGTGATAGCGGCGCTCTTGTAATTCGTTCTCTCATGTTCGCCGGCGTCGTTGGAACTTCATGGTAAACACGATGCTTTATAGCTCCCCATAGGAAGAAATCAAGTGGCGTTAAATCCAGCGAACGAGCAGGCCAAGGGATTACCGCACCTCTCCCAATTCAGCGTCCGGGAAATTATCGGTTTAACGCTACGCGAACTATAACTGTCCAATGAGCTGGACTGCCATCATGTTGATACCATCATGTTTCGGTTCAGTAAAATACCACGATTTTCGAGATAAAAATCATCAGCTTTTGGTTTTCACATGCCATTTCTACAAATAATAACTTTTTTGACACGGTTTAAAAAAAATACTCTTGGTTGTTTGTTTTATCTAGAAAAGTCTTCTTTTTAATCTTAAATGTTGAAGAAACTTTATGAAAAAAGATCTTATGCAGAATTTTCATACAAACCAATTTGAACATCTGACTTTTATAGGCTGCGGTGTAAAAAAAAATGTACTACGCATATCTACTTTTCTAGATAAAACAAATAACCAAAAGTATTTTTTTTTAAACCGTGTCAAAAAGGTTATCATTTGTAGAAATGGCATGCGAAAAACCAAAAGCAGATGATTTTTGAAAAAATAACATAAAGCTCGCAATCTCGACATTTTTTTAATTCAAAATATTTTTTTCGTTAAATTCAGCACAAATTAAAAATAAACCGTTTCAGGGCTGTCGAAAGCGAATTGGAAATCACATCATTGATAGCATTATTGGACATTACAATGATAAAAGGCTTCTGAAAAAAATATGTTTAATTCGAAAAAAATAGAAGGAAAAATGGAGCCACCATGAGACTAGTCTTAAAAATTATAGAACGGCTCACTCTGTTTTAGAGAATTTTTTAAAACAAATTCAAAAAAAGCCATCATCTTTAAAACAAACAGTTTTCAATTTAAAAGAAAAAACATTCAAAAGTTGCTTATTTATTGTTGATTCATATCATTTGTAGAAATGGCATACGAATAACCAAAAGCAGATGATTTTTTTCAAAAAATAACATAAAGCCCAAAATCTCCAAAACCGGGGGCCTTTTACTAAACCGAAATGCCAGCATATAGTAGGACATGATCTGACCTATCGATAGTTGCAGGATTATCCATTCATGACAGGACACCCCGTATATATATATATATATATATATATATATATATATATATATATATATATATATATATATATATGCAGCTATTGCTCCCATTTCCGGTGTACACCACCGGCACTTCGAGTTCGCCCAGAGCGCGCACCCCTTGCTCGCCCTTAAACGCATTTGCATTCATTTGTAAAGCGGTAAGTGCAATAAATATTATCTCGTGAATCGAGACAATAAAGTAATTTCCGGTCGGGAATTCGTGCGGGCGATTATCCAAAAAGTGGAGAATTCTCGTCGCGGTTGCGTTTGCAACAATTGGCAATGAGTTCTCGACGTGACCATCGAATGGTAATTCAACAAGTAATTAATAATATCCTGCGATATTTAACAGCCAATTAATAATACCTTGCGATTTATTGAAAAAATGATAAATTATGAATGAGATGCACTGTACAATGTGCAGCAAGGGTACGTTTAGGCGAGGAAAAAGTTTGCTGACGTTCATGATTATTTTTAAAAGAAAATTTCTTCACCATTTTTGAGACTCAGGATATGTATTCTTACTACTTTTGGCTGTTACATGGTATTTTTTTATTTATTAATCTTTAAAAGTGGCGGAGATACGTTCTTCTAAACTGCATTTTCAAAACTGGCGTGACGTATAGCTAAAAAATGAATCCACCGATTCTGATGAAATTTGGAATAAATCGTTCTAACCTTATTGTTTAAAACATGACCCCAAATGTTTTTAAAAACAAAAAGAAAGTATTTTTCATTGCAAAATGTAGCTATTTTTTTCAGAAAATTAAATCTTTTTGTTTCACAGCGTACCGTTTCATCGATTTTTAACATTTTTCACTTTCGCTTGGTTCATATTCTCCGTAAGAGTGTTAATAAAAGAAAGTCTTCGTTGGTTTTTTTTCAGATTTATCCCGCCGACGCTACGTTTCACGTCGTCCGACAACATCCACCGTAACCCGTTTAGAAGACTGTGTCATACCTCCGCCATTCTTAAGGGGTTACCCCCACTTGCGATTTTGAAAAAATCGATTTTTTTTATTGCATTTTTTTGAAGTATAAGTATCCGGGCAAATACAGAAGTATGGGCCCGGAATAGATGACTCTATGTAAGTTTACAAAAAAAATATTTTCTTCGTGTAAACTGAAATTGAAACTTTAAACGCGTTTTTCTCAAAATGGCATTTCTGAAGTCGGTGACCAAGATTACTCGAACACTAATGAACCGATCTTCTTGAAATTTTGCAGGCTTATTTAATACATAAAAATGTAGTCTTTAATCGTTCGATTTTTTTCGTTACAATCGAACCATTAACTTTGACTGTCCGCCATTTTGTGAAAAATGAATATTTTTTAAAATCCTTCGATTAAAGACTAGTTTATACTTATACCCGAGTAGAAATCTTGCTCCAGCTACAATAAGCACCTGATCAGGCATCCTGACTTCTTTTTCCAGCCTTGATCAGAATTTTTTATCAAGCCCTGATCATTTTTGAAACACAATCCCTGACTTCCGTCTGATCAGGGTAAAAAATCAAGGCCTGATCAGGGTAAACTATCAAGGCCTGATCAGGGTAAAAAATCAAGGCCTGGTCAGTGTAAAAGATCAAGGCCTGATCAGCGTAAAAAATTAAGGCCTGATAAGGGCTTAATTTTTCACGGCTTGATAAAAATGAAAAATCATATGATTTTTCACGGCTCAGGATGACCGATTTTTTCCTGAAATAAAAAATACAACGCATACACAAAAGAGAAAAAGGTACCACTTTATAAATAACGCTGATCGTTTATTTTTTAATCTTAATATAAAATTTATCACATATATTTTTCACATATATCTATATGGAAAACAAACATCATTTTTCTTGTATTTGTAATAGAACAAAAACTCGAACTAAACTAAGATATATCACTGTATTATATTCCACTTATCATCCCGAAATAAATTAATATATTTTTCAAACAAAAACTTAAGAAACTTCGTGAATAAAGTAAACAGAGCTCAACGTTTTTATGACCAGACGTTTCTAGGAAACGTTATATTGGGCGTTCTGTTCGTTTTTTTACGCGACGCTCGAAACTTGTCCCAGTCTTTTGCTGAATTAATCAGGCCTTGATACCGCTCCAACAGCTTGTCCAATTTGCTTCGAAAGAACTTCTATTCCGTGTTCCCTATATTTCGAAATGACAGCCACTGAAAAATACGAAAATGTTCATCCCACTTAGAATTCAATGTCTACATATATATCTATATAAGGTATGCACATTATTTTATTAGGGTGGCACAAAATTGAGCTCTATTTTTTTTTCCTTTTTCTCACCATCCAATTATCTACTTTAAAGAAGAAAAAAAATTGTTGCAAAAGCTGCGAGCGGTCATTTTTTAACGAAAATTAGAATCGAAGCAGGAGAGCCCGTACAGCGAAGACCAACCAAATAATGGTGAGTTGACAGCGTAGTGCAGTTCAGTGAATGTAATGTCCATCCGAAGTGCATTTCTTATGGGCTAACTTGCACCGATGGAAATACTTTCACTTAACTGAACTATGCAGTCAACTTATCATTATTCGGTTAGCCTACACTGTCCGGGCCCGTAGCGAAGACTAACCAAATAATGGTAAGTTAACAGCGTAGTGCGGTTCAGTGAATGTAATGTCCATCCGAAGTGCATTTCTAATGGGCTAACTTGCACCGATGGACTTACTTTCACTTAACTGAACTACGCAGTCAACTTGTCATTGTTCGGTTAGCCTACGCTGTCCGGGGCCGTACAACGAAGGCCAACCAAATAAGGTAAGTTGACAGCGTAGTCAGTTCAGTGAATGTAATGTCCATCCGAAGTGCATTTCTTATGGGCTAACTTGCACCGATAGAATTACTTTCACTTGACTGAACTGCGCAGTTAACTTATTATTATTCGGTTAGCCTGCGCTGTCCGGGCTAATCAGCACCGATGGCAAAACATTTACCAGATTGAACTACGCTGTCAGCTTACCATTATTTGGTTGCCTACGCTGTCTCTTCTTCTCCTCTGACAAAGGAGACGGACCAAGTAAAGAAACATAAAAGCGATACACAAAACAAATATAAATCTACTTACATAGTGGTAGCGCCAACACATGCCAATCCTCAGGAATTTCGAGTTGTTCCTCGCTGAGAGGATCTGTTCCGGATCTGTCAAATGTATCATAATAAATATTTCAACCACCGCATATATAATTTGGCGTATGGTTAATTTACAGTCAGATTTAATTCAATTTACATTTATAGATTTAAGAATTGTAAGTCTTTGAAAAAAATTAATTGTTATACTAACCTGCTGCTGTATTATTTCTTCGTTTTTTCCCTTATTTAGAGCCCGCTATTCACGCAGACACAGTCGTTGCGCAATCTTCTTCCGATTGTGTTTGTCCATCTTATTCACAACGTACACGTTATATGTAAAAATGTATAAAGTGATTAATAATATGTCTCGTGCTTCTCTCGTGTCTGTGTATCATTTGACAAGATGAGGTTAGGCACGTTTTTAGCGCCAAACTGTAGAAGTCCAGTTACATGATGATTGCTTGAAATTAGCTGGATCAGGCGAATTGAAGTAACCCGTAAGTCCAGTTGCTTGACATCGCCTGAAGCTAGCCGGGTCAGGCGAATTGAAGTAAGCCGTAAGTCCGGTTGCTCGACCACCGCCTGACCCCAGCTTGATCAGGCAAATTAAGGCAAACTTAAGTAAGGCCTTCGTACTACAAGCTGATCAGGCGCAGATCAAATATCAGGCCAGCCTGACAATATTTCTACTCGGGTATTTGACTAAATCCATCCGCATTTTTTTTTGGATGATCCACTTCGCCGCAATGTTAGTCACCGCAAACCGTGTATATAAAAACATTATTTCATTGACGGCCATTTGCCACTAAACAATGGAATATTTTTCAATAAAAAAATTACTGAAAGTTCTTCAAGATGTGTTCTTTAAGATGGTATATTGATCGATTAAAAAAGTTTTGTAGTTTTCTTTAAAAAAATTCATGAAAAAGGCCTTTTTTGCGCTACAAGTGGCGGTGACGCCTTAAAGATTGCTAAAAATAATAAATACCACGTAACAGCCAAAAGTAGTAATAAAATACACCCTAAGTCCCAAAACTAGAGAAAAATCTTGCCCTAAAAGAAAATATGAAAATCAGCGATTTTTTCCTCGCGTACAGGTACTCCCCTCGTTTCGGAACGATTTGTGACACGAATATCGCCGAGTGCTTGCGGTACAATAAAGAGGCGATAAAAATTCAGCGAATTCCGTTTAAGTGAAGAGTCTCGTGTCTTTTACGTAATATCACTGCTTGTTTTCGTTCCTGCCGTATCTCACGGATTCGATTATACACCACCTCCGGCTTTCAAACATGTAAGAAGATCGGGAGCCGAAAAGCTCGCCCACCCCCTCCGTGTCTGCCCCTCGTCGCTCGCGTCTGGACCTCTCTCGGGCCCTCCGCGTCCCGATGTTCAAAAGGGACAAACAGCAGGTTGTCTCTCACGGGACATCCTCCCCGCGGAGCGAAAGTCAGCACAAAACTTCCAATTTCATTGGTACGTTTCCAATTCCATCGGGTATACATATCCTTCAGTCTCTCTCCTCTTCCCCCGACCCCCCGCTCTTTCTTGGGAGACGAAGACTCTGAGTGCGAAGCAATCGACGCTGGAGATTTATTTACAGCCTCGAAGAAACTTTTCATAAAAACACAATGTCTAAGCTCAGCTTTCGTGCTCGAGGAGCTCATTACGTATCTACGAGTTAAGGCCTTAGGCCACAGTAACGGGTATAAAATCATGTGCGAATTTAACAATTTTTTTTCGTATCGTATTTAGTAAGAATATCAAGCTGTTAGAAAAAATATATTTTTTTAATGTAAAAAATGGCCGACTGCTCGAAACTTCTCGAAACAGCTTTTCTTCCAATTGGCGTGACAAATAACTTCAACAATTTTCACTCGATTTACTTCAAATTTAAGAGTTACGTTCCTAATTGCATTTCGTAGAGAAGTACGTACAGTATTTCTGATTGATCGAAAACTTTTCACTTTACGAGCAATTAAAACGAAATTTTTCACTGATAATTCATTTCTTAAGGGGAGATATACACCTAGATGATCGAGGTCGAGGATTCAGAAGCTACGAATTCCGTCGACCCTAGAAGACCTACACTATGGGCCTGGTATCGATGATTCCATGTAAGTTAACAAATTTCATGATTTATTCATTCCCAAATTTTCAAACACGTTTTTCTCAAAACCGCGTTTTTCAAATCGGTACCCAAAATTTCTCGAAAACCAATGAACCGATTGCCTTGAGGTTTTTTGTGGTTACTCTATACACCATTATCTAGTAGTTGTCATAGGATTTTTTTTCCGTTACTTAGTTTTTGTTTTATAGGCAAAATAATAACTAATTTTTGGCCCAAGAATCACTATTTATGTTCAAACGTCCGCCATTTGGTCATAAATCGATATTTTTAAAATCGGCTATGACAAGTACTAGATCATAGTATCTAATTTAATAATCTTTTTGATTTTTTTTTCAGATGATATTTGAAGAAACGCTAGTGGGTACCGTATACGCAGATTTTTTTACGGTGCTCCAAGGACCATAGAATATCCTTGTATATTTTTGATATTTTTAAATAAAGAAAATTAAACATATTTTTGAATGTATATATTTTTAGATAATTAAAACCCCAATCCGAAATTTCAAAAAGTTTTCCTTGAAAAAATTCACAAAAATGACCTTTTTCCGGCTCTTAGGTGTATATCTCCCCTTAAGTTCAAATAGCTACAACTTATGAATAAAACAATATTTTTTTAATTCCGTACGTACTTCTCTAGGTATTCTAATGTAGATTGACGAGAATTTTTGTTTTTTGTTCGAGGTAAAACATTGCG
>OX101791.1:30854993-30909993 GCA_944452715.1 Ophion slaviceki
CCTATGCGCCGCCGGGCTAAATCCGCAGTGAAATATCGATGAACAACTTTTCCGCACAACTAATCGCCCCAGCCACGTTCAATCAGCCACGTGTGCTGTAATTACGAGGCTCTGTCAAACATTCGGAGATTTTTGCCACGAAACACCCGTCGTCCAAAGGTACACGTGCGAAGAAGAATAATGTGCGAGTGTAGTCCAATAACATTAGACATACTTTTTGGATTGATGATCGCCGTTGATGTCCAAACTGTTGAGTCGGATTGATGTCCCTTTTTATTGCAATGATTCGATCAAATTACTGTTCACAAATCGTCGGAACATTTATCGACAATACGCCGGAGAAACGGCAGGGTTGTGACGTTATAAGGTAATCCTATCGCTTCACATTAGTCATACCAGTGATCACACTTGAGACTTGTACAATTTATATTTTTAACACATGCAAAAAAAAATTGTAATAACAAAAATTTTCCATGTTTGAACTGTTTAAGGCGTTACCCCCACTTGTAGCGCAAAAAAAGGCCTTTTTCATGAATTTTTTTAAAGAAAACTACAAAACTTTTTTAATCGATCAATATACCATCTTAAAGAACACATCTTGAAGAACTTTCGGTAATTTTTTTATTGAAAAATATTACATTGTTTAGTGGCAAATGGCCGTCAATGAAATAATGTTTTTATATACACGGTTTGCGGTGACCAACATTGCGGCGAAGTGGATCATCTGAAAAAAAAAAATGCGGATGGATTTAGTCAAATATAAGTATAAACTAGTCTTTAATCGAAGGATTTTAAAAAATATTCATTTTTCACAAAATGGCGGACAGTCAAAGTTAATGGTTCGATTTTAACGAAAAAAAAACGGCCGTTTTTTGGCTATGAAACGGCCATTTTTTTCGAAAAAAAAATCGAACGATTAAAGACTACATTTTTATGTATTAAATTAGCCTGCAAAATTTCAAGAAGATCGGTTCATTAGTGTTCGAGTAATCTTGGTCACCGACTTCAGAAATGCCATTTTGAAAAAAACGCGTTTAAAGTTTCAATTTCAGTTTACACGAAGAAAATATTTTTTTTTGTAAACTTACATAGAGTCATCTATTCCGGGCATAAAAAAACTGCACTTCAAATTGCACTTAAAAAAAATGTAATAAAAAAAAATCGATTTTGTCAAAATCGCAAGTAGGGGTAACCCCTTAATGAATGTTCACATTTAATTAGAAAAATGAAAAAATAGTTATTCCAACGATTCGCGCAGTATTCCTAGGTTTGATATTTGGCAACATTGGTTCTATCTCCGTCTCTTTTTATTCAACCAGACGAGTTTAACCTCCATGCTTTTCACCGTCGATCTGTCGAGACAATGTCAGGTGCGCGAAATATAAAGCATTGTATTCGCGCCACGACTGGTAAAAAGCGAGGAACATTTGTGTCGGCGAAATATGTCGGTTAAAAATGAAATATGTGTGGAAATTCAAATGAGTGAGATGAGGTTAGGACTACAGTCAGCTGTTGATTTGCTGTCACGTCTCTTTGTCGTGGCAAATGGCAATAAATCCAATACCGAAAGTTCAAATTAAACTTGATATTACATAAAAATTAAGTCAATAAGAGTGTTTTTTTCTGAGAGCATTGGATTACTACAAGTGTTAAGTACGTAAATCTGATTATTTTTAAGAATCTGACGAATTTCCACTATTATATACACTTTTGTAGCGATCGGAAATTGAGTTTTTGCATGTCGTCTCGGAATTCCTTCACAAAAATACGCAATTTTAATATTTTTTTTCTCTGTAATAGGTCGATAACCGACCCTGAAATTTTACAGAGACGATTATATATTGAGTGAAGCTCAAAAAAAAAATTTCGAAAAGCCTATGGATTAAAGCCTGGCGGTAAAATTACCTTAAAGTGAAGCCGATAGCAAGACTTTCGAACAGGATGTTGCATCAACGGGTTACACCTAGATTCAGGCTGAAAAAAAAGGAATATTCGCGATTTTTTTCTGGAAAAATACGTGCAGGTTTTGAAATATATATATTTTTTACATTAAATACTATGGTTTCAAGTGTCTTTTATAATTATAGCATTAAAATATATTTATACATTTTGTAGGTACAATAATTTGTGAAGATCGCTGTGGGAAAACGTTCTTCGCGGTGATCACTGCTGCTTGGAAACAAATAATCCGAAAAAAAATCAAACGCATATAGTTCTTGCATGAAATTATCTAGTGCTTGGACGAAGGATTTAATAAAACATTGATCATTGTAAAAATGGCTGCAGTCCCAGGTGACAGTATGAAGTTTAGGAGAAAAAATCACTTCATTTTCGTCGATAAAAAATTTCTTCGTTCCAGCACTGCTCTCCGATACGTAAGAAAAACTTGTACAATTTGGAGTTGATATCGTAGTCACCGGTTGTGAAAAACCGGCTTCAGAAAAACCGGTTTCAGAAAAACCGGTTTCAGAAAAACCGGTTTCAGAAAAACCGGTTTCAGAAAAACCGGTTTCAGAAAAACCGGTTTCAGAAAAACCGGTTTTCAGAAAAACGCGTTTAAAGTTTGCCGATACGTGGAACCTACCTACCAATAACTCCCTTAATTTTAAACGGATCAACTTGACATTTTCAGAGAATATTTTTTAAATGTCATATTTTGCGAATCCTTCAAAAACAAAAAATCGGTATTTCCATAAATGTCAACTACGCAACTCTTAAGATTCCCAGTTTGTTATTTGCCCAGTGCAGAATTTGTGCCGCACGAGGACCTGCTGGAAAAGTATCAGTATCCTCAACATCCCAAACGAGCTTAATCCCTTCCCTCCCATTTAGCAATACGACCTCTTATCGACGCTTGTAACAATACCGGAAATTGCCAGACTATTTTCCGAAGGCCTCGATGCGTCTTCACAAATGAGACTTGCTCCGTCGTACTCAGCGTGAAATCGATATTCCCTATGGCTACTTTTCGCGATAGCGTATCGCAATCTGTCCGTTTAAAGGACGATCATTGAAGTTATCTTTATAAAATTATGCTTACATACATCCAAATTGGTGGAGGACATTGGCGTTGCGAATGGCTTCACAGTGACGTTTTGTAAGTTATCCATAACCTGCAGTTAAAAAAAACTATCAAAATGAAGACTGCAGCCAGAATTTCAACCCAACTGACGTTTGCATCATTGGAACACAAAATTCTTTCTCATGTTTTATCTTCTTTTTTATTGTCACCTAAAATCTTATTTTAATATTTTGGTTATACATTTTTAATAAGGATCCTCAAAAATGTTTCACTGATTTCAATAGCCTGAAAAAAATGTTTCACTGATTTCAATAGCCTGAATGGATAGGAAAAAAACGCAAATGGGAAAGAAAATATTTTCGTTGCATTTCAACAATGCGAACTTCAATACCATCGACGGTTTCGCCGAATAAAAAGTACCGTTGGGTTAACAGAATCTTGGAATCCTTCTTAAGAGCATTTTAAGAAGGAACGATGAGTATTGGATCTTACGGGCTTTTACGATCATCAATTGATATTAATTTATAAATCGACCAGCAGAAGATGGGGAACCCTTGTGCCGCGACCTACTCTCTCCTTCGCCCTCTCTCTCTCTCTCTCTCTCTCTCTCTCTCTCTCTCTCTCTCTCTCTCTCTCCGATTTTCAAGAGGTGTTGGTGTGTTACGAGCGTGAGCTCAAAAGTTGAGCGATAAAAAATAACGAGTCGTCTCCCCGTCCCTTCCACTCGGCTCGGCACACAAGTGGAGTCCCGGATCCTTCTCACCACCGGGAGGATTCGAGATTGCATCATATCGAAGAAAGGCGATGCCCGCGAGCTCGTGGTGCGTGAGCGTGACGTTGTCGGGTCATCGCGTAACATTTAAGGCGCATCCTGCTGGAATATTACCGAGAGACACTACTCGCGAATAAAGAAGGGCGAGAGAGAAAGAGAGGGAGAAAGGGTGAGAGGAGAGAGAGAGAAAGAAGAAAGAAAAGAAGAAGGTCAATTCGAGGCGAGTGGACCGAGGCATGTGCAGTTTTCTGGACTAAATGTAGGCGTTATTCTCGCGGCATACTCCGCGCGTGTGTGTGTGTGAAAGTGTGTGTGTGTATTTTTTTATTTTTTTTTTAAAGTGTGTGTGTGTGTGTGTGTGTGTGTGTGTGTGTGTGTGTGTGTGTGTGCGCGCGAGTGCCTATCTATGTGTGAGTGTGCCATGTGCCTTGGCGAATGCCACACGTGTCCCGACGAAAAGTTAACGCATCGTTACCTCCTCCGAGCATTTATACAATCTCACCGCATTATCCTTCCACTTCTCATCTTGCATCTTTCATGTCCCATCTTCGTCCTCATTTCGCTGCAACAGTGGCGCGCTGGCAGGCTCATCTTCGACCTCGATGTACCTGTCCATTATTTTATATGCACGGACCTTTGCCAGCACTCCTTAAACGGATGAATACAGTTTTTTTTAACGGTGCACATGCACATGTGTATGTACGAGTAGACACGGTTGTATGCACGTGAGCCCAGGGTAATACTTGCCAAACAGGTAGTCACTCCGATACGACCTTGTGACCGCATTATGCAAGGAGAAAAGTTGCAAAAAAATATAGCACAAACTTCGAGTGGTTTGCTCGCTGAAAGATGCACAATCCTTAGCATTCTACCATTCCAGCCGATCCGCCGAGCACTGCGACATTGCTTTTACCGCAAACGGTACCGTCTCAAATGTCACCCAGAATTCCAGATCCTATCGGCGTTTTGTTCGATCGCTGCTAACGTTATGAGTGAAGTAACGATGCACGCCAACCGGTTACTTTACTCGGCTCCTCGGTTTTTATGTGGAACGTGACCTGGAGTGTGGGGATCCTGACCTTTCTCATATTTTGGCGGTGGTCCCATAGGGTGGTGTTCTTTGATGGGTTTGGTGGAGGGGTTGGAAGAGATAATCGGGCGGATTGGAAACTGATGCCTTGCTGCCGTTTTGGGTGTGTTCAATGTGGGGGGCTATGTCAGTGCGGAAATCAACGTAGGGATCCAAATGGATTCTCATACTTGGGGCTACTTCCTGAAAGGGATCCAATGGGTCATCAGATGGGATCTCTATAGTGAAACATCATGCTCGTACGTTGGATTGTAATCGAGATTTTCCATTGGAATCCTATGTGCGGATCCAATTTGAATCCTAAAGGATTCCTACACTATTGAATAGAATCCGATACGATTCTTGATGGATCTCGTCGCATTTTGCACGTTGAGTTTTCTAAACGAAATACACAGATATACAAAATGAGCGGTTCTTAACCGCTCATTTTAACCGCTTAACCGCATATCCCTATGATATCCGCGAACATAGGGATGTTCAATATCAGCATACATTGGGTTATTTTAACCCGGATGAATTAAAAATAAATTGCTTACTTTATCGAGGATTTGAAATGCTCACTCATCCAAAATTGAAAATTTCCCATTTTTTTTACAACAATTCAATTTTCTACTTTCCGAATTTCAGTTATGTAGGCATATTAAGTAATGTTTAAAGCGTTTCCCTGATTTTTTAAAATAACAACCCACCGAAGTATTAATGGCAGGTGAATGAATTACTATTCAGGTTAAATTGACCCAGTATGACAAAATCGTGGCCAAATATAAGTGTGTCAACAAAAGGGGTAATTCTTTAGATGAGTGACTTTTCCGCAAAATGAGCCTAAAATTGGTTTTTTGCTATTTTCTCATTCATTATCCAAACAAAGCCAAATCCAAACAAACCGAAACAAACTTCTGTATTAAAACCCTCACGTCGGAGAGAGTTGGGTTCCTTCGGGTTTGTTTGCATTCAAGAAGGCTTTGTTTTTGCCCTATTTTATCACGAACTTCAAAACGCCATATCTTTTTATGGGAGGGAGGGGGGTTAATTTCACCTTTCTCCAACTGAATACCATCATTTTGAACCCAATAAATGAGAAAATAGCAAAAAAATTGTATAATAGATTATTTTGAATAAAATTCGTTTTTAGAATAAAACAAATTTCTCGTGACTTTTCATACATTTTCGATTTGAACGTGGTAAGAATTCTCAAACGGCGTTAATCAGAAACAGTGCAGAATCTAAGTGGATCCCAATGAGGACCCTATGTGCGGTGTCCCTAACAAATCCGTATCTTAATGTGGATGCATTTTGGGACTCCTCAACGAATTTGCGCATGGGATCACGAAAGGATGTTTTATTTTAGAAGATCCACCAAATTCCGGTTGAGAATTTCCAATACACAATTCTCAAACGACATCAATGGGGAAAATAGCGCGAAATCCACTTGAATTCCAATGTGGACACCTATTATCGAATCCCTATAGGGGATGTGGAGACTCCCTAACAAATTTCTGTACCGGTTGTTGGAATAAAACATCCACAGGGAAAGTAGATGCTGACTGGACTGCCACTGCAATGAGCTGACTAGACTGCTGACTGCAATGAGCTGACTAGAATGCTGACTGCAATGAGCTGACTAGAATGCTGACTGCAATGAGCTGACTAGAATTCTGACTGCAATGAGCTGACTAGAATGCTGACTGCAATGAGCTGACTAGAATGCTGACTGCAATGAGCTGACTAGAATGCAGACTGCAATGAGCTGACTGGAATGCTGACTGCAATGAGCTGACTAGAATGCTGACTGCAATGAGCTGACTAGAATGCTGACTGCAATGAGCTGAGTGGAATGCTGACTGCAATGAGCTGGCTCGAATGCTGACTTCAATGAGCTGACGATAATGCTGACTGCAATGAGCTGACTAGAATGCTGACTGTAATGGCTGATTGGGATAATAAGAAAGCAATCTACAAATCACTAATACGTTTGTTTTTGTTGCAATGGACAAGAATGACCAGGGTGATGAGTTGAAGATTCAAAACGCCAGACTAATGAAATCCAGTTCTCAAGTTTGTTTTCCTTTTAGGATATTTTGAATGCTCGCGTCACAAGGCTGTTCAGGTACAGATGACACGGTCCAACTGCTGTATCCGCGAACATAGGGAGGTTCAATATCAGCATGCAATCAGGATTCGACTCTTCACAGCGTCCTGAGATAGCTTCATCGGCATCGTGTCTGCGTTACCCCGAGCCGATACTCGAAAGCTTCGCGCTTACCAGGCTCGAGTACCGTTGATGGCAGGTTGTTCGTACGTAGTTTCCCGCTGGGTTGCAGGAACCTACCGCACCAAAGTCTGCCCGCCATCCAACGGTGGCCCTTCAAGGAACACTGTTGGATCGACCAGGTCAACCATCGATCCGTTTTCATCAGGGATTGCCTTTTTCTTCGTCTCTTCACCCATGCGCGATTGCAAAGCGCGCAAGTCCCGCTTCCGCGCGCAGACGCTGTGCCTCGACGTCAGGACGAGCCGCAAGGCCGTGGATGGTCGACCAAAACAAACGCCGCGTCCGCCAAGGGTCGAAGCAGAGGTGCGCCAGTGGCGCATAAGAAAAGGAAGAAAAAAAAGAACGAAGCGTCTCATTCTTCTTACGTCGGAAAATCGCGGACAACAGAGTTTCACGGATTCGTTTGTGTGTGTGTGTGTGTGTGTTATCGCGACTGTTTCGTATTCTCTCCTTGGGGGGAAAATGACACCAGGACTCGGTCACGATCCACTGTCAACGTACAATATAACGGTCCTGAGTGAGTAATCGCCCGGAGTGGTAGCGTCGCGGCGAAAGGTCGCCAATTTATGCGCTCTACGTCCTCGTCGCCTTTTGTTGCCCCGTTCCGTACGTTCGCCTCGCCGAATCGAATACCTCATCGCGAGCCAGTACATGCAATTGTCACAGGGAAATAAATTCGCCAGCGAGAAAGCGCTCTCGCGCACCACAGGCGAATTTAATCTCGAACCTTAAGGGGTTACGTGGGTTTGAAAAATTCAAAAAATTCATTTTTTAAATTTTATTATCTTATAGTACAATATGTCTAGAATATTCTCCCAAAGTTTTAAGTCAATGGGAGTAACAGTCTAGGATAGAGAGCCTTTGGGAATTCCCCCCGTTGGGAAAAACCGGCCGGGAACGACGCAGGTGCGTCGCATTTTTCTCAAAACACTATTTTTGAAGTCCGTGGACACGATTTCTCAAAAACTAATGCACCGAGCTTATTGAAATTTTGCACACTTATACGTAGTGTAAATTGTACAAAAAATTGGACTTTTTTGCATACAACTCTGCCAACAATACAAATTTCAATTTGTTAAAAAATCCTTTGGTCAATCTCGAGCTACACTTATCTTCTAACAGGAAAAAATTGGTTTTTAAATTTCAGATAAAGCTATCATTAGTTATCCTGACCACCACGAGGACTTTTTTTAGGGGTCTCGGGAAATCAGGTCCCTCCGGCTGAATTTCCCAAATTTTTGGATGAAATTTTTTAAAATATTGTCGAAATATTGCTCTTTTATGTGTTTAACATTTTAAATAAAATAATTTATATATGTATTTTTTAATAGAGGAAATATACTTCTTTTGGCTTTGGCTTCCACGTGACCCCTTAACGGTGCATCGTTCTTATAATCGGTATTATTATTCAAGGTAACGCGGCTCTCTGTCTGTGGCAACAGCCGCAGCATGTTCTCTTCCAACTGGCGAATTTTTGCTTCGCGCTGTCGTACTCCGCGCCGTCATCGAAAAAAGGCATCCTCTTCATGCACTCGGTACTCATCGTGGGTAAGCTAAACTTCTCGATCGTCGCATTTTTGGAGAGAGAGAGAGCAAAAAATTATACAATCGGATACGAATTTTGGGTTGGGATGTTGCGATCTGAGATTTCGATGCGATCGGAAGGTCATTGGCCATTGGATTGGAAGGTGATTGGATAGCAAGACTTAGGATAGTAACGCTCTGGTGATCTTTGCACGTCTGTCAAAAAGGATTCATACTGCTGTCCGGATGGGCTTGGCACGTGATTTGCGCTCCCGATATATTCTCGTGGAACTTTAGCTTTCTGCTGCTCAACATTGGCCAGCTGGTGTACATCATTTATCAAATGAGGCCGGTGAAATTCGATCCGGAGCTCGAGGAGGCTTATCACACGCTATTTTATCCCTTCAAGGCAAGTCCGTCGACCATTTTTCACCAATCAACGGAGCTTCTTCCATACATGGACAGTTATTATTTTTGATACTCCTTTGTATTCCTTTCTGGGCCTGTACCCCACATTTGTCACTTCGCTGTTTCTCAGAGGCCCCCAGCTGCCTACAACCATTATTTCCTGATCCACCACTGGATCGCATTCGCACATGTGGCGCGAAACTTGTGGCTTTTTTTTCTAGATGTTTTTGACATTGTAGATTTCTAGGTCTGCAGAGTTTTTCACATTCATCGGAACATGATTTCCTAACTGAAAATTTAGATATAGTGGTGGCAAGTTGTGATCATGGAGTCAAAAATGTTCTGGCTCATCGACAATCATGAAGAATTGCGTTGCTATTGTCAATTGGACTTGGTCATTCCAGGTCTCGAGGCACCAATTCAAGAGGCTCGCCTCACCCGAATTCGCCACCATAATGTCCTTGCACGCTGGCGAAGCGTACGCGATGCAAAATCTGACGAGAACCGACAGACTGGGCTTGCTTCTAAGTGGCAAAGTCAACGTACTCAGTGACACGAACTTTTTACATCCGATACTGCCGTGCGAGTTTTTGGACTCACCGGAATTCGAAAGTTCGCGAGCCTCCGTCGACGACAAGTTCAAAGTAAGCTAGCGAACAAAATTGAAAAGTTGATAAAACAAAATAATTGACACTGTTACACTTGCTATGAAATGATGTATTTTTCATTAGTATTCATTTTATTCTGTTGTGTAATTATTTTTATTTAGTATATAATTTAGTATAAAATTGTACATTCAGTATACAATTTTTATATTATATGAAACCATTCCTTCCAGGTGTCCATAGTCGCAGCCAGTTCGTGCAGATATTTGTACTGGCAAAGAACAGCCCTGGAATACTTGCTGGTGAAGGAGGCATACTTGGCAACGGTATTGACAACCCTGGTCGCTCGTGACATAGCCACGAAACTCTACGCCATGAACAATAAGGTACAATTACCCTTTGTAGCCACAT
Source organism: Ophion slaviceki (assembly GCA_944452715.1). Lineage (NCBI taxonomy): Eukaryota > Metazoa > Arthropoda > Insecta > Hymenoptera > Ichneumonidae > Ophion > Ophion slaviceki. Next base: position 30,865,098 of record OX101791.1, read on the forward strand.
TTACATTGGGCCTAGATATTGACACACTGGGTCAATTTGACCCCGATACTACTTCATCCACCGGCCATTAACAACCCGTCGGTTTTTATTTTAGAAAATCAAATCACACTTTAAACATGTTTTAATATGTCTGCATAATTAAAATTCGGAAAAATCAAATTAGTAAGCTGTAAAAAATATTGAAAATTTTCAGTTTTGGAAAGATGAGCATTTAATTTAAAATTCGTCCGTGTCAAAATGACCCAGAGTGTCGATGTGGGATTGATATTCCATTATAAAATAACGTGTACACGTAGATTCCCTTTTATCACGTATCACGATCATGAATGATAAGAATTAATTAATAATAAATTCGATTCATTATTAGTTATAAAATTCATACATATTATTTATTTATTAATAATCGCTTTTTTTATAATTCATAATTTATTAAATAAATTCAATAAATGTATCAATTAATAAATAAAATTGAAATGACAATTAATCTGTTGTGTGCCTGTTAGATAGTCACGGATAAAGGTTCTCATTTGGATATAAGACTGCCGTCTATAAGTGCTGGTTTGGGCATCACCGGCGAATATCGGAGTCCCAGAGCCTCGAGACAGGCTCTCATACGTCGAAAAGACAACAAGCTTCCTTCAAACAACGGTAATTCATTTCTAGTCTTAATATTAACACATGTTAAGCGCTGGGGCTGGATTGAAATTCCGAACTTTGAATGCTTCGACGGTTTAAAATTCCGAATTTTAATATTCCGAAATTCAAGATAGGGCCGGGTTGAAATTCCGAACTTTGCATGATCAGAATGCTCAAAACTCCGAAAGAATTTTACACGAAAGACCAACACGCCGAAAATCTGAACACCGTCAAAATAATTCGGCTATGGAAGTTTTCAAAGTTGCAAAAATTTTCAATAAAACGACGAATTATTTGAATAATTTTTATTTATTAAGAAGGGATTTTGCGTCAATTTTGAAATTTGTTTAAACAATGTTATACGTTGTACATCATTTACAGTCAACTGGGTAGACGTTCGCTGGCATGATCTTGACATGGAGGCCGGGTTGAAATTCCTAACTTCAATGTTCCGAAATTACAAGGTTCGTCAAGATCATGCCGGCGAAAGCCTACACAGTTGACTGTAAATGATGTAGAACGTATAACATTGTCTAGACAAATTTCAAAATTGACGTAAAATCACTTCTCGTTAAAAAAAATTCTTTAAAAAATTCGTTGTTTTTTTTTTAATTGTGAAACTTTTAAAACGTTCATAGCCGAATTATTTTGACGGTGTTCAGATTTTCGGAGTTTCGGTCTTTCGCGTAAAATTCTTTCGGATTTCTGATTTTTCGGGGTAGTATTCTTTCGGAGTTTCGAGCGTTCTGATACTTCAAACTTCGGAATTTCAACCTGGCCCCTAAGCGCTAATATGTAATATTGGTGGAGAAATTTTACAATCGCCCGATTTTTCTTTTTGTTTTTCTCTAATTGTGTCCCGAATTTTCTATCAATCGTAGTGAGCGGTGCAAAGCCGAAGGATCGGCTGTTGAACAACCTGACGAAGCTCGGTGCTCCGAACATGGAGCCACTGCCAGAATTGCCTTCATGCGACGATCTCGCCTCGAGCGGCGTCGAGAGTTGGCTCGACTCCTCGAGCAAATATCACAGCTGTGAAATAGTCGACGACGAATGACGAACGGCCTCCGTCGATACACTCGGCTCGCGTGACAATGGTTCGCTGGAATCGATGAGTTGAGAATTCGACGGGGCGTACTTGACAAAAATCACCTGACCATTCTCGAATGCCTCATTCTACGGGACTTTCATCAAGTGGATCGTCAACCGAAATTCGGGAATTCCGGAAAAACAATTTTTGTCTGACTAATATCAAACTACTGCATTGGGGGTCGTAGACAGAGAAGGCGAAAATAATTTCAAACGCATGGCTGTGGTTCCCTGTCTTTTTTTCAGTGGTACGTCGGACATTGGAAAATATTGTGACTTGCCGAAAAATGTTCTCGCACCGAAAGGTGCGAGAAGGAAAAATCGTCAAGAGGCGAATGTACCGGAGCAAGTGCATTGACTTACGGCGGGAGCCTGAATTAGAAGGTCCAAAAAAGCGTTTTTTCGAGGAATTTTTTAAATGGAAAAAAAACAAGTGAGCCCAGTAAACATTGAGGTATTTTTTCATGTATATTTGAAATGTATAAAAAAAAAGTTTCAACGTGAAACAATAAATTACTGCATATTTATCAGCCTATTCCATGTGCATCTTGCAACTGCAGTCCCCAATCGGCGGGAAAGATGCAGCTCGTAATTCTTGACTGAACCAAATGAACCAATAAAATGTTCAATTGTTATATATTTTTCTTCTGGGTGAATTAAGAAAAAGCTGAAAAAATTGTGAAATTATAACTTTTCTCAGGTTTGAAAAAAAATGTGTTTAAAAAAAACTTTAACGTGCTATAAAAATTATTTGAAAACACTTTTTTAATTCACGATGAAGAGATTTTCATACTGAAGATAATAAACTTCAGTTTGATTCAATAGGTCGTTTAGTTTTTTGCCTAGCCCGCCAATTTGGAAAAAAGCGTGAAAATAAAAACTGGAGAAAACGCGCTTCAAAGTATCCGATAGGAGGAAATATCAATATCAAATATCAATCGCTTCTCTGCTTTTGGCCTTGTATCTTCGAAAATATTTACAATTGGCTTCTGTAACTTTGTAAATATATTCTTGGATAGTTTATCTATCGATTTAAGCAATAAAAAATACGATTTTTCAGACCTTCTAATTCAGTCTCCGCCTTAACGGGTTATGCCTAGTACTAAAATCCGAAAAAAGCTCGTTTTTGGTTTTTTAAAATAGAAAATTGGGACGATAAATTTCTACAAAAATTAGGTTTTTGAAAAAGTATCATCTGAAGGACACTCTGTAATTTTTATGTGTAAAAACATTTACTTATAATCGATTTACAGGACCTCTTGAAAAGGTCTTTTGCGGTGAGCCTTTCTGAACCAGGTTATCTAATATAAAAAAAATCAAACAGATTTCCGTAGTATATTAGTTTATCCTGTGATTAATCGAAGGAATTTTCGGAATATCAAATTTAAAAAAAATGCCGCGTGTTCAAAGTGAGTGTTCATTTTTTGCGAATAAAATGGTCCTTATTCGTTCATCAAATCGAAAGTATACATCGGAAAAAAATGCTTCAATGAAATACTATATTCGCACATCTAAAAAAAAGTCCTAAAAATTTCAGAAAGATCGATGCAGCAGTTTACAGTTTCGAACGACGCTCCGAACGTTCCGACGGGCGTCAACATAGCCTATAAATCCGTCAATTTTGATCCGATCACTTTGAAATTTTCAGGGAACATTTCTAACACGATATACTGTCAAAATACATCGGTTTCGAAAAAGTGATTTTTCCACTTTTACTAGGCATAAGCCCTTAATTTGATGAAAGTTTTTCTCTCTCTTTAAAAACCATAATTAATTCGGGAATCAAGGACAGAAGTTGTTTGAATTAACAACAATTTGGCAGCTGTTAATTACTATCAGTGTTGGGTCCACTCGTTATTGTGCGGCCTTCGCATAAATTGTGTGACCCGATAAAATAAATTTCGCGCACCGTTCGATCGCACTGTTTCGGCCTATGCGAATGTTGCACGTCTTCGTAATTTCACATTATCGAAAAGGCCACCAAACTATAAGCGACGAGGCAACGTTTATTTTTCTTTCTCGTGTTTCGATTTTGCCGAGCTCGTTTTTCACGATCCCTCGTCGAATTTAGCAATAACGAATTTATACGATGTTGTAAAGCGTTGTTTATTATAATCACCGGGTTAGTTGGCTATACAAAAACGATTATTGTAATTATTATCTTGTTGTAATAAACGTTTGAATAACACGTTTCGCCTTGCTCGTATTTTATCGGAGCGGCGATTAAAATTGAAAATGGAGACAAATGGCCCCCCGCGTATGGGGACGAGCGTCAGTGGAATGTTTTATCGCCGCGTTAAATCGTGGCCAACATCCAAAAGTGAAGGTTCGCGAGTAAGCTCCTTTCCAGCATCGTTTTTGTTTTCTTTTCATTCTTCTTTTCATCAGTTCGTGCTCCATTTTCGAATGTTTCGTATTCGCAGCTCTAAATCGCCGGAAGTCGGTGCGATTTATATTCGAAATAAAAAAGGCAAAGAAAAATGTGAAAAATAAGTCGAACGGGGTGCAAAGAATTCCGTGTGGCTCGTATGATGAAGAGCTGCGATTATTGTCATTCGGTGCATCGACTATTCATCTGCGTTACGAATAGCCGTGTCCGCTCGGACACGACCCTCCGTTTGTTTTTCACACAAAAACAACAAAAAAACAACACGAAAAAAAAAACAAAAAATGAAGAAGTGACCGCGGGTTACAGGACACACGCGATACCCAAAAGGTGGCAATTTGTAAGGAGGGAAACGAAACCGCTGTTATTCTGGCACTGGACCAAACCTCGTTCATCTTTTGGGATCGTGCTGAGTATAACATCGTCCGCCCCCCCCCCACCCCCCCTAAAAAAAGAAAGCAAATCTCATCTATTTGGCCCGGGCGGTACGAAATCTTCCGGCGAAAGGTTTAATCGGTTATGGCCTTTTCATTTTTGCCACAGTGCTTCTCAAAATCGAGCCCTTCCACGATTTATCCCCGAAACTTCCGGCGAGCCAACTCCGCGACGTCCATTCCCGAAAACTCACCTCACGAAAATCGTGTCGCTGGCGGAAAATATTCGAATCCATCAGGAGAAAAAAAAGGTTTTTATCGTTCTCGCATAGGTCTTTGATATTGGGGGTGGCTTCAGGTGAGAAAAAAATTTGCTGATTTTCATTATTTTTTTTAAAGGAAATATTTCTTTATCATTTTTGAAACTCAGGGTATGTTTTATTACTACTTTTGGCCCTTAAATGGTATTTTTTAATTAATCTTTAAAAATGTCAGACCGCTTCTGACAAAATTTGGTATAAATCTTATTAACCTTATTGTCTAAAACATGACCCTAAATCTTTTTGAAATAAAAAAAAGAATTTTTCATTGCCAAATATAACCATTTTTTCGGAACATTCAATTGTTTCAAGGCCTACCATTTCATCGATTTTCGACATTTCTCACTTTTTCTTGGTTCATATTCCGCGTATGAGTGTTAATGAAAGAAAACTCTTCGTTGATTTTTTTTTCCGATTAATCCCGCGTACGCTACGTGTCACGCCGTCTGACAACATCCACCGCGACCCGTTTAGAAGTCCGTGCCATACCTCCACCATTTTCAAAGATCAATAAAAAAAAATACCACGTAACAGCCACAAGTAATAATAAAAAAAAACCCCAAGTCTAAAAAATAGTGAAGTGATATTCCCTTTAAAAAAAATCATGTAAATCAGCAATTTTTTCTTCGCCCCTTAATGAAAAAACGGGCTGACCCGTTGCAATTAATGAGAAGGCTTCGAGAGTAAAAGTCGAGGCGGAAAATTTCCGTGCAACATCGCGACGGCGGCTCAACGCGTCTTAGGATCGCTCGATAAAATAATAGCCACCCCTCACCCCTGTACACATTTATAAAATGCACACAACGGAGCCGAGATTGAAAGAACGAGAAAGTGAAAAAAGACAATCGTGCACATCGTTACTGTAGCTACGCTTTTTTTTCTTCCCTGAAAAAAAGTCATCGTTATTTCGCAAGATCGCGATCGTCACGGCCTTGTCGTCAAAGTGCATTATCGGGTGCAGCGCGTAACGACTGCTGGAAATGTACGACGCGAGGGAATCGAAAAATAAGAGGTGTAGAGGGAAAAAGAAAACGAAAAATATTGTTTCATGATAGTGCGGACTGGTGTTCGTCGAATAACTCTTTTGAACGGGCTCCGGGCGACCAAGAAAGAAGACGGGAAATCCCGAGTTTTGTGCGCTGTGGCTCGCTACGGCTCTTGTTATTTATGGAAAGTCTTATCGCGCTGGATGAATCTCTTCTGAGCGTCCAATGCGCGTCGATATGTATATATATGTATGTATGTATATATATATATATATATATATATATATATATATATATATATATATATATATATATATATATATATATATATATATATATATATATATATAGGTGGCGAGGAAAAGGGCAGGTGGGGGCCCAACGGCCATTAGGAAGATCGCTTTATTCCGTGGAAGAAATCGTGACCTGATTATCAAAGTCTTGCGGAACGGATAAAATGCCTCGTATATCAAGGTCCCTCTGATGCTTTAGCCTCCTGTACGTGTACACGTATACCGACTGTCCGGCCTCAACACTAGCGAATCTATAACACGTGGAAAATGCCGAAGACCTAAACAAAAGTATGGGAATTTTTCGACCGTTTTCGCCGAGTCCAGCGACAGATTTATCGATCCTCGGATCGTAAATACAGATCGATAGGAAGATCCTGATTACCCTCGAAGTGGAAGTAACGACGGTTAACGCACGGTGTAGAATAAATCGGCGGGAAAGACGTTGGAGTCCTTCGAATGCCCAGCAGGCTTCTTGAGGGATAACACAACACAAGCGGCAGAAAATAAGGCCTAACTTTGACAAGTTATTTTGGGAGCATGAAAAAAGGAATAGGATTTGTTTTGAGAGGGTTTATTTAACACATATTAAGGGGAGATATACACCTAGACGGTCGAGGTCGAGGATTTAGAAGCTATGGACATTCCGTCGACCGTAGAAGACCTACACTATGGGCCTGGTATCCATGATTTCATGTAAATTGACAAATTTCATGATTTATTCATTCCCAGATTTTCAAACGCGTTTTTCTCAAAACCACGTTTTTCAAATCGGTAGCCAAAATTTCTCGAAAACCAATGAACCGATTGCCCTGAGGTTTTTTGTGGTTATTCTATACACCGTTATCTAGTACTTGTCGTAGGATTTTTTTTTTCCCGTTACTTAGTTTTTGTTTTATAGGCAAAATAATAACTAATTTTTGGCCCAAAAATCACTATTTATGTTCAAACGTCCGCCATTTTGTCATAAATCGATATTTTCAAAATCGGCTATGACAAATACTAGATTATAGTATCTAATTTGATCATCTTTTTGGTTTTTTTTTTCAGATGATTTTTGAAGAAACGCTAGTGGGTACCGTATACGCAGATTTTTTTACGACGCTCCTAGGATCATACAATATCTTAGTATATTTTTGATATTTTTAAACAAACAAAATCAAACATATTTTTGAATGTATATACTTTTAGATAATTAAAACCTCAATCCGAAATTTCAAATAGTTTTCCTTGAAAAAAATCACAAAAATGACCTTTTTCCGGCTCCTAGGTGTAAATCTCCCCTTAAAGTATTTAAAAAATGTATTATAATTTTCATACAAGATGGCGGCGACCGAGCTCATCTTGAAAAACGCGTTTCTTACAAATAGCTTCACGGGTGGACGGTTTTCTCGTAAAGTATAAGACTTGGAACAAAAACAAAACAAAAAATAGAATGTATATGTTATTGGCTATGGGACTGCGTAGCGATTATTTTAAACAAATTTTGAAAAAAAAATGCGCACTTTGAAAGAAATAAATCGATTTTTTGCCCAAAAAATGAGCAGTAAATTGTTTATATAAAAAAGAGTTTACATTTAATCTAAAAACAGCTACGTACTCCCATAGAGAATGTCATTGTGAAGCTACTATCAAAATTTCATATCGATCCATGCAAAAGTGTTCGAGTAATCCGTCCTCCTAGTTTGAAAAAAGTGGTTTCGAGAAAAAAAAGTTTAAAGTTGTACGAGGAGCCTGAAAGAAGTCCGAGGCGCTGCGGCAAAATCGATAATTGACCCTTTAAAAAAAATCGCTACCGTACCAATTGCATATTGTTTTTATGACCTCAAAGTATTTTTTAAGCCAAAAAAATGATTTTTCCAAAATCCTAGAGTGGTGTTATCCCTTAAGGGATCATCACAATATTATGGGTCGAAAAATAGCTGATTTTCGCGATTTTTTTTGTTCGATGGTCGAAATACGCTAATCAGTCTAATTTTTTTATGTCTAATCAAAGCTCTCGTGAAGAACGGAAAATAAATGTTTATACGTTTATTTTAATTTTTTGTACATTTTGTTCAACGGTCAAAAATGTTTTCGAAAAAGGAGTCCTCACGGTGTACACGATTGTGGCCGTAAATATAATCTGAAACAACATTTGTAAAAAGATTATTAATCAGTATGAAAGCCGCTTTCTTGCTATGAAGGTTTAAAAAAAAATGAAAATTGACAAAATGTCGGCGGTTCGATAAAAAAAAAGTGTCGAATTTAGACTATTGACAGTTTTTCGTTAAAAAATATGAAGATTAAAAAAAGCTTCCGAAGCAAGACGAAGAACGGCGTGAAGAATGTTGTGTCAAAATTTGAGACGGATAGCTTGAAAACTCTTTCTTTGAGACTGTATACCGTTTTGAAAAAAGACATTTCTAAAGTTTTGAGTCCGTGCCAGGTCTCACGCCGCTTCTCGAATCACTTTCTCTAAGAAAGGCCATATATAATAGCTAAAAAAATAGATATAGATCTATTTGCTACAGATAATGCAAAAAAATGTATTTTTCGAAATTTTTACACTGTGATGTTCGCTTAACGGATTATGCCTAGTTGTAACAGTCGAAAACAGGTAATTTCTGGGATTTCTAAAAAGAAAATCGTCATGATGCATTTCTACAAAAATTAGAGATTTAAAAAAGTACCATCTGAAGAACACTCTGTAATTTTTTGTGTAAGAACATTTAATTATAATCGAAAACTGATTGTTCGAAGGAATTTTCGAAATATCAAATTAAAAAAGAATGGCGCGTGTTCAACGTCACTCTTAATATCTTCGAAAAAAGGAATTTTTCGCACATGGAATCGAAAGTATACATTGACAAAAAATTCTTCGATCAAAAATTTCATGTTTACATATAGAAAAAGCCCTAAAACGTTTAGAAATATCGTTGCAGTAATTTTCGAGATATTTTTCTCACCGCCTTCGAAAACGTACTTTCGAAAAAACAGCGTTCAAAGTTTCGAACGACGCTCCGAGCGTTCCGACTCGCGTCGATATAACAGCCCCTCAATCCGTCAATTTTTATCCGATCACCTTGAATTTTTCAAGCAACCTTTCTAAGATGATATACTGTCAAAATTAATTATTTTAAACAAATTGATTTTTCGACTTTGACAACTGGACATAACCCCTTAAAACACGATTACACGTAAGAAAAAAAGTTCATCCTGATCTTGTTTTCCGAAGATGTGTTTCCATCTGGTTCATTCGAGCCAATGAAGTTCCCACTACCACATAGAACACTCGATCGGCGATAATGGAGAACGAGTTGGAAGACCTGAAGGACCAAAAACAAAAAAAAACCTTATCGTTCCTCATTCGCAAATGCTCTTAGCGAATTCCCGAATGAATTTCCGAAAGAGCACGCACCCTTCGTCCTGAATAGAGGGAACAAGGAGTGGCGAGGAAATGGAAACGCATACACGGAGTGGCTCCATAAATATGTATACCAGCTTGAGTACGCGCATGGAAGTCTTCGGTGGCTGAGGTATAAACGTAGATCGAAGATAGAAATCACGGGAAATCGCCGAAGGTCCCTTTATTCCGAAACCTTCCAAAATCCGAGGATACCAAAGATGCAAATCCGATCTCGGTTTGATTGATCGTCTATGCGGGACCACTTTACCAAGGCAGTTAAAGCTGGAATCGTTATCGGCCTACTCGATCCGAGTCTCCTCCATTGGGCTGATACACGTTTGCGGAGGTGAAGGCATGCGGGAGCCGGCTGGCTTGTAAACTGGATCGCGGTGCACCTTCAGCTGATTCGCATTGATACGAGCCACATGTGGGTAATGTGGCTTTTCGTGGCCTCCTTGGCTGAGTCCGAAAACCTATGTGTATAGTTTCTCGAGCAGCTGAAATAGTTCGCCCCGAAGTTTTCCCTTCCGAGTGGCAAGGTCCGGCACTCTCGACCAAGTTCGCCGAAGTGATGGATAGCGAGTGAGAGCACTCCGAGGGTGGCAAGGAGCGAGCGGGGGAGATTGATCTGGCCAGGCGGAAATCTAAGGTCGAAAAGGCATCTGCAAGTGTAATTGGCAAACGAGTGGTCGTCGCTATACCACGTATACACACCTGTACCTACACGGGTGCATACCAATTGCCGAGTGAACGCTAGAAAAGGCTGCAGTTGTCAGGATCCGGCCCTTTCGCCCACGACCCCATTACTCGCGAACGCCAAGGATATCTTCGCCATCATTGCCGTTTTCCACTTTCGCAAGGACACTCGTGCCCTCTCGTGGATCAGCGAGTAAGACCGGGCACGTCCACCGTTTCCGGTCCAACTGAATACATCGAAGGTGTCATAGTCCTTCAACGCTACCGGACCCAGACAACCATCAAGCGTCTTTTCCTCATTGGAGCCTTCACTTGGATTCGGAACACACATGTTTCCGGACGCCAATTAGTTCCGGGTTCACCGCCCATCCTGTTCGGCAACCCCGTCCCCACTGACCCCTTTTTTGTCCTCTTTGACACTCGCCATTTTGGCACTGGAGGTATTCGTGAATCGTGCAAACTTAGGGAGGGTAGCAAAGTTGGTGGACCTTTGACGGCGATAATTAAGAATGAAACGGGGGCTGTCGGGCTTGATGTGCTGAACAGGGTGTTCACCACACCGTGTCACGCACGTCCCGTCACACACGTGAACGATGTCCGATGATCCCACGTCAGCACGCGACGCTTCGGTCTGTATATAAAAAAAAAACGGCGGAAAAAAAACGCGGCTGCTCCCTCTCCATCGGTGCTATCTACGGCCATCGTTCGTGCGAAGACGGTAAATTGTGGGTTTGCACGTTCGCGAACTGTACAGTCCGGAGTGAACGAACGTGAAAAAGAGAGAGGACAAAAATGATAGAAACATTTGTATCGGAATAACGAGGGGACACGAATACGTAAATTGTCCTGTCTTCGTAGCATTGATGTTAGGGGGGGGGGGGGGGGGCGTATCCATTTAGACAAGAAAAAATAAGCAATGTTGAGGGATTTTTTAAACTAAGAAATAATTATTCTACAATTATCAAACTTTAAGTATACTTTAATCGTATATTTAAGTATACAGAGCAATTTTTGTTTTATTAATTCATCATCAAAATGACGGAGCTGTGGCAGAGTGGTACAGCAAGGTCGTCGCGGGAGTTGCGAATCGGCGTGCAGTCGAGCTTCCCGCAGACTTTGATTTGCAAAAAAATTCTAACATTTTTTCAGTTAGAACATGTATAGTTTCTATGTGACGGTAATTAAAATGGAGAAACTGCAAATTTGAGAAAATGGCACGTATTTGAAAAAAATCAACTTTTCACGCCACATTTCTGTAAAATTTGGATTAAAAAACGATTGTTTTACAATTTTTAATATTTACTTAATATTATTTAATATTAAAAATATTTACTTATAGAAATTATTACTTATACAATATAATACTTTGTAATACTATACAATATAATACTATTGTATTATAAATACTATAATACAATATAATACTTAATATTAAAAATATTTACTTAAAGAAATTATTACTTATACAAATATTTTACTTTAGGAAAATATCGTTTGAAGAAAAAAAAGAAATCGATTTTTTTATTGTTGCAAATGTATATCTCGCCTTAAGGGGTCTTCTCACTTAAGACGCTAAAAAAGGCTATTTTCATGAATCTTTTTGATAGCTTTATATTATAGATATTGATATAAAAGTTGTTACACTTAGTAAACACACTTTCGAAATACATTTTTTTAAATTATTTATTTAAGTCACTATAGATGAAAATGGTAGTTAAAAAATGTCCTAAAAGATTGTAGGTCTGCGCTGTTGATGAATTCTCGGAGACGGATCATCCGAAACAAAAAAATCAAACGGTTTAGATTCAGTATGTTAATGGCTATAGCGCATATCATATGATCTTTGATATATGCGAAAAGAACGAAATGGCGGATTTTTTCGAAAAAACAAAAAAGAACTTTTTTTCACCGTTTTGGCAAAAAAGTTAATATCAAAGTTTTTTAAATCCTTGATATGCGCTATAGCTGTAGTCGTAATAAATGTGTTGGTACAATTTCATAAGGATCGGTTCAGTAGTTTGTTTGGGTTACATAAATCCGTTAAATAAAGCCGTCGAAAAACGTTGTTTCGAGAAAAACGCGTTTAAAGCTTATTTGGGTTACATAAATACATAAAACATTTTTTTTGTGTATTTCAAAAGTGTATCTATTAAGTGTAACAACTTTTATATCAATGTCCATAATATAAACCTATCAAAAAATGCATGAAAATAGTTTTTTTTTAGCGTCTAAAGTGAGACGACCCCTTAATTGATCAATGGCCTCTGCGGTTCGATGTGGTGCCGATTGCTGGCTAGCGAAAAGCCCTGACCTCTGGAACCCTTGATGGACAACCGTAGGACTTACGCCCTTGTACTTTTCGACAGACGGAAGCTCAGAAAGAGCCGAGCAGGGGGGCGCTGATGACAGCGACAGTCACGTGTACATATGAATCGGGGCTGCACACGAGGGTTGATAGCGGTCGGACGACCAGACAGGGTCTACGGACCAGACGAGGAAAAGAGAGCCAGAGAGGGGGAGCAGAGAAAACTCCGCTGGCTTCCACCATGGACGGTCATTGATATCGATTTGTGAAATCAATTACTTAACAGCTGCCAGCGAATAAAAGCAGAAGAAAGACGTCGCGACGTCTTTATAGCCCCCTGGTGGTAGACGGTAGCATTGATGACCGTGTACGTATTCTTCAAACTACACCTGTGTGTATACGCGTATGTGCTTGGGATCTACTCTTTCGAGATGTTTACCAAGCAAAGGAAGCTACCCGTTTTACTACCGGACTGCAGACGCTATCATGCTGGATGTTATATCAAGGCTCGTAAAAGAGCCTCGAATAGGAATGAGAACGAGATCGAAGGAGGTTATGTTCCTTCTTTGGCTCAATATTATCCTTCGGCGAGGGATGAAGCGCTTTGGAAATTTTGCTATCTTGTTAACGAATCCATGTTTGTTCTTCCTGCCTCAAGATGGGTCAATTCGATTATTGTGATTGGGGAATAAAATATGCATTTATGGGTTATGCCTAGTTGTAACAATCGAAAACAGCTTGTTTTTGGATTTTGTCATTAGAAATTCGTCATGATACATTTCTACAAATTTAGGTGTTTGAAATAGTTTCACCTGAAGAACACCCCGTAATTTTTTGTGTAAAAATATTTGTTGTGTTACATTTTGGAAAATATTAAATTTTGTAAAAAAATTGTAAACTTTGTTAAAATGTTAAATAAAATTTAAGTTAAGTAAATTTTTGTTAAACTTTGTAAAAATGTTAAATTTTCTAGAAAAGTTCAATTTTGTAAAAATGTTAAATTTTGTAGAAAAGTTCAATTTTGTAAAAATGTTAAATTTTGTAACAAAGTTCAATTTTGTAAAAATGTTAAATTTTGTGTAAAAATATTTTATCATGATCGATTTACAGCCAATGTCCGCGAAGCACCCCTCTGAAACGTATTTTGCGGTGAGCAAAAGAACCAGGTTATCTAATATAATAAAATCAAACAGATTTCGTTAGTATATTAATTTGTCCTATGATTGATCGAAGAAATTTCCGAAATATCAAATAAAAAAACAATTACGCGTGTTCAAAGAGAGTTTTGATTTTTGCGTAAAAAAATGTCATTTTTCGTTTATCAAATTGAAAGTATACATTGGAAGAGAAATCCTTTCATCAAATACTATAATGTTATATCTAGTAAAGGCTCTGAAAAATTCAGAATAGTCGATGCAGTCGTTTTTGAGATATTTTGCTCGCCGCCTTCGAAAACGTACTTTCGAGAAAAAAGCGTTTAAAGTTTCGAACGACGCTCCGAGCGCTCCGACGTGCGTCAACATAACAGCCAATAAATCTGTCAATTTTACTCCGATCACACTGAAATTTTCAGGAAACATAAGATGATATACTATCAGAATATATTGGTTTTGAAAAAAGTGGTTTTTCGACTTTTACAACTAGGGATCACCCCTTAATGAATATTAAGTATACAGCGAACATGCAAAATATATTTTATGAAATAATAATGTCGTAGGATTAAATGAAAAACTTTTGAAATACAACTTGAATAACTGCTGTACTGAAATATTATATATATATATATATATATATATATATATATATATATATATATATATATATATATATATACATTGCATAAATAAACCATACTGACAGTAACCATTTTTCACGGGGATATAATGATGTTTCAAAAACTGTCGAAAGGTTTGGAAATTAACCGTAAAAAAAACTACTCATACGATTTACTTCATTTTTTGCTTATTATTAGTTTAAGTATCAAAAACAGTATTTGTCAAATTAAAACATATGTACATAAATAATTACAAAATCAATTTGGCGATAGGTTTGCAACACAAACGACATTTATACAAATAACATATCGTATTGTCGATCATCTTATCGATAAATATTACTTATTAACTAAATTATATTATTAACAAATGATGGAAATTTGTTTGAAAAACCCGTACAAAATTGCCGGTTTGTTTTTTCCTTCTGTCCAATAAGATACAAAAAATGTTTTAAAAAAATTAATTTCTTTTTTTCCAATTCCTGACCAATTAAATGTCCGGAAGTATATGCAATCCTTTGAACTGCTCAGGTACAAAGATTGTCAATGATATTTTCCCAATTGTTTCTATTTTTTCATCAAGTTTTACAATGATTTCCCTCAATATTGCAATTGATAAATGAATTGCCACCAAATACGTCGATTGCTGAAACAGCGCGGCATTGTAGCCGTCAACGCGGCAGTGAAAATGCGCGGCTTTTCCTTTCTGAAAACATTTCAATTGATTCACCATCAATACCAATTAAATCATTGTCAATTATCCGTGATCGTTAATAATCATTATTTCACTCCCGATGAGAAGACCTCTCTTTGCACACTCTTTGACAGTTCGGGTGAAGCAATTCTGGATTCGCGGGGTGAGTTGCACAGCGTCGATGAATCGATTCACGAAATATATTCGACGAGAGTCGGACGCACTGCTTCGTGTACACGTACGCTCGTGGGGGGACGAGATTCACAAAATGTGTGCATTTAGGGGCCTCGTAAACCCTCGAAACAACAGCAGTACGAGTATATTATATGCGTGCAGGCGAGTGCGGTGACGCACCTGTGGACATCTCGCAAATAGCCCTTTGGTACAGGCGCTCGTAGTGCGTACAAGAGCCGGAACCTAACGGTGGTGGGGTAACGTGGCCTGTCAAGTTAAGCCCGACAACGTCGGTACATATTATCCCCACGTCTGTGTGCCTGCGAATGTGTGTATACGTCAAGCCAGTAAGCTCGATTACCATCAGAACTTTTCAGGGAGAACTCTTGTAGCCTCCTTCCCTCGTGCCACCTCGAATTTTTTTGACTATATGTATTTATGTACTTGGGTAAATTAGGGAAAAAAAATAAAATTTGAACACTTTTCTTTTGGAACTGGAGCATTCTTGATGAATTATGAATTATATATGTATATACAGGGTGTCCCAGAACTCAACGTCAAGCCGAAACGGGGTGACCGGATTGATTGTAACCATCATGAGAAAAATCAGAAAAAAAATCTGGGCATTTAAGAAAAACCTAGAAATTTGGTCATACTGTAACCATTTTTCGGTTATTGTGGTTAATTTTTATTATTTTTGTTCATTTAAACTTTGGAACCGTAACCCTAAATAATATTTCTAGAATCACAGTCAAAAATAATGACACAATTGCCCCAAGTTTCCTAGAATTAAGACTGTTTTTTGTTAAACTGTGAATTTAAAATTTTCAAAATAGATTTTTTTTCTGATTTTTCTCATGATGGTTACAATCAATCCTGTCACCCCGTTTCGGCTTGACGTTGAGTTCTGGGACACCCTGTATATACAGGGTGCTAGGAAGGTCGATGCAAATCCTTCAGAGGGTGATAGGTCACCTCGTTAGGAACATATCTCGCCAAGGTTACCTAAGTCCAAAGTCTAAGGATTTTAAGTTATCATGGTAAGTATGATTTTTGGAAAATTTCATTTTCCAAACACCAATACAATCATCTGTAACCACACAACTAACTAAATGGGACGTGTTGAATAATTAAAAACTTGCGAAAAATAAAAATACCTCTTGTGTTAATGCTATTAAAAAAAAATAGCATTGAAATAAGAGGTAAACGAGTTAGTACCTAGTTTTGGGAAATTTTCCAAAAATCGTACTTACCATAACATCTCGAAATCCTTAGACTTTGGACTAAGGTAACCTAGGGTAGATATGTTCCTAACGAGGTGGCCTATCACTCCCTTAAGGCTTTGCATTGACGTTCCTATCACCCTGTATATACAGGGTAATGAATGGATAATCCTGCAACTATCTATAGGTCAGATCATGTCCTATTACATGCTGGAATTTCAGTTCTGTAAAAGTCCCACGGTTTAGGAGATAAAAATCATCTGCTTTTGGTTTTTCACATGCCCTTTCTACAAATGAAAACTTTTTCACCCGGTTTTTTTTAAATTACTGTTGCTTATTTGTTTTAACTATAGGAGGCTTCTTTTTAATTTTAAATGTTAGGGAAACTTTATGGGAAAATATCTTATGCAGAATTTTCATACAAACTAATTCGAACATCTGACTTTGATAGCCAACGGTGTAAAAAAAATGTACTACGCATAGTGTGCCAATTACTTCAAAAAGTTGCTTAGTTATTGTCGATTCATATCATTTGTAGAAATGGCATGCGAAAAACCATAAGCAGAAGATTTATTTTGAAAAATACACACAGCCTAAAAACTCGAAAAACGTGGCACTTTTACAAAACTGAAATTTCAGCATATAGTAGGACATGATCCGACCTATCGACCGTTGCAGGACTATCCATTCATAACAGGACACCCTGTAGGTTCATCCTTTTATTTCTGTATTTTGAATATGAAAATCATTCCTCTGGAGTGTAACTATTCAGACTTCATATACACTAGCAAGCTGATGACGTACTAAAAATTCAAAAACATCAGAAAAAAACATTCCTTGAAACTATTGGACATTTATTCAATTTATCCCCAAAAAATAAAAAAATAAATAAAAATAATGAGCCCACTTATCTCACTATAAATAACAAAATGGCGTAACCGTTTTTTCAATCGTTCTTTTACAGAGCTGTAAATCAGTTCATATATTGTGTGACGGGAGGTGCTAGCTGATCATGCTTGCCAGAGCAGTGCCTTCTACATCTCCATTTCCGAAGAGACTGATTGTGTCGTATCATTTTTGTAGCTAACGCTCCTTTTCTACAGACCTTGCGTGTTATGAGGTGGTGACAAGGGAGTAATTCATCTCTCAGAGGGAGAGAGAGAGAGAGAGAGAGAGAGAGAGAGAGAGAGAGAGAGAGAGAGAGAGAGAGAGAGAAGAGCGAGAGAGAGGTTTTGTTGCGCGACCGATGATCCTGAAAATAAAAACAACATCGTTTAGGAGTCGCAAAAAACTTGGTTTTGCTATAGTAATAAAAAGGAACGTTCATTTTGCTACCAAAACGTATCAACGTATCTTGATAAATACGGTAATTTTGATGATTTTTATAAATTTGATAATATAATCTAATTTTATTCGAATTTGATAATTTAATTGAATTTTGAATACATTTGCAACGATTAATCTTCAACTTTTTTCAGTGTGCAACGTTTGCATAAATAAATTTCAAATAAAATGAATGTCACGGTGAGTTCAAACTGAGTTATTACTTCGGAAATCAATGGTACGAGAACAAAAAAAAGTATTGCAGAAAAAATGTGCCTTAGATACTACGATGTTCTCATGATAAAAAAATGATGAAATTCTTTCTCTCGCATCGTGGCTTTAAAACGTTGCAACAACTTCGCTACGTTTGGCAATGCATATATACGTGTCCATATTCAGAGAGAGAGAGAGAGAGAGAGAGAGAGAGAGAGAGAGAGAGAGAGAGAGAGAGAGAGAGAGAGAGGGCGAGACCAAGAAAAAAATTGTCGCTCGAGCGATAATCACGAAAATAAAAAAAAATTGTTCGAAAATCCCAAAAACTGGGTTTTCTTATAGGAATAGGAAAAAAAAAACATTTATTTTGCTACGAGAAAGTCTCTTGGTATTTAGATTAATTCGCTAGTTTGGATTATTTTTTATAAATTTGGTGATCCAATCTAATATTTTCTGAATTTTATAATTCAATCGTATTTCAATGATTTTTGTAAACTTGCTACAATAAATCTTCAACTTTTTCAGTTTTCAAATATTCAACGTTTAAATGAAGATTTCTAATGAAGTTGATGTCCTGGTGGGAACAAAAAAAAAGTTAACAGTCGTGCGCTAAATACTACGTTATAGTGTGGATGAAAAATGTTGAAATTCTTTCTCTTGCACAGTGGCTTTGAAAACAGCTTCGCGACTTTTGTTAATGCATACATATGTGTGTACATTCCGAGATAGACAGAGAGAGCGAGAGAGAGAGAGAGAGAGAGAGAGAGAGAGAGAGAGAGAAAGTGAGGGATGAAGCAGAGATGAAGATTGTGAGAGCGAGAGAGGAGAGAAACAGCGAGAGACAGAGAGAGAGAGAGAGAGAGAGGGGCGGAAAGGGGGAGCTTCGCCGAGTAAAGCAGTCTATACAGTGCTGCCACCTGCTCGGAGGGCGTGGCGCTAGTTCCACCCTCGACCTTAGTAGTCTGAGGGTAGCGTCGGACCGCGTCGCACGGAGAACACGCACACGTTCGGTAAAGAGTGAAGCGCGCTGCTGCTGGTGTTTGGCAGCCTATCCGTTAGTAGTAGCAGCCCGAGGCCAACGCTGCTGACATCCGAGCGACCCCTTGCATCGTTTCATCCCCCCGCCCCGGCCCCCTCACCCCATCGTTCACCTCACCTCCCCGTTCGATGTCTAACCAGGCGTGCGGATGCGTGCTGTATTATTTGTGTGCGGCTAGCGCGTGGACGCGAAGAGATCGCGAGTGACTCGGTCACCCTTACGACGCAACGCCGACGGATGTACGAAATGCGTGGGTGAGAGGAGACGTTGAGTAAGAGAGGAGGGAATCGAGTGTATCTTTCGTAAGCAGCTATTTGATATTTTCATCGTGTGTGCCAAGCCGCCGAGTGATCGTGGTGTCCGCGTTACAGAGTTCCGTCACGATGACATCGTCGTTGCTGTCATCGTTTTCGTTCGCGCGAAGCTTAGAGATTGCCGCGAGAGCGATGAGAGGTCGAGACAGCCGAAGTCCGGTCCTCACGTACGAGACTCACCGTGGCGAAGTGTCGATGAAGTGTGTGCACCAGGTGAAACGAGAGCAGCAGCACCGCCACCACCATCAGTGACCATCATGGTGGGACGTAAACACACGATGAGATTCCTCTGCAGCGCAACGCGTCCAACGGGTTTCCCTCCGGGACACGGAGGCTCCGATCTGCCGGAATCCTTTTCTTCATCCTTGACACTGTTATCGTTGGTACTCTCGACGAGAAGTTCCGGAGTGTCCACGAGACGCTGAAGTGGAAAAATACCAAAAGCAAGCAGATTCTTCGTAGACTTCCTCGGGGACTTCCGCTCCCGGTTGCCTCCTAGGTTACTTTCGTCTGCATTCGCTCGCCTCCTCCTCGCAATGAACTCACGACAAAGCTCCTTCCGTTTGTTCATCGACAGTTTTTACGCTCCTGCCACTATGTGAACGCCAGTGAACACATGTGTTCACACTCGAAGCGCGAACTTCGCGAGATGTGTCTCCATCGAGGCAATAATCTGGACATTCGTTGGAAACACGCGAGCTCACCAACGGCCGCACTTTTTATTTCAACATTTCCAATACTGTTTGGCGTCGAGAGCCTCACCAGGCGGGGAAAACGTGACGAGAAAGTGCACGGGGTAGCAGTGGCGATCGTGAACGAAAGGAGGGACGGAGCAAGCGTGAAACGTACGTGATCTATCTCGTAACGTGGCGGGTGGGCGGCTGGGCCAGGGGGGGAGGCTGCGGGAAGGATTCGCTGCTGATACTACTACGAATCCACTATCGTCGCTCCTCGACCACGTACGCGACATAATAGTGACTGTGTGTCTGTGTGTGTGTGTGTGTTTGTGTGTGTGTTTGTGTGGGTCCAATACAGCAGAGACGCCACGAGCGTCGTGAGCATCGCGCGCGCTCTCCGATCTCCGCGCAAGCTTCTCTACTACTTGGAGATCCCTGTCTGACTGCACACTCACCTCCTCCACTGATACTACGATCTCACACGCAAACCAAATAGTGGCGAGCCACGCTCGTCCCACGCATCCTTCGACACCCCCCCCCCCCCCCAGTGATCTGGCGGCTGAAAATTCGCATCGCGGCAACCCACGAGAGTGGAAATGACATCGACGAAACGAGGAATTCAGTAGTCAGGACTCGTTCTGGTCAGACGATCGTAATCAGCGAGATTTCGGGCTACGAAGGAAAAAAAACTTCGTCTTGCGAGCTTTTCTGACAGCTGAAAACAAAACGCACCATTTTCATTTTTCGTACCTTTTTTGGGGAACGGGAATGCAGAGAAGAATTTTGCGGTGAGCGGCAGCGTGAGGGGGAGGGCAAAGGGGGTTGCTGCAGAGCGAGGCATCGAAGTTTGCAGTTTCAAAACAATGAGAGGACGATGCCGTTCGCGCGATAAAGTTGAGCTGTGTGCCACACGGCGCGGATGGAGGAATGATTGATAATTGCGAATAGTCATCGAATGATGATAATCGACGCAGTGCACCGCGATATCGAAGCATCGCGGGCAATTCGCGCGCGCGTTCGTACAAAAGTCAATTGCGATGGTGTGTCACGCGACTCACGAGGTGTTACGCATCATCGAAGAATCATCAGGCTGCCTCGTAGGGAATAAAGTGACAACGGAGACGATCGTCCTGCGAACACGTGACACGAAGCTGCATTACACCGACAGAAGACTGAGCTGTATTATCCAGCATTCCGAACAACATATCGCATATCCACCATAAGGTACGACTTCAGTAGGAAAAGAGGAACGAAAATTGAACACTTTGGCGTGAATGAAATTTATCATCATTGCTGATACTTAGCTGTTATGGAAATTGCCTTCGACTTCAGTGAAAAAAGACGAACACAAAATCGAACGAATCGCTGTGAATGAGATTAATCACCAATTCATCATCATTGCTGATACTTAGATGTCATGGAAATTCCTTTAGTTTCAGTAAAAAAAGCCGAACAAAAATTGAACCCTTCGCCGTGAATAAAATTTATCAGCATTGCTGATACTTAGCTGCCATGGAAATTCCCTTTGACATCAGTAAAAACAATCGAACATAAAATCGAAGGAATCGCTGTGAATGAAATTAATCACTAATTTACCATCATTTCTGATACTTAGCAGCCATGGTTATTCCTTTGACTTCAGTCAAAAAAGCCGATCAAAAATTGAACCCTTCGCCGTGAATGAAATTTATCATCATTGCTAATACTTAGCTGTCATGGAAATTCCCTTTGACATTAGTCGATAAAATTGAACCGTTCGCCGTGAATGAAATTTATCAGAACTTCTGATACTTAGCTGCCATGCAAATTCCCTCTGACTTCAGTAAAAAAGACGAACAAAAATTGAACCCTTTGTCGTGAATTAAATTTATCATCATTGTTGATACTTAGCAGCTATGGAAATTCCTTTAACTTCAGTAAAAAAAAGCCGAACAAAAATTGAACCGTTCGCCGTCAATGAAATTTTCCATCATTGCTGATACTCAGCTGCAATGGAAATTCCCTTTGACTTGAGTCCGAAAAATTGGACCCTTTGCCGTGAATAAAATATATCATCATTGCTGATACTTAGCTGCCATAGTTATTCCTTTGACTTCAGTCAAAAAAGCCGATCAAAAACTGAACCCTTCGCCGTGAATGAAATTTATCATCATTGCTGATACTTAGCTACCATGGAAATTCCCTTTGACTTCAGTCAAAAAAATTGAACCCTTCGCCGTGAATAAAATTTATCATCATTGCTGATACTTAGCCGCCATGGAAATTCCGTTTGACTTCGGTAAAAAAATACGAACAAAAAATCGAAACCTTCGCTGTGAATGAAATTAATCGCTAATTCATTATCATTTCTGCTACTTAGCTGCTATGGAAATTCCGTTAACTTCGGTAAAAAAAAAGCCGCACAAAAGTTGAACCGTTCGCCGTAAATGAAATTTTTCATCATTGTTGATACTTAGCTGCAATGGGAATTCCCTTTGCCTTCAGTCAAAAAAAAAAAAAATTGGACCCTTCGCCGTGCATAAAATATATCATCATTGCTGATACTTCGCTGCCATGGGAATTCCTTTGACTTCAGTCAAAAAAGACCAACAAAAAATCGAGGCCATCGCCGTGAATGAAGTTAATCGCTAATTTATCATCATTGCTGATACCTAGCTGTCGTGGAAATTCCCAACCGATTTCTCTGTCCATCGGCGAGTCAATTATATCTCAATTGCCAAGGACGAAACCGCATTTGCGTCAATTGCGTAAATTGTACAGGGTCGCTGAATAATGATAGCCCCGTAACTGCCATGAGTCCCGTATAGATTTACCAGCTCGCAGGATATATTCATCGTCGCAGCTGCATGTGCGGTATAGTTGTTGGAACAGCGACCAAGCGTGAAGTCACGTTTCCGTCTTTCACACGCACGTGTACACCCTTCAGTGTAATACAAGTTTGGGCGCGTGCGTCCCTTCTCCTTACCCTTTCTCACCCTTTCTCCCACTGCCGCTCAGCCACCCTCCGCCGCTCGCCCTTATCGACATGAATTTGCCCGGCTGTCCAGAGTGCCTTACACATTATGCATGTTATGTATACGTGCATACGTACTCGTGTAACGAAGAGGAGCGTGCACAAGTGCGGAACGGGAGTGCATAAATCGAGCAGTTCGCGAGTGCATGTCGATGCTGCAGTGCCACTGTGGTTGACTTAGATAAGTCGGCGGAACCAGCGCATCATTTCAGTGGTAGTTACAACGTCAAGTATGCGGTATTAATTAGCATCGGACTTGTATCGTGGCTTATCGGAATCACAACACGTACTATCACACGTGATACTGTATATTTTTATATTAGGGTGATTCAAAAAGATCGACTGCTTTTTTTGTCAAATTCCCCTATTCAGTAGTTGCAGCACGGTGAAATAAGACGTCTGTTAAAATATTAGCCCTTCGCGGGGTATTCCTCTCTGGTCACATTTGAAGGGTCAGAATGATGAATTTTTTTCTAGTAACACATTGGTTGGAATAAATTATTTTTTTTCCAGCATGTTCTATACATGTTTGTGGCTACAATGTAATTTTTTCGAAAGAAAATCTTTCGAAGTGTTCGTGGTGCTGCAGTTGGCGTTTCAGTCCTCCAGTGGCGAGGCCCGAAACGGCGGGATCTCTACCAGGCGCAAATGTAATCTGAAATGAAAACAACAAAAAATTCTTCAAATATATCCAACTGGCTATGGGTTCACGATCCACTTTTCGAAATTTCGAAAAATTCGAAAAATGATTCTTCAAAGGAAATCTCATTTTTCTCTTGACAAACAGCATGCTGAAGTCATTGTTGTTAACAAATGGTTTATCCAATTAAAAAATGCGATCATGAACCGAAAATGACTACCGTTTGAACGCTAACTGTGCAAATTTTAGTCTATAGTGTGAAAGTTACTCAATATATCAATCCCGCCGTGTCAAGATATGTAGTTTCGAGATAATCGCGTTCAAACTCGACGGATCGCGGTAAACCCGACGCACACTGTCCCACTGAAATAGGTGTAACTTCGTCAATTTTTACAATTTCAGGGTCCGGTTTGTCTTGAAATATTCTCGAACGTTCACAGTATAATAATATGCAAAAAAAAACGATTTCTTGAAGTTTCCAGAAAGGGATACCCCCTTAATATTATTATTTAGAGGTTCCTCGTCGCGATTTCTTATTTCCCATGTTAATAACATGGAGAAAACTTTGCGTGCATCTTTTGAATTTTTTCACTCACCAACGGGTAAACGTACGTCAATGCCCGGGACATATCTTCGCAGGGAATTGAACGCTCTATAAAAAACGGAACTAAGAGTTTTATGATAAATCTACTTTTTCGAAAGTTATTCAATGTCAAAGTTGAATTTATAGTAAATTTTTGAGATTTTTTCACTTTTCCGGCGAAACTGTTAGGTTTATCAAAAAATGTCATAAGACCTTTTTTGTAGATCGTTTCATTTTCAATAACATCTTGTTATTAAAGTATGTGAAAATGCAACATATTTTTAACACCAAACACTATTGATTTTTATGCTGTGGGTATTTTTACGGATTAGTAAAATTATAATAATCGTTGCTCAAGGCATATGGGCAAAAGCATTAAGAATTCGATTTTTTTTCAGCTAAATGACTAGAACGGTACTATGTATATAATTAGTATGAAGCGACAAAACAATTATTGTCATTAAAGGTCATTAAGGGGACGATAGAAGCTACAAATATTCATAACTTTGTGAATGTATATTTCTCAACGCCCAACACTATCGTTTTTTCTACTATGGAAATACTTTGAGATAGTGAGATATTATTCAATCGTTGCTCAAAGCGCATATATATATATATATATGCTCACATGCATACAAATTACGAACGAAAGCATTAGGCACGCAAATTTTTTTGTCAGCTAAAAAACTGGACCATTACTATATATATATATGTATATATAATTAGTATAAAACTAGAAACGAATTACTATATTCATTAAGAAAACCATAGAAGCTAAAAAATATTCATAAGTTTGTGAATATATATTTTTTTAACACCAAGCATTATTGTTTTTTCGACAGTGGATATATTCTGAGATAGTGCGTATATAAATAGAGTATGTATATATGTGTATATATATATATATATATATATATATATATATATATATATATATATATATATATATATATATATATGGATAAAAACTATGGGCAGATGCATTAGGTAGTTAAATTCCTTTGTCAATTGAAAAACAAAAAAAAACTAGAACATAGCCACATATATATATATATATAATTAGTATAAAACTACAGAATAATTACTGTTGTCATTAAGAGGACGATAGGGGCTCAACAATATTCCCAAGCTGGTGAATATGTACTTTTAAACACCCAACATTATCGTTTTTCCGCTGTGGAAATATTCTGGGATAGTAAAATTATAATACTCGTTGCTCAAGGCGCATATATATATATATATATATATATATATATATATATATATATATATATGCATAAATGCACAATAACACATTCCGTAATTAATTATTTTCGTAATAATGCGGATTTGTTTTTCATGATACCCAATTCCTAGGCAATGCGAGCCAAGGAAACGAGATAACTTTTTTTTTCACACTTCTCTGAAATTGTATTACTCGCGATGCACCTGCAGGACTATGCCGGACGCATTCCAACGCGGAGAGCAGAGGGAACGTTCTTTGTCCTGTTTTTTCTTTAATTAACATTGTTGGAGAGTCGCGAGCTGTTTCCTCGCATTTCCGTTCGATTCGACTACAAAGCGCGACTGCCAATACACTTTCCGTGTAGCGTGCGTTCGGGAATTCGCAAGGCGCAACTATCGCGTTTTTATTTTCATTTAGCCGCGGCAGGCAAACTCAGAACAAAAAAAAGCTTCGGAGAACAAATAATTTCCGAGCATGCGATATCAGCGAATTACGGTATTACCTGTTGCTGCTTCATTGCTCGGCAGTTCTTTGCCTCTGCTCTGTCTCTGTACGACTGTCTGACTCTCTCTGTCTCGTTCAAGTATAATACTATGCGGTGGCGCCGAGTGAAAGACAAGATACGACAAAAAATCGTCCTCAAATTCACACACAGAGAACCGGAAAAACACGATCTCTTCGAGTCTCATTGTCCATACGTACGTCATCGCCTTAAGGCGGGAGCCTGAATTAGAGGTACGAAAAATCTTTTTTTTTATTGCTTGAATCGATAGATAAACTACCCAAGAATATATTTACAAAGTTACAGAGGCCAATTGTAAATATTTTCGAAGATACAAAGCCAAAAGCAGAGAAGCGATTGATATTTGATATTAATATTTCCTCCGATTGAAAACATTGAAGCGCGTTTCTCCAGTTTTCATTTTCACGATTTTTCCAAATTGGCGGGCGTGATAGCAAAAAAAACTAAACGACCCATTGAATCAAACCAAAGTTTATTTTCTTCAGCATGAAAATCTCTTCTAAGTGAATTAACAAAGTCGTTGAGAAAGTCTTTTTAAATAATTTTTATAGCACGTTAAAGTTTTTTTTTTTTCAAACCTGAGAAAAGTTATAATTTCACTATTTATTCAGCTTTTTCTTAAGGGGCTATGCCAGTGTAAACGCTGAAAATTTGGGTGATTTTCGGGAATTTTTTGAAAGAAAAGTACTCAATTAAATGTTTCGGAAAATTAAGAATATATTATTTGCTATATTTGACCTATATTGCATAATTTTTTCATAGAAAAATATTAAGATCCAAGCGACTTATGCGCTGCCTTCGGAGGCGCCAAAAAAAGTTCCTCCACTGCTGACATGATTCCGGCCGATTGAGTAGCTGAAACCGAAAAAGGAAAAGATGTTAAACTGGAAGGTATTTCCTGTACAATGACGTAGGATTTTCGAAAAATATCAAAATCTAACAAAATGGCGTAATTATGAAAAAAGTCTGTTTTCTTGCCTATAAAATGATCGTTTTTTTTTTCAATGCCAAATCGTCAATTTTTATACAAAAAAAATATCCTACGTCATTGAAGAGTAAATATATTCAAGAGTACTCAGTTCAAATTTCAAGTCACTCGGATAATTGCTCTTTGAGTTACGATGTCAGTAAATTTGAAAAATCTTATTCCGAAAAAAACGCGTTCAAAGATTTAACTATCGATTTTTGCAAGATAAAATTATATTGATGTAAATGATATAAATGATAATGACATTCTTGAAAGTATAAACTGTCGAAAAAGGCAAACAAAAATCGATTTTTTGAAAGTGACAATTGAAAAGTTTATTCGTTTATTTGGTTCAGGAAAAAATTACGAACTGCAATTTTCCCGCCGATTGGGGACTGTAGTGGGACATGGAATAGGCTGATAAATCTGCAGTAATTTTTTTGTTTCATGTTCAAACATCTTTTAATACATGAAAATGTACCTCAACATTTGCTTGTTTTTTCCTTTCTGAAAAAATTCCCGAAAAAACGCTTTTTTTGGACCTTCTAATTCAGGCTCCCGCCTCAAGTTGTATTTTAATTCCCTCTCCTTTCTGCGCGCCGTTTTTCACAGATCGGTAATGTCCAATCTCGATACACGGAGCGGTTTATTTCGCAGATTTACGAAACCAGAGAAATTTATGGTTTCCGAAAAAAAAAATGTCGAAATAAAGAGCGTATGAAAAAGCCCGAGATGTGCAACAAAAAAAAAGAATCGTCTCCTATCCAGACACGTAATTTAACGTGGCCATATAAAAGTCCCCGACGTGATATACGCCCCGAAAACTACCGCGGAATATGAATGGATTTTTTGTTCCCGAAAACCGGAGGAACATGTGTTTTTTTTTTTTTTCATTGCTGAAGCTTTAAATAGTCCTCTTGTGACGAGTTTCTCTGCGAAAAGACTTTTGTATGTGGATTCCTAGTCTGGATATAGATGTTTCTTATACCGAGGGTTTTTTTGTTCACCCGCCTCTCTCCCTCTCTTCCACCCACGCGAATTTGCTTTTACTCCAAAAGGTACGGCACGCGCTGCATAGAATTCGGTATGTCGTGAATCCAGGTGTATCGCGGAGACGAGGCATGAAAACATCGAGAGAAAAGAAGAGCTTTGGAAAGTTGAGTGTTGGCGTGGTAGATAAAGGCGCGAGAACCGCGAGTGAATAGCTCGCTTTTCTAGTAGTCGTCTAGTCTGCACCGCTTTTTCATTCGCGAAGATTCGTCCCCTCACCGACGTTTATTATTTTTCCGTTTGGATTTAGTTTCCTTTGACTCCGCAGCTTTCCGGCCCCAGCAAAGCCTCGCGTGCATCTCTTTCCGTTTTCGCTTTTAATTGCGAAAATGCGATTACATTCGTGAGATTAATTAGGCCAAGGAACGAATAAACGCGGAAGGATTTCTCGAGACCGCGAGCTGTTCTTTTCTCAAGCTTTTTCATTTCGTAGAGCGCCTTTGTACGGGAACAATAATTCCGGATGGAAAATTTACAAAGTCACTTGTACGAGAAAAGGATTTTTTTCGTAAAGGAAAATTAAAAAAAAAAGCTTAGCCTTATTTCTTATTCTATACAATAAAGTATGATGTATACGGCTCGGAACACTCCGGCTTTTTTCATCCCTATTGAAATCCTCGAAATTCCATATTTCGAGGGCTTTTATGTACACGTGGTGCGGGGATAGTCGATCTTGAGGACAGTCCCCAAAGCAGCCAGATGTGCTGATGGCTGACGTCACTTAGATATCACGGGTTAGTAATATCCTTTCTTCTATATATATACACGGTGGCCCGAAAGGAAAATCCGCACACCCCCTTTTTAGTTTTCAAGAAAAAAACCTTTTTAGTTAATTTCTTTCGAGTTTTCCTGTAGCATCGATTTTTATTTTTTTTCTCCTTCGTGTATGTAGTTTCTTTGTAGAAGTTTTTAAAAGCGGTTGAGAGGTATTCGGACTAGTATAAGTACAGTCGAACCTCGATATAAGAAAATTTGTCCAGTCTCTTCCGATAGACACCCCAAACCTTGATACAACAACATAATAATATACATTGTGATCTCATTGCTAATTGCTTGTAAAAATTGCGCTAAATTAAACAACACTTTCTTTAAAAATTATCCTTATATTTATAGTACAAATATGTTTTTTTCGAGACCATCTTAAAGAACATCATCTCGATATAACGAAAACTAGATATAACGAACTTCCCTAGAGATTTGTTGTATCTTTAGCTGTAGTGCTTTTAGTGACTGATCTGAGGCATGAACGTTAGTGTTTAGTTGGTCCTTTATTTATTGATCAACAGTGCACTTCACGACGACAACATGAGCAAAAAAAACATCGCAAAGAAAATATACACACTAAAGAGAAAAATTAAAAAATACTTTTTTCTCGAGGACCGGGTAAGATCGTGGAATATACATTTGAAAAAATATATATATGTTTAAAAAAAATTTTGAAATATATATATTTTTTATAATTTAATAATTTTTATATATATTTTTATAATTTAATAATTTTTCTATATATATTTTTATAATTTAATAATTTTTATATATGTATTTTTATAATTTAATAATTTTTTTAAATATATATATTTTTAGTTTTCTTATTGAAATGCAATCTGTTATTGAATAACACTCGGCAATTTGGTTGATGTGAAGGTCGTTTGCAGGGTCGTGGTGAATATCCAATGATACCCGACTGGATATTGAATTTTCGGATAGCAAGTTTAAGGGGGTCGTCCTACTTGACAGCCATTTTTTCGCTCTTTTCTGATTTTTTTTTATGAACCATTAAAACACACTATCTTCGAATTTTTACTACACATTTATTAACATTTTTGCAGTCTCTCAGAATTTTATCAAACAAAAATAACGAGTTGAATCGACTTTACACCGTACGGAAAACACTCATGTGGAAAAGAAGTTGGTGACGGCTGTTATGATTCCGAAGGTTTTGCTGATCTGAAATAAAAAAATCAAACAGCATTTTAATTTGTAGACCTGAGGCTATCGCTATAACTAGAGTGAAGTAAAAATATCGAAAATTGAATTTTTGACACGGTGTCAAAAATTAAGTTCCAAGTTTCGTCATTTTTCTTCGACTTTTTCAACGTAAAAAAACTACGGTGAATGTCAAAAATATTCTAGTTTGGGTGAGAACTATAAATGTGTTGACTATACCCTAAAAATTTGAGCGAAATCTGTTCGATCGTTTTTACGATATCATGGAAGCCAATTTGAAAAATACAGTTTTGAGAAAAACGCGTTGACAAGTTCAAGTACGATTTTCACAATGAAAATGTTGACTCACCATTAATGTCTGCTATGCTGGGTCCATGTAACACGCACACATTTTTTTGCAATTTGTCCAATCTTTTTTTTTTCGATTTTTCGGCCGCGTCACATGAGATAACCACCTTAAAGCTAGTGTCATTTGGGTGATTTACTTCCTCATCCCTTAATTTTGGCTGAGGCTTTGAATTTCTTGTTAGACTGTGTTGTTTTGAGATCTCTGTGGATGACAGTGGATGTGGGACCGATTCGAATAGATATACGAGGCGTCCAAATTTTCCCTCTGGATGTCACTTTTCGTCCACCCTATATATCCAACAATTTCACGAGAATTCGTATCCTCGTAATAACGCACGTCCCGCAAAGCCTCGGCAGACGGGAAAGGTATCGAGGCTTTTCTATCTCTCGCTCGGCATTCATGAATATATCGATCCGCGTGCTCGTTATATCATCCCCCGGAAAAGCCGCCCCATGGCGAACAACTGAAATGTTTTTAATATCAAAGCAGGATAAAGACTCGCCTGCGCTTATGGCCGAATAATGTCCACCCTCCAAAAAGGTGATACGAGAAGAATTAGAGAAGGAAAGAAGGAAAAAAAAATTGCGCGATTGTAGTAGTCAAAGGTTCACGCGAACGAAGATAATGGCCGTGAGAAAATGGCTTTTTGAATATATACGACTCGTATGTTCGTGGTGAAAAGTAACGAGCGATGCCAGGAAATTGCCCGGTAAAAAACGAATAAATTTCCACTGGAAATTCTATAGTATATATATATATATATATATATATATATATATATATACAGGGTGTCCCATTTTAATCTTACACCTGAATTTTCTCGAAAAATATTGCTCGGACGAACTATTGTGTGGAACAAAACTTCTAGGGATTGAAGGGGGACGTTTGAAAAAAATTTATTTGAGGAGCCAAAATTCAAAATGGCGGCATTACAAAGGCTGACATGTTTTTTTCAAACGGAGACATAACTTTTTTTTATTGCCAAAAAATTTGTCAGCTGAAAACTAAAAACTTTTGTTGAAAAAATTTTTTGATAAAGTTCATAGTTTTCAAGTGAGAACATCATTTTCAATTATTTCAGATGTATCCAGGATTTGTGTGTGTGTGTGTGTGTGTGTGTGTCAAATTTGGACGATATTTCATGAGAAAATTTTGGAGGAAAATCGATGAAAAATAGTTTTTTTCCATTTTAATAGCGTTTGTGCCATTTTCAGGCCCAAAAACGTGTTTCTTTTAATCCTTGACGAACTTTGATCACGATGGGTAGAAAACACACACACACACACACACACACACACACACACACACACACACACACACACACACACCCACACACAAATCCTGGATACATCTGAAATAATTGAAAATGATGTTCTCACTTGAAAACTATGAACTTTATCAAAAAATTTTTTCAACAAAAGTTTTTAGTTTTCAGCTGACAAATTTTTTGGCAATAAAAAAAGTTATGTTTCCGTTTGAAAAAGACATGTCAGCCTTTGTAACGCCACCATTTTGAATTTTGGCTCCTCAAATAAATTTTTTTCAAACGTCCCCCTTCAATCCCTAGAAGTTTTGTTCCACACAATATTTCGTCCGAGCAATATTTTTCGAGAAAATTCAGGTGTAAGATTAAAATGGGACACCCTGTATATATATACACACTATAGTGTATACATTTTCTAGCGACGAGCACGTTTCACATACGGGAACTTCTACATTGTTCCCAGCTGATATCAGCGAAAAATAAACGCTTTTTGAATTATCAGCACCGCTAGTTATGCCCACTGCATAAATATCCATTGTTTTACTTGGCCATCGGAAAAAGGCTTCTCCGTGCGAGCAAAGAAAACGGTTAAGGCAGAATTCTAGTCTAGAAATGAGGTAAGATATCAGGCGTTTTTTCGGGCTTATTTTAAAAAACGAAAAAATATTTTTACTATTCATTGGCTCAAGAACTTGGAGAAAAAAAAATTGTGCAAAAAAAATTAAAATTGTAAACGTTATAGGCCTTTAGATGTGGTCGTGAAAAAGGGGTCGAGACGGTTGACATAATTCCAAAGCTCCCATTCATCAGAAACAGAAATAAAACTAATTTTCGTGATCAATAAAAATGTATTTTTGACAGGTACCGAAGCGATATTTTTTAAATTGCGACTGTCTGAAAGTAGTGAATTATTCGCTTCATTATTTTCAAAGTTAATTTTTTTCATAGTAATGTTAACGTTTTGCAATCCCCGAGGTAGGGGAGATGTAGGGATGTATAGTGAAGGATTATATCAAATTTGCAGTCAATTGGTTTAATGGAACTCGAGATTTTATGTCGACTAGGTTGAAAAAAGGGTTTAAAGTTTTGAGTACAACTTCGGACACCCGCAACTATCTAAGTGTATAATGGCATGTTATACTTACGTTATATTAATCGACCATTCCTGCGTCGAAAAGTGTGCCTTCCTCGCCTTCGAAATGATGATTTTCCGAAGCTCGTTCTTCCCTGCGAGCACTTCCAGCTTCCTTACAAGGAACATCACTTTGGTGTTCTCCTCCGATTTTGTTGAAACTTTTTTATGTGGAAGATTATCAAAAACTAAGAAACGCGAATTTTTTATCGGCGGAAAAACGGTTTTAAGGGGTGAAACGCACCCTCGAAAATAGGGGTGTTTTTCGTCGATAACGTTATTGTTCCCATCTGCAATGTATAGTACACAAGAAAATAAACATTGTTGTTATTTCAATTTCTTTAATATCTCATATCGTTAAAACGTTACCGACGAAAAAGAAAAAACATCCCCATTTTTGAGGGTGCGTTGCACCCCTTATAACCGTTTTTCCGCCGACAAAAAACATCTGGCTCTTAGTTTTTGATACTCTTCCACATAAAAAAGTTCCACCAAATCGGAGGACACCAAAGTGATGTCCCTTGTTAGAAGCTCCTGAAGTTTTTAGCTCCGACCGGTCGATCCTATTCTGCCATCGTATGGTCGCGTAAATATTAGGAATTTCAAAATTTCCTTTTGAGGTTCAAATTTCGATTTTTTCAAATTTCCAGACTGGAATACTGCCTCAAGTTCTTCATGCCGTGGTGATCCTTTCAAAAAGCTCCAATAATCATCTCTGACCATTTTCTCTTTTCTCCATATCTCGAGATCGCCCCATGTAATCGGGCTGCAATTTCCATCACAAACGAAGCTCCGAATTCGTTCGATGCAATTTTTGTAAAACGCCCAAGACATCAATATTCTAAAGCTTCACGCGCTTGTGAATTGGTCCAAAAACGCTTTGTCAGATTTGTCAATACGGAGGAACGTCCACAAAGTTGAATGGAGGGAAAAACTGAATGAAAGAAAAAAAAAACTAGAAAAAAGTTAAATTGAGGAAACTAAATAAGCAGAGGAAAGAAACTGGTTCGAGTTTTTCGGAAAAACTTTTTGTGAAGTACCGAATCGTACGTAGTGATTTACGTTCATGAAGGGCTGCGAAGAAATTAATTTCTTCGTTCTTGCTGGATAGTGAGATGCTTTTTACTTCGATGAAGAAAGTCCTGAGAAGTTTTGTCGGAACGTTGACTTTGAGAAAGACCACGGCGAGAGTCGATAATTCGTCTCTTCTACTCGGAGAGTAATTAAATTCCATTCGACGTCGTATCGCTAACTCTTGATGCTCGTCTCCAGAGCGTTCTCCATTTTTGCCGCTCTCACTATCTTTCTCTCTCTAGCTCTCTGTTATTGGCGGCTCACGTTATCAAAACGAATTTGCAATTAAATTGTTCTTGTACATACATACATACATATATACATGTACATATATATATATATATATATATATATATATATATATATATATATATATATATATATATATATATACAAGAGTAGGGCAATGATCGTATTATTCCGGCCAGTTTTCTCCATTTATCAGCGAGAGAGCAGGAGGGGGCTCCTGCTCTCTCGCTGTCTTTACTACGGATCGATTATTCAAATTAACCGGCTTCATCTGTGTCTCTAAGAAAATTCCTCGGTATCTCCGTGAAAGAAACGAAGACCAAAGCTGATGAAATATTCATTGCCGATATTCATTGCGTATCAATAGCGACTAGACTCGCTTGCACGGAATGGACGATTCGAGCAATCTTTCCGAAACAACAAAGTTTAAAAAATGCATTGATATTGGAGAAAGTAGTTTTTCAGGTGCACTTGAGAGAATGTTTTTTTTTTTAATTTTTCCAAAAGTTCAATTGTTTTTTAATCATGCGTTAATGAATATTCACGAATCGCGCTAAGAACAACATGTGAAAGTAGATAGATCTACCCGGGTTCTAAATGATGGGCGGGTTTGGGTTAAAAACTGACACAGAACCCGCCCATGAATTAGTCAGAAAGAGAAACAACCCGCGTTTAGGTGAGAAACTGATTCAGAACCGGCGTTTGAGTCGGAAGCTGACTCAGAACCCGCCTTTGGGTCAGAAACTGACTCAGAACCTGCATTTGGATCAGAAACTGACTCAGAACTCGCGTCTGGGTCAGAAACTGACTCAGAACCCGCGTTTGGGTCAGAAACTGACTCGGAATCCGCGTTTGAGTCAGAAACTGGCTCGGAATCCGCGTTTGGATCAAAAACTTATTCAGAACCCGTCCTGATTTAGAAAGTGAATTAGAACCCGCCCATAACTTAGAACCCGTTGAGATCTACCTACTAACGAACATTTACAGGGCTCCCAGGTCAACCGCCCGATCTCTGAATTCTGAATACATTCCATCATTCTGAACAAAAAAAGTCCTCTGCCACTTTGGCGCCTGACGAATCATTACCAAATTACAGTGCAATCGTCTGGCGCTGACAGCCCGTTATAGCTATAGCGAACACAGTTTGTGTCCAATGATATTGAACTAGTCATTTATAATATTTCGGAGCAATTTCTTTTTGGGCGTGAGCCTATTCTATGTTCCTTACGGAAAGGATGCCGCGATTAACGGGCTATACCAGTGTGACACTTCCAAAAAATCGATTTTTTTGCCTTTTTCGACAGTTTATACTTTCAAGAATATCATAATCATTTATATCATTTACATCAATATCATTTTATCTTGCAAAAATCGATAGTTAAATCTTTAAACGCGTTTTTCTCGAAATGAGATTTTTCAAATTTGCTGACATTGTTACTCAAAGAGCAATTATCCGATTGTCTTGAAATTTAAACTGAGTACTCTTGAATATATTTAGGGGAGACCGGGGTAAAATGGTATAGCGGGGCAAAACGGTACCGGGGCAAAACGGCACTGGGGCATAATGGGATCGGGGCATAATGGGATAGCAAAAAATGAAGTTTTTTGGTGCTTGATTTGGGGCAAAATGGGATAGGGGTAAAATGGGACAGAGAGGAGTGGAATATCAAATTGGGGCAAAATGGAATCGGGGCAAAATTGACCCGATGAGACCTTGCTGAGACCAATCTCTATTTACTATTCGGCTGCCGTTAAGAAGTGGCTACGCAATAACGCTGGGTGTGTTATTACCCAGTCGCAAATTGCCGAGCTGTTCGGTGAGGCGTTTATGCAAGCAGCATCGCTATCAAACGCAGTTAACGGGTTCAAAAAAACTGGCATATGGCCTTTTAACAGAGACGTTTTCACGGATCGTGACTCCGCGGCGGCACACGCAAATACGCTTTCGTCGTCCAACGTGAACGCAGAACCCTCGACCACCGTGGGCGAAAATCTTCCGGCGAATTCAAATCCGGGATGCTCCGCAAGCAACCAGCAAAACCGGGAAATCACTTCCAACAGACCGGGAATCACTTCTATCGAATCTCTTCAAAACATTTCGTCCACAGAAAATCTCCTTGACGAAAGTTCCGACAGTTTGAGTCAGGTTTTGAGCCAATTGTCAATTGACGAAACAAGGTGCTCTGCCGTATATAATTTCAATCGAATTACGAGTCCTCAAGCTGAGTGTTCAAACAGTGTATCCATAGACGTAAACGGAATCGACGCTGCCGAACATATGGTGTTATCAGGTGTATCGTTTGATAGTGGATCCGACAGTGATTCGTTCATGAGAAAACGAGGACACGTATACACTGGACCTCTCGATGATTTCGAATCAGAAGAAGATCACGATATTATATGCTCCACGATGGAAGAAAAAACAAATGGAAATCCGAGAAAGAAAATGCGAACCACTTCTGAAACAGTCGTCGATTCACCGCAAAAATTAAAGTCTCCCGTAAAAAAAAACGTAGCGGGCTCTTCGAAGACTCAGCCCTTCGAAATATCACCATCCCAGCTGCTTCCGATATCGGCAGGCAAAAAATCAAAACGTAAGAAGACATCAAGAAAAGGTACAAGTGGCATTCTTACGAATTCTCCGTACTACAGAGAACTTCGTGAGAAAAATCCAGCGGCGTCGATAACAACCGACGATGACGCATCATGCCTTTTCTGCGGGGGCTTATATTCGACATCCAAGGAATCCTGGATTCGTTGTAATTCATGCGAGAAATGGGCCCACTATTCATGTGCCCATGCTGACGATAACTTAATCGAGTACGATTGCGACAATTGTGCCGATAAAAATTAGCTTAGTTAAACAAGCAATAAAAATTAAACATTGCCACCGTTAAATTATAGTATCGTAAGTAGAGTGTGACCCAAATATCGTGTAACATTCAATAAAACCTGTTTTCACTCATTTATTACCCCTCGTTTTTTACCCCTGCCTTTCTTTCGTTTCTGCATCGAATTATTCCACTGTCCCATTTTGCCCCGATCCCGTTTTGCCCCAACCGCCTCTTTCTGAGGAGCCTGATTTTCTCCGGCCCATTTTGCCCCAGTCCCGTTTTGCCCCAATGACGTATTTTCCAGCAGTGTTGATTTTCACTATTCCATTTTGCCCCAAACCCGTTTTGCCCCGGTCCCATTTTGCCTCGGTCGCATTATGCCCCGCTATACCATTTTGCCCCGGTCTCCCCTACTCTACAATGACGTAGGATATTTTTGATTGGATGAAAATTGACGATTTGGCATTGAAAAAAACGGCCATTTTATAGGTAAGAAAACATACTTTTTCGATAATTACGCCATTTTGTTAGATTTTAATATTTTTCGGAAATCCTACCTCATTGTACAGGAAATACCTTCCGCTTTAACGACAATTTTTCCTTTTTCGGTTTGAGCTACGCAATCGGCCGGAATCATGTTAGCAGTGGAGGAACTTTTTTTAGCGCCTACTTTTCTTGGACCTCAATATTTTTCTATGAAAAAATTATGTAACATAGGTCAAATATAGCCAAATATATTCTTAATTTTCCGAAACATTTAATTGAGTACTTTTCTTCCAAAAAATTCCCGAAAATCACCCAAATTTTCAGCGTTCATACTGACACAGCCCCTTAACTGCAATGTTGCCGAATGGTGAAGGTGAAACTGTGTGGTTACAAAAACCCGTTCTCAATGGTCTAACCGCGTGTTTTTTTCTTTATTAAGGCGTTACCCCCACTTGTAGCGCAAAAAAGGCCTTTTTCATGATTTTTTTAAAGAAAACTACAAAACTATTTTAATCGATCAATATACCATCTTAAAGAACACATCTTGAAGAACTTTCAGTAATTTTTTTATTGAAAAATATTACATTGTTTAGTGGCAAATGGCCGTCAATGAAATAATGTTTTTATATACACGGTTTGTGGTGACCAACATTGCGGCGAAGTGGATCATCTGAAAAAAAAATGCGGATGGATTTAGTCAAATATAAGTATAAACTAGTCTTTAATCGAAGGATTTTAAAAAATATTCATTTTTCACAAAATGGCGGACAGTCAAAGTTAATGGTTCGATTTTAACGAAAAAAACGGCCGTTTTTTGGCTATAAAACGGCCATTTTTTCTCGAAAAAAAATCGAACGATTAAAAACTACATTTTTATGTATTAAATAAGCCTGCAAAATTTCAAGAAGATCGGTTCATTAGTGTTCGAGTAATCTTGGTCACCGACTTCAGAAATGCCATTTTGAGAAAACCGCGTTTAAAGTTTCAATTTCAGTTTACACGAAGAAAATATATTTTTTTTTTTGTAAACTTACATAGAGTCATCTATTCCGGGCCCATACGGAAGTATGGGCCCGGATACTTATACTTCAAAAAAATGCAATAAAAAAAATCGATTTTTTCAAAATCGCAAGTGGGGGTAACCCCTTAATTATCCCAAGAAAACAATTGCTGAGGTTTACAAGGCTCGTATTTTAAAATGTTTACAAATTTTAGCAGTATCAGAAGAACTATTTTTAAATATCTCTATGTGTTGCTTGCCGTCAGCGCGAGACGATCGCGCTGTAATTTGGAAACGGTTCGTCAGACGCCAAAACGGCAAAGGACTTTTTCGTTCAGAACGATGGCATTTATTCCGAGCTCAGAGATCGGGCGCTTGACCTGGGACACCCTGTATAAGCGGAATTCAAGTATCGGAGACGTCAACGACTGAGGGTCCCGATGTGACAGGACTCGCTTCGAACTTCGGTCCAATTCAATCGGCAACTTTTCAAACTTTGTCGATCTCAGTTCCGTAATTTCACGCCGTAATCTTTACGAGTTGACGATGTACCTGCACATGTAGGGGAGACCGGGGCAAAATGGTATAGCGGGGCATAATGGGACCGGGGCAAAATGGGACCGGGGCAAAACGGCTTTGGGGCAAAATGGAATAGTGAAAATCAACACTGCTGGAAAATACGTCATTGGGGCAAAACGGGACTGGGGCGAAATGGGCCCGGAGAAAATCAGGCTCCTCAGAAAGAGGCGGTTGGGGCAAAGCGGGATCGGGGCAAAATGGGACAGTGGAATAATTCGATGCAGAGGCGAAAGAAATGCAGGGGTAAAAAACGAGGGTTAATAAATGAGTGAAAACAGGTTTTATTGAATGTTACACGATATTTGGGTCACACTCTACTTACGATACTATAATTTAACGGTGGCAATGTTTAATTTTTATTGCTTGTTTAACTAAGCTAATTTTTATCGGCACAATTGTCGCAAACGGACTCGATTAAGTTATCGTCAGCATGGGCACATGAATAGTGGGCCCATTTGTTATTAAAGTTTGTTGAACAATTACTTTTGATTCTGCGGTCAGAACTGTACCAAACTTGACGTAAATTGTTATTTGAGCCTTCTTATTCGATTGGTACAATTTCTTTGTCGTTATTAATTATTTAAATAATCAAGTAATTTTTATAATCTGACGCGTGCAATTTATGGTGTTTTTTTTGTTTTTATCTTTCTTTGTTTTTTTTTAAATTTATTTTCTGCCAACTGCACGTTACTGATACTAATTTTCAAGCCATTGATGAAAATCTAACTCTTGTCAATTTTTACGTAAATTGTTTTATGAAACTAGAACCGCCGGTCCCCATGAAATCGACGGATATGTGTCGACAAATATGTTGGTCAGTCCGTATTATCTGCGTATATGTGGACTGAAACGAACCACAAGCACCATTTATATTAGATTATGTTTCAACAGCTCTTTCATAGAGCCGAAGCATGGATTTTCCTGTCATCCCATTTTGCCCCAAATTCAGCGGGCTGCGACACTTCATTTTTGTGTGTCCCATTTTGCCCCTATCCCATTTTGCCCCAAATCAAGCACCAAGAAACTTCATTTTTTTGCTATCCCATTATGCCCCGATCCCATTATGCCCCAGTGCCGTTTTGCCCCGGTACCGTTTTGCCCCGCTATACCATTTTGCCCCGGTCTCCCCTATACACGTTGACAAAAAGTCTGCGCTCTCCGTGAGAAAATAACCGCGTTGGCCGCCTCCACACCGTTCTTTCTATATCCGCCTAAATCTGGATCCAAATCGTGAGACATTTGAACAATTGAATCCACAAGTGGCGCATCCGTACAGGTGCGGGGGAGGTGTGGGCGCGCACAGCCCAGAGCCCACTTTGCGCTTAGCTGGAATTTGAGTGCGCGCTAAAAGGGGAACATGAAAAAAATAAAATAAAGGAAAAACGAGGGCGAAAGATAGAAGGAGAGACAGGGGATGGGAAAACGGCAGACAAAAAGTGCGGCGAGATGAGTGGGAGTAGGGGATAGGTCGGGAAGAGTACAAAAGAGCATATCCGTTCAATGACCATACACGCTCGCTTCGTGTACGGGGTAAGAGCTTTTTCCACCCCGTGACGTCGTCACAGACGAGGGTGTCTGGCATACACACCGGACGTTGCGTCGCGAGAGTTCGAGCTCCGCATATCGAATGCTTTCAGGTCACCTCGAGAAAACATCGTTTTTTTCCCCGATTCCTATCTCGGATCGAAATAAACTTTTCTGAAACTTGACGCAAGGCGTCGTACCACTCACTCGTTCCCATTGACATAACCTACATCTACCTAGAGACCCGAAAAAAATGACCAAATTCCGAATGTTTTTTCTGGGAAACGGTTGGCGAAAAAGAAACGTTTTTTTAAACACAAGTGTACACATATTGAAAGCGGAAAAAAATCAGCAAAACATACAGAAGAACAACAAAAACATGGCCACCAGCAGATGGTGAAATTTGTTCGCTAGTTTGGCGGTGGACACCCTCCCGCTTAAACGGTCCATCCGAAATCTAAAAACCAAACGGGTTTTTTAAGGTAACAATAAATACGAGTCGTTGACGATCGCCGATTTCTGAAACCTTCTTTTTTAACAACGCGGCGATGAATTGAAACTCGAGCATACAAAATCTGTGAAAAAAATCGTGATTTTTACGTAACTATTGAAAAATGAAGATCGATTTTGAGTAAGTGAGATCGTCAACGACCTTTAAATATTTTTCATCTTATCTCCTGTAAATTTGGAAATAATTCATCGAGTGGTTCTCGAGATATCAAGTCCACGGACTTGGACAACAGTGTTTCGAGAAAAAGACGTTTAAGGAGCTATTCTGCTGTGGTGGGATGAAAAATCAAATTTATTTTTGCATTTTTCAACTCCATTCCATGATAGAATTGATATCCAATTGCTGGTAAAGTCGATTTTCACTTTGTCGACTCAGCACAGCGCATTAAGGCGAGAAATCTCTTTAGAATTGTCAAGAAATCGATTTTTTACGTGTTTCGAAAGTATGATACCCAAAGAATATACTGACCAAAGGAAAACTCGAAATATTGAATATTTGCGGAGTTACCGCATATAGTCTAGAGCGCGGGGACAGCATGCGGTCAGGTAGCGAGTCACATGTTGAAACTGCAAACGCGATTATCTCGAAACTACTTTTTCAAAAACTGCTCGTGTTGTAGCTCAAAAAGTTATCGACCGATTTGGATGAAATTTTGGGAGGTTACTCTCAGTAATATTATCGGAAGGATATACCTAAAGTTTGAAAGGTAGCGTGTAAATAAATAACTTTTTTGGGGTCACATATGTCGAAAAAATGGTCGAAAATTCGAACTTAGGAGTAAAAAGGCTCCCAAATTTTTAATTTTGCACTTTTTCTTCATGTTTTAAGTATATCCTTCTCCTTAATATGTCAGTAAACGAATGACACTTATTAAATCTTTTTCAGATCAACAGAAAAAGAGTGACAACTGCAGCACTTTTCGATATCGCGGAAAATAGGCGTCCGAAGACCCTTAATAACGCCTCCATTTTGTTGGTCATCCCAAAAAAAATTTTTTTAAAACTTGACAGTTATAATAAACGTATGTTCAAATTTGAAAATGATCAGATTATTTCATCCCCTCTAAAAAAATTCCCGAAAAATACCTATCAGTATGGCTGTCCGCTGCGCGATCCTGGCAACTGTTTTTAATGTATACCTGAGTATACACATATACACGTATACTTCTATATATTTACTGTATATTCGTAGTCTCTCCTTTCACTGTGTGGGTAAAAGGACGCTCTACCGGTTAATATTGTATAGTATAGTATAGTAAACTTTAAACGCGTTTTTTTTCGAAACTACTTTTTTCTAATTTTTAACCAATCGGGCTAAACATTTTACTACATATTCAGCATATGTATGGCTATCACCCGAACTAGGAATATTAACAAATATCAATTTTATCTTATCCTTTTGCCCGAATTATGGCAAAAAACGTATTTTTGGAACACTTTTGCAAAAAAAACGACATAATTTTGTTATTTTGCAATATAAACTAATAATCCTAGTTCGGGCGATAGCCACACTCATACAGATTAAGAATCCCTTCCAATTTTTCGTTTCCAATTACCTGGAAAGCGCAAATCATCAACGCCAGCAACGTACCTTTTTTCATGCCTTTACACGATTATAAATTGTTAAGTAAATATGAATTTATATGCAACAAAAAAACATTGTTTTCCAACAATGTTGTTTGTTTGTTGAGTGTACCATTGAGCGAAAAAAAAATTTGGACCGGCACATGCAACAGTTTTTTAACAAAAAAAAATTAAAAATAGCTTATTTTGTTAGCCGCTACAGTAGACTAACCCCTTCAAAGATTGAAGTATGGTGCTGCTACCGCTCGTCCGGCCGACTGTTAGAAGCTGCAGCTCATTCCATTTTAGGAATATTCCAATGAAATTTTCAGGGAATATAGCCAAAAGGTGATACGATCGATTAAAAATATTTTTGGAAAATGCCATTTTTTTACCCACTCAGGTAAATGTAGCCCGATAACCCGTGCGGAAAACTAATAGGGCATCCCTAATAAAAATAAGGGCCTTTCAGGGCTTTCCTAGTGCTTTCCCTAGTAGGGATTTCCACAATGGGCCCACACTTGGCCATTATCGGGATAAACTTGATAGGCCCCGACTTGGCCATTATGGGGATAAACCTGTAAGGGTTTCCACAAAAGGACCCGACTTGGCCATTATAGGGATAGACCTGTAGGGATTTCCACAATAGGCCCAGACTTGGCCAGTATAAGGATAAACAAGTAGGGATCTCCACAATATGCCCAGAT
This sequence comes from Ophion slaviceki, assembly GCA_944452715.1. NCBI lineage: Eukaryota > Metazoa > Arthropoda > Insecta > Hymenoptera > Ichneumonidae > Ophion > Ophion slaviceki. The sequence continues at coordinate 30,908,218 of OX101791.1, forward strand.
CTGACTATTATAGCGATAAACCAGTATAAATAGCTTAGGCTACATGGTTGATGGTATTTCAATTATTCAAATCGATTATATACACCGATCGAATAATATTATCGAACGCAAATTGGAAAAAAGCGTATAGGCATTAGCAAATAAAAAATCAACGATGAACACAAATATGCAGACAAACATCAGACTATTTATTTGTCAAATTAAAGAAACCTTTTACATAGATACAAACAATTACTCATGGTTTCGCTCATACATGGGGTAATGCTAGCGCATAAGTGTGAACAGTCCCAACCGGTTTGCTCGACATTTTTATAGCAACTAATTTTCGCTCAATACTCATATAGGGAAAATTATTTATTCTGACGACTTCGCTGATATTTCCCATTCATAAACTTTATCTCCCTGTGTAAGATAAGTAAATAAATTGGTCTTTGTTTTCCAGATCTTTCCCTCAATGGAAATAGATTCTAGTGATTCAGTAGACCCATATATTTTTTTTATTTCTACTAAACATCCATTCTTTAGAATGGATTATTTTTTGTATTAATTTTGTCATGGCAGTTTGTCATAAAGGCTCACATGCAAATACGCAATCACATTTCTACGCGTGCACACATACATACACATGTACTCACGCCCACACCTATGCACATGAACAATTACATAAAAACAAATACAGATATACCCTGACGCATTTAACATACACGTATATCCACTGATACGGATATTTTATGGCGCTGAAATGGTTATGATGAGGCGCCGTTGAGGCATTTTCAGGGCGCTAAAAGGGTTTTGATGAGGCGCCATTGAGGCAACTTATAAGGCCCCGGTCATTGCGCCTTTAAGGGCCCTTGTTGACAAAGTGTGAGCGGCCGCTAACGGCCCTCATGTGGCTTCCAGATAAGGGCCCGAATAAAGTTAGGGGAATATTATTGGGGCCCGATCACAGCCCCAACTCAATTTCCGCACGGGAAGTTCTACTTTTTCGCCTGCACGTTCATCTCGTTTTCCGACCTTTAAATCTCGCTCGAAAAAAATGCTGATCTTTTCGCCCAGGTACGAAGAGGACCGGGCAATATTGTTGCGAGAAGATCGATTCTATCGAAGATATCAAGACGAGAAGAAGAAAAAATGTGAATTTTCTCATTTCTCGTAGACCGGGTGGGATTCCAGGCAGAGTTTTGGGGGTGGCGAATAAAGTTCTTCGGGTACACGGTTTGCTGTGGAGTGCCTCCATCGAGAACACTTCGCTGCAGGCTCCCGTGGCCTCTGGGACGATAGTTAACTGCACCTGGTGCGCTGTTGTACTATGCAAAGACTGCGGAAGCTCTCAACATTTTCGTGTACAACAGACATAAATGCATGGATGTGTGTATAGCTGCACACACAGACACACGTGTGTAAATATGAATATATGTATAGGTAGATGGAGATAGAGGGAGATAAAAGACAGGGCAAGAGATCGAGGTCGCCACCAAAAGCACACAAGCTTTCGGAAGTCGGTAGAATTTCTTTGTCTCAAATTGGGCAAATCGTCGACGTGACCTGAGCCACTTAGGGACACTCGTTGAGCGAGAGACACTCGAGTCCTCCTCTGTGGGATCAGCTGAGAGAAAATGGATTGTCCGGAAGGGAAGGAAAGATGTTTCGTGCTTTCGAGGGGAAGAACTTTGTTATGTAGGGGAAAGGAAGAGAGAGAGAGAGAGAGAGAGAGAGAGAGAGAGAGAGAGAGAGAGAGAGAGAGAGAGAGAGATGCTGCACATGATACGTCCAAAC
>OX101791.1:30914993-30934993 GCA_944452715.1 Ophion slaviceki
TGATCTCAATGATAATTATATGATTGTTTAAGCGTCTATAATAGTACCTCAGCTACCTGATATTTTTATGTCAAATGTTTTCTTAATAAAGATGACAATTAGATTGTAAAAATTCGTCGTTTTTCATTTAGTGCTATGTACAATGCATCAAATATTAATTTTTTAAATCAAAATGTTGTCAATGTAACCCTTAATCTTTGACATAAGTTGCATTTCAATGCCTTGTCGAAGAAATCCCACACTCGAGGTTACTTTGACAATAAAAAAAAATATATATGTAAAATTATGTGCGGTTGGTGGGGCTTCTGAACCAGGGTGTTTGATATAAAAAAAAAACAGATTTCGTTAGTATATCAGTTTATCCTATGATTATTCGAAGGAATTCCCGAGATATCATGTTTAATACAAAAATCTTCAAATGAGAATTAATTTTTGGGGAAAAATGAGCTTTTTTCGTTTATCATATCGGAAGTAGATATATATAGGAAAAAAATTTCTCGATGAAATACTATATTTTTAGACCTAGAAAAATCCCTATGAGTTTCAGAAAAATCAATGAAATCATTTTTGACATATTTTGCTCATCGACTTCGAAAACGTACGTTCGAGAAAACAGCGTTTAAAGTTTCGAACGAAGCTCCCAGCGTTCCGACGGGCGTCAACATATCAGCCAAATTTGACAGCCTATAATTCTGTCAATTTTGATCCGACCAGCTTGACGTTTTCAGGAAACGTTTATAAGATGCCATACTGTCAAAATAGATTGGTTTTGAAAAAAGTGATTTTTCGATTTTTACAACTAGGCATAAGCCCTTAATAAGGATTGAGGTATGGAAAAAATATATTTGAAATAATGAAATGTCCAGCCATTCATTGTGTGATTATTTTTGTCACAAACATTATTATTCTCGATTCGTGAGTGAACTTTTGTTCCCGTATGTTTTTTTCTGTGACCTGAGTTTTCAGAAGCCCCGGAGTGTTGGCCACTCGTTTTCTAATCACGGCCGCACAGCGTTAATTATTTTTCCAAAAGTAATCGTTGAACTTTTTTTACGGTACGACGATCTTTTGTTTTCCGCGTGTTCGACGAAGAATTCGAGAAATCGTAAATCGAGAAATCGTAAATTCGTGTTTCATGGAGAATACAAGAAATGGGCACGAACAGAAGAGGCGAGAAAGCTGGCCAGCGTTGAATTTTTCCCACGGCCGTCCTCGACCGACTTCCTGGTCGCGCGCGTTTTGCACCCCCGTGGTAAATGTGTGGGTGTGAGTATATCTTCAACAAAGACTGAAGGACCCCCGGCAGGATTATTCGAAGAGCGTTGGGATACATCGCGTGACCTACTTGAATTTCCACGAACAGAAAAAAATGAATATCAAAACAACACAAAAAAGCTGAGGATTCAAACTTAATCCGTAAATTTACAACGACGAGAAAACAGCACGGGTGCCTCACCCTTCCTGCTTTCACACATGGTACAAATTTTAATTTGTTTTTGTTCGGAAGAAATAATACGAACAAATTTTACCTCGAGAAGATACACTCTATGCGCTTATGTATTTTTTTATTTAAAAAAAACAAAATTATGTCAGTTTTGGGTTTACATTTTTATCTTAAATTTGGATTAGTTGTCAAGATTTATCAAAATGGTCTGATAAAAAAAACAACAATTTTTGTCTTTAATTTGGATTTGTTAAGTTGTTTTTTTTTAATAGGATAAAAATTGTCGATGTTCGGTATAAAAAATCCGGCCGAGGATAAAAGATATTAAGGGGAGAGATATCTTTAGGTGAGGAAAATATTGGTGTTTTTTTTAAGCAAAGATTTTTTCACCATTTTTGGGACTCACAAGGAACATCACTTTGGTGTCCTCCTCCGATTTTGTTAAAACTTTTTGATGCGGAAAAGTATCAAAAACTAAGAGACACGTATTTTTTTATCGGCGGAAAACGGTTTTAAGGGGTGAAACACACCCTCAAAAATGGGGATGTTTTTCGTCGATAACGTTTTAACGGTATGAGATATAAAAACATTTCAAATTGCAACAATGTTTTTTTTTGTGTACTATACCTTGGAGATGAGAACGATAACGGTATCGACGAAAAACGAAAAACACCCCTATTTTCGAGGGTACGTTTCAGTCCTTAAAACCGTTTTTCTGCCGATAAAAAAAAATACGCGTCTCTTAGTTTTTGATACTCTTCCACATAAAAAAGTTTCAACAAGATCGGAGGAGGACACCAAAGTGATGTTCCTTGTCAGTGTATGTTTTATTACTACTTTTGGCAGTCACATGATCTTCTAAACGGGTTGCGGCGGATGTTGTCAGACGGCGTGACACGTAGAGCCGGCGGGATTAATCTGACAAAAACGAAAAAAAATACTTCTTCCGTTAACCCTCATACACAGAATATGAACCAAGAAAAACTGAGGAATGTTTAATATTGATAACATGGTACGCTTTGAAACAAAAATATTGAATTTTATGAAAAAAATGGCTACATTTTTCAATAATTGATACTTTTTTTATCAAAAAAATTCAGGGTCACGTTTTAGACAATAAGTCACCAGTGCTATACCACCGCAACTTTTTAAGATTAATAAAAAAAAATAAAAAATACCATGTAACAGCCAAAAGTAGTAATAAAACATACCCCAAGTGTGAAAAATGGTGAAGAAATCGTTCCCTTAAAAAATAAATAACCAAAATCAGAAAATCTTTCCTCGCTCTAAGGTATATCCCCCTTAAAAACATCCGATTCACACGTTTCGCTATTGGAGTGTCAGTTATACAGTGGCACTTCCGTCTGTGCAGCGAGATAAAAAGAACGGTCGTATAATCGTTGCTACAGACATTGTAAAGTGCGGTGCGTATACCACGCGGAACGACAACTTCAATTCCCCTCTTCACGACGCTTTTATGTATTGTGTCAACCATTGCAGTAGGTATATTACCCCCTTAACGATGGAGAGAGAGAGCGATGGTACCGTCCCTGCTTGCTCCTGCGTGTCTTTCCATCCCCCATGCAACATTACTTCGAGACCATAAATGGTGCATTATTTAAAAAAGCTCTACAAAGGTTAGCAAAGGGGAGAATACGAATATTATATACTTTCAAACGTACCAGACCGTCCAAAACGACCCCCGTCTGCAATTTGCCGTCTAGGACAGTGAGAGTTGAAGGGACCTGGACATTCGAGGGGATTCCCGAAAAAAAATGACGATACAATTACTCAGCCATCTCAAAGGCAACCGCAAGAGTAATCTGCAGCGATTAATGTGGTATCCCTCTCTGGAAGCCCAATTTAAAGGGTCAGAATGATGATTTTTTTTCTACTAACACATTGGTTGGAATAAACTAATTTTTTCCCAGCATGTTGTACACATGTCTGTGGTTAAAATGTAATTTTTTCGGAAGAAAATCTTTCAAAGTGTTCGTGGTGCTGGAGTTGGCGTTGCACCTTCATCGGCGAGGCCCGAAACGGCGGGATCTCTACCAGGCTCAAATGTAATCTGAAACGAAAACAAACAAATTTTCTTCGAATATATCCAACTGGCTATGGGTTCACGATCCACTTTTCGAAATTTCGAAAAATACGAAAAATGACAGCTTCTCCAAAGAAAACCTCATTTTTCTCTTGAAAAACAGCAAGCTGAAGTCATTGTTATTAACAAATGGTTGATCCAATTGAAAAATGCAATCGTGAACCGAAAATGACTACTGTTTGAACGCTAAATGTGCAAATTCAAGTCAATAGTGTGAAAGTTACTCAAGATATCAATCCCGCCGTGTCAAGATATGTAGTTTCGAGAAAATCGCGTTCGAAGTTTTGGTACATATTTTACACGATCTTGTGAAATATTGTCGTCTTACCGCGAGTCAGCGATTCCGGCACCATATAAGTGTCGTTCCTCATAATCGAGATCACGTTGCACACCTACCCAGGTAGGAAATTAAAAGGCTGACGATGGAAACAAGCTTGTGCGAGCCTTGTTTCACCGAGCCTGAGTGAGACAGACCTGGCCCAGGTTTCATTGCATCGTTTGGAGCAGCCTGGAACCAAGACTGGCTGCTTAGCCTAAACTCAGGGTTATTTCAAGCTTTATGAAGCCGGTGAATTTTGAGGCTGAAAAATCAAGGCTGGATGCAGGCTTGTTTCAGGTTGTGATAAAATAAAATAAGTTTAAAATAATATTTTTTCTGTACTTTCATGAAAAAAAAATTTAGCAATAAATTTGTCGGGTGCGAAGGCACGAAAAACGAAAGCGAAGGAGGCAGCTCAGAACATTTAAACATATTCTCTTATCGATATTTATGAGGTACACAAAAAAGTGTATACGAAAATAAAAGTACGCAATAAAATAAAGTATTGTTTTTTAAAATATTTTTTATATATATTTTGTAACAAATAATATAACAAATAATAAATATATATAATAAATCAAATGAATTCTTTACAGATTTATTAAATTTACCCCAATGTAGAATATAGAAAACTAAAAACAGGCCTCATATAGCCTCGGGAAGAGTTTGGGAAAAGCCTGGTCATAAATGCTCGTGAAGGCTTCATTGAGGCTCGTTTTGAGCCTGGTTGTTTTGTCGTTTCAGGCTTAGTACAGGCTTTTCTACCAGCCGTTGGTCAAGCGTGTGTGCAATAGCCTGAAACCGCGTTATCATTCAGAGGTTCAGCTAGGCCTGAAATCAGGCTGGTGCTCAGCCTGAATTAAAAAATGTGAGCCTTGTTTCAGAGCTTGGCGAGCCTTTTTTTCATCGTCAATTCCTACCTGGGTAATCCATGCAGTCTGCAGGCAGTTCGGGCCTCTTTTGAGTGTTCTTGTGCTTTGATGTCCGCTCTCGTTACACGCGAATCATCCTTAAGGGGTGAAGCCACTTAAGAAATTTCAAAAAATCGATTTTTTTCTTTAATGATGCCGTAATATCTTAAAAATGACATACTCAAAGGATTAAGGTGGGAAAAAATGTATAAATACTTCTATTTGGAATTTTGGCGCAGCACCTCTCAGTCCGATGCAATTCGTACCGAAAACTTTAAACGCGTTTTTCTCGAAACTACATTTTTCAAGTCTGCCTGACTCATAACTCGAACAAATCTTGACCGATTGACTTGAAATTTTAACTGTATATTTACAATTAGATTCTGCATAGAAGTACGTAGGATTCTCTCGATATATTACATTGTTTTTTTTATAAACAATTATCGGACGATGTTTTTTTGAGAATTTTGAAGTTTTATTTAAAAAACGCGCCATTTTGCAAAAATCGATATATCAAAAAAACCCTGCATACTTCTGTAGCCATTCACATGTATAATCGACAAAAAAAATTTCATTCACTGCAGATTGAAAATTGCAGATGCCGTTGGTCCGGCCGCGCGCTTATGAAAAAAAAAGGCAACGTCGAAGAAAAGCTGTGCAGCCGCCATTTTGTTTTATATTACTATGAAAAAAATAGTATATACAGTTTATGATATGTACAATGGAGGGCCTTTTTCAGAATTCTGATTTATTCCATTGTCACGCTGAAAAAAAATCGCAAAATTTACTTTTTTTTTCCCCGCAACAAGGGCCTTACCCCTTAACCTAACGCACACTGTGTCACTAAAATAGGTGTAACTTCGTCGATTTTTAGAATTTTAGAGTCCGGTTGGTCTTAAAATATTCTTGAAAGTTCCCACCATAACAATATCCAAAAAATTATTTTTTGAAGTTTCCAGAGAGGGATCCCCCCTTAAGGGGTTTAGCGAGCCGAAAAATCCACCCCTTGCGAACTCGATGCCCTGTTCTAACTGCAGTCAAACTTCCACCAAGTTCTCAATTGCAAGCTCTGCAAATAATCTCGAAAGTTTCACGCGTTGGGCCTAAATTTGTACCAGGGCTGAAAGCCTCCTTTCCCATCGATTCGATGGAAAAAGCCTGTCTCGAAATCCACAAACTTCGAGCGCATATAAAACACACGCAGACTCAAGAATAGATGCATCAACTAATTCATCATTGTTAGCTGTTAAGTGATAAATTGGATAGATTGGGCATGTGTGTATGTGTGTGTGTGTGGGGTGAAGGAGAGTTCGTGAAGGAAGCTCGTGCGCGCGATACTAGCGGCCAGGGCTCGTGCAGTGGTTACGGCTATTCCGGAGATACTAGTCAGACGCGTCTTGACTAGATAGAGTGGTACGAGCGAGTGGTGCCTTCGTGTACGTATAGGATGTCTCAAAATCACCTCATACTTACATTTATTAATAAAACGTATTATTTATTTGAAAAGTACGGATATTTTTATTTTATTATAAGGTACAAACACAAAGGTTATGTGTGGAACACAATATTCGATAAATGGCCGCCTCGTCCCTGTTTGCAAACGGTCACTCTTTTGACGAAATTTTCAATAACATTTTGGCATAATTGCGGACTAATTTCCGCAGTCCAAATTACAGTTTATATGCGTTGCTCGGTCGTGTAATTCTCCATGAATAAAACCCCAATACTTCCTGATGCCAGTTGTCAAATAGCCTAGTCACTCTGTACTTTTAACCTTGCAAAAATTTTGTTTTCGCTCTTTTTTGTTTTGACCGTTAAGGGGGAGGGGGGGGGTCATTGGTAGTCTAATGGGGGTCACTGGTAGTCTAACTCCATGGGCTTATGTCCGCCATTATGAATTTTATAAAAAATTGTCTTTCTCGAATAACTCGGCTATTTTCAGTTTTTCACTAAAAATGGTAGACACTAAACTTGTAGAAAATTCAATTTCCTACAACTTTATTTGTGACAGTTTTTTCTCTACCATCGATATTTTTCGAATTAAACCAGAAAAAAGCGGCGAAGTAAAACTATTGCATTATCTCGTTTATTTTTAGCTTTAGGGTATAAATGAACATGAACAAACTTGTAGGGAATTGAATTTTCGACGATTTTGGTTTTCACTTTTTTTCCCTGCAATTAATATTCAAGGTGGTACGCCAACGGCAAAGGAAAAGAGCATCAAAATATTTTTTCGCGAGCCATTCGACATCTGAATGTCTCTGTGAACCCAAACAAACAAACTATTTTTATTAAAAAGCCATTTTGAATTTAGACTACCAGTGACCCCCCGCTCCCAACGGTTAAAACAAGAAATAGTGACAACGGAATTTTTGTTATTTCAGGGGGATTATTTGGACACAGTGAATGGGCTAAAAGATTAGTACTCTATGTTCACCACAAAAAAATGACGCGCGATTTAAAGTGTCAGGTAATTTTAAGACACCCTTTACAAAGGTCCGTGCTTGCAGGACTCTCCCATACCGTCTACTCGTTCTTTGGCATGTCGCGTTTAACGTTGGGGGGGGGGGGTGGTGTACTCTTCGCTCGCGTGATATGGACGCCGACGTATTGTGGCGTGTCAACGTCACGAGCCATCGAATAAAAAACGAAAACGAAAAAAAGAAGGAATAAATTACCGCTCGAAAGAGTAAAAGCAAAAATTCGCAACAATTACAGCAGTCGAGAAGAATTTTTCGAAATATTCATTAGTACGAGGGAGACTCTATTGGGAGCTGAAAGTGCGGCAATTTGGAAAATCAAAAATACACAACGGAAGAGCAGAGTAATAATTAAGGGTTGGGGGGGGGGCGTAAGTTCGCGAGAGCAGCCAAGAGGTGCTTGGAAGTTCTGAGTAGCCTCCACCGAGTTCTCGGATACACGATGACAGTCGTTAGCGACCAATTTACCGAGCTAACGAATCCGAATCCGCACGCGCTTCTCTGAGACAATGATTTTCGCGATGTCACGTCTCGTTTTTTATTTTCATTGTTCCTCTCATTTCCGGGCACTTTTTTTCCTTTTTTATGTACGTTTGGGTTCAGAGCAGGAGTGTTCTCTCTGGTAATAACGACCGAGTCGTTACGAGCTGTTGGTATATACGTGCATACAAATCTAGTTCGACTTTGACGGAGGTGGAACGTCCGTGACCGTTTTTGAGCGATTTAAAAGTGATTCACACTCGAACGCCCCAGAATAACGATACGCTGTGCATTTCCTTTCCAAGGTGCGGTGGGTGACCGCTATTTATTTTTAAAAAGCCCTACCAACGTTTGCCCTCCATTCGCGAGGGACAAATTGGCTGATGAAATTGTATGGAAAAATTTAGTTGGTTTTGGTGAAAAAAAGTGGATTTTCGTGGTAAGAAAAGTGGAACTTTGCGAGGCAGACGAGAATTGATGTTCCATCGCGATGATTTTGGCTAGGTGTGGCACAACCCGAAGGAATTACACGTCAGGAAACTTGGTCGAGGTCAGGTGCATTCTTTATGGTTTTCTCGACGATGGAATGCGAGAGGCCTCGCGCTGTGCCAGTCTCTCGTAAATCATTCCGGCAAAATGATACGCTGCTGTTGCCTCAAGAATATGCAACATCGACAACGTCTTCGCCTCTGAATTTATACGCTCCTTTCCTTGGCTCGTTTTTATTTTCTTCCTCTGACTATCGGTTTCTCTCCCCTGCACGGGCGACGCGTTAATTTGCGCGAAAATTGCCACAGACTGAGACAAATATATCTTTCGCTATAATGCACCCCTCGGCCCCACAGTCGTCTCATTTTTCCCTGGCGTGTTCGCTGCCGAAGAAAGGGGACGAAAGATGGACGTTTTTTTTAGTGGATCGTTACGAGGATTTTTTCTGTTTTTTGTTGACATACGTCAATCAATTATTGGAATATAAATAAGGAGAATGTGAGTGAAAAATGAGGTTGAAGTTTGCATCGTTGGAATGGAAAAATTTTTTTCTTTTTTTTTTAATGTCTTTACTTTCATCATTATTCAAAGCCTTTTTTTAAATCGGAGTAGCGAATCTGCAATGAGAATTCGCAAAAAAATTTGACAGAACTTCACAGTCTGAATCGGCAAAAAAATTAAATAATTAAAAAGAATTAATTTTCGTTGCACTCCAACGATGCGATGATAGAACTTCACCATGATAGAAAAAAGGTAATTATGCAGTTTGAGGATTTTTCCGAAAAACGACGGAATTTTTTTCTTTTGTCGTGAACTGCTTCAATTGATCACCACTATTGATATTCCGTCGGGGGAGGCTGACACTTTCTATTAGTTCCCGAAGTCATGAGGTTTTGAAGTTCCCGGAAGCACGTAATAAAAAAAGGGCATTTTAAAATATTTCGACGCCCATATTGGGTGTGGGGGGTAGGGGCATTTATGAAAGAAACCTTCCTGAATACAATTCCGAAGAGAAAACTCATTTCACTTAACCAAATCATCATTTAAATGTATTTGAGGCCTTAGGCCACAGTTACGAGTGTAAAATCATGTGCGAATTTAACCATTTTTTTCGTATGAAAAAGTGATTCACTCATAAAATTAATCACACATCTCTTTAGTATGAATATCAAGCTGTTGGATTTTTTTTTTCGATGTCCAAAACGGCCGGCTACTAATATTTTCTGTTGTTATCTTTTTTAGGCCCTCAGCGGCGTAATATTTAGCATCCACAATTTTTGAGCTAGAACAAAAAACAAAAATTCTCGGCAATCTACATTAGAATACCTAGAGAAGTACGTACGGAATTAAAAAAACATTGTTTTATTCAAAAGTTGTAGGTATTCGAACTTAAGAAATGAATTTTTAGTGCAAAATTTCTTTATAACTGCTCATAAACTGCTCATAAAATGAAAAATTTTCGATTAATCAGAAATTCCGTACGTACTTCTCTGCGAAATGCAATTAGGAACATGACTTTTAAATCTGAATTAAATCGAGTGAAAATTGTTGAAGTTATTGTCACGCCAATTGGAAAAAAGCTGTTTCGAGAAGTTTCGAGTAGTCGGCCATTTTGTATATCGAAAAAAAAAACATATATTTTCTAACAGCGTGATATTCATGCTAAGTAGATGTGTAATTAATTTTATGAGTGAATAACTTTTTTATACGAAAAAAAAATTGTTAAATTCGCACGTGATTTTATACCCGCTACCTATGATTTTATACCCGTGGCCTAAGGCCTTAAAAACTACGTTTGGGGTCTTTGCCCCCCCCCCCCTCCGGCCGGGGCTCTGCTCATTCTCCCCGCCAGGGGGTTGCACCCCCGGACCCCCTGCGCATCATACACCTTCCGCATACAACACACAAAAACAGAAGGGGGAGGGACAAGGGGTATTTAGGAAGGCTTCTTTTATAAATCCCCCACTCCCCACATCCAATATAGGTGTTCCGAAAATGTTCGAAAATACGCTATTTTATAACGTGTTGTTGCGAACTTCAAAACCTTTTCAAAGGAGGGTGACCACCGCGATTTATTTTCGGCATTGCATTTAGAAAGCATTTTTTATAGATGCCCCCATCCCCCACCCCCAACATAGGCGTCGAAATATTGAAAAACGCCCTATTTTATCGCGTGTTTCTGCGAACTTCAAAACCACATAACCTATGGAATTAATGAAAAGCGTCAGACTCCCCTGACGGAATATCACTCAATACAATGGAATAAACAAGTTCACGGCGAAAAAAAAAATTTCCGTCGTTTTTCAGACAAATTCTCAAATTGCATAATTATCGGAAAAAATATGAATATGTTTATATTTGCTCGGAGGTAAACGTGTCTCCTCCAGGACTCGTGTATCCTTCGGATCTCCCATCGCTTTGTACGGTATTTACCTCTTCATTAAAGGCGAAAGTAACCGAAGGCTTTGTTGCCCCTGTCACATCTTTCTTGCGCTATATATTTCGCCGGAGACCTACCTCGCTTGTCCCTACGATATGTGCGCCAAAGTAAATCTTTACGTCGACTGACACCCATAAGAAAGAAATATATATAAAAAAATCGAGAAAAAAAGTTTTCGACCTTTCCACCCAAGAAAGTACATATCAATTATTTTCGTGATATTTTTTTGCCACGCTTTTTTCGAGATCGTGGATTTATCGTCGATTGTTGGGGGGATGGAAAAAATCTCTCTCGCGTATCTGGCGTATATTTTCATTCTCCATAGGGTTGAGAGCTTACGAGTCCCGGTCCACCCTTGTATTACAGAACCATCCACGAATGTACGTAGGTACCCAGATCGATAGCTCGCCCCGTCGCTCCCGACCTTGAAACTAATCGCTTTTTAAAATGTGCCGGCGTATACACGGGGGAGAGGGGGGGCGGGACTTGTCGAGAGTTTCTTACATTTTTTCAACCCGGGCGAACAGCCGAAGCGAAAGTTCAACTAACGGGCGATGCCCAGTTGTGATAGTTGAAAACAGGTCATTTTAGGAATTTTTCTTCGGAAAATCTCGCTGATAATTTTTTACAAAAATTGGGTACTTGGAAAAGTATCATCTGAAGAACAGTCTGCCATTTTTTTGTGTAAAATTACTTAATTATTATTGATTTACAGCCGATGTTAAATATAAAATGTGTCTTTTATCTAAAATAAAAAAAAAATCAAGCAGATTGCGTTACCATATTATGGTATCGAAGTTTGCGTCGTTGGACTGCAACGAAAATATATTGTCTTCGAAAGAAGAAAAGATTCATTTTCTTCGAATTATGAAAATTTATATTTTCTGTGAAAGAAGAAAATACATTTTGTTTTCGGAATTTCCAAAATGTAAAATTTTAAAAATGGCGCGTGTTCAAAGTGTGAATCTCGATTTTTGCGAAATGAGCATTTTCCGTTCATGAAATCGAAAGTATACAGCGGACAAAAATCTTTCGAACAAATACTATATTTTTACGTCTAGAAAAAGCTCTAAAAAATTTAGAAAGATCGATCCAGTAGTTTTTGAGATATTTAGCTCACCGACTTTGAAAACATACTTTCGAGAAAAAAGCGTTTAAAGATTCGAACGACGGTTCGAGCGTTCCGACGGGCGTTAACATAACAGCCTATAAATCTGTGAATTTTGATTCGATCACGTTGAAACTTTCAGGGAACATTTATAAGAAATTTTTAATATGGTGAAACAAGCGATAATGTTTCGGGGGGAGTTTTTTTATTACTCGGCGTTCTTTTTTACTCTCTCAAAGTTTTTCAAAGGGATAATATGATACTGTCGCAATATATTGGTTTTGAAAAAAATGATTTGTCGACTTTGGTAACTAGGCATAACCCCTTAAGAAGTAACTAATGTTTATCTAAGCCCTAATGACCTTAAATCCTTTAGACCTTAATATCTATTTGAAGCATAAAAAAAGGAATTAAAAAAAATTGACGAAACTATAAAGCAAATTAAAAAATCCTTTTAGCCGTTTGTTCATTATATATACACGTTAAGAAAAATATATTTTTTTTTATTTAGAAAACAAAATGGCAGTGTTGAGCACTTCGGACCAAGACCATTTTTTTCAATGTCCCAATCAGCACGCAGTAGAAATGATGATCGTCGGCATTTGGAAGGGAATAATTTTTTTTTCACCGTCAACATCAGTTTTGTCACAGAAGTACACAGCGATATTAAAAAATGTTGGTTTTTTCGAATTTGCCATTAGATTGAAAAAAAGGATTTTTCGCCGAAAAAATCCATAGTAATTTGTTTATAAAAACCGTAATCGTTAATTACCCATAAAAACGGAGTGTACTTCGGTGGGCAATCTATCCAAGAAGCTGCAGTTAAAATTTCAAGCCAAACTGATAAAAATCGTTTGAGGCCAACTGCGCGCCAATCTCAAAAACAAGATTTCGAGAAAAACGCGTTTAAAATTGCTTGAATTTTGCTTCTTCTACGCGTTACATAATGAGTTTTACTTTCCTCTTCATTCATACACACTTTATCGCTCATTTCTTAAGGCGTTACCTCCACTTGTAGCGCAAAAAAAAGCCTTTTTCATGATTTTTTTTAAAAGAAAACTACAAAACTTTTTTAATCGATCAATATACCATCTTAAAGAACACATCTTGAAGAACTTTCAGTAATTTTTTTATTGAAAAATATTACATTGTTTAGTGGCAAATGGCCGTCAATGAAATAATGTTTTTATATACACGGTTTGCGATGACCAACATTGCGGCGAAGTGGATAATCTGAAAAAAATGCGGATGGATTTAGTCAAATATAAGTATAAACTAGTCTTTAATCGAAGGATTTTAAAAAATATTCATTTTTCACAAAATGGCGGACAGTCAAAGTTAATGGTTCGATTTTAACGAAAAAAAAAACGGCCGTTTTTTGGCTATAAAACGGCCATTTTTTTCGAAAAAAAAAATCGAACGATTAAAGACTACATTTTTATGTATTAAATAAGCCTGCAAAATTTCAAGAAGATCGGTTCATTAGTGTTCGAGTAATCTTGGTCACCGACTTCAGAAATGCCATTTTGAGAAAAACGCGTTTAAAGTTTCAATTTCAGTTTACACGAAGAACATATTTTTTTGTAAACTTACATAGAGTCATCTATTCCGGGCCCATACTTCTGTATGGGCCCGGATACTTATACTTCCAAAAAATGCAATAAAAAAATCGATTTTTCCAAAATCGCAAGTGGGGGTAACCCCTTAAATCATAACACCAACAAAAATAAGCAGAAAAATAAGAGAAACCGAATTTATCATTTTATCAGCGATCAGAGGTGTTTCGAAATTCAGCTTTCACAAGTTTATAATAAAAATTTCATCATCAAATGTAAATGAATGTTTTTACGTCATTTATGCTAATTTAAAAAATAGAAAAAAAAATTGAATCAGATATTATCCCTCAATCACTTCCTCTCGGAGATTTTCTTCCTTTTCTTCGGCGCTCAGAGTTCATTTTTGTGAATGAGTCAATCAAGCAGTTTGGACACGGCAATTCCATTGGGAAATCCCAATCGAGGGCATGTCCATCCCAGACGGAAGTTACTGAAAAAAAAGTTTTTGGTAATTGAGCCACACATTCTATAAATCGAACCAAAACAAATGATTGCAGAATCGGCGTTTGCGCCCTTCATCCCTTTCGATCTCCCCCTTCGAAAAACCGTTCGGTCCTTTTGTCCAGACACTGCCTCCGAAACTAAAAGTTTCCGTGACGTTTTGCAGTGATTTTCTCGTTGACGAAACGCGCCACCCCCGCGATCCACCTCCATTCCCTTTCTCGCCCCGCGATACACGCGCGTCTGCGATACGAGAGACCCACGAAAAATGCTACGTTGCACGGATCGCGTGACTCCGGCCCGATGGAAGGCCTTCCGGCGGCTATGCCAGCGGCCCGTCAAACTTTTCGACTTTTGGGCGATCCGCAAGCTCGCCCGTTCGCCTCGGGTGCTCTCGATGTGCTCAAAAAACGCCTGCGCGAGACGCGTTCGAGGAGGGTGCAAAAAAAAGTGTACACACCGAAAATATTCGGCGATTCACGAGGAAAAGTTACGAAGCCTTATGGAGGGGCAGAAAACGTCTGGGTTTTTAGGTCGTTTTGCGCGCCTTCGAAGTTATATATTGATCGAGGGCTGAGCGCGGGAGGAGGGCGGGGGTGGGCGATACGGGCTCGTAAAAGTCGTGGCGAGTAGGGCGGAAGGGAGAGACGCTAAGTCGAAATTATGACATTCCCACTGCCGAGAAATATTTTTTCTACCTCATCCTTCTCGCCTCAAGGTCCATTTGTCTGTTTACACTCCACCCACGCGTATGGACTCCGTTACGACAGTGGGCACGAGGGGCTGCGTTGCACATCGTGGGGGAAGACGAAGGTCGAAGACCGGACTACTCGCCCGGCTCCAAAAAAAGCTCGCGTAGCCAAACTGGCATCTCGACCATCCCCAAAGGGTAAAAAAATCGGCACTGGTCGTAAAAGCGTTCAGAATCAACGCATTTGTCCACTCGTGTTTGAGGAGCTGGAGAACAAAATCAGACTTGTCCACACTACGTCAAATGGATTTTTTTTTCTGTTTTATTTATTTTGTGCCTACAGTTGCCACTTCGCTCGAAAAGGCAGTTCTGATAAAAAAAATCCAAAGAGAAATAAAACGGAGAGGTTAGGTATTGAAGTTTTGGTTGCAATTCCTTATTTATTTTTGACATTTTCAAAGCATTACAAGTACGAAACACAATTTGCTTTCTTCAAAAACAACTTTTAATTTCGCACGCCGGTTATCAAGGTTATTGTTCAAAATGAAAGTAATTTCGCAGCTCATCAATAAATGACACTAACAGTCATGTTTGTTTAAAATGTGCAGGTGGTAAAAGAGTATGCAGTGCTTAGGGGTGGAGTACGCGCGTACGCTTATACGACTGTTGAGAAAAATTCGTACAAGTATACAAACTATACAAAAAGTATATTTTCATATATTTTTATATATATAGTATTTTATATATATGGTATATATTTTATATATATGGGACATTCCACGCCTTTTGACCTAGCCCGTGACCCCGACCATTTTATGTTTTCCTGATTTTTTTTGTAAGATTGTACCCGATGAAAGGAATATCGACACCAATTTTTGGATTTTTATCTCTTCTGTTTTAGGAGTTATAATTTTCCCAATCATGTCGATTTCGGAAGTTTTGGAATCGTTTAAACGCCGATAACTCCTGAAGTAATTGAGATATCGACAAATGTCATCATATAATTATTTTTCATTTTGGACCATACTTTCATTAAAAACCACGAACAAATCATTCATTGTCAATGTCGAAGTTTTTTTTGCTTCTAAAGTAAAAACTATAAAAAAAATGATTACCATTGTTTATTTTTTTTCAAAAAATTCTCCAAATTAGAGCGACCCATTCTATGATTTTTAAGACTAGTCCCATTGTGGGCCCATTTTTCCTTCAATTTTTTTTCGAATTAATCATATTTTTTCGTTAAATTCAGAACACATTTTTTTACAAGTATACAACGTGTCCAAAGAGGTATACGAAGAACCAACATGTGAGGACTGGCTCGAGTGTTTGAAGTGTAAAGCTTGGTGGCATGAGAAATGCGCCGCTCATACAAATGTGGGCGACTTTATTTGCGATTTATCTCGATTGATGCTTGCGTACTCTTATCGACCCCCGTGCATATTCTTAAACGCCCGTATGTCTAAAATTTCCCAAATCCCGTTTTGTCATTTTTAGTTTGTTATATTAAAAAAATAAGATTCCAAATTGTCACTCACAATTTAATTAGAATACTAGATATTCTTCCAATTGAAACAAAAACTGATTCGTAAATGTATTTGTTTGTTTTTTCACCGCTTTGAAGCCCAGATGCGTAATCCTTAATTAATAACACTTACCCTAATCAAGGTATACTTGAAGAAGACGAAAAATTTAAAAAATTGACGTCGTGTGGACAAGTCCGGTTTTGTTCGCCAGCCCCCATTTTCTCATCAGTTAACTATCCGAGTAAGACGCGAGTGGGTACAAAATCGGTCACGAATCGTCACGGCAGACCTCATTGGAGGACATTGTTCTCGAAGCAATGAAAGACTTCACGAGTATCCTGCTCGCCTCACCTTTTCTCCTTCTCAACTCCCTGCCAAGCGCAACTTCCACAATTTCATTTTATCCATGTCCTTTCCACTTTCAATGGCCAGAAAGGGTCGAGCTTCCATCAACGCACCGCTTCCCCTCGATCCAATCTTTTAATCATCTTAATTCCAGTTGTGAAAACTTGCAATTCTCTCAATTTCAGTTATGAGCGGGAAAAAAACTCATTAGTTAATTTGCTACCATTCCAAGGACGATAACAAATCGAAACGGAAACACCCTCGTTCGAACCTGGACAGTCCGCATGTCTTAGATTTACGACACGGTTCGAGAACGTGGAAATTGGAGCGAGCGGTCGTGTCATCGTTTCCGCTGGTCGGAGGCGTAACGAATGCTTGTTTGCGAACGCAATGATGGAGGGCTCGGACTACGGTAGCAAACAAATTATGTTCAACGCGGCGATATTTAACTAATATAAATTCATTCATATGTATATATATATATATAAAGGGATTTTTCGACTTTATGGAGCGAATCGCGGGGGTGACGCATTTCATCAACAAAAAAATTTACATATAATAAGCAATGGAATATATGTATTATATTTTTCAAATTTCGATATATATACATGTGTATATACACACAGAGTGTATTATACTATACATACCATATATGGAAAATTCCACGTAATTTCACCTAGCCCCTGACCCCGACCATTTTTGGTTTTTCTGATTTTTTTTTGTGAAATTGTATTCCATGAATGGAATATCCGCATCAATTTTTAGATTTTCATCTCTTCTCTTTTAGGAGTTATAATTTTCCAAAAAATGTCAATTTCGGAAGTTTTGGAAACGTTTAAACGGTGATAACTCCTGAACTAATTGAGATATCGACAAATGTAACTATATTATTTATTTTCATTTTGAAACATACTTTCATTAAAAAATATGAATAAAATTATCAATTATCAATGTTGACGTTTTCTTGCTTCTAAATTGAAACTCACTTGTTTTAAAGATGACAGCCTTCTTTAATTTTTTTCCAAAAATTCTCTAAAATAGAGTGACCCATTCTATGATTTTTTTGACTAGTCTCATCGTGGGCCCATTTTTCCTTCTATTTTTGTCGGGTTAATCATATTTTTTTAGAATCTTTTTATCATTTTAATGTCCAATAATGCTATTAATGATTTTGTGATTTTTAATTCGGCTTCGACAGGCCTGAAACGGTTTATTTTTTATTTGCGCTGAATTCAACGAAAAAGAATTGAATTAAAAAAAATGTCGCCACTTCGGGCTTTATGTTATTTTTTTTTCAAAGTCATCTGCTTTTGGTTTTTCCCATGCCATTTCTAGAAATTATAAGATTCGACAATAATAATAATAAGATCGTTTTTTATAAAGTTTCCTTAACAAGACTTTTCTAGATAAAACAAATAATCTTACAAAACAAATAAAAATAATAAGTATTTTTTAAAAACCGGGTCAAAAGAAGTTATCATTTGTAGAAATGGCATGCGAAAAACCAAAAGCAGATGATTTTTATCTCGAAAACCGTGGGACTTTTACTAAACTGAAATTCCAGCAAATAGTAGGACATGATGTGACCTATCGACAGTTGCAGGATTATTCATGCCTACCAGGACACCCTGTGTGTGTGTGTGTATATGTATATAAGGGTGGCCGTTTTGGGGCTTTGGCGAAAAAAATTCGATGCCACCCCAAAAACATAATCAAGGTGTATCAAAAAAATCTGTGTTAAGTTTAAAGGCGCTCGGAAAATTGGAACACGCGCCACCGCGCGATTGAAATTTTAAATGTAAAATACATGTATTTATCCCGCGCGTCGATGATTTTTTCCCTCAGTATAGTATTAATGAGAAGAACTTGAAATTTGGTACATTTATTGTGCATAGCATGGTGTAGAAAAACAATTTTTGTCAATTTTTTTCATTCATAATTTTGTTAATGACAAGCTCTGTAGAGATGCCCATATTTCGTTTTTTTTAATATGCGTTTTCAAATAAACTTCAAATAAAATAAAAAATAAATGTTCATTTCGAAAATGTAATGTCTGCAGGGAAGAAGACTAGCCTTACGATAGCTCATGAATATGTATTACGAAAAAAAAAAATTCTTCTATGTCTTCTTCCCTGCAGACATTACATTTTCGAAATGAAAATGTAATTTTTGTTTTATTTTAAATTTATTTGAAAACACATATTAAAAAAAACGAAATATGGTCATCTTTACAGAGCTTGTCGCAAACAAAATGATGAACGAAAAAAATTGGGTTTTGTACACCATACTATTCACAATAAGTATACCAAGTTTCAAATTTTTCTCATTAATATTATACTCGGAAAAAAATCAGTGATGCGCGGGATAAATACATGTATTTTACATTTAAAATTTCAATCGCTCGGTGGCGCGTGTTCCAATTTTCCGAGCGCCTCCAGACTACACAGTTTTTTTTTATACACCTTGATTATGTTTATGGGGTGGCATCGATTGTTTTTTTCGCCAACGCCCAATTAACAGCCACCCTAATATATATACGCAATTACACAATATATACACAAACATACATACACATATGTATATATACATGCGTACACGTACATCAGGAGCTCCAGCAAATAACGACCCTGAAAAAACATCCCATCCCTTCGCCCGCCAGTTTCAGGTCTTCTCTGCACTCACAAGCTTTTACATCACTCACTTTGTTCATACACGGGTATATCGTTGTACGGAGAACGTAACGAGCGATATGCAATATGCGATACCCAGAGAGAGCTTCCGCGTAAATCACCACACCCCGTTATGACGTCACGTGATTCACCCTGACCCGAAGAGGCAAGCCGAGCAGCTCGCAGCGGGGGTGTGATACCTGGGTAACCTCTGTACCACCAGAACCAGTAAAAGCGACGGAGAAAGCTCACGATTCGACCCTGTGCAACTTCCTGCCCATAGGTGCATCCGTATATATATATATATATATATATATATATATATTTGGATGAAGAAGTGATTTTGAAGACATTTGGGTTCAGGGACTGTCCTTATAATAGTTCTTCCATACTCGGCATTACGTACATATACAGGGTGTCCCAGAACTCAACGTCAAGCCGAAACGGGGTGACAGGATTGATTGTAACCATCATGAGAAAAATCAGAAAAAAAATCTGGGCATTTAAGAAAAACCTAGAAATTTGGTCAAACTGTAACCATTTTTCGGTTATTGTGGTTAATTTTTATTATTTTTGTTCATTTAAACTTTGGAACCGTAACCCTAAATAACATTTCTAGAATCACAGTAAAAAATAATGACACAATTGCCTCAAGTTTCCTAGAATTAAGACTGTTTTTTGTTAAACTATGAATTAAAAATTTTCAAAATAGATTTTTTTTCTGATTTTTCTCATGATGGTTACAATCAATTTTGTCACCCCGTTTCGGCTTGACGTTGAGTTCTGGGACACCCTGTATATGGGAAAAGTATATTTCGAACCGGTAAACATACATATAGTTGCTGCGAGCCCCCCATGGGGCAAGTACCCTTTGCAAAGATGATTACCATACCGACCTAATACCACGGTCTTACGCTCTCGTCTAAAAGCTCCTAGGGAA
>OX101791.1:30939993-30945072 GCA_944452715.1 Ophion slaviceki
TGGCAATGCCGAGGACGGGCCTCAAAATAACTAAAAGTGATGATAGTTAGTATTACACAGGTACAATGAGCTCAAAACACCCTTTCTACGTGTGTATGCATGCTAAAAGGAAAATTTAGATGCCTCGGATCAATACCTATCCGAATTGTTATTATGCTGTACGATCTTTTTGATTTTTTGAAAAAAAAAAAAAACGTACTTTTTTTTCTCTTTTGTGTATGTACTTTCCTCGCGATTTTTCAAAATTGTGTTATCGTTATGGAGTGCACTGTTGGGCGATGAATAAATGGCCAGCTGAACACTAACGTAAATGCCTTGGATTTTTATCAAAAGTTTAAACAACAGGTTTGAGAGGAGCGGTTACTCAAGTACCGATGGTAAAAAAATTTGTATAGTAGTCCAAATGACTCCCAATCGTTTTAAAGGGGAGATATAAACCTAGGAGCCGGAGAAAAGGTCACTTTTGGGAATTTTTTCAAGGAAAACTATTTGAAATTTCGGATTGGGGTTTTAATTATCTAAAAGTATATACATTCAAAAATATTTTTAATTTTCTTTATTTAAAAATATCAAAAATATACAAGGATATTGAATGATCTTTGGAGCGTCGTAAAAAAAATCTGCGTATACGGTACCCCTTGGCGTTTCTTCAAAAATCATCTGAAAAAAAACCAAAAAAGATTATTAAATTAGATACTATAATCTAGTACTTGTCATAGCCGATTTTGAAAATATCGATTTATGACAAAATGGCGGACGTTTGAACGTAAATAGTGATTTTTAGGCGAAAAATTAGTTATTATTTTGCCTATAAAACAAAAACTAAGTAACGGGAAAGAAATCTTATGACAAGTACTAGATAATGGCGTATAGAATAACCACAAAAAAAACTTCAAGGCAATCGGTTCATTGGTTTTCGAGAAATTTTGGGTACCGATTTGAAAAACGTGGTTTTGAGAAAAACGCGTTTGAAAATTTGGGAATGAATAAATCATGAAATTCGTCAACTTACATGGAATTATCGATACCAGGCCCATAGTGTAGGTCTTCTACGGTCGGCGGAATGTTCATAGCTTCTAAATCCTCGACCTCGACCATCTAGGTGTATATTTCTCCTTAAGAAAGGACACCACTGTGAGGAGCCGAATATCGGTCATTTTTTGCAATTTTTTTGTGCACTAGATTATTCATTTGGGACTTGCAAAAATGGTACTGTATTAAGCATACGTCGAACTTTCTTCGTGTAAATTTCTATTCAAAAAATAAAAAATTGGGAACATCGGAGCTTCTGTTTCAAAAATTTGGTTCAACGGCCGGATCAATAACTTGACAATGGTTGGTTCCGAAAATAAAAATGTTTTAACATGTATAAAAATGTAGTTCTTGTTGTACGTGTGATTATGGCGAAATTTTTACTTATATTCGGGGCCTTAAAAAATACTAAATTGAGAAAAACAGCTACGCACAACAATAGCTACTGCAATTACGGATTTTTTAAACGGCGTATCCCTCTTTGGAAGTCCAATTCGAAGGGTCAGAATGATGATTTTTTTTCTAGTACACATTGGTTGGAATAAATCTATTTTTCCCAGCATATTCTACACACGTTTGTGGGTACAATGGAATTTTTTCGGAAGAAAATCTTTCAAAGTGCTCGTGGTGCTGCAGTTAGCGTTGCAGTCCTCCAGCGGCGAGGCCCGAAACGGCGGGATCTCTGCCAGGCTCAAGTGTAATCTGAAACAAAAACAAAACAAAAATGTCTACAAATATATCCAACTGGCTATGGGTTCACGAGCCACTTTTCGAAATTTCGAAAAATACGAAAAATGACAGCTTCTCCAAAGAAAACCTCATTTTTCTCTTGAAAAACAGCATGCTGAAGCCATTGTTATTAACAAATGGTTCATTAATCTATGCTATCTGCCGGCTGTTCGAGCCTCTTTTGAGTCTTCTTGTGCTTTGATGTCCGCTTTCTTTATACGCGAATCATTCTTAACCCCACGCACACTGTTCCACTAAAATAAGTGTAACTTCGTCAATTTTTAGAATTTCAGGGTCCGGTGGGTCTTGAAATATTCTTGAAAGTTCACACTATAACAATATGCAAATAAAACGATTTTTTGGAGTTTCCAGAGAGGCCTACCCCCTTAATTGACAATCGGACAATTATAGCCACAGTTATGAGTCCAGCGAGGTCCAGAAAAGTCGTGTCGAGAAAAACGCGATTGAGTATACGTATTTTAGTACCTATAAGTAAATTGTTGCGTTACTTTCTCTCACTAAACGTCTGTAACTTGTTCAACTTTCAATATTCCAACTTGGATTTTTTTCACATATTCTTTAATATGTATACTTTGACAAAATGCGAAAAAATCGTTGTCTTTTATCCATCACAGTGGTGCCCCGTCTTAAAAACTCCTAAGAGGAAAGTACATACACAAAAAAGAGAAAAACCTACGTTCCAGGAAAACACGAAAAAAAAAATTAAAAACGTTTTTTTCTCGAAAACAAAAAAAATCGTAAGACATGGATGGGAATAATCCGAATATCTACCGATACGAGGGATCTCAATTTTCCTTTTAGACCTCGCTTTTCGGGCCACCCTGTACGTGCGTGTGTGTCCTTCTCGACGAAAGGCGGTCGAAGTGTTCATTGCATAAATTCATCGACCCTGTGCGACGTTACCAATTATTCGTAGAGTCTAGTTATATCGATTAACATCACCGTCCCATTAGTTTCTCGGCATTACGGGCATCGCCACAAGCATATACTCTCGCGTGTCACACTTGTTACCCCTCTTGTTACTTCTGCCCTCGCTACTCGTTATTGTGAGCTATTCAACGCGAAATAATAAGGTTTTTCTTTCACAACCGCTCCATTGAAGGCACTTGTTATTCGTAAACTTCGCGCTTTCTATATTCGTGAATACATACCGTAATACGACCCGATTTATGTATAGGCAAAGTTTCGATTTTGAATATCGATTGAGGGGGGCATTTATCGTGGAAAACTGAAATGGCAGAGTTTCCAGTAGTAACGCATATTCATGGGACGCGAGTTCATGAACAGACCACTGAACTATTCGCGAGCCCGCTCACTCGATGCCCCAGAAAAACGGTGATCCAATAAATTTTCCAACCGTTGCACTCCTATAGCCACCTTTTTCCCTCCTGATCTCTCTCTCTCTCTCTCTCTCTCTCTCTCTCTCTCTCTCTCTCTCTCTCTCTTTCTTCCACAGGCTGGGGTTGTTTTATTTGCCCATCTCTTTTTATTCGCCGGTTCAGTTTCAACCACACGTGTAGCTAGAATATACCTGCACCAAGGAACGTTCTCTCTCTCTCTCTCTCTCTCTCCCCCCTCTCTCTCTCTTTCACAGCCTCGTTCTCCTCCACATATCTCCCCATATCTCCTCCTCCTTGGAGTAATGCATTTTTTCCTTCGTTTTGTACACTTTTTTCGGCCTTTTTTCATCCACATGTGTATGTAATCTCTTGGCAACGTGAAAACTGGATTTCATCCCTCAGCCACCCTCCTGGCGCTCCTAGCCTCTCTCTCTCTCTCTCTCTCTCTCTCTCTCTCTCTCTCTGTCTTTATCTCGCGTGACGTAACGATAATTTAGGTGCGTTTACTTGGCACACCCGTTGACAGTCCTACGCCCGTTGGTTTTCGGCCAAATAGTCCAGGCCATGCGAGGACGAGAAAGAGAGAGCGAGGGGCCGAGAGCGATGCTGAGCCGCTGCGTTCTTTACGCCCGGGGCGCCCTTGCGAACACAATCCGCGAGGAGAAAAGGGAGGGAAACAGCGAGAAAACTACGTTAGCGAGCGAAAACATGATATGCCGTTTTTCTTCCCTTTGTGAGAGACTCAGCGGGACAAAAATCCTTTGGAATTTTGTTACACCGACAACAGTTTTTATTTTTCCACTTCGCCGACGACGGCGCCATTTTTTTGGGGCAGTTTTTTTTCCTGAACAGTTGTTTTGATGTGTTTTTATGCGCCCTTTTGGATTTTGAGTCAGTCAAGGTTATCGACGACCAATCGATGGTGATTTGATAAATCAGAATCTCGATGAGAACAGGACTCAGGATTCTACCTTGGGAATTCACAATGATAGAAAGATAGCTTTCCTATTGACTTTTTCTACGGAACATAACAAAGCTTTTATACTTGGTAAAAGGAAAAAAAATATTAATCCTTAGCTACTGAGTGCCTACCCCTGATTTCGAATTATCCAATACTGCTACGTATAAACTTCTCTTTATTTTGGTACATTTGTGCGTGTTTTACTCAAATAGCGTTGCGGCGCTTATTCACGGCCGAGAAAAGCCAGCGGAATTCCTGACGAAAGACGAGTGCCGAATATTTATACGTCGCTTCGAGCAGAGTGGTCCCTTTTTGGCTATAGACCTTTTACCGCTAGTAGGGCTTCCCCTCATCGTTTACTTTCTCTCTCTTTCCCTCTCTCCCTCTCTTTCTCTCTCTCTCTCTATCTGGATCCCAGGACGATCCGAAATTTCTCGGGCATCCGTCATTTTCCGCCTCTATGTTCCCACACACCAGCGTTTATCCCCAGATCGTTACGTATGGCCCGCACGTTTATCTTTTATCCGGCAAGGGTGATGCGATATGCACAAGCCGAATTATCAAATCTCTCGCACGCACAGGCCGCCAACGATTTATACCGGGAGCCTGGAGACTTTGCGATCCGCATTCTCGCAGGCCAAACACGTATGCACCTTTTACTCAGGACAGCCGTGAGCCAGAGGGAAATGCGCGAACGCGGAAAGTTCGCGACTGTTTCTACTTCTAGCTTTATTTTCATTAGAAGTTTGGCGCGAGTTTATCCACTTTTCTTATTTTGAGATTTCTTCGTTCTCAGGGTAATCTTCGGACAGGAGTTACTTCTTGCCAAGAGCAACGTGCAATATTATCTTGAATTTATCTTGAATGTATCTTGAGTTTATTTTGAATTCATCTTGAATTTGTCTTGAATTTATCTTGCATTTATCTGGAATTTATCTTGGATGTATCTTAAATTTATCTTGAGTGTATCTTGAATTTATCTTTGCTTATCTTGAA
>OX101791.1:30945272-31142645 GCA_944452715.1 Ophion slaviceki
TTCCTTATAGGGATCCAATAGGTCATCAGATTCGATCCCTATATTGAGACGTCACGTTCGGTGGATTCTTGTTGCGACTCATTGGATTACGTTGAAATCTTCCTTATAGGGATCCAATAGGTCATCAGATTCGATCCCTATATTGAGACGTCACGTTCGGTGGATTCTTGTTGCGACTCATTGGATTACGTTGAAATCCAATTTGAATCCCAAAGGATTCCCACATCGGCGAACAGAATCGGATACGATCCTTGATCCTATTGCGTTCTGTACGCTCTATTTCTCAAACGAAATATATAAAGGGTTTCTCAAAATGAGCTGCCATTTTAATTTATTAATAAAATTGGGTGTAATTGGTATGATATGCAATTGGACGCATCATTAATGATATTAGTCCGCAATTATGATAAAATGTTGGTGAAAATTTCGTCAAAAAAGTGGACGTTTGCAAACAGGGACGAGGCGGCCATTTATCGGATATTGTCTTCCACACATAACCTCCATGTTTGGGCAGTCCTGGATTTGCCAATAGGCCATATAGGCAGCTGCTTAGGGGTAGACTATTGGAGGGGGCAGATTTTATCGGCACCTAAAAAGGCCTAGGTATATATAAGTGATTAAGATAAAAGGCGGCACAAAGTCAAGTGGCCTATACTTAAGGGGTCTTCTCATTGCAGACGTTAAAGAAGGCTATTTTCATGAATTTTTTGATAGGTTTATATTGTGGATACTGATATAAAAGTTAGTACACTCAATGAATACACTTTCAAAATAAATTTAAAAAAATGTATGCATTTGTATAACCCATACAAAGTTTAAACGCGTTTTTCTCGAAACAACGTTTTTCGACGGCTTGTTGATAAAATCTTCGAAACTACTGAACCGATGCTTATGAAATTTTAACCACATATTCTTTACAACTATAGCTATAGCGCATATTAAGGATTTTTTTTTAATTTTGATATTTGCTATATTTTTTTGCTAAAAACGTTGAAAAAACACGTTTTTTTTTTTGTTTTTTTTTTATGTCCGCCATTTTGTTACTTTTGCATATATCAAAAATCGTATGATACGCGCTATAGCCATTAACATACTGAATCTAAAACTGATTTTTTTCTTTCGGATTATCCATTTTCGAGATTTTATCAACAGCGCAGACCTACAATTTTTAGGACATTTTTTTAACTACCATTTTCGTCTATAAATAGTGACTTTAATAAATAAATAATTTTTAAAAATGTATTTCGAAACTGTATTTATTAAGTGTAATAACTTTTATATCAATATCTATAATATAAACCAAACAAACCCAAACATGAAAATAGTATTTTTTAGCGTCTAGAGTGAGAAAACCCCTTAAGAAACGTTTAAATCCGGCACTGTGTTTGTACCTTATATTAAAATAAAAACATTCGTACTTTTCGAATAAATAACACGTTTTATCAATACCTTTAAGTGTCAGATCATTTTGAGATTCCTATCGATAGACAAAATGGGTGGATCTTAAAAGAATATGAATCTTATCTCAACAAAGTATAAATCGCTGAAAGAAGTATATCTTAAAAATCGATCCGAATCATATTACTGAAAATCCGCTGTAAGTTTGGTTTGATGTTTATTTCACTGCACTTCGACATGACCACACACGTACACACTCACGAATCGTGCAGGTTATGTTTCAACACGCCTAGTTCTTTCTCGTGACTTTTCACATATTCTCAATTCGAACGGAAATTCTCAAACGGCACAACGAAAATATATTTTTTCGGGAGTTCCAACAAATTCCAGTTGATAATTTTAAATAAACACTTCTCAAGAGACGTCGGCAATGAGACGGATCTGAGGACTTTCCGACAAATTTCTGCACGGGAGGTATCAATTTATTTAAGGGGTTAGGCCACAGTAACGGGTATAAATTATGTGCGAATTTAACAATTTTTTTCGTCCACTGAGAAAAGAAAATCGTGGAATATGCAAAATGCATTTTGTTGTCTCGAAATTTCGCTACAGTTCACGCCACTAAAACTATCAGTAAGATCGACGAAACGTGTTTTATGCCAACCAAAAATGAAGTTGAACGTATTTAAAGATACATTTTGTTAAACCAACTGAATTTTGGATGGATGAACGAATTTTTTTTTCTGTTTATGAAAAAGTGATTCACTCATAAAATTAATTACACATCTATTTAGTATGAATATCAAGGTGGTAGATTTCTTTCTCGGTGTACAAAATGGCCGACTACTAATATTTTCTTTTGGTATCTTTTTTCAGGCGCTCCGCGGCGTGACATTTAGCATCGACAATTTTTGACCTAGAACAAAAAACAAAAATTCTCGTCAATCTACATTAGAATACCTAGAGAAATACGTACGGAATATAAAAAATATTGTTTTATTCAAAAGTTGTACGTACTTGAATGTGTTGTAGTTGTAGAAATGAATTTCCAGTGGAAAATTTCGTACAAAACTGCTCATAAAATGAAAAGTTTTCGATTAATCAGAAATTCCGTACGTACTTCTCTGCGAAATGCAATTAGGAACATAACTTTTAAATTTAAAGTAAATCGAGTGAAAATTGTTGAAGTCATTTGTCACGCCAATTGGAAAAAAGCTGTTTCGAGAACAACGCGTTTAACCCTTAGTAGTCACACGTAGCTAGAATCACGTTATAGTTATACTGGGTCCATGGGACCCAGGTGTTTTTAAATTGTTATAAATAATGAAATAATGCATTGAGCGATAAGAAAAAAAAATAGTGGGGTATAATTTGAACCTTGTTTAACACAAGGATATTGGTTAGAAATCAAAAATTAAATTCTAAATATGCAAAAAAAATTATGCAAAAAAAACGTGAATAATGACTTTTTTTTACAAAAATTGCTGCAACTCTTGTAATTATTGAAAAAAAAAATCAAATAAAAAAATGGTTTTATAATCTGGAAACAATGTACTTTGAAATGTACTTTGAAATAGACATAGCGGTTTTCGTGGACTTTTCAAAAAGTATATTTATTTCATCCAACGCAGGTGGGATTTAGAAGGAAAGAATGAAACGCTTACGCATACAAAAAAATGTATGTTTTATTGAAAAAAAAAGTTGTACGGCATCAAAATAATTTGTTTGGGTCCCATGGACCCAGTGTGGCTATTAAGGGTTAAAGTTTTACACATGCTTCTGGCCGTGCCAGAGGTAAGCTTACGTTGTACCCTCAAAAACGGTGAAAATTTGTTTTCTTGCTATTAATCGAATAGTAACTTATTCTTATGATGATAAAACACCGTTTTAGCGAAAAAAAATCGATTTCTGTAAATTCTACTGTGGCCTTGCCCCTTAATCATCCACTAATTCTTATTCATCCCATTCGACCCCAGATTCATTCAACTCTCGACGACGGAAGTCCGAATGATCTTCGCCAATGATAAATTAGCCTCTTGCGTTTTATCGCCTCGTATCGGAATCGAGTCTCACGCAGCCGCAAGAAAAATCGAAGTAATTTCGTAATCGCGCGCTCGGGCACTCGCGGCTACGAAAAATAAGGCGATATCGAATGGAGAAAAGATCGCGAGCGCGCGCAGCGTCGTTCAAACGTGTGCGTCTGGCGATGGGAGCCGATCACGAATTCCAAGGACGTTCCACACCTGGTTGAGAAAAAGTGAGCGAGTGCGAGAGAGACGCGAATCACGAGCTTAGAAAAATACCAGCGACGTAGTCATCTTCGGACGAGGTGGGGCATCGTTATCGAATCACGACATTGATCCCACTTATAAAAGTAGCGTACTTTCACTATTAAGAGAACAGGAAAGAAAAAAACATCGCGCGCGCTAGAGAAAGTGACTGGTGTGCGATAACGAAAAATTGTGTAGCATTTCTCACGTCTTTTCAAACTCTCATTTTTTCTTTATTACTTTCTTCTTGATGTCGCAAGCATCGTTTGTGGTCCAGGGCTCGGGAGATCAAGCACAATAATAGCCCATTTACGTGTGTAGTTGAAGAAACGCCAGGTCTTTTTTCAAATCATCCAATTCACCTCCAAAGCACGCGAGGAACGCGGGAAAAAGTTCAATCGAGAAAGATATACGATTGCGTTTCTTATCGCATCATCGTCCTCGGAAGATCGAGGCCACTGAACGACATTTGCTCCTAATCAATTTTGACGTTCAATCGCTTTCTTTCTGCTATTTTTCTCACCATCGTCAAGCCTTTCGGCCCGGACACTTTTTCACCTCCTCGTAAACAGCAAATACAAAGGCGTTATCGCATTATCACTTTACACTGAAGGTTCGTTCTTCTCTTTCCAACCATAAATACGTACGACGTTCGCTCGGATCACGGAGAACGCTTCGTCAGTTCTACTTTAACTTTGGTATTTTTCGTCCCAGATTTTGAGCCGGAATTGATTTTTATTCCCAAATAAAAAAAATTGCGCGTACCTTTGCATCAATAATAATAATAGTTTAAATATTGTAATATATGTAATGATAGAAAATAACTAAATATTATACTATTAATAAATAATATGATTTAGACCGAATATAATGAATAAATAATTGTAATAATATTTTTCTATTAATCCATTATGTTCTCTATATGATTATTTATAATTGCTTTATTATTATATCAATTAATTGTAATGACAATCATAAGAATAATCATGATTATTACTACTGAATATAATATAGACATAATAATAAAATTATTGTTATTATTAATATTACAATAGTTAACTAAACACCATTCGTATAATATTTTTTAAATAATAATAATGATAATAATAGATAATAATAGAGGAACCTTGCATACGCACTTGTCCCTACCCAAAGCCGCGAGCACCTCGCCGTCTCAATTGGCATTGAGAATGGAAATGGCAATTGTAAACAAATATGAATTGTAATAATAATAAGAATGATTATAATCATTCTTATTATAGTTAAATAAATATAATCAATATAATAAAAAAAATATTATTATTATTATTATTAATATTATCAGAATTAAACAAACAAACAAAATTATGATGTTAATTGTATTAATTAACATCATCATTTTTTTATGATTACGATAATGATAAATAATAATAAAGAAGCTTAGATACGCGCTTGTCCCTACCAAAAGCCACGAGCACCTTCTCGTCTCAATTACCATACGCTTCCTCGCCGGATATTATTCTTGCGTCCGTATTTCCCATATGGATATATTCGGCGCTTGATGTTTCACAATGGGGATCTCGTCTATCATGTCGAATCTTTTGCGAGTGTCCGCGGCGCCCACGGATACAAATGTCGGTATTCAAATCTTTCGAGCTGCCACGAAACAAAAATAAAACAGAGGATGACAAAGAATGAGAAAGATGAAGAGGTAAAATACCGACCCCCCCCCCCCCCCGCTGCCCGAGATCGAGCTGAAATTTTGAACAAACCTTCCTTTTAATATTTTAAGACAAGCCCTAAAGGGATTTTTGGCAACGCGCAATAGTTTTTTGATTTGTTTGGGTCTGTTTGGGTTTGATTAAGGGGTTACCCCCACTTGCGATTTTGAAAAAATCGTTTTTTTTATTGCATTTTTTTGAAGTATAAGTATCTGAGAATATGTCCTGAAAATTTCAAGTCGATCCGAACAAAATTGACTGAGATAAACTGAAACTTTACACTTCGTGTAAACTGAAATTGAAACTTTAAACGCGTTTTTCTCAAAATGGCATTTCTGAAGTCGGTGACCAAGATTACTCGAACACTAATGAACCGATCTTCTTGAAATTTTGCAGGCTTATTTAATACATAAAAATGTAGTCTTTAATCGTTCGATTTTTTTTTCGAAAAAAATGGCCGTTTTATAGCCAAAAAACGGCCGTTTTTTTTCGTTAAAATCGAACCATTAACTTTGACTGTCCGCCATTTTGTGAAAAATGAATATTTTTAAAAATCCTTCGATTAAAGACTAGTTTATACTTATATTTGACTAAAACCATCCGCATTTTTTTTTCAGATGATCGACTTCGCCGCAATGTTGGTCACCGCAAACCGTGTATATAAAAACATTATTTCATTGACGGCCATTTGCCACTAAACAATATAATATTTTTCAATAAAAAAATTACTGAAAGTTCTTCAAGATGTGTTCTTTAAGATGGTATATTGATCGATTAAAAAAGTTTTGTAGTTTTCTTTTAAAAAATTTATGAAAAAGGCCTTTTTTGCGCTACAAGTGGGGGTAACGCCTTAAATATTAGGAATTATCGTGAATTGTTTTTCTTTGAAATTTTCTCGGCAAAAAACGACTAGTTCAGTGACTGCGAGGCGAAATTGGAACTGGCTGTATCGGTATAGGTTTTCCGCAGTTTCCCTATGCCCATGGCGAATACGATACAGAGGGGGTATTCGGCTGCGCCCGCTAGGTGGGGGGCGGGGAGGTGGAGGGGGGATGGAATGAGAGGTAGAACGAGAGGTAGAACAAACCAATAAACAAAAAAAAGTCAATCAAAATTAAACTTAAAATTAAATTTAAAATTAAATTTAAAATTGAAAGTAAAATTAAAATTAAAAAAATATCATAAGGAAGTATTTAAAGAATTTAATGAACTCGGCGGAGATAAAAGCTGAGAGTACGAGCGTGTACTTGCGACGAGTGCACGTAAGGAAATTTATTTTTCGTATCCCCTAATGCCGGTACGGTTATTCCAGAGGCTCCATCTCGGCGTTCCCTCGGCTAAATTACTCCTGGCACATGTACGACGAAAAACAAAGCGGTTATCACGGAAAAACATACGCACGTTACACCTGACAGGAGCGGTAGTAAATTTTGCGAGCGGCGCATAATGTCCGAGCGCACAAAGGGGCCTCTGAATGTGTATGCATAAAGGTACATGCGGTATACATAAAAATTGCGAGTACGAAGTACCTATTCCGCGAGCCAAAAAGTGAACGAGTATAAATTCACCGTTGAACATTGGACGAGCCCACGGTGTGCTCTTGCGCACGCGGACTTCGCCACACGTGCTGCATGTAAAACAAGCCCCGATACGTGTAATACCGCCGCGACCAGCTAATTTGCGGTATGGTAACGAGCTCGCTTCATAACCGTGATTATTCGAGCGAGGCGAATTTTTCAAAGCCAACGGACAGCCAAAGATGAGGGATGGATACGTGGCGAAAAAGTAACAGGATCGAGGAGAAGGATAATCGCGCTTGCTGTGCTTTTTGAGGGGTCTGCGGTGAAAATTATTTTTGAAATGGAACTTTGGATATACGAGCTTTTTGGTGCATGGTTTTGCCTTCGTTTTTATTTGCAACAGAGGTTTTGGTGGGAATTCCAAAAATTTTACGAGTCGGGAGGATTTTTGTAAAGGGTCGGATCGTCATACGTTGGAATGCAACAATTCTTTTCGTGCATTTTTCGTTATTAAATATTTATCATTATCTAAAGCCTGTTTTGAATAATACATTTAATTTAAAAATTAATAAAGTTGTTATAGGAGTACGTAAAAATATGTGAGGGATTTTCACGGTCCAGAAGAGCTTAACAAATTTTGAGCAATTATGAAGAATGATTTTTCGTTTGTTTACAACGGTGAAAAGTTCGACATCCTAGAGCGTCCACTGCACTACGGCCAACATTTCCGATGCGATTTATCCTTTTTTCTTTAAGTTGTTGGAGTTTATCATTGGAATGCAACAAAACTTTTTTTGGTTATCTTCAATTCTTTTTGTTATCTTAAATCATTCTCGATAGAGTTAGGTTGTAGGTCTCTGATGAGAATTTTTTCAAAGTTTGTCGTAACTTTGTGGCGCCAAAGAAAATTGGCACTTAGAAAAAAATGATTTTCGTTGCGGTCCAACGATGTATTCAATATCATTTTTCTTGAAACTTTGTTTTATAACACG
This sequence comes from Ophion slaviceki, assembly GCA_944452715.1. NCBI lineage: Eukaryota > Metazoa > Arthropoda > Insecta > Hymenoptera > Ichneumonidae > Ophion > Ophion slaviceki. Next base: position 30,953,153 of record OX101791.1, read on the forward strand.
TTGTAAGTCGTATCTCAAAATCTGTTTGAGTTACACATTTAGAAAAATGCTAGAACATAGTATATAACATTTTGTATCAGATGACCAAATGATTTTTTTACATGCTTATCTATTTGTTAATAACAAATGTTTTAATTTGTTTTTTTTTGTTGACAATCAGACTTTCTTTCTCCAGCTTGCCATTTTCGTAATTTTTGAAAGTAGAAAAAAAGCGTCGTCTCGTACGGAAGTTTCATTATTACACTGTAAGTACATTTTTAATTTTTCTTTGTAGATCACCTTAGTTGGCAGAACCACCTACACTCATTGGACATACAAGTAACAGCGGCACTCTGTTGAAATAATCATTATTTATCGATATTTTTCAATTAAAAAAAAAAACCAATCTTGGCAAGACTGTGATATTAATTGTGTGTAAAACCCTGATCTCGTCTTTCCAATATTCTCGTCAGACAAAACATATTGAAATCGATATTTTTTGGTCCGCAAGCTTACGCAGACCCGTTAACAAATAAGCCTACGAAAAAAATCTCGCAAAAAGTGCTATTTCGAGGTACTGTTTAAATTGTGGCTAAAAATTATCATTTTCAACGTGTCAAATAAAAAGGCTAGTTATAAAATGTGTTAAAAATATCCCTACGTCAGCAGCCTCTTAAGTAACCCGAAAAAAACAAGTTTTCTATTGTGGCAGAAGGCGAAAACGCGCCCACAAGCGCGGGAGTTGCTGCATCGTTGTGCTACGACGAATTGATTATTCTGACGAAAGCGATATTTATTTACTTTTGAACACATTTCATAGATGTTATTTTTTAATATAATCCGTGAAAAACGATGATTTTAAGCAAAAATGACGAAAATACATTAAAATAGCTCGCACCGCCACTTAACGGACTACATCTGCCTAGGTGGGTTTGTTTGGGTTCTAGACGAATATGGTCGTCAAAAAAAATGTTCTAAAAAAACTGCAGATCTGCGCTGTTGATGAAATCTCTGAGATGGATCATCCGAAACAAAAAAATCAAACGGTTTTAGATTCAGTATGTTAATGGCTATAGCGCATATCATACGATTTTTAATACATACGAAAATAACAAAATGGCGGACATTTTTCGAAAAAAAACGTGTATTTTCACCGTTTTTGGCAAAAAAATAGTAAATATCAAATTTTAAAAAATCCTTGATATGCGCTATAGCTATAGTTGTAAAGAATATGTGGTTAACATTTCATAAGGATCGGTTCAGTAGTTTCGAAGATTTTATCAACAAGCCGTCGAAAAACGTTGTTACGAGAAAAATGCGTTTAAAGTTTGTTTGGGTTACATAAATACATAATTTTTTTTTTACGGTATTTTGAAAGTGTATTTATTAAGTGTAACGACTTTTATAACAATATCTATGATATAACCCGATTAAAAAAAATATGAAAATAGCCTTTTTTGCGTTTAAAGTGAGAAAGCCCCTTCACATCGACCTGTGGGTGCATTTTTGCCGAATTTTTTTTCCTACGCTAACATTTTTCACAATGGCCCTGGCTCAAAAAAAATGATTCTCATGACATCGCCTTTAACATATACATATGCGTTAATGTGTGTTCAGCAACAAGAATACATTTGCAGCTTATAAAAACGTCCTAAAAAGTATCTTCGTGCATATACATCCACCCGTATGTATCAAGTACATACAAGGTGAGGTATAGCGTCTTCCAAGAACATAAGAATCGTTGCTTCGTTACCCCAGCCTATTACTCTTCCAGATTAAAGATAAAGAAATTCCCCGCGTTCTCGCCCGCAAACGAGGCTGCACCACCCTTTCGTGTACCTCGTTTTTCCCTTTTCTTTTTTCTCCCCTCAGCACCGGGCTACTGAGAAGCCCTTTGCATTATTCAAATTGCTTTCTCCCAATTCCCGTATGTTCCTCGACGCGCGCCCCGCTCGAAACTTTAATTAATTTATACTTCGTGCAATTAAATAATATTTGCATTTGTATGAAGAGGAATTTCGGCACTCCCCGGAATTTACATGTGAAGAGTTTACCGGGCTTCTGGCGTGTTGTTTTTTTGTTCCTTGAATTTTGACGAGAAGTCTCCCTTAACGAGGTAGATGTAAATCAGTCTCGGGGAAGGGAGATCGCGAGGGATCCGTCGATAGATTCGCTAATTAGAAGAGAAGCGAATATATTGGGGTGTAACGATTATCCAGCCGTTCCACCCGTGCACGTACGATTTTACGTTTTTGTTTCTTTGATTGTCCGTAAACCACGTACATCGGGGACGACGCGGAGTCCGTAGAAAACTTAATTGCCGAGTGGAGGTGAATTCCTCACGATCGAATCATCCATAGCTAAAGGGTGATCAAACGCCCCCCTCTCAGCCCTTGTTTGGATCGTGAACGCAAAGAATCGACAGAGTCATCATCGCGGCAGGGACTTTTGTCCTCGCGAAGAACCAAAATGGCGATTGGAAACGTGCTTCCATCGCTTTCGGAATTTCCGACGTAAAAAATCTTAAGTTTGTCGGCAAAACGTCACAAACGCGCGAGGACGCTCATCGGAGCAATTCCCAACAGGCGGTTGATCGGGAGCATCGGAATTCGTCAAGTATGTCAAGATGCTCCGTACGTGTATCGGAACGAGGCTCTAAAATCGGAGTCGATCAAGGATATCTTGTACAAACTCAAAAAGGCCCACATCAAAAGATATACCATTTAGGAAAGTGCACGGACGCGGGGTAAAGGATGCGCGGGGAAAACGATGAAGCTATTGATGCTCGTTGTTGCCGTTGATGGTCGGCGATGACTCTTTTAAGTGGAGAATGAGATAATACCAGTGGCTTTCGTAAATATACGACGGAAGAGGATGAAAAAGTATATATTATATATATATATATATATATATATATATATATATATATATATATATATATATATATATATATATATATATATATATATATACATGGAGCGTTCCATACCATTTCGAACGGTCAAAAAGTTGTCCACTCTCAGAAATATTGAAATTAAGTTATGGATGTTTATTACCTGAAAAATGTGAGAAAAATTTGGGAGAGAACAATTTTTAATAATAATTAATTTGTCTAAAAAAAAAAAATATCTCACAATAATAAAAAAACAAAGCACAGCTTTGGGACAACGAAACGAGCCACTCTGAAAAAAATAGGTGTTACTGTACACACTTCAGAGTATTTTCTGGAATTTTTTGAGAAAAATCGAAAGTGATGTACCGACCGAAAAAAAATATTTTTGTATAATTTTGGTAAAAATGGGCATTTTTTAAACTCGAAAAATTCAAAACATAATTTTTTTCACAAAGTTCATGTAAAATTGCAACTTTTTTGTCTTAAACATTTTTCTGTTAAATCAAATGCTTACAAGACATAACAGTATTTTGAAAATTTTTAAATTTTGAACTCGAGAAAATGCGAACCAAAAATTTTGAAGAAATGTACACTGTTTTTTTTTCATATAATTAAATAATTTGACAAAATTTCAATTTTTTTGAGAGTGGATAACTTTTTGACCGTTCGAAATGTTGTGGAACGCCCCATATATATATTTATATATATCTGTGTGTATATATATATATGCAAAGATTTTTTAAGACATTCGATTCGATTCGACATTTGAGGACCATCCTCACAGTATGGTCCCTACTTCCAACATTACTTAAACACCTTTGGAATGACTTTTGGATCAACGTTATCACATATATTATGGGCTTACACCTAGGCGATTTTTTTTAATTTCGATTTTAAAATATCGTTTTGGTTTTCAGATGCTATGAACATAACATTTCAAAAATATTCTCTGAAAATTTCAAGCCCGGCCGTTGAAAATTGGGCGAGTTACGTTTGTAAGTACGTTCCGCGAAACGAGGACCTTCGAACGCGTTTTTCTCAAAATATCTTTTTCAAAATCGCCGACCACGATATCTCAAAAATCACTGCACCGATCAACACCAAATTTCACAGGCTTCTTTTACACATCGAAGAGCAGTGCTCGGAGAAGGAATTTGTTTGTTGATGCATATTTTTGTTTTTATCAACGAAAATCGATACTTTCACTTGGGACTGCAGCCATTTAAAAAAATCAATATTTGTTAAATCCTTCGTCCAGGCACTAGATAATTTCATGCGATGAGTAAATGCGTGTGATTTTTTAATTTCGGATGATTTGTTTCCGAGCAGCAGTGGTGATTGCGAAGGACGTTTTTCAAACAGGGCTTTGCACAAAGTATTGTATCTACCACATTTATAAATATTTGTTCAATACGAACATTGTTAAAGATACTTAAAACTATACTCTTTAAGGAGGGAGATACTTTTAGGCGAGGCAAAAATTTGCTGATTTTCGTGATTTTTTTTTTTGAAGGAAAGATTCTTTTACTATTTTTGAGACTTAGGGTATATTTTATTACTACTTTTGGCTGTTACATGGTGTTTTTTGATTTTGATTAATCTTGAAAAAAGCTGTATTTCTAAAACTGGCGTTACGTATAGCTAAAATATTAATTGACCGATTCTCGTGAAATTTGGTATAAATCATTCTAACCTTATTGTCTAAAACATGACCCTAAATGTTTATGAAAAGGAAAAAAACACTCTTTGTTTAATACGAATAGTAGCCATTTAATTCGGAAAATTCAATTTTTTTGTTTCAAATCGCACCATTTCATCGATTTTCAACATTTCTCCCTTTTTCTTGGTTCATATTCTGCGCACGAGGGTTAATAAAAGAGAAATCTTCGTTGGTGTTTTTTCAGATTGATCCTGCCGACGCTACGGGTCACGCCGTCTGACAACATCCGCCGCAACCCGTTTAGACCGTGCCATACCTCCGCCATTTTTAAAGACTGATAAAAAAATACCATGTAACAGCTAAAAGTAGTAGCAAAACATACCCTAAGACTTAAAAATAGTGAAGAAATCTTTCCTTTAAAAAAAATCATGAAGATCAGCAACTTTTCCCTCGCCTACGGGTATCTCCCCCCTTAATGTAAAGCGAAAAAAAAAATTGAAAATCTGCTGACGTTTTCCCAAAAAAAATTCACGAAAAAATTCTTTTTTCCGGCCCCCAGCTAGGTGCTCTGCCTCAAGGTCATATCAAGGACCGTCCTAAGCCTGAAATAAACGATCCATTCGTGAAAAAAAGAATTGGCGTCCTCGAAAGAGCGAGATCTGCTGATAGCCAACATTTCGCGTAACACAGCGAACTGAGAATATCCCCATATATGTATGTTGACCGGTGGGTACATAGTAAAAACAGGCACCAGGTAAGAGTGAACAAGAAGAGAAGGAGAGTAGCCAAAAGTCAGGAGAGGGACGAAGAATCGAGAAGAGATGAGACGATGGGTACCACAAGAGAGTTGGTTGGTTAGGTTCGCCGGATCGTGTGTTGGTCCTCGCTGTTGGTGACCCCCACCCTATATATAAGCCTCAAACGTTCAACCGCATCTTCAGTCTTGATTTCGAACGCCTCACGCTGCTGCGTCGCTATAGATCTCGCGAATACACACGCCCGATACACAAGCCTCGAACTCATGTCGAGCGATTTTCTTCATCGTTCGTAAACCTCGAATCCAAACTTTTGCCACGTTCGTCCATATTGTTTTTCGCCCTTGAGAGTAAGATTGGCGAACCGTGAGCGAGTTGTTCGTAAAATGAGTTGGTAGACGGAAAAAAAATAAGAACGAGGATAAGATGAGGCCGATCGGGGCTACCCTCATTCGCGGGAGGATGCGCGGCCGCCTATGGATCGCCGCCTGTACCCTGGTATGTTTGCATCAAAATAATCCCTAAAAGTGTACCTTTGAAAATTTCATCACTCGAGAAAAAGACGATTTTCAACACTGGAATAAGGATTAATTCTGTATTTCAAAAATTTTGCGATCTTGGCGATTTTGCGTTTTGGTCTCCATCCGGAAGCCACATACTCTTGTAAACTTGAAGAGCCGTGAAACCCTTGAAACGAACATTTTGCGATATTTTACGAGACTCGGTACTTGGGAATTTTTCGCCTCCCGGAAGTGCCAATTTTTTGTCAACGTTGTTGTCTACAGTGTACTTGTAGAACGACAATCGTGAAGGTACGCTGCAATACCTGGGAATACAAAGTTACGATGAGTGCAGTTTAGCTCGGTATCGGGAACTATTGACATGGTCGATCGGTACTGGAAATTTGAAACGGTTCCAGTAAAAAAAAATCATTTTTCCCGCACTTTTTCGTTGATTTTTTACCTGCGTAAATCGGTGCTGGGAACTTTAATGGTCCTCATGATAAAAAAATATTCGACAATATTGCCCATTTCTTTGGTCGATTTATCGTCTGCATTATTTGATTGAAATCTTTAAATTGCTTATGCCCGTGCCTACTCGGATTACGCGTGAACGGACACTCGACACTCATTACAAATTCTGGGACTCTTGATCGAAAGTGAGCTATTCGAATATCTCATAAAAATCACCCGTCAAGCATTACGCGGAGATTTTGAAAGGTCAGGACACAGTGGACACGCATACGTGTGCTCAATCGCGCGTCGATCAATAATTGTTGCTCGTTCGATCGATATCAAAGGCTGCGCAGCCCAAAGATGATCGCGCCATTCACCAAGCCGCCTTTTTTTTCTCGTGGGAATCGAATAAATCGGACAGAAACTCGTTGCCATTGATTGCACTGAAAAAGGACTTTTTTCTCAATCTCCAGATATGTTTTTAATTTTTTTTAATTCATTGTGTTACTCAATTTAATGATCTTTTAATCGACATTATTCGGATTGCTTTGCAATGTCGAATTGGAAGAGTGCATGTGGGAATTGTGCTGTGAAAAATTAAAATTCAATTTAACATTCGCTACAGTCTGGATTATAGTCGTTGCACGTTCAACATGCTTACTGCTCGTAATATCCTATTCATTGACCCTCGTCGACGTAATTCTGTCTATCTCAGGCCATTCATAGGATCGTTGGAATGGCAGATTCTTTTTTGATGCGTGCACCACATTTCATTCATAAATTCCTTTCTCGCGAAGCGCCGTGAGTAAACGTCGCATGCGCGGGGCAGGAACGTGTTTTTATCGAGCAAAGAAAATAAATGACGTTGCTACACAGGTGTCAGGATAATACCGGAATTACACCATATTTCCCATTACCTCACTCGGTCGCTGTGATTCTCGTTGTTTCAATCATCATCCATCAGCGTTATCATACTTGCGACAATGGCAATTTTCACTAATTTTCGGTGCATACAAATTGGCGAGAAACTAACCGCATGTCGGAAATTCCTTCCCACGAGAAATTTCGTCCCAACTTTTTACGAGGGGCCCAACAGACAGGACAACTTTGACTGAGTCGTTAAATTGGAATTCGTGAATCTTTAAACTGAAAAATTGACTGGGCAGAGATGAAGACACGTAGAATAAAAATAAATCGTTGAAAAATGTTGTTTAAAGATTACTGTAAATATATAACTCGTCTAGTGATTTTAATATTCAAATAGTAGGTCAAAATCAGGTTTCAACCCAAATAATGAGACTCATCCGGTTGGGCTTAATCCTTTTTTCTGCTAATTTAAAACTGCTGCGGAAAATTGACTGCAGAGATGAAGACAAGCAGAGTAAAAATATGAGTTTGAAAATGTTTGCTATGTAATATTAAAATTATCAGACCAAGCATGTCTAATAATTTTAATATTAAAATTGTAATACTAGAATATAATGCGAAAGGATGAAAAAATTAAGCAATTGAATTTTTTTTAAATATTAAATTATAATGAAGCTTTTATATTTTATATAATATTTAATTTAACCCTTACTTGCCACTGTGGGGTTCGAAACAACCCCACCACTTTTTTTCTCATGCGAAAATGTATTGATTATGTGTATTCTACAGAAGTGTGGCAAGTAAGGGTTAATCTCAATATCAAAGTTTCAATATTAAAATATGATTCACATGAAATAAAAATAAATAATAATTCATTAATTTCATTATAAAAAATGTAATTAAATTTTTATTTAAAAATATTCAACTTGTAGGTCAAAATCAGAATCAGACTACCAGCCCTAAAAAAGTTCTCGGTCCGCGACTTTATATAAATAATATTCCTTCCATATTGCCGACGAATTTTATTAATGCGAATCTCGCACTGCTTCCAAGCATAATATCAGGCTTAAAAAAAAAACAAAAACACTTATCTCCTCGAATAGTTCAAAAAAGCACTTTGTGCAAACACAGCCAAGTATAGACAGACGTGTATGCGTGTCTACCGGTTGACTCGGGAGTACTTATGTACAAGTGAGTTCCTAAACGTAATGCAGTATCGAAAATCTCGGGAGAAAAGATTGACAGCTACCGGTCCAAGAGAGCAATCTCTCCCTGTGATCAGGCCGACCGTATCTATCGGCTGGTGCAATCCGATTGTAAGCACATTCGCGCTGTACAAATCTCTCTCCCTCGGTGGTTCCTGCGCCGGCTTATGCGAGTCGACTAAGCGGATTTTAGCAGGTGTACATTACGATAGGTGGCAATGTATAGAAGAGACACGGGTGTGTATACCGGGGATGCGTTGTTTAACGCGTTGATACGGTTAGTTGGGTAACGAAGCTCGGCTAATTTGTTCCGGTCGCTGGTCCTCGCGAATTCTCTTTGCGTGTGTATGGACGCCTAAACAAAAATTACGCAGGCTGCACAGCGCGTTGCATTTTTGTCTTCTTCTTCTTTTCGATTTTAAACACTTTTGCGCTACTCCGATAAGGTTCCGCACCTAATCCCTGGGGTAGAAACGTACATTTGAAGACCGCCGACCTTGAGGACCGTCCTCGTAGTAGCTCATTGTCCTCGTACTCATAATTATTTTATACATTTAAGGCCTTAGGCCACAGTAACGGGTATAAAATCATGCGCCAATTTAACAATTTTTTTCGTATGAAAAAGTGTTTCACTCATAAAGTTAATTACACATCTATTTAGTATGAATATTAAGCTGTTAGAAAATATATTTTTTTTTTTCGATGTACAAAATGGCCGACTGCTAATATTTTCTTTTGTTTTCTTTTTTTAGGCGCTCCGCGACGTGACATTTAACATCCCCAATTTTTTACCTAGAACAAAAAACCAAAAATTCTCATCAATCTTCATTAGAATACCTAGAGAAGTACGTACGGAATGTAAAAAATATTGTTTTATTCAAAAGTTGTAGGTCTTTGAACTTAAGAAATTAATTTTCAGTGAAAAATTTCGTTATAACTGCTCAGAAAATGAAAAGTTTTCGATTGATCAGAAATTCCGTACGTACTTCTCTGCGAAATGCAATTAGGAACATAACTTTTAAATTTGAAGTAAATCGAGTGAAAATTGTTGAAGTTATTTGTCACGCCAATTGGAAAAACGCTGTTTCGAGAAGTGTCGAGTAGTCGGCCATTTTGTACATCGAAAAATAAATTCTAACAGCTTGATATTCATACTAAATAGATGTGTAATTATTTTTTTTCGTATGAAAAAAATTGTTAAATTCGCACATGATTTTATACCCGTTACTTTGGCCTAAGGCCTTAATTAGTTATCAAATCCCAATGACTCGAAAATGACCTTCAGATTAATGTCAGCACTTTTATGTGTGAGGACATCTCAAGGACCGTCGCAAAATTGACAATTCGGTGAAAAAAAAATCAAGGCCTCAAGATAGAAGCCTAGCCTTTTTGTGCACCGTTGCGCTTCGCTCAGGTATCGCGTGCGATCGCGTGAAAAGCGTTTTTTTATGCGTGGGGCATATAGACGTGGCTGTCCGTCGCGAAAGCTGTGGCTTTTTGATCGAGGCAACAAAAGTGTGTCAGCAAAACGGAATTGACCCGGCCGCGATGACATCCCGCAACGACAAAACGATCGGGGATGCTCAAGCAAAAAGAGGCAAGGGGAACAATCAACGGTGCAAGAGCACGAACGTTGCACCGTCTCGTCTTTACGGGCACCCTCGGGCTACCGTAAAAAATCCAGTTGCGCGTGATCGTCTCTGCACGCTGTCGCTCTTTGAGAGCGTCTTTCGTGGGGTTACACGACGTTACGTGCAGCGTGTACGTATATATTGGCCTACATGTGCGCGTGTCTGTGTGCAGGCTCTTTGGTGGACTTTCACTACGAAAAATGATGCGTCCGCTGCGTGGCATCCTCCTTCTCCTCCACCTACTTCGGCTTCTCGTATTTTATATATTTTTTTCCCCTTGCCTCCATCGATCCTCGTTCTCTTCATTCTCAGTCGAATGAGACGTGTACAACACTTTTGCAATCGGACCGAGCGACCGGGATTAAAAATTTGCCTTCCGGGCAAATTCTCTTTCGGTCGCGCTCGCGTATACTCGTATACTCCGCCGTATGAGCGACAAGAAAAATGATCCCAAGAAGCAACGAAGTGGAGTAATCCTGCCGTTTGCCGCAACAAAGCATCGGACAATCGTTGAATCCATTCAGTTTATCATCATGTTGGAGAATAAACGTACAAATAAATTGGTCGTTTTTGAAATACGCGAATACAATGATGTAGGACGAGCGCGCGAATAAAGACGTTTTCGTATTCCTCGTGTAAGGAGGATTGAATTCCATCGCAAATTAATGCCGTGTGGTCGGGATACTGAACAGCCTGTCGTTCAAGGAGCACTAATAGAACGCGTGACAAAGTCGCGACACGAGAAACAAAAAAAATAAAACTAAAATTCACGTCCCCGATGAAAAGCAAAACGTGCATGTGAATGAATGAGACATCGGTGTTGAATGTATAGACGTACGAATGAATAATTAATTTGAGCATCCTGTATCGACACTGTCGATCAAACACCTGTGCGTCTATAAATATGCCAACGGATTCACGAAGACAGTCATTTGGTAAAAGGACGTAAGTCATTATGTCTGGAAGAAAATTAATGCGTTTCTAGCCGTTTTTTTGCTCACAATCGTTTTATTATGTGTGTGTACACATAGGTACATATGTATATCGGGAATATATGGATGCATACTACTGCATCGTTGCTCATCCACAGCCCTGCATAAATTCATTGACGAATACTTCAGGCGGCAATTCCGTTATTCACGTCACTGCTCTTCGACAAGGTCGCCATTGACACGTGACTATCATCGAAATTTTTTGCATCGGAAGTATTGGCGAGTGAATAACGTGCAGGCGAAATCGATAGTCCGATCGGATCTTCCACTCCCATCCTTCTCTTTTTATCCCTTTTCGCTCCGTACGTACGTATAGAGTAAGCCGATGCAATCTCCGTTGATACAAATGGACAATGCATGATGCCCGAACGCATCAGAATTTTGGCACGTAGCGATGTTTTTTTGTTCAACTGGAATAACCGGATTATGAGTCAGCGACAGCCATCACCGACGAATCTTCATTGGTTTCGAAACCGGACGAAAATAATATTCGTCCTCTTGCCCGAGGTGACGATGCATCGTCGGATTGTGGTAAATTTCGGAATAATCAGCTTACACCATGAAACACACTCCGAGGTGGCGAAAATAGCAGGCACGCGTCCTTGATGTCGTAATACGACATTTCCATGTTGAAACTAAATATCAATGAACCGCCAAAATCACCCACGCCAGAAGGATTTATATTGCATTTTTTTGTGGAAAATGATAAGTTTGATAATCACGATAATTATGAAGAGTTCATTGCGAGTTCACGATGGGGTATAAAAGTTCGATGATTGATTGAGGCTGACCTTTATTCTCGCGTAAAGATATTAATGCGCGAGTGCCTAACGTACGTGGCTTATTGCTGCCTCTTAAACGATCGGTAACTCCGGAGACAATATAGCAACGGCTCATTTGATTTTAGTACGCGGCTGAAGCTGCACTGGCTGAGATATAGTCGTCACTAGTTGCGAACTTTTCTCTTCTACCTTACGGTCTTCTATAATTTATTATTTCTCCAGTAGTATATAAATTTGAAGGAATGGAATTCCCACGCAAGAAAAGATTTCGTACGGAATATTGATTCAGCAAGAAACATGGAGTGAAGAAACTTTCGAACGACCATCACTGGGATATGGGATCAACCGAATACATGAAAATATCTGCAATTAGTATGACGCTGTAATGATTCAGTCTTGTTCATTTGGGTAAAGATGTACGCATAGCCAAAAATTGCTGACATATAATTTGATAATATTCCATGTAGAATTAAATCCGACAATGAATAAATACACATAATTTATATATCGATAGACCCTGATTAAATATGACAATCGATGATTTGCCTCTTCTCGTACGCCTACGAACCGTCTCCCGGGTACCATAATTTACATGAGCATGATTTATACGGGTCTTAAGTACACGAACCAGGCTTAAGGAGGATTGATACGTCGGCGAGGATTCATTGTTCAAAGGTAGAAACGTGCAAGGTGGGGAGGAAGATGCAAGAAGATACGAGTACGCGTTAGCTATACGTTCAACTTTCCATCTCAAGATGTGTCCGATCCGTACGGCATTACTATTCTCTGTGTCAGGCTCAACTACAGCAACGGGCGTCTCGCCGAAGCAATAAACTTTACCGAGCTCCGTCAATACGTAACCGTGACGAAATATGTAGATGTGTCGGCGACCTTAGTGCTTTGTAATCGTGAACGCCATTCAATGTCCTCCGCTTGAATATTGTATTCCTGGCAACTTTAATGTGTCCAACAATGCCCCCTGAAATTTGATGCAAATTGCCGAAAAAAAAAACAAAAATTCCACCTTTTGAGCACGCAGAAAAGACCAATACTTACCACCAAATTTATTAACCCAACTTCCATATTTGCAGATTGAAATTCAAACATAAATTTGAATTTATAAAAAAAACAGCTCTCGGAGGTTGGTCCCAAGTTTGCACGTGTACGACTATAATCTCCGCCTTTTATCGGCGATCGGTTTCTTATTATAATCCTATGATTCGGCGCCACCGATGGAGGAAGTCATAAAACTTTCATGCTGCTGTTTCGCATTTTTAAGTCTCCGAACAAAAACACATGAGATCATCGGAAATTTCGATGATAAATATTCCTGCTATGCTGTAATCGGTAAATCGTCATTAGCGAGGCCTTTCTATGAACGCAAACACACGAAGATATCGAGGATAACACTTTCTCTGTCGCGTGGGTGGCACGCAGAGAGGAACGGAAGAAGAATACTATTCGTCTAATATAGCGATCGCTATTGCCTTACAGAAACCATATGTGGGCACACGTGTCAGAGAGAATAAATCGTTTATGATGATTTCTGAACAAGATAACATCCACTAAATGATTTCTTTAAATCTACTAGTGTTCGTCAATATGAAAGATTGATGTTCGAGATTGCAAGCTTTTTTGGATCGTAACGTCATGATATCGCAGTCAGAATATCACATTACCACATATCACGAACAATCACGATATAAATAAATATAACTACGACATAATTTCATACAACAATCTGAGTGCCGTGATTTATGACTGCAGATATTGTTAAGCAAGAATAATAGATGTATGTATATGTGTGAAATGGATTACATTTTATATCAATGAAAACATTCATTCGGAACATTAGTTACCTCATTGAGCCGCCATATCCTTGACGGACGACTGAGAGTTTTATCGTCGTTAAGCCTGCATAACATTCTTTAAAATTAATTCTCTCCTTTTGATGTAGTTGTTAAATAAATATAGATTGTAATAGTTTCTCGGGTTTGTCATCTTACGATAATTCGTCGTAAGACCATATTTTATATTATATAAATCACGAATGTCGCGAACTTTTCTTTTATCGAAAGTTAAAATTTTGGTTCGAGGAACGCAAAAAACATTTTCCCACACATTTTTTACGGTTCAAAATAAACGTGGGTTTTAGAGCTAATGAACGGTGAGTTCGTATCGGGAGGATAAAATACAGTGATGTAAGTATCCAAGAAAAAAACTGAAAATTCAACATCTTTGCGACCCAACCAAAAATAAATGGCTTTATTAAATCGCCCGTCATTTCGTTTCCCTTTAGGGTAGAGACTCCGCTCCATGTTCATTCTCTTTGCAATCGACCGCTCTTCAAAATGCCGATGCATTTATTTAATCGCAGTTTCTTTGGTTTGTGGCATACTTTTTAAGTTGAATTATCGATTTGCGCAATTGTTCATACACTCTGTCACTTCATACGCTCTGTCACTTTTTCAGGCATTTTTCCAATCAATTTTTTAGGAGACCTAATTGAGATACTGGAGTAAATCAAGGCGATTTTTCTAAGTCTGCCGAAATCCCCCTCGAAGAGAAGCCAAGAGTCGTGCAATATATATCGAAAGCTGAAAATTGACTTAAGAGCTCACAAATTCCCTCCAACACTTCTTTTGTCTGGCCAAAAACGAACAATATATGATAGTTCCATACTAACGAAAAATTCTAAATAATAAATGTCAAGGAGAATGAATGTATTCGGCGAATCGTGCCTCGATCGTGACACACTTCGATGGTCAGAAACAACAGGATGTCGAAAGTTCGCTCAAAAATGCGTCATGGGATTAATGCTGCTTGTAATTATATGCATAAAGAACCGAATATCTGCGATGAAGATTTGATGAAATTTGTGGACCCAGCCGAACATGTATGTTCCCAACTATCGTTTTACACAATTACTTATCCAACGAAATGGATCAGATGAATGTTCTTTTGCCGTTTTTTATTACGCAATCGTATTTCAAGAGGCGCACCGGCGACGTGATGTCAAGTAATTAAAGAGAATTTCTAATTATACTTATATATACTTCGATGAATTTACGACCGTGAATAATCATCGACTTTAATGTCACAGATGATTCATTTTTTACGACTACGCGAAAGTCCATTACGCATCACAATAATTTAACTGACTGTTGAGAGTTAAACACCATTAATACATTCACTATCGCATTAAATAACAAATATCTTATTCCGTTATGCAAATCATCCCGGGTAGTTTTCAGAATTAACTTTGCGTAGTCTCGTGATGAAATCACTCCAACCAAATTCGCATACATCAACGCAAGCAACCAGCTGCATGTATACATAAAACAGACATTCAAAGAGAATGTGTTTAAAAGGTTTTTACACAAAATGGGTGCATCGAGTTGTATACAAATTGTACTGGAAAATCAGCATATAGGAAACGGTATATTTATATTTTTAATACTTTTTTATTGTTTAATAATTTTTGTTGTTTTCAATGTTTGCTGGTTTATTAAACACGATAATGCCGCTGAGACCATATAATAATTAGAAAGATGAACATAGGATGGGGAAATAAAATTTTGTACGTATTCTTTTCTTACAGGTGCTTGCAGAATTTATTCTACAAGTTGCGCAGGCGCAGACGAGCGGGAAAGGCAGCGAACTAATTCTGGACATTAGTGATGATCAAAAATCGCAATACCTGAACCAAGACTTTGAAACGAGTAAGTAACCCATCGTTGATATTGTTATGAGATGTATAAATTTTGCGTGAATTTATTAAATTAATACATTTATAAACAGATACATACAACTATGGGTATGAGGTGCAACCAAACGGACAGTTTCACCATGAAGTTCATGGTCCTGATGGTGTCACCTACGGATGTTACGGCTACGTCGATCCATTCGGAAAACTTGCGGCAACGTTTTACATAAGCGATGGGTGGGGCTATCGCGTGGTGCACCCGGGCGACAATGTGGAGATATTCCTTCACAAACATGAGCACCACGATGAACACGATCATAGTGAGGAACATAATGACCATCACGACCATCATGGAATTCTAACCGCATGGAAAGACTTATATTTCCCACCGGTGTGTGGGCAATTTGAAGGCACTATCACAAAACCAACTATGACCGTACCAATAAAACCTGGACGTAAGTAATAGATTTTGTTCTCCTTTAAATGATTTAGCACTATACTATTGTAGAAGTACATAAGAAAAATCAATCTTCAAATTCAGACGAGACGACAGCCACTTTAGAATCTACTTCCATTGTTAATGAAAGAGCACCGTCAATTTTTTGTGAGATATCAATGATCAAACTTGAAATTGATCAGCGGGATTTTAACAATCGCAATATAACGTCCTGCATTCATTCAATTAACTAAAGATTCTCTAACTTTGTTCGTAGAACCTGGAAGTGGCGTACCTGGTGAAACTCCGCAGCCAAAACCAACCGAGCAGTATCCAAGTATTTCTGGTCAACCCGGATCGATGCAGGGAAGTCACCCTGGGACGCCCGATAGTTCTCATCCCGGGCATCCTAACCGTCCTGGACATCCGAGTAAACCCGGCAGACCCGGACACCCAGGAAAGCCGGGTCAACCTGGGTATCCAGGAACGCCCGCTCAACCAGGATACCCAGGGACACCAGTACAACCCGGGTATCCGGGAACACCAGCGGTACCGGGGCATCCTGGGACCCCCGCCATACCGGGCAAACCAGGCACCCCAGGCATACCTGGACGTCCAGGGATGCCTGCTCAACCAGGACACCCAGGCACACCTGCCCAACCGGGGTATCCTGGTACACCGGCACAACCAGGATATCCAGGGACAATGGGACAACCAGGGTATCCAGGAACACCAGCGGTACCAGGGCATCCTGGGACCCCCACCGTACCGGGGAAACCAGGCACCCCAGGCATACCAGGACGTCCAGGAACGCCTGCTCAACCAGGCCAACCCGGCACACCTGCCCAACCGGGGTATCCTGGCACACCGGCACAACCAGGATATCCAGAGACTCCCGGACAACCAGGGTATCCAGGAACACCAGCGGTACCGCGGCATCCTGGGACCTCCGCCATACCGGGGAAACCAGGCAGCCCAGGCATACCAGGACGTCCAGGGATGCCTGCTCAACCAGGACATCCAGGCACACCTGCAATACCGGGGTATCCGGGCACACCTGCCCAACCGGGGTATCCTGGCACACCGGCACAACCAGGATATCCAGGGACACCGGGACAACCAGGGTATCCAGGAACACCTGCGGTACCAGGGCATCCTGGGACCCCCGCCATACCAGGGAAACCAGGCACCCCAGGCATACCAGGACGTCCAGGAACGCCTGCACAACCAGGGCACCCAGGCACACCTGCAATACCGGGACACCCGGGCACGCCTGGAGTACCAGGACGTCCAGGAACGCCTGCACAACCAGGGCACCCAGGCACACCTGCAATACCGGGACACCCGGGAACGCCTGGAGTACCAGGACGTCCAGGGACGCCTGCTCAACCAGAACACCCAGGCACTCCTGCTCAACCAGAATACCCAGGCACATCGGGACATCCGGGAACTCCTGCACAACCGGGATACCCTGGAACACCAGCTCAACCTGGTTACCCAGGAACGCCTGCTCAACCTGGACATCCAGGCACACCGGATATACCAGGACACCCGGGAACGCCTGGAGTACCAGGACGTCCAGGAACGCCTGCGCAACCAGGTCACCCGGGAACGCCTGCGACACCGGGACATCCGGGAACGCCCGCAATACCCGGACGTCCAGGAACTCCTGGATCACCAGCAAAGCCAGGTCATCCGGGATATCCAGAAACACCAGCTCAACCTGGTTACCCAGGAACGCCTGCTCAACCTGGACATCCAGGCACACCGGCTATACCAGGACACCCGGGAACGCCTGGAGTACCAGGACGTCCAGGAACGCCTGCGCAACCAGGTCACCCGGGAACGCCTGCGACACCGGGACATCCGGGAACGCCCGCAATACCCGGACGTCCAGGAATTCCTGGATCACCAACAACGCCAGGGCATCCGGGATATCCAGGAACACCAGCTCAACCTGGTTACCCAGGAACGCCTGCTCAACCTGGACATCCAGGCACACCGGCTATACCAGGACACCCGGGAACGCCTGGAGTACCAGGACGTCCAGGAACGCCTGCGCAACCAGGTCACCCGGGAACGCCTGCGACACCGGGACATCCGGGAACGCCCGCAATACCCGGACGTCCAGGAACTCCTGGATCCCCAGCAACGCCAGGGCATCCGGGATATCCAGGAACACCAGCAATACCGGGACATCCTGGCACTCCTGCACATCCAGAGTATCCGGGAACACCAGCAAAACCAGGGCATCCGGGGACACCAGCTCAACCTGGATATCCGGGAACGCCAGCTCAACCTGGATATCCGGGAACACCCGCACAACCGGGATATCCGGGAACACCCGCACAACCGGGATATCCGGGAACACCAGCACATCCGGGATATCCGGGAACACCAGCAAAGCCAGGCCATCCGGGAACGCCTGCACAACCAGGGCACCCCGGAACGCCTGCACAACCGGGATACCCTGGAACACCAGCTCAACCTGGTTACCCAGGAACGCCTGCTCAACCTGGACATCCAGGCACACCGGCTATACCGGGACACCCGGGAACGCCTGGAGTACCAGGACATCCAGGGACGCCTGCTCAACCAGAACACCCAGGCACTCCTGCTCAACCAGAATACCCAGGCACACCGGGACATCCGGGAACGCCTGCACAACCGGGATACCCTGGAACACCAGCTCAACCTGGTTACCCAGGAACGCCTGCTCAACCTGGACATCCAGGCACACCGGCTATACCAGGACATCCTTCAACTCCTGCACAACCAGGGTATCCGGGAACGCCTGCTCAACCAGGATATCCGGGAACTCCTGCCAAACCGGGATATCCTGAAACACCGGGTCAACCAGGATATCCGGGCCACCCAGGGACTCCTGCAATACCAGGTACACCAGGAACCCCGGGCATGCCAGGGCATCCAGGGACGCCCGCTCAACCGGGATATCCAGAAACTCCCGCTATACCAGGATATCCTGGTGCACCCGCTGCACCAGGGCGGCCGCAAAAGCCAGATCACACAGAAAAGCCGTCAAAACCAGGTCATCCAAATAAGCCTCCAAAACCCGGCCATCCGGGAAGGCCACCTAAACCTGGTCGCCCGGGAAGGCCGCCGAAACCAGGACGCCCAGATAAGCCCTTAAAGCCAGGACATCCGGGAAGGCCGCCAAAACCGGATTATCCGGGAGTGCCTACGAAGCCAGAATCTCCAGAAACTTCTACGGAACCAGGGGAAGAAGGAACAACCGAAATACCGGATCATCCTACGACTACAAAACCGGAACATCCGGGGCGACCTTCGAAACCTCCCCGTCCAGGAAGGCCACCCAAGCCAGGCCACCCCGGAAGGCCGCCAAGACCGGGGCGCCCTGAAAGACCTACCAAACCCGGACACCCAGGAACATCTCAACCAGGATATCCGGGAACGCCCGTTCAACCAGGATATCCAGAATCACCAGCTCAACCCGGATATCCAGGAACACCGGCACAACCAGGATACCCTGGAACACCAGCAACGCCAGGGCATCCAGGTACACCCGCAACCCCAGGATACCCTGGAACGCCTGTGCAACCGGGACATCCTGGAACTCCTCCGCATTCGGGATACCCAGGAACACCAGCAAAACCAGGGTATCCGGGGACACCATCTCAACCTGGATATCCGGGGACACCCGCACGACCGGGACGTCCGGGAACGCCTGCGGTACCAGGGCATCCAGGGACTCCAGCAACCCCCGGGAAACCAGGGACCCCAGGCACACCTGCTCAACCAGGACACCCAGGCACACCTGCAATACCGGGACAGCCGGGAACGCCTGCCGTACCGGGACATCCAGGAATTCCTCCAGAACCAGGTTATCCGGGAACACCAGCTAAACCCGGTTATCCTGGAACGCCTGTTCAACCAGGGTATCCAGGTACGCCGGCTCAACCGGGATATCCGGGAACACCTTCTGAACCAGGGCAGCCGGGAGTTCCGGGTATACCAGGGCACCCGGGTACGCCTACTAAGCCAGGGTATCCCGGAACACCTGCGCAACCGGGCGATCTGGGAACACCACCTAAACCAGGGCATCCGGGAACACCGGAGCATCCAGGATATCCAGGAACGCCTGCTCAACCAGGATATCCAGGATCCCCAGCCAAGCCTGGATATCCAGGATCCCCAGCTCAACCTGGATATCCGGGAACGCCCGCACAACCAGGGCACCCCGGAACGCCTGCGACACCAGGCCATCCGGGAACACCTGCAATACCGGAACGGCCAGGAACTCCTGCAATACCTGGGCGTCCAGGAACTCCTGGAACACCAGAAACGCCAGGGTATCCGGGAACACCAGCACAGCCAGGGCATCCGGGGACACCAGCTCAACCTGGATATCCGGGAACGCCAGCTCAACCTGGATATCCGGGAACACCAGCACATCCGGGATATCCGGGAACACCAGCAAAGCCAGGCCATCCGGGGACACCAGCTCAACCTGGATATCCGGGAACACCAGCAAAGCCAGGCCATCCAGAGACACCAGCTCAACCTGGATATCCGGGAATACCCGCACAACCGGGATATCCGGGAACACCCGCACATCCGGGATATCCGGGGACACCAGCAAAGCCAGGCCATCCGGGGACACCAGCTCAACCTGGATATCCGGGAACACCAGCACATCCGGGATATCCGGGAACACCAGCCAAGCCAGGCCATCCGGGGACACCAGCTCAACCAGGGCACCCCGGAACGCCTGCGATACCAGGCCATCCGGGAACACCTGCAATACCGGGACGGCCCGGAACTCCTGCAATACCCGGGCGTCCAGGAACTCCTGGAACTCCAGCAACTCCAGGGTATCCGGGAACACCAGCACAGCCAGGACATCCGGGGACACCAGCTCAACCTGGATATCCGGGAACGCCAGCTCAACCTGGATATCCAGGAACACCCGCACAACCGGGATATCCGGGAACACCAGCACATCCGGGATTTCCGGGAACACCAGCCAAGCCAGGCCATCCGGGGACACCAGCTCAACCAGGGCACCCCGGAACGCCTGCGATACCAGGCCATCCGGGAACACCTGCAATACCGGGACGGCCCGGAACTCCTGCAATACCCGGGCGTCCAGGAACTCCTGGAACCCCAGCAACTCCAGGGTATCCGGGAACACCAGCACAGCCAGGGCATCCGGGGACACCAGCTCAACCTGGATATCCGGGAACGCCCGCACAACCTGGATATCCGGGAACACCAGCAAAGCCAGGCCATCCCGAGACACCAGCTCAACCTGGATATCCGGGAACACCTGCACAACCGGGATATCCGGGAACACCAGCAAAGCCAGGCCATCCGGGGACACCAGCTCAACCTGGATATCCGGGAACACCCGCACAACCGGGATATCCGGGATATCCGGGAACACCCGCACAACCTGGATATCCGGGAACACCAGCAAAGCCAGGCCATCCGGGGACACCAGCTCAACCTGGATATCCGGGAACACCCGAACAGCCGGGACATCCAGGATCTCCTTCATATCCGGGATATCCGGGAACACCCGCTCAACCTGAATATCCGGGAACACCAGCAAAGCCAGGCCATCCGGGGACACCAGCTCAACCTGGATATCCGGGAACACCCGCACAACCGGGATATCCGGGATATCCGGGAACACCCGCACAACCTGGATATCCGGGAACACCAGCAAAGCCAGGCCATCCGGAGACACCAGCTCAACCAGGATATCCGGGAACACCAGCAAAGCCAGGCCATCCGGGGACACCAGCTCAACCGGGATATCCGGGATATCCAGGAACACCCGCACATCCGGGATATCCGGGGACACCGGCAAAGCCAGGACATCCGGGAACGCCCGCAATACCCGGACGTCCAGGAACTCCTGGATCACCAGCAACGCCAGGGCATCCGGGATATCCAGGAACACCAGTAATACCGGGACATCCTGGCACTCCTGCACATCCAGAGTATCCGGAAACACCAGCAAAACCAGGGCATCCGGGGACACCAGCTCAACCTGGATATCCGGGAACGCCAGCTCAACCCGGATATCCGGGAACACCCGCACAACCGGGATATCCGGGAACACCAGTAAAGCCAGGCCATCCGGGGACACCAGCTCAACCTGGATATCCGGGGACGCCCGCACAACCAGGGCACCCCGGAACGCCTGCGATACCAGGCCATCCGGGAACACCTGCAATACCGGGACGGCCCGGAACTCCTGCGATACCAGGCCATCCGGGAACACCTGCAATACCGGGACGGCCCGGAACTCCTGCAATACCCGGGCGTCCAGGAACTCCTGGAACTCCAGCAACTCCAGGGTATCCGGGAATACCAGCACAGCCAGGGCATCCGGGGACACCAGCTCAACCTGGATATCCGGGAACGCCCGCACAACCAGGGCACCCCGGAACGCCTGCGACACCAGGCCATCCGGGAACACCTGCAATACCGGGATGGCCAGGAACTCCTGCAATACCTGGACGTCCAGGAACTCCTGGAACACCGGAAACGCCAGGGCATCCGGGGACACCAACTCAACCTGGATATCCGGGAACGCCAGCTCAACCTGGATATCCGGGAACACCAGCACATCCGGGATATCCGGGAACACCAGCAAAGCCAGGCCATCCGGGGACACCAGCTCAACCTGGATATCCGGGAACACCAGCAAAGCCAGGCCATCCAGAGACACCAGCTCAACCTGGATATCCGGGAACACCCGCACAACCGGGATATCCGGGAACACCCGCACATCCGGGATATCCGGGGACACCAGCAAAGCCAGGCCATCCGGGGACACCAGCTCAACCTGGATATCCGGGAACACCAGCACATCCGGGATATCCGGGAACACCAGCAAAGCCAGGCCATCCGGGGACACCAGCTCAACCTGGATATCCGGGAACGCCCGCACAACCTGGATATCCGGGAACACCAGCAAAGCCAGGCCATCCAGAGACACCAGCTCAACCTGGATATCCGGGAACACCCGCACAACCGGGATATCCGGGAACACCCGCACAACCGGGATATCCGGGAACACCCGCACATCCGGGATATCCAGGGACACCAGCAAAGCCAGGCCATCCGGGGACACCAGCTCAACCTGGATATCCGGGAACACCCGAACAGCCAGGACATCCAGGATCTCCTTCATATCCGGGATATCCGGGAACACCCGCTCAACCTGAATATCCTGGAACTCCTCCACGTCCAGGATATCCAGGAACGCCAGCAACACCAGGATATCCCGGAACACCTGCGCAACCGGGAGATCTGGGAACACCACCTAAGCCAGGGCATTCGGGAACACCGGAGCATCCAGGATATCCAGGAACGCCAGCAACACCAGGATATCCCGGAACACCTGCTCAACCAGGATATCCAGGGTCTCCAGCCCAGCCTGGATATCCAGGAACGCCTGCGCACCCAGGATATCCAGGATCCCCAGCCCAACCCGGGTATCCTGGAACACCCGCACAACCAGGTCACCCTGGAACGCCTGCAACACCGGGCCATCCGGGAACACCCGCAATACCAGGACGGCCAGGAACTCCTGCAATACCCGGTCATCCAGGAACGCCTGCAATACCAGGACGTCCAGGAACTCCTGCGATACCGGGACATCCAGGAACTCCTGCGATACCAGGACGTCCAGGAATTCCTGCGACTCCAGGACGTCCAGGAACTCCTGCCGTTCCAGGACGTCCCGGAACTCCTGCAATACCAGGACGACCAGGCACTCCTGCAATACCAGGACGACCAGGAACTCCTGCAATTCCAGGACGACCCGGCACTCCTGCAATACCAGGCCATCCAGGAACTCCTGGAGTACCCGGGCATCCCGGAACACCTGCTCAACCAGCACATCCAGAACAGCCTCTAGTACCAATGTGTCCGTCATCTCCCTGTACGGCTAATAAACCCGGCACTGCAGGTTCGGGCTATCCTGGAGCACCGGACGGCCCAGTCGGCGGAACAGGACCAACTGGAACTTATCCCGGTTATCCCGGAGCTCCAGAAGGCCCAGTCGGAGGAACAGGACCAACTGGTGTTTATCCCGGTTACCCCGGTTACCCCGAAGGTCCCCAAGGACCTGATGGTCCTATTGGCGGAACTGGTCCTGTTGGTGGTATAGGCGGTGTAGGTGGCGTAGGTGGTGTTGGTGGAGTTGGACCCGACGGACCTGATGGCCCATGGCCAACTGGATCACCTGGGCCAAATGGACCATGGCCGGGCGATCCCGGCTACGTCTCCAGTGGTCGATCTCCGCATCAACAATCGTTCAACACTGAATATGAAAATAAGGCTAATAGACAATATTCTCCAGTGTCAGCCGGATCTTCAATCCGCCCGAAACAACCAGAAAATTACATAGTCCGAAATCAGAAACAAGTCGGATATATTGCGAACGCCGATTCGCTTGACCACGGTGAATATAGACATTCTATACGTGATGCGTCAAAAAATATTTCGAGGAGCAATCCAAACCGATACGATTTTCATCAAACCAAATATGAACAAACAGGCTTTAATCAAAAAGAATATAGTGACGCGGAGAAACAGATGAAAGAACTAAAGCATACTTACCAAAATAGGAAAGAAAAAATTGGACGAATGGAAGAAAAATATTCCACCGATTTCAATCTAAACAAATACTACAAAAATGATGGAGATCGTTATCTTAAAAAAAATAAGGAGGCAACGGCGAGCAGAGAGATCTCATCTGGGGATATTTCTACGGAAACCGATTATCAGGCTATTGCAGGGATGAATAAACAGCGGGACAGTTCTAGTGTCATTGTTCCTCCGAGTCGACCCGACTCTTTTAAAAACACAACTCATGGGGAGTTGCGCCTTTCTGACGCCAAGAATCCGGATAGTACGAATATGTTTGCGCGTTTGCCGGAACGGCCTCCGGACATACCGTCATCAGATGTCGAACACGTAAACAAACCTAACGACGTAACCCCTGTACCAAATCTGGGCTTTACGGCAATCGGAGTTCATCCACCTGGTCCTATAAATATCAAACCTATTCCGCTTCCGGTTGGTCCTGATCCAGAATCATGTCCCTGCGTTCTAGTCGAGACCAACAATATAACGCAGACTCACACTAGCCCGCCACAACCTTCTATTGTTACCGGTCAACTTGGATTCATTCCTGTAATTTTTGTACCTTACTGCCCTGGCGGAAAATCTCATAGTGAAAACATGATGAGGACTATGTTCCCTTCTGCAACACCGGTCCCATACGAGTGCGGTATGTGCAGTCAACTGAAATCATCCGTTAGAAACCAATTACTGGATATCAATAATCTGGGTAATGTTGAGCAGATAAAGCAAATCCTCGGTCAAGCCAATCTGGGGTTTTTAAATATTCCAATACAGTGAAAGGAATGCACAGCCAAAGGAGCATAAATGCGGAGAAGCAGTTAGCCACACGAAGTTAATTAACCTCACTTGTCGAAAGTTATGGACGAACAAGAATAGAGATTCTAATCATTTTTCGGAAGAACGAACAATCGCGTCTTATATCGATTTCCGCCAACCAGCAGCATATAGCGATCCGAGGATGGCCAACCAATCAAGTGGCTCCGGATCATGTACATATTTGAATGTGAGTTGCCACACGATGTCGAGATCTTATCTTAGTTTGAGCACGAGTGTTATTTTCCGCGGTCGGTTACTCAGGGCCAAATACGAATCTTTTCATATATGAATACGCCGGCATTGCTTTTAAAAAGTTGGATCATACATTACACTTCGTGTTATCTTAATTCTAAACACCAATATGAGAATCGACATAAAGTATGATCATCGACGATCACCTCTTCATGCCTTACCACACGTCATATTAAACATGTGTAATATTGAGATAATCATACATCGCATTTTAAAAGTATGTATATCAATGATGTGAGCCATGGAATAACGAATGAACTATTTACCGTTTAAGATTGTACATATCAAAGCTGACATAAATACATATGATATATGTTTATATGTGTAACGTTCTTTCGTTTTATTTCCAAGCCCTAAATCTGCAGCATCCGTTATATATTCTGGTGCGTGCAGATGCGCTGTACTGAGTGAGTCTCCGTTTTATTGCTAATTATGTCAATAAATAAGATCACCTTTATCTCATTACGTTTAATATAATATCGACGTATACAAAAAATAGCATAAAGTACTTTAAAGTGAAATCGACATTCAGTGCTTACAAAATTAAATTGCGCGATAATGGTCAAGAGTCTTAAGGAGCACGAATAGGAAAAGATGTGTAGGGATGGTAAGCGCATTGTCGTATAGTAATGTCGATCTAAGAATAGCCCCGGTAGCCTGAAGGATAGCCTGCGGAACCGCTATAAGAGCCATATCCATTACCACGATAGCCATACGGATATGTGGATGCTCCGTAACCGGAGCTTCCATAACTCCCGTACCCACTACCAGCGATACTGCCATAACCGGTACCCGCATATCCTCCATAGCCATCAAGGCTATTCCAGCGATTATATCCTCGTCCACCAAGTCCGGTGTAGCCATCTTCGTAACCTCCATAACCGAGCACCCCTCCTCCTAAACCTCCGTATCCGTAGCCTCCGTTTCCGTAGTAGCCCCATCTGCAACAGGAAAAAAGCGCATTCATTGGTGATGGATACTACAATGAAGGAAGACACTCTCCATTGCTAGTGTATACATTCAAATTCAAATATTTACCCGGTATTTCCACCCCCGAGAGTTCCACCGTAACCTGTGCCTGCTTGATATCCTCGGTAAACGCTGTTCGCGGTGTTACCACGATTGTAGTAACTAGTGCCTGTTGGCGTGTAGACAGAGTTTCCGCCGGTTGATGGATACGTTCCGTAGCCACTGCCGTATCCACCACTGCCGTAACCATAATCCCTGCCAATGAGGAACGCTGCAACCGGAGGAAATCATCATACATGTTAAATGTTGATAGTTTTTCCAGTGTCATATTAAATTATCAACATCCCTTCCCACATTGGTTAACACTCTAGATCCCATCTCTTAGACCCTCATTTGTTTATTCGCAAGGTCAGATGTGTTCGAAGATATCCAATGAATATGTCCTAGGAAAAACGGTAGTCGTAGTGGCAGCTAATGATATGTGGATGAGAGGTCAGTATGACTAAGACAGGCGTTCGGGCTGAGATTAAAATACATTTGTAACAACTTTATTATTCAACTGTACGTATTTTCTCGCATAATCATATGATGACAAAGGCCGCCGCAAAAGAGCGAGGCGGGGCAGCAAGTGTGTCACTAGGCGTGTTCACACACTCCTCAGAACTTGAACGACGTTCTTTGTCGTCTGTTTTTTCTGTCCTTCCTTTTTCTCTGTCTTACAGACCAACCGAGAGCTCTGAGGAACTCCATTAATAACGAAATACCAACTTGGTATTGTTTTCATAACCAACACTGTCCAAAGTTTGAGAGCGCTGATCTCTCCATGGCTCCTCGTGACTCATTGGCCCGAGACAGACGTGAAAGAAGTTTCTTTCCTAAGTACACTGATGCAAACATAATAAACATACGGGTAAAAAGATGCATGACTTACTGCGGTCGCTTGCAGCCACTTCGAGATCCTTCGTGGCTGGTTGGGCCCCAGTTGATGTCAACTTTGATAACGGTTCAGTACCCTGAATAGCACCCCTGCATACCGCTACCAAAGCGGTCATGACCGTGATCTGCGAACAATCATGTTGTATTTTACCGCTATTTTAGTCATGGCTTGGGATTAAGTTTACATACACTTAACCGCATACATAAATGAGCGCAACGTTCATTGCTGTTCAATGAAAGGTCTTGCCGATATGTCTCCCAGTTTCATTACGTGCTACAGTCGTTAAAAGGTTACTACAGCCTATTTGTGTACCAGCGATCGATATAGATGAAAAAAACGAACATACGAGGCATTGTTATGATCGGGATAGTGGCCGTATGCGTCACCGCCGTCAACTTACATGCTCTAAGATACATGGTCTAGCGATCGCGGCAGAAGCTTCCGTTCTCGATGTTCGTTGGGTCCTGCACTCTTAGATGTATTTTATTCGGATACAATAAAATGTTACGCATGCATGCACTCATGAGAAAAAAAAACTTGTACTCATGCTTATTGTGACAAGAAACCAGATTTGCGCAGTATACGTGAATAGAATTTCGAGCTGTCACTCGTATGACACGCGACCGGAAGTAACGCTCTCCCGCGATACATCCTGTACTTCGGGCAGCGCATTTTTTTGCCAAACTCTCGACCCTATCGTTCCTCTCGTCTGGTTTTTTTTACGATGCATACAAATGCGAGTAGGTAAAACTATAAACCTTAACCAAAATATACAATACTTTGGGCCGCGTAAAAATCGTGCTGATATGAATGCATCACGTTGCCAATACCCGGCGATAAAATGAAAATTCTGGACCCAAACAACCGAATGATTGGTGGCTACGTAGAATATTTTTTGGACACCAATACCCAAAACTACGCAATTTCGATTGATTTTTTAGTTTCAAAAAGGAAGTATGGCAATGAACTCCGTTCAAAATGTATACCTACTCCCGAGAATCTACGATTTCGTTGGGTGTGATCTACAGAAATGTTATTTACGTCCCGTGGAACGGAATTTCGAAACTACTTCATCAGTAAGCCTATGCCAAATGATTGGTAGGAGGTCAATAGCAGGACTCTGAAAAATCCAAATCTTGTTTTCGATAATTAAAACTGCTGTTCAAATAAATCCATTGAAAGGACTTGCACCTAGTCGAAAGTTTGAAAATATGGATTTTCGCTTCTCAACGTATTCTTAAAATCAAATATTTCAAAAATATTCTCTGACAATTTCAAATCGATCCGTTCAAAATTGAGGGAGTTATAAGCGTTTATAGGTAGGTTCCGCGAACCGGCGATCTTTAAACGTGTTTTCGCAAAATGACTTTTCCAAAATCAGTGACCACGATATCTCAAATTATAAAAATATCACTGCACTAATGAACTTCAAATTTTACAAGATTCTTTAACATATCAAAAAGTAGTGGTTGCACGAAGAAATGATTTTGCGATGAATAGTTTTTTTTTCATCAACGAAAAAATAGCGTTTATTCACCGAAAATCGAGACTTTCATTTTGGACAGCGGTCATTTTTACAAAAATCAATATTTTATTAAATCCTTCGTCCATGCGCTAGATGATTTCATGCAAAAACTAAACATTTTTTATTGTTTTATTTCGGATGATTTGCTTCCGAGCAGTAGTGATCACCGCAAAGGAAGTTTTTCAAACAACGCTCAACAACTCAAATTATATCTACCATTGTATCTACCAAATTCACAAATATTTTTCAACACAAAAATAGTAAAAGTTACATAAAATTTTCGTTTTCAGTGTGAGAAAAAATTGCAAACCTGTACACATTTTCCAGAAAAAATTCACGAATATTGCTGTTTCTTCCAGCCACGAGATAGGTGGAACCCGTTAACGGGTGATAAATTTAGTGCACCACAAAATGTGAGAGCTTACCAACAAATGTCGCTGCATGTTGCGGATGGACTATCGTGAGATCTGTGCCGATGGGAAGAGGTTTTGTGCGCCAGTGTGGTTCCGTCGAACACGCTGCTAAGGTACTGCCCTGAGTGAAGCTTCGGTGATCCTTATATATATATGTGTGTAATCTTTGCTGCCCCTCCTAGTTTGCGACCATCTCCGCAGTCATCGGGGAAATCGTAGTATTTGAGTTACGCTCGTTGTTTCAGTCCTTCTCAAGAGAGAGAAAGAGAGAGAGAGAGAGAGAGAGAGAGAGAGAGAGAGAGAGAGAGAGAGAGAAACTCCTGCGATTATGCTTTGTAAGTGCCGAGACCGCGTTGACAAGGTCGGG
Source organism: Ophion slaviceki (assembly GCA_944452715.1). Lineage (NCBI taxonomy): Eukaryota > Metazoa > Arthropoda > Insecta > Hymenoptera > Ichneumonidae > Ophion > Ophion slaviceki. Next base: position 30,982,940 of record OX101791.1, read on the forward strand.
ACTTAACTCCTTCATGGATTTCCACATCGTCGGACACACCCAGTTACAAATCTGGCTCGTTTGGCACTATACAATCTCTAGTTCGTACGGATGAGAAAAAAGAACGAGCGTTTAAATAAAAGCAATATTTATTCAAGCCACGTAATCGTCTATATGTTACGAGTTTTCCATTTTTTAAATACATCGGCAGTCGTTGAATAGGATCGACGTTTCATCCTCCCATCCTGTGCCTATGTCCGGTTGTAGGCGAGAATTGGACGATATGGATTCGTGCTTCCAATTGCATTTTGATCAAATTACTCGTGTATCAATTCACGACTGTTCATGCGAGAGTTGGTCAATCCTACTTGATTACATTATCAAATAATTCCTTGCTACGTCTCGAGTTATGCTTGTCAAACATCTACACACACATGTGCATCCATACAGGTGTATCGGGCTCTCGTGACTGCGATGAACTCAGGGAGTATAACAACGACAGCAACAAGGCCGTGTGTCTTGCAGCCAATGACGAAGAGAAGAAAAATCTCGTATGTGTATGTCTGCGACAAAATTTATTCGAAGTAGTTCAAGTACGCGTGTGGTCTCTCTCTCTCTCTCGCGCGATTATTTGTCCGGTATACGGACGAGAAAAATTTTCGCACGCAGGTGACAATTATTCGATCGCCCCGGTGCGTAGCGTCTGCCCGGGACGTTGCGCGTTTACTCGAGCCTGGGATTTTTTTTCTTCAACAACTTGCTCGAACAAACAATGCCTGCGGAACGACTTTCCGCGTGATATTCAGCTCGACATAGCACCGGACTACTGATGAACGTGAAAATAGCGTGGGGCGAGGACTTTCGGAACGTCTCGAAAATGTCATCGTTGAATATCCGTGCTCTTGTGGGATCGCAACGAGGCCTGAGGCTAGGCCTGCAACTGAGCGAATTACGTAACAGGATGAAGAAAAACGAGTCCACACACGATGACTCAAAACTATACATTATAATTACCTTACGTATCTCGTCTTGTTTTCCTCAAGTTTATTAATAATTATATCGAGCTATCCGCATGACTGAGCCCTGCACAGAGATTCGAATTCATTTTCCGCACCGTGAGAGAGACGGGATTGCGCGTTACCACATTGTCGGCAGGAGGTCGAGATGACGGAAGTGTGTGAACTCGGTATCGATCGCATAGCCACGCACGTATATTGCGTGCACGGTGTCTCGTGCTATCTCCGAAAACGTGGATTAATTATGTCGACTTTATTATTTTTCCGCGCGTTTCACGTGACTCCCCGTGTGGTCTCGGGCACACTGAATAATATCAGCTTTTCACTGGACACCGGATACTCCTTGTCTCACAATCTTACGTAAATGCTTGTTGGGCGTACGCTCCGAAAAAACGACCGATAATTACGCGCGGAATTTGGACGGAGTAACGATGACCCTGATCTTCGCAGCATAATTTTGAACTGTCTCCATTGAATCAATGGCAGAAAAACATGAAACTTAACAATGTTGCTGGCGAATTGTTTGCCGCAGAACGAACAAAAAAATGGGCCACACTGACTCATCATTTCGCCACGTTCATCTTAAGGCCGTATTCTAGTCTAGAGGCCAACATTTTTGGCGTTTTTTTCAGGTTTGATAAAAAAAACAACGAAACAAATTTTTGCTATCCATTTTTTAGTCTTTTTATTGGCGTTTCGAGAACTTAAAAAAAAATGTGCAAAGAAAATTGACAACGAAAACATTATAGACCTCTAAATATGGCCGTCAAAAGAGGGTTGAGACGGTTGACATGATTCCAAAACTTCCATTCATTTGAAACAGAATTAAGACCAATTTTATTGATCGGTAAATATTTACGAGTGGGGCTCCAGCTAGAAGGAAATACTTTTTTTTAAATAAAATACTCATCATAAAAAACATATTTTCATACTGCAGAATAGCCCCGAACACTTTAAAAAAAAACTGGAGCCGATAAGGGCTGGAGCTCCACTTGTAAATATTGACCTATTGATCAATAAGAATCTCATTATGGCAGGCACCAAAATAAAAATGTATTGTCGACTGGCTGAAAAAAGTTGTTTTTTTGCGCTATGTTGTTCGAACTATTTTTTTTTTTTATAGTAATAATAATAAGTTCGCAATGCTCGAGATAGGGACGATAGAGGGATGTAAACTGACGTTCCATATCAAAATTGAAGTCAATCGGTTCAATAGAACTCGAGATTTTATGTTAACCAGGTTGAAAAAAGTATTTTCGAGAAAAGCAACTATTTAGGTGGTATATGGGCATGTTATAATTAGGTTATATTAATCGGTAATAGCTGCCTTGTAAAGTATACCTTGCTCGACTTCGAAATGATGATTTTCTGAAGCGCGTTCTTCCCTGCAAACAGTTCTAGCTTCCTTGGAAACTTCTGAAGTTCGTAGCTTCGACCGGTCGATCCTATTCTGGTCTCGTTTTTTGGCGTAAATATTGGGAATTTCGAAATTTCCCTTTGAGGGCATATTCTTAGGAGTCTATACTTTAAGGTAATGACAAAATAATCGATTATTTCATATTTCTAGACTAGAATGCTGCCTTAAGGGGCTATACCAGTGTGACACTTAAAAAAAATCGATTTTTTTGCCTTTTTCGACAGTTTATACTTTCAATAATATGAGATGAGATTTTTATACTTTCAAGATTTTTAGATAGGTCAAATATAGCTAAATATATTCTTAATTTTCCGAAACATTTAATTGAGTACTTTTCTCCCAATAAATTGCCAAAAATCACCCAAATATTCAGCGTTCACACTGGTGTAGCCCCTTAAATCTTTATGAGCCACGCTCAATTTGCACCTTTAGTATATTCAGTATACCACTTGGCAATCGTTATTTGGTGAGAAAATGTTTAGATGTCCGAAGTGAAGGGGTATCAGTTTGCAGTATTAAAAAATACAATGCTTTCGATTGATAAATCGAATAATTATCGTTATCTCGTCACACTTCATTGAATCGTTTCATTTTTTATTCCTCGTGGCAGAGTCACGTCTTTATTAAGTAATCTCATTAATAAAAGCTGGTAAACGATCAACACAAACTTTTTTCACGATAAAAGGATTCGCGAATTCATTCCCCTGTACACGTGTCGTTACGCTCCTACGTTTATTATACCGAGCTCATTAGACAGACCAAGCACGAATTTCCGAAAGAAACAAAGCGAAAGTAGGGTGAAGGAACGAGCTGAGAGCAAACTAAGGGGTAATTACTTTATGAGGTCGTATATCGCATGCTGTAACACGCAAAAAAGTTGCTTAATAAAAACGTAAGTGTCGAAAACATCGTGACTATACCATTTGGCCCTCATTTCGCTAATAGAAAAAAAAAACAATTCTTCTGGTCCCTACAGAGTAGTAAATTTATCTCGATCAGATGGTTTCAATTTATCAAATACTCCTCAAACTTTTTTGCATCTGGTGTCAAACAGAAAATCGTCCTTTGCATTGAACAATTGTCATTTTATATACTATAACATTTTCCCACTCATTGTGCCGGTGAATTATAATAATATAATAACAATAAATTGAATAATGCGGCACGTTACTTCGGAAGCGATAATTTTCCATTCTCGATCTCTGAATTCCATCGATCACGTGCTTCGTTTAGAATCCTACCGGGGAAATATATCACTGTTGGATAAAAAAAACTTTACGCAAAGCTTTACGAAGTGTCCCAAACGATTGTGAGTATGAGAGGGGTTGAATGGCGATTGAATGAATAGTTCCGCACGCGTAATCTTTTTCGAAAATGCAAGTTGCCATGAATAGCAATTTGACATTGAAATATCTCGAGATTAATTAAACTCATCGCTTCCTCGTCACCTTCAGTAACAACGTTCTTTAAATTTCGTCTCGTGAGCTCTTACAAGTTCGAGACAGTGACTGCGATAACCGTCGCCTCTTCCACGAGCCAAAAAACGTTTCGAAACTTGACATATGTTTTATCACAGCCCCCTCAAAACTCGCCACTACGACCAATCTTGTTTTTCTCTCGTTGTTCCACGGGGAATACAAAAAAAACACTACCGTATATATATATAAATAAACATCGGTTAAGATGATTTCCCAAAGTGTGCTCGTCAATTGTCGCGTTGTCATGCGGACGTTGAGATATTGATGACACGTGTATCCCCTCTGGATCCCGGGCTGCGTATTCTTATTCCAGGTGGCCTTTGCTTGTTAACATCTCTCACACGTCTGGGGTCATTGAAACCGCGAAAGTATCTTGGTATAAACGTCCTACGTTAATGTAAAATTCAACGTCTGCTACAATTCTATTGGAATACATGAATATTGCTCAAGGTAGGGAAAATATAGAATTTTGAATGCTGTAGCGACCGATCCGCGATCCCGATCCCAACTTCACAGAATTTAGATCATATCTTTTTTTGCAAGAACGAAATAGATGTTTGATGTACCTTGGAAGAATTGATTCTCTTGACTCGCCACCTTGTTTTTTTTCGCACACTGCATAAATTACTCCATTTTTTTTATTTTGCACAAATGGTACCAGAGATTGTCTTGTGGCATACATTGGTGTGTTTCGTACATGCTTGCTTGAAACACACATACCCGAACAAAGCAAGAAATTATCGGTGGGCCAATAACTGAACCGTCATCACTACAAATCCATTGGGATTTAATTTTTCCGCATATATGCATTTTTGTTTTACACTTCTATTTTTGTTTTATATAGTTTTATAATTTGATCATTCAGGTGAAGTTCATCAAGGTCTGTAATGGGATCCCTCGAATGCGAACCTGCCGTCTTTTTCTACCTCTCAAGTGGAAAAGGATTGGAAAAAATGCGCTATCTGTCGTAACCAACGATTCTGAAATCGATCACGCTGCCTACAGATCACATTGGCATTGAAACCGTGTACATTAAAATAACTGGATTATTCAGCTATTTTTGTTTCGTGGCTGAAGTATTTCTAGGAGGATTTTACACATACGAGATGTGCGGTATACATCGGTGGAAGAAATTCTTTCGTTTACCCGTCTGTGATCTCGTGTATATGTTAGGAATTCCTCGTCTACACGATCGACGTTTTACCCTCGACCTCCCGAATTGTAATCAATTTCCTCAGACTACAGAATGCACCTGGCGCTTTTTTATAAACCTGGAAATGTCTGGGCTTATGAATGTTATGGGTGAACGATAAATTAACCAGTCCGAAGGTATTAGCGATTTTTTTTTAACATTTTTTCAGCGCCTTCTTTCGCAGTATAAATGTGTGCGACGTACCAAGTGAACATAATCCATTTAACTTGAACTTTGGGTGTAGATAACTAGTGGCTGAATAAATATTATAAATCGTGCCGTTAAGGGGTAAAGCAACACGAGGATATTATGAAAATCGGTTTTTTTGCTTAAAAGACTCTTTACGGCCTCGAAGTAAAGAAACAACAGGTTTTGTACGGTGGCCGAATTCCAAAGGAGGCCTTTTCATGAGGTTTGTCAAGGCAGCATTCTGCGAGCATCGATCTCTTTTACTCCAGTGCCGCCGATTTCTGAGCGACCGCTAACTGCTACTGCTAAAGCTGCTCGACAATCTTCGAAATCGACCGGAAAAGAAGAGAAAGAGGCCAATGTTAATTTGAAAGGTCAAATCCATGGCTGGCATTGTAGATTGAGGGTAAATCTAAAATTTCTATTACCAAATGGTAATTTTTACTTTAAAGGCGTTTTTAGCGAAAACATGTTTTTTTTTTATTGGCCGGGAACGTAACTGAGCGAAATATACATCGATTCACTTAAAAGGTGTTCTCACTTCAGACGCTAAAAAAGGCTACTTTCATGATTTTTTTGATAGGTTTATATCATAGACATTGATATAAAAGATGTTACACTTAATAAACACACCTTCGAAATACATTTTAAATGATTTTGATGTATTTATGTAACCTAAACATACTTTAAACGCGTTTTTCTCGAAACAATGTTTTTCGACGGCTTGTTAATAAAATCTTCGAAACTACTGAACCGATCCTTGTGAAATATTAAGGGGTTATCCCTACTTGCGATTTTGAAAAAATCGATTGTTTTTATTGGATTTTTTTGAAGTGCAATTTGAAGTGCAGTTTTTTTTATGCCCGGAATAAATGACTGTATGTAAGTTTACAAAAAAAATATTTTCTTCGTGTAAACTGAAATTGAAACTTTAAACGCGTTTTTCTCAAAATGGCATTTCTGAAGTCTGTGACCAAGATTACTCGAACACTAATGAACCGATCTTCTTGAAATTTTGCAGGCTTATTTAAAAAAACATAAAAATGTAGTCTTTAATCGTTCGATTTTTTTTTCGAAAAAAATGGCCGTTTTATAGACAAAAACGGCCGTTTTTTTGTTAAAATCGAACCATTAACTTTGACTGTCCGCCATTTATTGAAAAATGAATATTTTTTAAAATCCTTCGATTAAAGACTAGTTTATACTTATATTTGACTAAATCCATCCGCATTTTTTTTCAGATGATCCACTTCGCCGCAATGTTGGTCACCGCAAACCGTGTATATAAAAACATTATTTCATTGACGGCCATTTGCCACTAAACAATGTAATATTTTTCAATAAAAAAATTACTGAAAGTTCTTCAAGATGTGTTCTTTGAGATGGTATATTGATCGATTAAAAAAGCTTTGTAGTTTTCTTTAAAAAAATTCATGAAAAAGGCCTTTTTTGCGCTACAAGTGGGGGTAACGCCTTAACCACGTATTCTTTATAACTATAGCAATAGCGCATATCGAGGATTTTTCAAAACTTTGATATTTTTTTTGTTTGGCCAAAAACGGAGAAAAATATCACCTTTTTTATTTATTCGAAAAATGTCAGCCATTTTGTTATTTTTGCATGTATCGAAAATCGTACGATATGCGCTATAGCCATTAACATACTAAAACCGTTTGATTTTTTGTTTCGGATAATTCATCTTCGAGATTTTATCAACAGCGCAGACCTACAATTTTTTAGGACATTTTTTAACTACCATTTTCGTCTATAAATAGTGACTTAAATAATTTGTTTAAAATGTATTTCGAAAGTGTATTTATTAAGTGTAACAACTTTTATAAAAATATCTGTAATATAAAACTATCAAAAAAATTCATGAAAATAGCCTTTTTTAGCGTCTAAAATGAGAAGACCCCTTAAAATTTCAAACGTATATTTTCAGATGCATCCTCCATGGAACTGCGTACGGACTTTGCGATTTTCAATTAACTTTTTTGTTTATAAACATTTATTCATGTGATTTTTTGCTCAACAATGCAAGTTTTCATTCAAATCTGCACTACTTTTTTCAAAAAAGGTATTTTCTAATTTTCGTACCCTAATCCATACCTTGTTGTGTTTTTTTAAAGATTTTTTGTCCTATGGTCAAACCTACAGGAAAACTATTCCTGGCCGTGGTAACATTTTGTACAATAGGTACTCTGCGGTCTTGGGCTCTGGGGGGCCACTTTCAATTGAAAATTCACAAAAAAAAATGTTAACACTCAAAGCTATGTATAATAAACTTTTCCAATTCACTTTGTTGCTGCTTATATTGTCTTCATATAAAAAATCTTAAAACTAGCCTTTTTTCAAGAGCTGGCGTCGTTTTACGTTAAAACAAAAAAAAATATATTTATCAAGTTCCGAGCCGGAGGTTCAAACGTAGGTGGAGTTGGTGGAAAACATGCCGGCCCGGCCGAAACTCGAGAGTTTCAGAGGTTGAAATATTTCACATAGCCCTCTAGACGTAAGCAATATAGCGCACGTATCGTGCGCGAGACGACAGAACCAATACGTTCTTTATTTTCCGTGGCGGTAAAAAGTTGACATGTACCAACTTGCACGACTCGTTATACAAGTTCCAATACTTGTTCCACCCCACATACTGTTTTCGTGTTCCGTCGCACCCCATAAATTTACTGCAACGCCATTAATCACGTACAACAGCAAGTTGCTTAGCTCCGCCGCTGTCAGTAAATTTCGGGGGAAAAAAACATTTTTACGGCGTGGCGACGGCCACTGCAAAGAGAATCGAACCGGCTGGACGATTTGTCTTTATCTTCCATTGTCCGCAATGCCAGACTCATTATCTCAGACATATTTCACACTGTGTTCGCGTTCAGTTGATAAAATTGCTGACAATGAGAACGGGTATGTCTGAGTGAATCAAGTATTCGTCATGAATTAGGGACTGAAAGGACGCACATTTCGCATGTCATTATCAGCACGATGGAGTTCAGGTCATCAGCGTTACGAGCCCTGACGGTGCCTCACAAAGCGTGTTATTGGTTCACCGCCTCTCCGTGCAGGGTTGTATTGCTCCACCATCGGGAAATCTACCCTCATTGCCATGCTAGGGTTTACGGGATCCTTATCTATGTGTGCCTGTGCCCACAAGTAAACCCGTTCGTCAATCATAGGGTCATGGATTCAGCTGTCCCTTTCTCGACTCGTCTTTGATGCCGATATCTCCACCTTCCAAAAAGAATTGTCCACCTACGAGGCGCGTTCACTTTTGCTCCAGTGCTCAATCGCCATCAGGTCAATGATCTACTGGATACAGCTCAAACATCGCAGAGCTAAGTTCTTCCTTTTCAAGCTGATCAACTTCGATCCGCTTTCAGTTGGATATAATTATCGTTCACCCAGTCTAGTCCAGGCGTTTTTTTGGCTTATCAAATGAAAGATACGCTGACAAAAAAATCATTCATCCAACATCATTGGTGTTGTAGAATGAAATTTCGTTGATTCAATTGTAAAATTGTTGGTGTAAGTAATCGGATTTATTAGTCCAAACAAAACGCTACTGAATTTAATAACATGGTAAAATTAAAAGTATTTTTTCATTCAAAGATATATTGTTAGCCGAAAACAGTATATCATTGAAACTAACTAAAAAATTATCGCGAATAAATTATATAGTTTTGAATTCATTTTTTGCAACGAACAAAAAAGCGTTTCAATTCATAATATGAATATTGTTGATTCGAGTACACAAGAAAAATTGAATTTCGCTCGTTTGATTCAAACAAAATTTCTATTGAGTAAATATATTATTTTACTGTTTTCACCATCTCCGATATTGATTTCCAAGTACATTATTCGTTAAAATATTAATATTTTATTTTGACTGAAAAATATTAAGTAAATGTCTGACTTGCTTAAAAAATTATGCGAAAATAAAATTCGTTTCTTGCGCACTTGGTTGAAAAAATTCAACCAAATCATGGCCGAGCGCCACCGAAATTATAGGTGTGAGGAAACCCGTAGTTCTCGGAGTAACCGCTAGAAGCCGCACGCGCGCTCGTTTCTCGTAAGCGTAGCGCGAACCGAAAATCTACTTAAACGCCGGAGAAACTCTAAAGAGTATCGCTTCTTGGCATGTGGCTAAAATCAAAGTGTAGTATCTGTTCTTATCACTTGAATATCTGATATTCTCTTCATGGATATTCCATTGGATATCAGATATTCGCTCCACCATCATCGTGGATGATCATTCTGATGCTCACTTTTTATTTAAGATTTAAAACAAAATGAAAAACTTACGTCCCATGGCATATTCGTTTCGATGCAGTAAAGAAATAATTAATTCTATTAAATATATTTTTGTACGAAATAAAAAATGCTGTAGCAACCGCTTAATTGTTTCATCCATGCATCTACGGATTGTATATAGAATGATTCCAATAGAATAAAATTTTATTAGAAGGATAATGTAGATATTCAAACAACAGGCGAGCTTTTTCAAATAAAATAATATGTTATTTAAATCAATCACATTTTCCAATATTTTATACTATTGTAACAATCTCATATGTCGGTGGCACTCCGCAGCAGCACATTTATTTGGGTCAACCGATGTATTTGTTTGATTCAATTTGTTTTTTTCCTCAGTGTATGAAGGTCTACCAAAATGCTGAACGATTTCTTTAACGCAGCTGTCCCGAAGGATCATTCGAAGTGAACATTGGTGGTCCAAAGCCGCGCTCATTGATAGACGCGCCTATTGGTCGTGAATGCTCGAGATAGGAAAGAGAGCCACGGGCAACGTGGATGGATCTTGGTCAAGATGAGTACCGCGGTGCTTGAACGGAAGCGATTGACAACGCCGAGACTCGGTAAACAAAACATTTGCCAATGAGGCTTCATCGACAAGTTGAAGAGGCCAGCATGGCAAGCAGCTGCGAAGCGAAGAAGAGCCATCGGTCACCACTCTCGCCGCCATCACATCAGTTCCCTTGTACCTACTCTTGCATCGTTTACGCAACATCGCGGCGTAACGATGTACTCCATGAGTCTACTCCCGTCGTATTCTAATGAGCAGTAGGCATACGCAGCCCCGAGGCGTATCACCGACAGACTGGTAACGTGGAACTTTTGCCATTAGGGCTAGATATACGCGTATTTACGAGAAGTTACACACGTCACGACGAAAATTACGGGTGATGGCGAATCCGAGCTACGATTGCCGTAAAATCACCCTGCCCCAGATATTGGCACCGCCTATCAGGGCTCCAACAGCCGCGTTTGGACTGACCCCATTCGAAATTGCTGGACATTCGAAATCCATGACGTCTTGTTTATTGATGGTCGGAGGACCTGCGATACCCTTTCTAAGGGATGAATACCAACGTACCGAAAGCCAAGTTTGAGCAATAATGCAAAATACACATTATCTGCGCGAAACGACAATGCGTCGACACGAGCGCTACTAATCTGCTTGAAGGAACATGCACGATAGGAATTCAAATACCCAGAGATACGAGTATATCTCTTTTCAACGTACATCATCCTACATCATTATGCGTGCTTACAATCGTTGTCGCGAATGCTTTGCGCCATGAACAAACGCTGAAAAAGCACCGTAATCACATTTGAATTAGTGGTCCAGTAGTCCACTACTCGCTGCATAGCAAGCTCAGCTCGGGCTGAGCACTTCTCAAACCCCTGCCTTTGTCCATTGCTGTAGCAAAGCAGTGAATCCTCTTCGTATGTACCCTTTGATTATATGGAGAACACGGTGGAGTAAAGTGGCTCCGTGTCTAATTTATGAATGGACGACACGACCTGAAAACTATCACAAGCAGAGTTGAATGCGAGTGAAAAGTTTGCACATCTGACCACCTTATATAGTGCGCCGGTATAGTACAATTGGATATTCCTAGTGTGTGAAAACCACATCCATTTTCACTGCTCGGTTATTCTGAATTTGGTTAGAATTAGGGAGTGGGGAGGAGAGAGAGAGAGAGAGAGAGAGAGAGAGAGAGAGAGAGAGAGTGAGACGCAGACAATAGAGATTGCATCTAATGGCAACGACTAAGTGAGAAAAATGGAGGTAAAAGCAATCAGCGCCAGAGCATATGATAATGGTTTTCTATGTGTCTTCGTCGTGCGTTTAGATATATATATATATATATATATATATATATATATATATATATATATATATATATATATATATATATATATATATATATATATATATATATATATATATGTATATGTATATATATATATATATACAGGGTAATTCACTAGAAGTTACTCGCTTATGAGGAAACACTTATGAGTATTGATTTTGGACGAAACAGTCAATGACAAAATCCGAATCGTTTGTCGATGTCTACATTTCAGTTAGGTTTTTTTCAAGTGGAGGTGTCAACCTAATTTCAAGATAAAATGGAAACCCCTTTTTCGATTGGCCACGAATGTAGATCACAAAAAAACCAAGCCAATCACCTATAGTATCTCGACCTTGGGATGACCTTGAAATGAATGAGAAGATCGCGGGTCAGTGGATTGGTAGAAATGGTCCAATCATGCTTATCGAGCGATTTCTAACGAGACTTTGCGACGAGTTCACGCATCGTTCAGAAACCGTATGGTAAAATGTATCGCGGTTAGTGGAAACATTTTTGAACATGTCGTGCGATAAAAACATCATTTGCATCTGCAATGACCGTTTTTTCTGCTCGCCTTGCTTTAATTACCGTTTTGCATTTTTGTTGGTATATGAAGGTCATCACCAGGTCACAATAGTGCCTTTTACTGGTTTTGTTTTTTTGTGCTCTACATTTGAGGCCAATATAATAGAGGGGGTAGCCTTGAAAAAAGCGGAGGTGACCTTGAAATCAGATTGATGCCTAAAGTCAAGATTTATAGGTGTTTTCGAGTGACGAACTTCTAGTGAATCAACCTGTATATTTTGAAGCTGTTATATCCATGCAATGTTGGCTTTCACTACATCGGTCTTCATTTAAGGAAGGTTTATGTATTTCGCTTCTCATTTATAATTTTTTTCATCTTATATATATATATATATATATATATATATATATATACACACACATATATTCTTCAATATGATATATGTATATATACAAAAGAGGAATATTATTCGGTCTAAAAAAAACTGGTTCCTTCAACAAGTATTACTATTACAGGCAAAATATCAAATCGTCCGAGCCGTCGATTTGCATAAACGATAGAAATTTCTAAGCCAAAAATAACCAATCTCCAAAACTGCGATAACAAGAGATGTATACTTTACGGATTTATTGCCACGAACCTTTTCCGATTTCACTACATTTATTTGTAGCTGATATGAGCGTGTTTTTCTCAAAAGACAACAAAAAAAAAACATTGTCCCAACATCAGCGACCAGATCGATAATGTACGATTAATTACGCGCTAAATCAACCGAACGAACGACAGGGTGAACCACAATGAGGCCCCAGGCCGGAAGGAAGCCCTGGCCGGAAACCGGAAAAACAGAGTGAAATTGATTTTTGAGATAGGTAGGATCAGTCAGACACAATGCCGACACCGAGCGTGAAGGAAATGCGTGTATGCGTGTATGCGTGGGCGTAACGCACAAACATCGCGTGTCAGAGACAACCGCCGTATTTCAATGTAGCTACGCATCTATATTCAGGGCTTAAGGGGGAGATACCTTTAGGCGAGGGAAGAAATGCTGACTTTCAAGATTTTTTTTTAAAGGAAATATTTTTTGACCATTTTTGAGACTCAGGGTATGTTTTATCCCGAGTTTTGGCTGTTACATGATATTGTTCCTTTTTTTTTACTAATCTTTAAAAGTGGCGGGGTATAGCACAGTTTTCTAAACGGGTTCCGGCGGATATTGTAAGACGGCGTGACACATAGCGTTGGCGGGATTAATCTGAAATAAACCAACGAAGATTTATTTTTTCATTAACACTCATACGCAGCATCTAAACCAATAAAAAGTAAGATATTTTGAATATCGATGAAATGGTACGCTTTGAACTATAAAAATTAAATTTTCGAAAAAAAGTGGCTACATTTTGCAATAAAATTTTTTTTTTATTTTCACAATCATTTAGGATCACGTTTTGAACAAAGAGAAAGATTTATACTAAATTTCGTCAGAATCAGTCGGTTCGTTTTTTTAGCTATACTTCACGGTAGTTTGGAAGACCGTGCCATACATCCGCCATTTTCAAAGATTTTTTAATACCATTTAACAGCCAAAAGTAGTAACATCCCCTAGGTCTCAAAAATGGAGATAAAATGTTTCCTTTTAAAAAAAATCATGACTATCAAATTTTTTCCTCGCCTAAAAGTATCCCTCCTTAATTCACTAGTTTTGTAACACCTGATTTCCGGGTTCCAGAGCCACTGGGGAGCCTTGTAATTTCATCATGTCTGTCCCATACAGGGAAGTTCCCTCCCTTCTCCATTGTTTCAACCGTTTGGTTCAAAAGTTCGAAATAATTCATGAAAATAACATTCAACGAGTACGTTTGAGCGAAATTATTGCGGTCACGGTAAAACGATCATTTTCGCAAGACAGACGGCTTTTACAGCCACGAGAGCCTAATTGCCATATTTTGGACATAATTTGAAAATGTGCATCTGTCAAATGTTGATGACAATCAGCATTTGTAAAATACAACAACAACAAATAATTTTCAACGTCTTAGTCTTAGCGTTTGCAAAATAGTGCGGTTCAAGAAATAAATTCATTTGAAAACCATTTGAAAGTAATTAAGTTTCAATTCAAGGCTGGATTATTGTCTAGAGTCTATTTTTTATATATTATATATTGTATATATTGTCTATTGTCTATGTACTATATTGTCTATTTTTTTACACATTTTTATTGATTTTTCAATAATGTGTACAAATTTTTTTTAAACTATGTACTTTTGTGCTTTGATTTATAATGGTGCGTGGAAAACGACCCCCATTGGCGGCCAGTGTTGTGGACGTTGTATGAATCAGAAAAAGAAGCCAACATATTTTTAATCTGTATGAGTATTATGATGTTTGGTGCCGGATAACGCAAAAAAATTACAAAATGGTGACATGCTAAACTTTGATTATCAATTTTTCTAATTTCTGACCATTCTAGGAGTTATGTGTTAAAAAAAAATGTTTTCGACTCAATTCTGCGAGCGACCTTGAAAATAAGTCTACTGAAGGTGTATGAAAATTCTAAGCTCGATGGGCCAATTGGTTATCAAGATATCGTGGTTGCCGATTTGAAAAGTATACTTTCGAGAAAAATGAGTTTAAAGTTTGCTACGTCTCGACCGCGCTCCCCGAACGTACTCCTTGTAATTTCTTTAACTCGACTAATTTTATGAGTATCATTGAACGGTTTTCACAGACGTATTCAGAAAGGTCTGTAAAATAATCAAATTGAATTTAAAAAACGATTTTTATTAAAATTCGTACACAACAATATTGCCTTAAGGGAGGACCACTGTGACGGGCCGAAAAGGGTCGTTTTGCCGATTTTTTTTGTCTGCTAGATTATTAATTTAGGATTTTGAAAGAAAGGTATGTTATTAACCATTCATTGAGCTTATTTCGTGTAAATTTAAATTTTTGAATAATTACAAATTAACAACGTTATTGGGGTAGAATAGAGCCTCTGTATAAAAAAAGTAGTGCAACGACCGGATGAATAGCTTGACGATAGTTGGTCTGCAAAATAAAAAGGAAAAATTTGTATAATCTATATAAATCTAGTTCACCGTTTTTCAAATAAAAAATTCTATACAAACGGGGGTGTTAAAAAGAAGTGTAATTTCAGCAAAATGTTTACTTATATTCGGGAGTTCAAAAAGTATTAAACGAAAAAAATGTTAATGGCTATGGGCAATGATAGCTACTGCAAGAACGGAAAATGTGGTTTTCAAAATTGAAAATCGAATAATTGTTATGATTTCGGCTAGTTCGACAAAAACCCGATTGAACATTTTTTGTATACATAAATCGGTGCGCTGCCTGCTCTCACCAAATCGTCTGTAACTTAGTCAATTTTCAATAATCTAACTTGAATTTTTTTCACATATTCTTCAATATATGTACTTTGAGAAAATGCACAAAAAAATGATTTTTTAACCCGTCACAGTGGTATCCCAATGGATCCTGCCAAAAATCTACAATTACGCTCACCGGATCGTCTTTTGCTCTTAGCCGTTTTCCCGTACTCGATCGAGCAACCTTTTTTTGTCCACGTTCCAATTTTCCCCCTCGCACAGTGCATCGAGCCTAAGGCAAAAATTAAAAAATCAAGTTTATGTTTCCGGCAATATGCAGATATTTTTGTAAACCATATTAGTCGATACACGACGCCAAGCAGTTACAATCTGTGGTTTATCGTCCTTAGCAACTTTTTACCCCCCTGAAGGTTTTTGGAATGTAAATAAAAATTGATTTGTTATCATTCATCATTTGTTGTTCGTGCAAACCGTATTATTTCGAAAGTTTTACATATTTTTGAAAACCAATTATAGAGATCACATGTCACGGTATGTTCTTTAAAATATTGTTCTAAAAAAGTCTTTGAATTATTTCTATCGTTGTTTACGAATACTTGAACTTACTGTACCAAATTTAATGCGCTTTGTTGTTATTGAATTTGATGATGGTTTTGAAAAAAAGGGGTCAAAAAGTGTTTTTAGATTTTTGCTTATGAGTATTTCTACACAAATATAGATTCATATTTACATTAAGGAGTGAGATGCAGTCAGAATTTTAAAAAAATCGATTTTTTCCACATTTCCTTGAAGTATGATGTTGCGAAAATATTCCCTGAAAATTTCAAGTTAATCCGATCAATAGTTTCCGAGATATCCCACAATTAGTGAAGGGGCGTCGGGTCCCCATGGCAGGTAGCGGCTGACAAAAGCACAAACGATAATACCCGGGAAGGCAGAATGCTTCGAAGACAACAACAAATTGATATTTTGGAAGTTTCCACATCGGCAAAAGCCCTATTGTACGGTCCAGGAATTGATGATTCGATGTAAGTGATTTTTTAATTAGTATTTCTTTACATAAATCAAGTGTAAAATTGGAAAACCCTTTCACAAATGTTCAAAAATGTATTACTCAAAAACTATGAACTTTAGCAAAATTTTATAAAGAATACTTTCGTTTTAAAGTTGCCCAAAATATTTTTAAAAAAATAATTCATCCCGAAAAACTTTAATTTTTTTAAAAATTGTTTTAACAATTGGCTATAAACAATTGAATGCTCGACTTTTCGACAAACCATTGTGATATTCGGATTCAGCGGATCAAAATACATAAAAAAAGTTTAGCTTCATTCATCGAGCTCAAAATTTTACGAACATATAATACCGTATCCACATCGAAAAACTTTAAACGCGTTTTTCTCGAAACTATGTTTTTCAAGTCGGTGACCACGATAATTCAAAAACTACTCAATGGATTTTGATGAAATTTGGTGTGCTTCTTGATAGCATTAAAAAGTAGTCCTTAATCGAAGGATTTTCATTTTTGTTGAAAATTTATATTTTTTAAAACAATAAACGAGCGATTTTTTGGTCGAAAATCGAAAGTTATCTGTCGGAAGCCGCCATTTTGTTAATTAAAAAAAAACCTTCGATTAAGAACTAGATTTATTATTAAACTAATGATTTTTTTGGTTTTTTGGTTTCAGATGATCCAGTAAAATGTTATGATGGTCACCGCAAAGCACTACATGCCGAAGCGGGTCCGACAAAGATGGCGATATTTTTATAAATACTCAATATTTTTCTTTGAAAATTTGTACAAGACGAGTTGAAATATAACATAAAAAGTCTGTGTAACCACCTTTGTAAAAATTTATTGAAAATGCTCGTTTTTCACGCCTCTGACTGCATCTCACCCCTTAATTGTTTTGCGTCTGCTTGCGAATAACTTTTTTACAATGTTTTTTTTTCAGAGAGAGACATTTTTATTCAAAACTCCGAACTAGTAGATGTGTGGATAAAAAATGTAAAAAATGTGTTTAAAAAAATCCGTAGTTTTCAATAAATACATTCTGTATAGCAACTTCAACATTCTGACCAATTTCACGAAGAAATACCAAAAACAAGTCACGCCCGTAAATGCTCGAGAATAGGCTCAAACAAAGACCTCGTGAGAATACTTCTGATAACTCCTGAACCTCTAGTATCCAGTAAAAGAGAAACAATAACTAAGAAACAGGATAAAGCCGATAAAGAGGTTCAAAAGTATATCATTTTAGCAGACGAGGCCTCCACTTCCTACAGCTTAGACATCGAATTGTCCAGTACGCGGAGAAAACAGAGGCCTCGAAGTTTATAATTAATATGCTTCTAAAAAAAATATCATTAAATATCAAAAAGTATTGAATGGAAGCTAAAAATTGTAATTATGGTATAGTAATAATGAAGAAATTTAAGGCGTTCCCCCCCTTGTAGCGCAAAAAAGGCCTTTTTCATGCATTTTTTAAAATAAAACTACAAAACTTTTTTAATCGATTAATATACCATCTTGAAGAACACATCTTGAAGAATTTTCAGTAATTTTTTTATTGAAAAATATTACATTGTTTAGTGGCAAATGGCCGTCAATGAAATAATGTTTTTATATACACGGTTTGCGGTGACCAACATTGCGGCGAAGTGGATCATCTGAAAAAAAAATACGGATTGATTTAGTCAAATATAAGTATAAACTAGTCTTTAATCGAAGGATTTTAAAAAATATTCATTTTTCACAAAATGGCGGACAGTCAAAGTTAATGGTTCGATTTTAACGAAAAAAAACCGCCGTTTTTTGGCTAGAAAACGGCCATTTTTTTCGAAAAAAAAATCGAACGATTAAAGACTACATTTTTATGTATTAAATAAGCCTGCAAAATTTCAAGATCGGTTCATTAGTGTTCGAGTAATCTTGGTCACCGACTTCAGAAATGCCATTTTGAGAAAAACGCGTTTAAAGTTTCAATTTCAGTTTACACGAAGAAAATATTTTTTTTTTGTAAACTTACATAGAGTCATCTATTCCGGGCCCATACAGAAGTATGGGCCCGGATACTTATACTTCAAAAAAATTCAATAAAAAAAAATCGATTTTTTCAAAATCGCAAGTGGGGGTAACCCCTTAAATGTTAACCTACAATATGGCACGTAAACTGATACAAATAATCCATTTTATTCGGCATACTGTGATTTTTTGTAGTATTCAAAAAATTTTTTGTCCACGTGATTGGAACAATTAGTTTCCAGTATTCTACAAAAAGTACGGTATAAAGAGTCACATTTTACTAATAACGTCGTAATATTTTTCGCTATACGCCGAAGATTTATGCCATGCGTGTAGTGAAATCTATACATACACGAAGATTCATGCTACACGTACAGTAAAATCCATATGAAAATATAATTCGCGCATATGCGAGAATAGTTTCAAATGTAATATGCACACATTGTTTTTACTATACAGCATATAGGATTCGCGCCTATTCGAGAATAGTTTCAAATGTTATATGCACGCGTCATTTTTACTATACGGTGTGAGAATCATTTTTACACTTCTATAACAAGTCTTAGAATTCCGAACTGGCAGTAAACTGCTATACTTTTCTAGCACTGAATATCAGAATTCTGGCAACCAGTGTTAGAATTTGAGGCCGTATTTTTCTCCGTGTAACGAAGAATCCTCAAATCCAGACTAGATCAGTGAACAACGAGGCAGTTTTTTTTTTAAGATTGGAGATAGCTGATAAATTTTTAATAAAAAATAAAAATGTTAACCGAATTTAAAAAGAGTTACGATTTTCAACCCATTTCCCCATATATTCGATGCACAATGCCTCGTGTCGAATTCGGCAGCTTCAGAACAGCGCACCTCCGCCGGTTCTCTATCTCCCGAACACCTTTGAATTCACAAGCCACGAAAGATAACGCGCGTTTTAACGAGAAATATTCATAAATGTGGTTGAAATAACAGTCGCACGTGTTGCCGGTGTAGTGTCAATGACACGACTGAGACGTTATCTTGCCCTGCCGTTACGCTGACGTTTCGTATATAGTCCGATCTCCATTGGACGCTCATTTAATTCGGCAGCGCTGACAACGCGCGTCTCTGAGCCGGCTCCGATGTAATTACTTCCTCATCCGTGAGCAAGGTAACGCTTGAAAATCTCGCGAAAAGTGGAAAAATGTTAAATTGCCCAAGACAGGGGCGGGGGTAAAAATGGCTACAAGCGGATGATGGATATGCACGCGAGCAAGCCGAATGCGCGGTAGAGGACCGCCAAGGCGCATGTTACAGCGCGGGCGTACAACGTGAAAAAACATTTCGAGTCCCGCGCGGTATTGGCCTCGAGGCGAAAACCGGCCGCATTTCATCGCGACGTTTCGTCACGCGCGGTACAGGCGTCCGATCGTGAGCTTTCGGCATCGATCTAATCATTTTCCCGACGAGTATCGTCCCGTCCGATCTACCCGATGGCAAATCGGCGCAGAGTGCTCACGTGCTAAGTATCCGCCCTGTCAACCCTCGAAATGACAACACGGAAAGTAGTCGATACCACTCGACGTGTCATCAAATCTCAAGGTTAATCATCGACCAAGAGGCTACATCACCGCGAAGTGTCAATCGTATCGGCAAATCGGATTAGATCGACGTAAAATCGTCTCCTTTGTCCTCGCCTGCGAGTAACGTTCCCTGTCAATTTTCCCGCAAACTGCCAAGCGTTTGGACGAACAGTTGGCGAACGATTCGCCGGAGCACCCGGTGTCTATTGTGCTGATGATCACGTGATCGGTGCAGTGTCTGATCGGTGTGAATTATATCGCGGCGTTGAACCACGTCAACAGTATGCAGCCCTGATGAGAACACGAGAGCTGTCAAAATCGCCCAACACTCCGGCCAGTTATGAACGAGCCCATTTACATGACTTCCGGTATGTTGAAATCCATTTTGCAACGAACGGTGTGTCTCCAACGGCATTTGCGGGTCTGTCATCAGGTCGAATGATCAACTATCCATGTCGGAGGTAAAGCGTGCGGAGATTGCAAACTACCCGCTCGGTAGTTTAAGGCGTTACCCCCACTTGTAGCGCAAAAAAGGCCTTTTTCATGAATTTTTTTAAAGAAAACTACAAAACTTTTTTAATCGATCAATATACTATCTTAAAGAACACATTTTGAAGAACTTTCAGTAATTTTTTTATTGAAAAATATTACATTGTTTAGTGGCAAATGGCCGTCAATGAAATAATGTTTTTATATACACGGTTTGCGGTGACCAACATTGCGGCGAAGTGGATCATCTGAAAAAAATGCGGATGGATTTAGTCAAATATAAGTATAAACTAGCCTTTAATCGAAGGATTTTAAAAAATATTCATTTTTCACAAAATGGCGGACAGTCAAAGTTAATGGTTCGATTTTAACGAAAAAAAACGGCCGTTTTTTGGCTATAAGACGGCCATTTTTTTCGAAAAAAAATCGAACGATTAAAGACTACATTTTTATGTATTAAATAAGCCTGCAAAATTTCAAGAAGATCGGTTCATTAGTGTTCGAGTAATCTTGGTCACCGACTTCAGAAATGCCATTTTGAGAAAAACGCGTTTAAAGTTCCAATTTCAGTTTACACGAAGAAAAAATTTTTTTTTGTAAACTTACCTAGGGCCATCTATTCCGGGCCCATACAGAAGTATGGGCCCGGATACTTATACTTCAAAAAAATGCAATAAAAAGAAAATCGTTTTTTTTTTTCAAAATCGCAAGTGGGGGTAACCCCTTAAGGGGAGATGTACACCTTGGAGCCGGAAAAAAGGTCATTTTTGTGAATTGTTTCAAGGAAAACTATTTGAAATTTCGGATTGGGGTTTTAATTATCTAAAAGTATATACATTTGAAAATATGTTTAATTTTCTCTATTTAAAAATATCAAAAATATACAAGGATATTGTATGATCCTCGGAGCGTCGTAAAAAAATCTGCGTATACGGTACCCACTGGCGTTTCTTCAAAAATCATATGAAAAAAAAACACCAGAAAAGATTATTAAATTAGATACTATAATCTAGTACTTGTCATAGCCGATTTTGAAAATATCGATTTACGACAAAGTGGCGGACGTTTGAACATAAATAGTGATTTTTGGGCCAAAAATTAGTTATTATTTTGCCTATAAAACAAAAACTAAGTAACGGAAAAAAAATCCTATGACAAGTACTAGGTAATGGTGTGTAGAATAACCACAAAAAACCTCAAGGCAATCGGTTCATTGGTTTTCGAGAAATTTTGGGTACCGATTTGAATAACGTGGTTTTGAGAAAAACGCGTTTGAAAATTTGTGAATGAATAAATCATGAAATTTTTCAACGTACATGGAATCATCGATACCAGGCCCATAGTGTGGGTCTTCTACGGTGGACGGAATGTTCATAGCTTCTAAATCCTCGACCTCGATCATCTAGGTGTATATCTCTCCTTAATGGTACCCGCTCGATAGTTTGAGTAGCTATACCAGTGTGAACGCTGAAAATTTGGGTGATTTTCGGGAATTTTTTGGAAGAAAAGTACTCAATTAAATGTTTCGGAAAATTGAAATATATTTGGCTATATTTGACCTATATTACATTATTTTTTCATGGAAAAATATTGAGATCCAAGCGACTTATGCGCTGCCTTCGGAGGCGCCAAAAAAAAGTTCCTCCACTGCTGACATGATTCCGGCCGATTGAGTAGCTGAAACCGAAAAAAAAAATGTCGCTAAACTGGAAGGTATTTCCTGTACAATGACGTAGGATTTTCGAAAAATATCAAAATCTAACAAAATGGCGTAGTTATGAAAAAAAAAGTCTGTTTTCTTGCCTATAAAATGGTCGTTTTTTTCAATGCCAAATCGTCAATTTTCATCCAATTAAAAATATCCTACGTCATTGTAGAGGAAATATATTCAAGAGTACTCACTTCAAATTTCAAGTCAATCGGATAATTCCTCTTTGAGTTTACAATGTCAGCAAATTTGAAAAATCTCATTCCGAGAAAAACGCGTTTAAAGATTTACCTATCGATTTTTGCAAGATAAAATGATATTGATATAAATGATATAAATGATAATGATATTCTTGAAAGTATAAACTGTCGAAAGAGGCAAAAAAAATCGATTTTTTGAAAGTGTCACACTGGTATAGCCCCTTAATGGTCCATCGATCAATAAGCTTTCGCAAATACAGCTCCCATTTCCCATTCACTTTAGTGTTCAACGGCCGTTCGCAAATAGACGCGGAAACGCGCCGCTATGTTGACCGATGGAGTTCAATATTAAGTGGCCAATACGAAAACTGCAAACAGGGACGCGAAAGACACTCTCGAGAGGCGACCACACCGGCGTCCAAAAGTGTATTTTGGGTTTAGGATGAGGGTGGCGTCGGGGCTAAAGCCACTTTGAATGAACAAATTACTTCGAGTGATGTAAATTTTCAATTTGCTATCAATTCCCTCTTCTCAGATTCCACTTTGAATTAATGAATCTTCCGCTCTCGAGTGACCGGGGAGAGAAATGGAGCGAAAGAGTGCACAAAGTTTGATTGTGGCGCGTGGGCGGACACTCGCGTGTGGAACCTTCGTGATAAAAGTGACGAGATTCGCGCTTCACCGTTTTTTTTTTTTTTTTTTTTCATTTTTTTTCACATGTACTTGTCGGAACCACAATAAAACGAGCGGGGAGATGGAAGCATAGATATGAATACCCTCTTATCGCGACCGCATCTTCCAGGAGCTCATCTCTCGAGTCAAGTCCCTCATATCAATCTCGTGAGCTCGCCACTTCATCGGCTTGGCTCGTACTCTTGTTTTTTCTTCCCAGCTCTCCATGGTCCGCGTACACTTGGCTCCGGCTTGCACCAACTGCTACGAAACTTCGAAATGCATGGCTCCGTAGCGTAGACACTCTTGGGCTGCCCTTTTTGTCATTAAGGCCTTAGGCCACAGTAACGGGTATAAAATCATGTGCGAATTTAACTTTTTTTTCGTATGAAAAAGTTATTCACTCATAAAATTAATTACACATCTATTTGGTATGAACATCAAGCTGTTAGAAAATATATGTATTTTATTTAGTTGTACAAAATGGCTGACTACTAATTTTTTTTGTTATCTTTTTTTTAGGCGCTCCGCGGCGTGACATTTAGCATCCACAATTTTTTACCCAGAACAAAAAACAAAAATTCTCGTCAATCTGCATTAAAATACCTAGAGAAGTACGTACGGAATTTAAAAAATGTTGTTTTATTCAAAAGTTGTAGGTATTTGAACTTAAGAAATGAATTTTCAGTGAAAAATTTCGTTATAACTGCTCATAAACTGCTCATAAAATGAAAAGTTTTCGATTAATCAGAAATTCCGTACGTACTTCTCTGCGAAATGCAATTAGGAACATAACTTTTAAATTTGAAGTAAATCGAGTGAAAAATGTTGAAGTTATTTGTCACGCCAATTGGAAAAAAGCTGTTTCGAGAAGTTTCGAGTAGTCGGCCATTTTGTACATCGGAAAAAAAAGATATATTTTTTCTAACAGCTTGACATTCATACTAAATAGATGTGTAATTAATTTTATGCGTGAATCACTTTTTCACACGAAAAAAAGTTAAATTCGCACATGATTTTATACCGGTTATTGTGGCCTAAGGCCTTAAAATAAATGAATAAACAATCGGCCGATTTTTGGAATTTTCCGGTGGTTTAATAAGTTTTTTTTCATGTTTCTCCGTAAACCCTTGCGGACTATTGCAATCTCGGACCTTTCACTTGCACCCTGCACTTGTCACTTCACTATTTCCGGTTCCTCGGAGAAGCCACAGGGTGGTGACCACGGCCACTCTTTCCCAACGCGCTACTCGTGTCGCACTTGCGCGAGGGCACAGGGAAAGTGTGGAAACCGGGGCTGATACAGGTGGTTATGTTTTATCGAGCTTCTGATGAAACCACTATAAAATCGTTAAGAGATTATTTTACGGCACTCCATTGTCAACACGAACAGATCGCGGGCGTTGAATAAACGTCGGTGGGTCCTTTTTGGATTCTTTTGTCGTTTGGCTTCACGCGCGGCGGAATCTCGCTAACACACTCGAGTTCGAGTCAC
Organism: Ophion slaviceki; assembly: GCA_944452715.1. Classification (NCBI taxonomy): domain Eukaryota; kingdom Metazoa; phylum Arthropoda; class Insecta; order Hymenoptera; family Ichneumonidae; genus Ophion; species Ophion slaviceki. Next base: position 31,007,390 of record OX101791.1, read on the forward strand.
GTCCGCCACTCGATTAGCATCCGAATCGGCTCCAATTAACACCAGCTCGTCTAGGCCCTGTCTCGCCTCAAGTCTCACGTATATGTACACAGTCGCGATAACGTCCTCGAAAAATACGACCTTCTTTTCTTCCAATTCGCGAATTGAGACGCAGTAATGTGGATGCTGCGAGAGGGAGTGCACTTCCTTTATTGCGGCCGTTATAAATCCGAGTCTTGCGCGATTTGATTCGCGGATGCAGGGCCTATTTATATTTGGAAATTTTTCTCCGGAACTCAAACATACTTCGCTGGTGGAGGGGCTAAATTTTCGATTAATGGGCTGGATGGCTGGTTTCTCTCTAAAAAACAGCGGGGTAATTTGACATAGCCGATTTTTCAAAATATCCGCCCCAATCGCGACGCTGATACGTCAAGTCAGACACGAGGGAGAACTTCGAACAATCTTAGCACCGACCAAGTGATGATTCAAAACTTTCGCCGACGTTTAGCGCTTCCGCGTCAATCAGTGTAGATACGAAGAGGATATTTCAAATAAAATTTTTATGGAATTTAGAATAAAATTCTAAATGCAAAAGAATTAAAAAAAAACTATTACATTTAAAAATTGTTATTAAAGCGTACAAATCATTATTTATTATTTACTATCATCTATTTTTATCCTTATTGGTCATTTTTTATTACTTACTATAATTCATTATTCATAGTTATCATAAAGCCCACATGGTGTAATAATAATCTTTATTACATTCAGAACTTAATTTTTAAGTGGTTGGGCCACTCTAGAGGCCGAAACAATAGGCTTTTTGGGGATTTTTTTCAGAAAAACTACAAAATATATCGAGATTACAAAAAAGGCTGTTTATCATACATATCAGTGACTGTATAAAATAATTTTTTTGAAGTGATTCATTTCAAAATGGCGACTGTACAGCGTTTATCTCAAAACTGCATTTTTTAGGCAAATTTGTCACTTTCCAAAAATTTGCCTTAAAAATCGTCAGATACTTCCATAGACAATGTATTTTTCAAGATATATTCAACATTTCAAGTGAATCGGTTGAAAATTGTCTGACAAGGAACATCCCTCAGGTGTCCGCCTCCGATTTTGTTGAAACTCATATATGTGATAGAGCATCGAAAACTTTGAGACGCGTATTTTTTTTTATCTGCGGAAAAACGGATTTAAGGGGGGAAACCGCCCCTCGAAGAAAGGCGTGTCGAGGGGTGATCAGAAGCAATCCACCGATCTGAATGAAACAAAAACGAAAATTCTTCTAATGAAAAACGATGAAAAATCCACCATGAAAATGTTAAGAAAAATTTAAATTAGGGGGTAAACCACCCCTCAATTTGCCCTATTTCACCCCACACTTAAGAGGGTTATATGAAAATTAATAAAACAGGTATCATTTTGAAGGGGAATTAAAACTAAAGTTGACGGGTTTATGTGTTTTGGCGGCATAGCAAATTTAAGGGGGTAAACCACCCCTAAAAAACCACCCCTGACGGTGTCAGGGGATGAAACCACCCCTCAAAGTTTCTCCCACAAGCAGTCCACCGATCTGATTGAAACAAAATCGAAAATTCCTCTAATATTAAGCGATGAAAAATCCTCTAAAAGATTGTTGATTAGAAATATAATTAAGGGGTAAACGACCCCTCCATTTGCCATTTTTCACCTCACGCTTAATAAGGTTGTATGAAAATTAATAAAACAGGTATCATTTTGAAGGGGAATCAAAATTCAAGTTGACGCGTTTTGGCGTGTCAGCGAGACAGCAAATTTAAGGGGGAAAACCACCCCTAACATAAATTTGTTCATCACCGTCGTGTTTTCGCAAATAAACATCGGTCTGCTCGTTGATTCTATAACTTCATACACAGAGATAAAAGATTTCCGAACGGGAGCATTGTGGATAATGACGCATTTAAGAATCGAAGCGTAAACATTTATCTACATATGATTTTTTTACGCTGAATAAAAAAAAACGAACAAACCAAATATATTTATATATACCATTTGAATTTTATTAATAGTATCCTTAATATATTTTTGTTATTGCATTGCATCTTTGCATGGGAGATGCTTTCATCAAAACTTTTGAATTAGAGGAAGAAACATTTCGGTACGAAAATATAATGATGACAATATGAAAATATGAGACTTATGAGTAAGGGGTAGCCCCACGTCCCCACTCCCAAAGTACTGCACCTAAAGCTCAAAACGAATATGCCTGCACACACAAACATAAAATTGATATTACCGATGAAATGAAAGCAGTTTTAATGAAATTCGTGAAACCTTTTGCGAAACTTCAAACGAAAAGCAATCAGAGGGGGTAGTTTACCCTTAAAATGTAAAAATTTAAAAACGTAATAATTTTAAAACGCGGGAGAATTTTTGGAATCCGCGGATACATGTTAAACACAGAAAACACGACGGTGATGAACAAATTTATGTTAGGGGTGGTTTACCCCCTTAAATTTGCTATGCCGCCAAAACGAAAAAACCCGCCAACTTTAATTTTAATTCCCCTTCAAAATGATACCTGTTTTATTAATTTGCATACAACCCTCTTAAGTGTGGGGTAAAAAACGGCAAATTGAGGGGTGGTTTACCCCCAATTTAATTTTTTCTTAACATTTTCATGGTGGATTTTTCATCGCTTTTCATTAGAAGAATTTTCGTTTTTGTTCCATTCAGATCGGTGGATTGCTTGTGGGTGAAACTGCAAAATCACCCCTCGACACGCCTTTCTTCGAGGGGCGGTTTCCCCCCTTAAACCCGTTTTTCCGCAGATAAAAAAAACACGTGTCTCCAAGTTTTCGATGCTCTATCACATATATGAGTTTCAACAAAATCGGAGGCGGACACCTGAAGGATGTTCCTCGTGAGTTATGTTTTCGGCCAACTTAAAAAATGCGGTTTTGAGATAAACGCTGCACAGCCGCCATTTTGAAACTAATCGCTTCAAAAAAATTATTGTATACAGTCACTGATATGTATGATAAACACACATTTTTTTGTAATCTCGGTTCATTTTGTAGTTTTTCTGAAACAAAAATCCCCCAAAAGCCTATTTTTTCGACCTCTAGTGTGGCCTAAGGCCTCAATACAATAAAAATTATTATTGCTCCATGCAAAATATTATTTATTATTTACCATTATTTATTTTTGTTGTTATTATTATTATTTATCATTCATTATTTATTATTTAATACTGTTTATTATTCCTCATTATTATTAAACCTTTACGGTGTAGTAATAATTTTGATTGCATTTAAAACTTAATTCCTCTTTCGCTTCGTTCGACAGATTCTTCACAATTCCGTCATTATCCCGTCCTCCCCCGCTTAAAACTTAATTCTCAAAGCGATTAAAATTATTAGTGCACCGTGCAAATGATTATTCATTACTTACTATTATTATTTTGTATTGTTATTATTATTATTTATCATTTCTTATTTATTAACTACTATTATATATTATTAATTGTTATATATTATTATTGTTCACCGCGCAAATGATTATTTATTACATTTACGGCGCAAGAAAATTTTGAAAAAATTAAAGTCAAGAGATTAGAAACTCGATTCGCAAATTTTCTAAAAAAATCGTGCAGTCAGTTGAAAAATTTCAAAGCCGCATGCATGGTGTATCGTGAAAATCGATGCTGAATGATATTCGGGCGTACCGGCTCGATGCTCATTACAAATGCAGGCTGTATAGGGTCTCGTGATGAACGTCGAGAGTTTACAGCTTTCTTGATACAACGCGAAACCGCGCGTATTCCCATTGGCTATTGCGCTCATAAAGTATTCATCGATGCGGCACGTGTGCCAAATTACCGCAAAAGAAAAACAATCGAACAGAATTTTCTTCGTTGCTCGTAAAAGACACTTTAGCGGTGAACGAATGGCTTTGCCGATTTTTACGGCGAGCCGTGACGCAAATAACCCTCCAAAGTGACTCATGCGTGAAAATCACGAAATTCGAACCTAAGCCTACTGAATCTCTTGATACTCCGGGAAGGTCAATTCCCGGGAGGATCGTAAATTTTGGAACTTCGAACTACCCCCGAGCTAAAATTGAAAATTGACAAAAGTATCGGTAAACCTAACTTCAATATAAGAATGAAAAAAAAAAGAATAAACCTTCCGTGGAACACTAGTTCATTTTGATACGGACAAATTCAATTTAAATAAATTGCTTACTTTGTCAAATTTAAATTGTTTTGATATTTTTTTATATCGCTTTAATTTTATGGTTTTCTAATTTCAATTATGCAGACATATTAAAAAGTATTAAAAGTCTATTGCTCATTTTTTCATGGTAAGGTTCCGACCCCCCCCCCCCCCCTCGATCGAACTGAAATGTTTCACAAATCTTCGGCTAAATATGTTAAGACAACCCTTAGAGATTTTTGGCAACGCGCAATAGTTTTTGGGTCTGGGTTTGTTTGGACAAAACGTAGAGCGCGATAACATCTATAGGTATAAACGGAGCGTAGCAGATATATACAGGGTGTCCCAGAAGTAACGTACGCCCTTCTAACATCTGGTAGAAAAAAAAATTCTGAGACGAAGAGTCCTCAATCATTTTTTGATCACACGCATAGATAATTAATTATGAATTAAAATAAATAGCCAATCAGGTGCACGCTACAGCGGAAAGGCAGCGTAGAGGGGAGGGATAGGGTGCGTCTGATCAAAAAATGACTGAGGACTTTGCGTCTCAGAATTTTTTTCCTACCAGATGCTAGAAGCGCGTACGTTACTTCTGGGATACCCTGTATACATATATATATATATATATATATATATATATATATATATATATATATATATATATATATATATATATATATATATATATATATTAGGGTGTGCGGAAAAAAATCGATACTTTTTTTTTCGGTTGCATCCACCAAAAAAAGGTGAATTAAGGTAAAAAATGAAGAAACCTCGAAGGAGAGCTCGAAAAAAAATTATTTCGAATGGCGCATTGCATTTGAATATTTTCCATAAGAATAACCCAGGAAAATATTGAGATTTCTAAATGTGGTAGTGCAACTCGTCAGAAAAAAATCGCACAAAGATGTCATTAACATATTCTCATGGAGAATCGAATTTGCAACAAAAAAGTTTTTACGAAAAATTAGCTTACAACAACCGTTCAAGTGAAATCGCTGTCTGAAATTGAATTGATAAAAAAAAATTCAAAAGGCTGTAAAAAACGAATTTTTCGCTATACGAAAAAACTTTTTGGGTTTTTTTGTAGAGAATGTTCTGCTCTAACATACAATTTGCATGGAATCGTTCTCAAAATACTTCTCTGATACAAAAAAGAATCAAGTACAACAAGAAATATAAAAGAAACGAGGTCCATCATTGATCGTGTTTCGAAAAGTTTTATTCAATGAATTTGGTTTAATAAGAAAAAATAATTTGTTTTTACATTATAATCGTTGATAATTATCGTTCCTTTTTTTAAGAGTCTGTTTGTTGCAATTAGGGTATTTCTGTCGATGATTTTGCACTACACCCAATAAATATTGTAGCTGCTCTTCGCTTTTTGGTAATGAACCGTTATATGCTTCTATCAAAGTGACACCTCGTTCGGCTACGTTATTAACGACTTTTGGATTAAAAAAAAATCTGAGCAACTCAAATAAGTGGAATTTTCCGGCCATAATTCAATATTTACTCTCCAAAAATCACGAGGTAAATTGAATTGCTGGAAAAGAAAGAAGGATTCTTGAGTAACGAAATAGCTCATGTCTTTTTTCAGCAACACTTCCCAATCATTTTTTTAAAATGATTCACTCGGAAGGATTTTTGGATTTTTCTCGAGATTGCAGGGCTTGTACCATTTTTGCCTTCACACTTATCGGCACAGCATTGTCGAAAAACGATAAAGCAACAATTTTCTCGTTAAAGTACCACAAGTGACTGGCTAATTTTTTCGAGGCAGCCTCCCCTACTACAGGATTCACTTTGCAATAACGAATGAAATTTTGTAACAGTGACAGATCTTGATTTGGGGCCAAAATGGGCGAAAAATGTCGCGGTTTCCCGTTCGTGGCGCTAGTGTGAAGCTTGTAATTTTGCACTACGAGCTACCGCATGCTGCCGCCAGGTGGCAGCGTGTGCTATGGCGCGCACGCCGCTTAAATAATGAAATTTAATTTCAGACAGCGATACCACTTGAACGGTTGTTCTAAGCTAATTGTTCGTAGGAACTTTTTTTGTAGGGAATTCAATTCTCTATCAGAATATCTTATTGACATTTTTGTGAGATTTTTTCCTGAAGAGTTTTACTACGACGTTCAGAAGTGCCAATATTTTCCTGTGTTATTCTTATGGAAAGTATTCAAATGCAATGCGCCGTTCGAAATAATTTTTGTTCGAGCTCTCCTTCGAGGATTCTTCTCTTTTTACCTTAATTCACCTTTTTTTGGTGGATGCAACCGAAAAAAAAATATCGATTTTTTTCCGCACACCCTAATATATATATATATATATATATATATATATATATATATATATATATATATATATATATATATATATATATATATATATATATATATATATATATATATTGAATTTTGAAGTTTTTTTTTAATTCAAAATTCATTATCTGAAAAACGATTGCGAGTCGCTAAAAATCCCTTTAGGGGTTGTCTTAAGATATTATGAGGAAGATTTGTGCAACATTTCAGCTCGATCAAAATCAACCGAAGGGTTGTTAATGGCAGGTGGATAAAGTACCATCCGGATTAAAGTGTCTCGGCGTGTCAAAATCGTGACCAACGGGAGGAAGGAAAATCTGATCGTCACTGGTGGGAAGAGTGATCAGAAATGTTTCCCAAGAATAGAAGACAATTTTTCTGTGATCTGACTTGCTCGTGTAAACGTCGTGGCGTTGCGATAATAACGTTGTCCTCGCTATCACAATGAAATATAACATGTGTCACGAACTCGCACCGGCTGTGTAACGCTTCAACGTGGACAAACGATCATCCATTTTCGCAAATCTTTCCCTCGATGTTATACAGGAACTCGCAACGAGAAAGGCAATCCGGCTCGTCATTGACTCCCTCTCTGGATCGCCCCTTTTTCTTTTATTCCTACCCAACTGTGTGATCGCACTTTCTCGTGGAAGGAGAACAGAAAAACCAAGAGGATAACGATTTTCTCTCTCTCTCTCTCTCTCTCCCTGCCCCCCCCCCCCTCTCTCTCTAGCGGCGGTCACCCAGGGTAAATCCCGAAGCCCACCTACAGCAAAAGCCTCAGGAAGTTTCTTCAGGCGGCTTGCGAAAGAAAAGAGCGAAGCAGCGATCTCGAGAAAATTGGGGGAGAAAATGAGAGAAGATAATGAACGAATGATAAAACTCGGAAATTCTCTTGACATTCTGGGCTTTATCTGCGCAAGAATTTACTCGCTAACGAAACACATTGTCACTTGATTAACGGTGCAGTTGTGTCGCGCTCAGATCGTCCTCGTTTACCATCCCATCTAGACTCGGCTCATTCAAATCACGTCTCTGCCAGGCCAGACGTCGAGTCAAAGAGATCGTTGATGAATACACGCCCCCGGATAAAATATGATCACTGACCTCATTAAACGCTGTAACGTAACTTATTCATTACAGGATTTAACGAGCCCACGAAAAGCACGAGTCTCCTGATCCTTTGGTAGGGAAACCCTTTCGTCCAACCTGCTACCAAAATTTCGAATAGAAAAAAAAGCAAGATGTTGAAGTTCGCATCGTTGGAACGCGAGGAAAGGGCTTTTTCAATATTCATTTCTTGATTTTCTTCATCACGAAAAATCTTATCCTGCAATATTGGGTTTTAGGTTTCTGATAAGGATCCTAAAAAAGTTCGAGTGATTTTCGTGGGCCCAAATTCGCCAAACATATTTTCGCGCAACTAAATTATCGTCGCGCTCCAACGATGCAAACTTCGATATCGTAAATAAAAAATATTTTTTCAGTTTATTCGAAGTTTGTAACGACGCACTTTCTTTATCTTCGAATTTAACTCAACCGGAAGAAAACGTGATTGATTACGAGAGCTACCGATATAAAAATCGCCAAATTCCGTAGTTCGTAACGAAGCATCTTAACGGCTCTACCGAAAGCCGTTTTCGATCACTTCTGTAATAAATTGTAGATATATTGTATCGAGCCCCGGCGCCCAACCAGTCGTAATTGGACCGTTGGACTGTTCCCTAGAGGAAGGGGAGATTCTGCCCTGTCAAATGTCCTGCGAGGGAATTGAAGTAGAGAATTATGTGGGACTTCGTGACTTGGTGAATAAAAAAACGTCCAGTAAAGGAAACTGTGAGTCTCGTAATGAGACTATCAGCAATGATTTTCCTCGATACAAGTTTGGATGAAATTGTATTGAGAAAAAAAGTAGACTAAAAACGACTCTTCATCGTATGTGTATACAGGTGGTGTGTCTGATGATTATATACTCTCGATAGAATATACAGGGTGTCCCAGAACTGAATGCCTTTTTTCGGAATGGGGGGTTGGGAGTGAAATTCTGAGTCGATTGATATAAGCATGTGTGGGTCTCAGATCAACCCCTGAATTGTTATTGATTTTTGAAGACGGGCGCACCTGATTGGCCCGCCTTCAAAAATCAATAATAATTCAGGGGTTGATCTGAGACCCACACATGCTTATATCAATCGACTCAGAATTTTACCCTCAACCCCCCTATTTCAGGAAATGCATTCAGTTCTGGGACACCCTGTATGTCTATATATATATATATATATATATATATATCTATATACATACGTGTAGATATGTACATATCAGTTACATCTATGTAAACATGCGTTCTGGAACGGTATTTTTATCCGAAGGTGAGTTTGAAGACATCGGGCTTACATAGCGTTGAGCATGCATGTGTGTGTGTTTTTTTGTACGACATTTTTTCGTCTAATTGGCCGTTAAGATGACTCAATTCTTGTTTTTCTCTCGATCATTCAGCAATGACCTCACCTGCGACAAATGTCTCCATTACTTTTAAAACTGAACAAATAAAATTGCCGAAGCAACTGGGTACACCTGGCTCGTGGGTGGAAAAAAAGAGGAATTTATATCTAGAAAAACGTACGCAGGTTTTTAAATATTTGATTAAACGTTGAGGAGTAGGATAGTAATTGTATCTTTTGCAATTTTTCGATTGAAAAATTCTAATAAATGTGGTAGATACAAATGTGCAAACCGCTGTTTGATAAATGCCCCTAGCGATGACCACTGCTGCTCGCAAACAAACGACCCGAAACAAAAAAAAATCAAGCGCATTTAGTTTTTGCACGTAATCATTTAGTGCTTGGATGAAGAATTTAATACAATATTGATTCTTGAAAAAAAATGGCAGCGGTCACAAGTGAAAGTATCGATTTTCGGAGAGAAAACGCTCTACAGTAGAAGCTCGATTATCCGAATCAATTGGGACTGAAAATAGTTCGTATAATTGAAATTTTTATTTATGTAATGTATTTTTTTCAATGTCTGTTATATTTCACCAGAAAAATCTACAGATATTATACAAAGTGCAACTGTTTCATGGCATTGAAAATGTAATCAGACTTTTCGGGTAATAAAAAACAGGTGTATATGTAAAAAACATATGTAAAGAAAATGAGTTGGTTATGATTATTTTTCACAAAATATTGATGCATCGAGGTATATAATTGGGTTTGTTTGACTTTGTTTGGCTTTGTTTGTTTGTTTGTATAATAATTGTTATATAATTTCTGTAATATATTTTTAGTACAAGTTGTAATGTAATCTTTGAATTAATAACTAGCTCAGAATTGGGTGAGGAAAGGGCATTTTTGAACCAATCACAGGCGTTCAGCATGTCGCAGCTCCCCCCACTCTCCTACAATACAGTGGCAGTGGAGTAGGGGTAGCGTTAGTTTTATGTGCTAACTCAGACCTCTATACCCAGTCTATCTCAACAAACATTTACAATTTTAAAAGCATTTTCAATGCTAAAAAATGCGTTCCGATCATCCGAACTGTTTTCAGTCCCAATTGATTTGGATAATCGAGGTTCTACTGTACTTTCGTTAATAAAAAAAACTATGCATTGTCAAAAAAATTCCTTCGTTCAAGCACGGCTTTTTGCTTCGTGAAAGAAGCTTCTAAAATTCGAAATTGCCCAGCGCAGTGATTTTTTACACATCGTGGCCACCGTTCTTAGAAAAGTCATTTCGAGAAAAACGCGTCCAAAGTTCGTCGGTTAGTGGAACCTACACACAAATCCCCCCATAGAACCCTCAATTTTGAACGGATCGCCTCGAAATTTTCCGAGAATAATTTCGAATTGTTATATTTTGAAAATCCGTCGAGAACGAAAAATCGATATGTACAAAAATGTCAACTAGGCGTAAGCCCATAATCGTTCGGGTGGTACACATTGTTAAAAAGTAGATGAGAATTTTTCGCGACCTTCGCAGGCCTAAGACGGTATGGATTATGCCGCGGGAATTCTCGATTAATCGAAGTTGGTCGATTATTCGCAAGGTGAGAGAGCAGTATCTTCTTGCGGCTTATATTGTCTCGCCCGGATTATCTCGGGCCGAGCAATAACAGCTCCTTTAGCTCTGCCACCTCTCTCCGAGCATCAAGCTCGAATTTGGGCGCGATCGCTTTATCCGGCGAAATAATCGAACACTTTACTCCTACAAATGGCGTGTCGCGATATTATATTCCTCTTCCACCGGGAAGGTCGTCACCGTGTTTTTTTTATCTCACTCCGAATACATCAAGCTAAATATTGCGTGATCATTTTTACTACTCATTGTTTCGTTCCATCATCAGTTTTTCCTTTTCACGTACGAACGAAAAAAAAGCGCGAATGGCTGCAATTGTGCTCGAGCGTTTTATTGCTCGGGGATAACGGTCGTGTCTCTTGATGGAGGTTTGCGAAAAAAAAGAAATACTCTCGAGAGCGACGATACCGAAGTGCCTTGATACGCAAAGTCCCGATGCTTGATATCGCGTTGACTGAAGGTTTATGGGGATGTATGGGGACGGACGGAAGCATGTTCCCGAGCAAGCTCGATACAACGAGGATTATATCCGCCGAAAAACGGCAACAATAACAACCAGGCAGGTTCGCGAAGAAGGGCGCCAGAAAACTTCCCCAAACTTTTCAAATTAACGATCCTACTTTTCAAACTCTACCGCCAATAACGCGCTCTACGTATTTACTTATTACAGTAGACTGATGTATCACTTAGGGCGCAAGGCCGAGGGCAAGTGGCTGAGAGCAGAAAAAAATTGATTACCAGGGGGATTCGCTCTCAAGGGAGTTTCGAGTGTTCCCGAAACTTTTCCGCTGGCCCTTAAGCTATTCCTTCCACAAACCCGAATATTGAACAATTAACTGATTTTCAATTAACAATCTTTTTGAAACCGAGCTTTTACTTATAAAGTATTGAACTAATCAGTAAAAAATGATATTCAGTGTATGATGTTAAATAGTAAAGGTACACAAGAACCCCATGCTTGGGCACTAATCGAAGGCGCAGGCAGTACATACTTAACGGGAGGGTAGGGGTTTCAGCGTGAAGAAAAAAAAACTTTTTTGCGAATTTTTTTCATCTATATGGATAGAGTGAATTTATCGAAAACTTTTGTACATTGTTAAGTGTCATTTCAAGAACATTCCGTGAAATTTGTACGCGAAAATATCCACAAACAAGCCGGTGACAAAGCTTTTCCAAGAACGCCTTTGGAAAAACACAATTTCCCAGGTAGGAATTGACGATGAAAAAAGGGCTCGCCAAGCTCTGAAACAAGGCTCACATTTTTTAATTTAGGCTGAGCACCAGCCTGATTTCAGGCCTAGCTGAACCTCTGAATGATAACGCGGTTTCAGGCTCTTGCACACAGGCTTGACCAAAGGCTGGTAGAAAAGCCTGCACTAAGCCTGAAACGACGAAACAACAAGGCTCAAAACGAGCCTTAATGAAGCCTTCACGAGCATTTATGACCACGCTTTTTCCAAACTCTTCCCGAGGCTATATGAGGCCTGTTTTTAGTTTTCTATATTCTACATTGGGGTAAATTTAATAAATTTGTAAAGAATTCATTTGATTTGTTATATATATTTATTATTTGTTATATTATTTGTTACAAAATATATATAAAAAATATTTTTAAAAACAATACTTTATTTTATTGCGTACTTTTATTTTCGTCTATACTTTTTTGTGTACCTCATAAATATCGATAAGAGCATATGTTTAAATGTTCTGAGCTGCCTCCTTCGCTTTCGTTTTTCGTGCCTTCGCACCCGACAAATTTATTGCTAAATTTTGTTTTCATAAAAGTACAGAAAAAATATTATTTTAAACTTATTTTATTTTATCACAACCTGAAACAAGCCTGCATCCAGCCTTGATTTATCAGCCTCAAAATTCACCGGCTGAATGAAGCTTGAAATAACCCTGAGTTTAGGCTAAGCAGCCAGTCTTGGTTCCAGGCTGCTCCAAACGATGCAATGAAACCTGGGCCAGGTCTGTCTCACTCAGGCTCGGTGAAACAAGGCTAGCATAAGCTTGTTTCCATCGTCAGCCTGGATCGTCAGAAATTTAGTCAAAGTATCGTCAAATCCTCCCCCCAACGGTCTTTAATAATTTTTTTTTTTTTCATTTCTAAATTTTTGGTGGTCATGTAAAGTGAAAAGTGCTACTTTTCACGAAAAATTCCGCCATTTTGCGGGTGGAAAACCCCCTCAATGTAAAAAGAAGTCTCAAACTAACCGTTGGGGGGAGGGATTTTGTATGTAGAAAGTGTATACCAAGTTTGAAATAAATCGGTCATGTAGTTTTAAAATGGCAGTGAACACGGACTTTGAAAAAGTGGTTTCGAGAAAAACGCGGCACCGGCTTGTTTGTGAACATTTTCGCGTACAAGTTTCACGGAATGGTCTTGAAATGACACTTAACAATGTACAAAAGGTTTCAATAAATTTACTCTTTCCATATAGATGAAAAAAAATCGCAAAAAAGTGTTTTTTTTTCACGCTGAAACCCCTACCCTCCCCTTAAGAAAACTGACATAAACATACAATTTTAAAAAACTTATTTATATTTTCTTAAAACCTTGAGACTTTATTTCAAGTGTAATGATGTTTCACGCCTCAAGTTTTTTTAAAAATATGTACATTTTTTAATGTTCTATGTCTATGTAAGTTTTATTAAGTATGGACTGCCTGCGCCTTTGATGAGTGACAAAGGATGGGGCTTTACTAATCAACTTCATATGCTAAATATTATTTTTTACTTTTCAGTTCAATAGTTTACAAATAAAAGTTTGTTTTTTAAAATATTTGTTACGTTTATTTTATTGTACGCTTTTTAGTATTAGAATTTGTTTGTTTATTTGCCACGTCCCCATGTCATTCAGACATAGGCGTGATAAAAAACCTTGCCTTAGATTATAAAGGTTTCGCGATAAACTTTATAATGGTATAATCAAAAATAGTGCTCAAGTTTGATAAGTGCCCAAGCATGAGGTTCTTCTGTACCTTTACTATTCACCTTCATACACTAAATATTATTTTTTTTTTTACTTATTAGTTCAATAGTTTATAAATAAGAGCTTGTTTTTAAAAAGATTTTCACTTGATGATGGACGAAAATCAGTTAATTGTTAAATAAAGTTAATGAGCCCAAAATCGATTTTCCTACCACTGGCCATTCGGAAATGTCTGTTCCCACCTCCCACCACCATTATCAGACCCTCGTTATTATGCATAATGAAAAGTGCTCATGGTAACAAAACAAATGAGCACAAACTCGACTGTCCTAACATATGTCATTATGGAGTTCCAGTGTCCACCTCCCACCTCCATCATCAGACTCTCGTCATCGTGTGTAATGAATTGTGCTCATAATAACAAAACAAATGAGCACAAACTCAACTGTCCTGGTATTTTCTATTAATGATTTGCATTGTCCACCTCCCACCTCCATCATCAGACCAACCACATGGTAAAAAAAGAGAATTTGCGGAGAATTTTACTGCACTACTTTATTAGAAAAAAATCGTAACTGAAACACACAGAACTCTTGTTGAGACTTACGGCGACCATGCTCTGTTGGAAACAACATGCAGAGATTGGTTTAAACGCTTAAAAATAATGATTCTGATGTGATGAATTGGAGGCTTCATGAAGACTCATGTGTTGAATTGGAGGCTTCATGAAGACTCATGTGTTGAATTGGAGGCTTCATGAAGACTCATGTCAGACGCTAGCTGAGCTTGCAGAATCATTAGGAGTTTCGAAACGTTTCAAAGCATTAGGAATGATTTTCTTTTCAACAAAGCATTCATTTTAACGAAAAAAAACAACGAGAACTTAGTCAACATTCCAATATTAACCCTTCGATTGCACATTTCCGCCACGAACCGCAGACTGCATATGGGGTCGATCCGACCCCAGACCTCTTTCAGATCGTTGTATTTCGACAAATATGCATCTTCTTTGTAGAGACGTTTTTTGTAGTCAATGATCCTTATTTTATGGCCGAAAATTTATTTTTTAAGAAAAATAAAAATTCAGTGCCCAAACATTCGTTAAAAATTGGAGATGCGTTGGAAAATACGTACCTGCACGATAAAGTATCATCTTTCTTTCAAAATATAAAAAAAAACTCCTCCGAGGTTTTTAAAGAGGAAGGTTTGTAGATACGAAAAAAGACAGTGTTGACCGTCTTTACAAAAAGTATGTTTATTCGGAGGTTTGAATTTGAGCATTCCCGGGATAATTATAAATGGAAAAATGGACTCCTTCGGCGGATTGGTTGTTGAAAACATATACTTTGCGCATTTTTTTACGTCAATGACTCATTATTATTCACATTTACCGCAACCGCCGCATAAGTACATTCGGCGCTCGTTGCACATAACCCTCCTGCACATCGGACGCTCGCTTTTAGTTTTATGATCGGCATTCTAAATACATAAATTACTATTATAATAGCGCAAGTTAAAAAATATCTTTGAGCATTTTCTATCGTAACTTGCATGTAGTAATAAAACATCAATGTCAACGAAAAAAAAATGTTTCCACTTTCACTGCACTACTGTATAAACGGGGTCGATTCGACCTCAGGTCCTTTTTCGCCAGCTGTCCTCAGTACACGGGCAGGATGTAGGATGGGGGCGGAGTGTCCACCTATAGAGTAGGAGTGGGGGAACATTCGAGCGCCGCACTGCAGCCGAAAAGTTTGCCCCGTTTTGCCATACAGTCCGTTGAAAAAAATGGGGTCAGAATGACCCAGTATGCAGTCGAAGGGTTCATGCCACAACATAGAAAAATCTGACTAGCAGAATAATTTTCCTAGCCGCGATTTTTCAGAGAAAATGTAAAAATGCCTCAATCTACTAAATTTGGGGCAAAAAAATTGGAGTCAAAACGACCCAGTGCGCAGTCGAAGGGTTAATAATAAAACTTAGAAAAATGTGACTAACAGAACAATTTTCGTAGCCGTGACTTTTCCGAGAGATGTTAAAATAAAAATGAAAATAAAGTTTTTCATTGGGTACAATAATTGATGACTTATTTTTATTAAGTACCACTGTAATTTACCAATAATTTAGAAGGGCCCTCCTTATACCCCCACAAAATACGGCCCTCCGTGAAGGGAATACCTCAAAGGTATTCGGCTTATCCGCCCACCCGGAAGTTCCACTTCCCTCGTAACGGAGAATAATTTGCCCCAAATCTTGGATCGCTGAAACTACTCTGAAGGATTGACCCTCGCTCCTGTTGTAACGATACATTTTTTCCCCACAGAACATTACTGACGAAGCCTCGACGGTGTTCCAGGATTGTAACATCGCAGGATGAACGACTCGTGGTCACCGGAGGATGGAGGTCCCGACACGTATTCCTCGATGTTCAATACGACTTACTGGATCAGCACAGGCTACGATAACAACACGTTGCTTTACGATGATTACGGTACGTCACAACGCGATTTTCCGATATCCCGGATAAGCCGACAGCGAAGTCTTCCATCCTGATAGCGGAGATCTTTCCGGAGTTTTTTTCCGATTTTCTTTGTCTACCAGATTATTTATCTGGCATTTGCTAAAATAGTATGTTGTTAAGCACATATTGAACTTATTTTGTGTAAATTTTCATTTAAAAATCGAAGATTAACAACGTTATTGAGGCACAATAGAGCCTCTGTGTAAAAAGTGTTGTCCAGCGGCCAGATCGATAACATGGCAATGGTAGGTCTGAAAAATAAAGATAAAAATGCTTTATAAACTATATAAATGTAGTTCTCGTCGCGCGCGGCCGTTTTTCGAGATTTTTTTACAAAATAACGGGTATTGAAAAAAAGTGTAATTTTTGCGAAATTTTCACTTGTATTCGGGGGCTTAAAAAGGCTATATTTCGAAGAAAAAAACAGCTACTGCGATTACAAAAATTTTGGTTTTTTTTTTTTAATTGAAAATCGGATTATAGCTGGAGTCATGATTCGAGCCAGGTCGAGAAAAGTTTCGAAAAAAACGCGATTGAAAGTTTTAGTATACGTAAATCGTTGCGCTACCCGATCTCACTAAATCGTCCGCAACTTGACAATGGTTAGTCTAAAAAATAAAAATCAAAATGTTTTATAATCTATATGAATGTAGTTCTCGTTGTACGTAGCCGTTTTCCGAGAAAAACATTCACAAAATGACGGGTGTTCAGAAAAGTGTATTTTTTGCGAAATTTTTACTTGTATGCGGGCGCTTAAGGCGTTACCCCCACTTGTAGCGCAAAAAAAGGCCTTTTTCATGAATTTTTTTAAAGAAAACTACAAAACTTTTTTAATCGATCAATATACCATCTTAAAGAACACATCTTAAAGAACTTTCAGTAATTTTTTTATTGAAAAATATTACATTGTTTAGTGGCAAATGGCCGTCAATGAAATAATGTTTTTATATACACGGTTTGCGGTGACCAACATTCCGGCGAAGTGGATCATCTGAAAAAAAAGGGGATGGATTTGGTCAAATATAAGTATAAACTAGTCTTTAATCGAAGGATTTTAAAAAATATTCATTTTTCACAAAATGGCGGACAGTCAAAGTTAATGGTTCGATTTTAACGAAAAAAACGGCCGTTTTTGGCTATAAAACGGCCATTTTTTCTAAAAAAAATCGAACGTTGAAAGACTACATTTTTATGTATTAAATAAGCCTGCAAAATTTCAAGAAGATCGGTTCATTAGTGTTCGAGTAATCTTGGTCACCGACTTCAGAAATGCCATTTTGAGAAAAGCGCGTTTAAAGTTTCAATTTCAGTTTACACGAAGAAAATATTTTTTTTTGTAAACTTACATAAAGTCATCTATTCCGGGCCCATACAGAAGTATGGGCCCGGATACTTATACTTCAAAAAAATGCAATAAAAAAAATCGATTTTTTCAAAATCGCAGGTGGGGGTAACCCCATTGAAAAATGCTTAATTTCGAAGAAAAAAAACGGCTACGTATAAGGATAACTACTGCAATTACAAAAATTTTGGTTTTTTTTAATTGAAAATCGGACAATTCTAGCTAGAGTCATGATTCGGGCCAGGTCGAGAAAAGTTTCGAGAAAAACGCGATTGAAATCGTCTGCAACTTGATCAATTTTCAATAGTGTAGATTCAAAATTTCTTTTTCATTCCTAAATATGTGTACATTGAAAAAATGCAAAAAAATGTATTATTTGACCCACCACAGTGCCCCCCCCCCCCCTAAAACCGAAATTCAACAAAAAAATCATACGTACGGAAAAGTGACGGGAAAATGTATTTGAATTTTGTTTTCTTCAAATACAAATAATAATAATACCAATAACAATAAAAAAGTGCGTTGCCTGAAGCAATAAAATCTAATAATAATAAAACGTAACAGGACCGGTGCGATGGTCTAGTGGTTAGCGTGCTCGCCACTAAACCAGCGGACCGGGAGGTCGCGGGTTCGAGTCCAAGTCGCGTACATTTCGTCGTGAAATGTTTTTCTTCGGCATTTCGCGGCGAAATAAGACTAGTTCCACGACTGGGGGGCGAACTCGATGACCGGCTGTATTGGTATAGGTTTTCCGCAGTTTCCCTATACCCATGACAGAAATGTCATGATGAATATGATACAGAGGGGGAAGTCGGCTGCGGCCGCAAGAGGGGGGAACAGGGGAAAGATGGAGAAGAAAAGGAGTAAACAGTGGAGGAAAGAATGGTCATAATGATGGGAAAGAATAGGTAACAAACGCGACAAGCGTGTACCTAAGGCAAAAACCAAATAAAATAATAAAAAGTAATAAATAAATGAATAATAAAAAGCAATAAAAATAAGCATATAAAAAAACATAGAGTGTATACGTGCGTGTTCATCACATAGAAGGGTCAACTAATAATCGCCCTAACCAACGCGTTTAGCCGCTCACGTGCATCTCAGGGAGTCCGAGACCTAATTTTGCGATCAGCCATTATCGACAGTTAATAAAACCAAAGAGCACGTAGCGCGAGCCAATAAAAAAGGTGGCTAAGTTCACCCTTGATATTGTGAAAATAATTGGAGAGTGCGACGGAAGGACCTTCCATATGGTATTGCCGCAGGGAATTCTTCCGCCGTTCGGCTGTTTCTCCCACTGAGTGGACAGGAGGAAAAAGTGTAGCCTCGAAAAGGGCGCATCTCGGGTGTTTTTATAGACGCGACATTGGCAATTTCGTATACGTAGCCGCGATACAGTCCTTGGTTTCACTTCATTTGTCACGAGACTTCTATCATCTGACGTTTTCCGAGATATCCTCAAAAGTGGCGCGCAATGCCCTGCCGTAGTCGAAACCCGTAGGCTTCGGAAAACTGAAGCTCGGACCGCTCGCGTGGCGGATGAAAGACAGCCCGATATACAGGGTGACAACTCTAAGGTGGTCATATATATTTTAACCCTTTGTCGACAGATTTACATTTGGCCGCGATTTTGACACACTGGGTCAATTTCACCCGGATTGTACTTCATCCACCTGCCATCAAGAACCATTCGGTCGATTTTTATTTTGAAAAATCAAGAATACACTTTAAAGATTTCTTAATATGTTTGCATAATTGAAATTCGGCAAATATAAAATTGAATCCCTCGAATAATAATTGAAAATTTTTAATTTTTGGAAAGCATTATACAAAAAATTCATCCGGGTCAAAATGGCCCAGTGTGTCATCGTAGGGTTAAGGGTCTGGCGCGGATATTTAGCGAGCGAAAAATATGATATTTCGTGGGTTTTTTCAAGTCCTTTTTGGAAAAAAATAAAGCGTATTTGTGTGACGAGTGACATTTGCTAGAAAAGGAATTGAGAATTTTAGGAAAAATCAAAATTCCATTTTGAGACCAGCAGAATGAAGTTAATTACATTCCAAATGTAATTAAAGGGTTACACTTTGAGATGCTTTGATAGATTTCTTTTCGATGTAAAGATACACAAGAAAAGTTTTTCAAGATTGTTCTGTATGCGAAATTCAACGGATTACACCTAGCTCGTCGCCGGAATATAAGAGGGATTTTCGTGAATTTTTTCCGGCAAAACATGCGCGCTTTTCGGGCTTGTTTTTAATTTTTTATTAAAGAGTACGGTTTTAAGCATCTTTTAGAATTTTTTTATTGAAAAATCTTTATGAATCTGGTACATACAATGGTTTGTGCAGAGCGCTGTTTGAAAAACATCCTTCGAGGTGACCGCTGCTGCTCGGAAACAAATCATCCGAAATAAAAAAATCAAATGCATTTCGTTTTTGCATGCAATTAAATAGTATTTAGACAAAGAATTTAATAAAATATTCATTTTTGAAAAAATGGCCGCATTCCAAAGTAAAAGTATCGATCTTCGGTGAATAAGAACGCTCTGTTTTCGTTGATAAAAAAACGTAGGCATCGAAAAGAAATGTGTGATCAAGCACTGCTTTACGATGTATAAAAGAACACTTTAAAATTTGAAGTTGATCGGTGCAGTTATTTTTTAGATATTGTATTGACCGATCTTGGAAAAGTCATTTTGAGAAAAACGCGTTCAGAGATTTTTTAATGGACCCTCGATTTTGTATGGAGCGACTTGAAATTTTCAGAGAATAGTTTGAAATGTTATATTTTGAGAATTCGTCGAGAACCGAAAATCGATATTGAAGAAAAAAAAATAAACCAGGTGTAAGCCCTTAATTATCGTCATTTTTCTGTGCTTAAAAAGAAATGTTGATTTTTTTCTCAGCGCTCGATTCGTTCCTTTCATCCGAAGAGGACTGGAAAAACCATTAAAAATCATATTTCTCTCAGTCGCGAAATCTCTGCGCAGGACCCTTTAAGGCCTAAGGCCACTGTAACGGTCCAAAAAAAAAGGTTTTTTCACGAATTTTTTGCTTCCAAAATTGAAGGTAATTGAAAAAAAACTTTTAAGGGTGTTATCGGGCATACATTAAACTTTATTATCAAATTTTTTTACAGCAAAAAAAAAACAAAATGGCGGTTCCACAGCTATCTTCCCGGGGCATGTTTTGCTTGCAGGGCTCCGCGGCACGCAGCACCACTGGTGCACTTTTGAATCTAGAACAAAAAAAAACCATCAATCTAGAGGGTTATAGCTAGAGAATGTCGATCGGATTTTAAAAAGTATCAATTTTTGTGGATTTGGCGTGCGTTTGAAAAAAAAATTGATTTTTGACGAAAAAAACGGCTAGTTTTTTGTTAATAAAAAATCAATAAATAAAGTTATTGAAAATCCCGATCGACATTCTCAAGATAATGTTAATGTTCACATCTGGTCAAAATTTCAAGTAAAAAAAATGAAAATTGTTCGAGTGATGCTGCGTGCCATTTTGAAAAACCGTATTTCGAGAAAAACGCGTTTAAAGTTTTGCGAATAGTTTTTTATTGGAAAAAATAAAAAAAAGAAGGTAAAAAAAAATTTACCGTTAGTCTGCAATCCCATCATTTGTCCTTCATTTGGACCATCATTTGTCCTTCGATGGCCAAATTTTCGTCTGGCAAAATTTAGTGGCCTTACCCCTTAAGCCTTAAGGGATCATCACAGTGTAACGGGTCGAAAAATAGCTGATTTTTTTTTCGATGGTTAAAATACGCCAATAAGCCTGATTTCAGAATATCAAATCAAAGCACTCATGAAGAACAGAAAATAATTTTTTAATCTTATTTTAGTTTTAAGGCTTTCACGGCTCTTTATGTAATGAGAAGAGTTTGTGGCTTCCGGATGGAGGCCGTGTTGAGGATCAGCGTTGTGCCTTTTGTTTTTTTAATCGTCTATTTTTTAATCGTCTATTTTCATGTTTTTTTACATTTTTCTCAACGGTTGAAAATGTCTGCGAAGAAAAAGGACTCCTCACTGTGTACACGGTTGTGGCCGTAAATATTATCTGAAACCATATTCGTAAAAAGATTGTGAACCAGTAGGAAAGTCTCTATCTTGCTATGGAGGTTTTTTTAAATCAAAATTGACAAAATGGCGGCGTTTTGAAAAAAAAGTATGGAATTTATTGAAAATAAATTTTTTGAAAATTTTACCCTGTCATGATCCGCCTTTAAAAAACGCATGGCGGCCTAATAATTGTCACCCGGTACATCCATATATGAGGCTGCTGATTCCGGCACAAATATATAAGGGTCGATATCTGGTTGACGTACGGTCAAAGCGAACTCCTGACTAATATTTCACCCGGGATATTCTTCGGTTTGCGAATCGCTTCGTGATCCAGGCACAAAAACCGTTCCCGGACCGATTTGTCTTGATTTTCGCCCTTTACGCTTGACAAGCACCGCGCACGAGACCTCGGCTAAAACTCAAGGAAGCCTCGTACCCTCGGAACATTTTCTTCGGAACATTCCGCGATCTCGAATCCCCATCGGATCCTTCGGTGAAGCGGGTGTTATTCGAGTGACACTTGTATTATCAGGGATCGATTATTTGGCCGTTCTTTGAAATCCCGTTGATACGACAATGACGTTCGTTCTCGGGCAAATGAATCCAAACAAAGCTACCGCCGAGTCATAGAAAGAGCACGTACAGCGCGCGGTGCTGATTACTTCACCTAATTAGCCCTGCTTTTCGTCATTTCTCTCTCGTATTACCTCGAATAGTACGAAAAAGTGGAAGAATGGCTTGTGCTCGACAACTTCTTTTTTTTCGCCACAAACGTGCTCGGATGCTGAAAGGCTTCCATCTGCACGTAGGTATCGCGTTGTCCTTGCGAGAGCCGACATGTCGCTCTTTAAGGCGTCATATACAGTCAGGAGGCCCAAAAAGATCGATTTTTCAAGAATTTTTCTCGAGAAGACCTTTAAATCTATTAACGTAAAAATTTGTACACATATTATGGTAACTTTTAACTGTATTTTAACATTTTTTATTTGTGAAAATAATTATTTTGAATATCTCTGGATTGAATCGTCTAAAATGAAAAAAAAAAACCAAAAATATTTCGTTAATATAATGCATTATCTTGTAATTGATAGAAGAAATCGGCAAAATAATATTTTTTTACAAAATGGCGGCTTCTCAAAAAAAAATCGATCTTTGACAAAAATTTAGCCCTAAAATTGTTTATAAAATGGAAAATATTTATCGGTGAGAAAAAACCTTCGATCAATTACTGAAGAATATACTTGAAAAGATTGTGTTAAAATTTGAGACTGATCGATTCAGCCGTTTCCGAGCAATCTTGCTTACCGACTTTAAAACACACAGTTTTGAGAAAAACGCGTTTAAAGTTTCAAAACCACTGTACATATAGTAAAAAAATCATTACAAGTATGCATGTAACTTCGAGAATATTCGCCGGATTGACAAGAAATTTTCTGTGTGTGTACTTGAATATATGTAGATTACGAAAATAAAATAAAATAAAAATCGATTTGTCGAAATTTTCAACTGTATATAACCCCTAAAGGTGGAGATACCTTTAAGCGAGGAAAAATTACTGATTTTCACGATTTTCTTTTTTGGGAATGTTTCTTCACCATGTTCTAGACTTAGGGTATATTTTATTACTACTTTTGGCTGTTACATGGGATTTTTTATTTTTTATTAATCTTAAAAAATGACGGTGGCATGGCACGGTCTTCTAAACGGGTTGCGGCGGATGTTGTCAGACGGCGTGACACGTAGCGTCGGCGGGATTAATCTGAAAAAGACACCAACGAAGTTTTTTCTTTAATTAATACTCATACGCAGAATATGAACCAAGAAAAAGTGAAAAATATTAAAAATCGATGAAATGTTACGCTTTTGAAAAAAGATTGAGTTTACGAAAAAAAAAATGGTTACATGGTGCAATAAAAAAATATTTTCTTTTATTTTCAAAAACATTTAGGGTCGTATTTTAGAAAATAAGGTTAGAAAGATTCATATCAAATTTCATCTGTATCGGTTATTAAGCTTTTTAGCTATACGTCACGCCAGTTTTGAAAATTCAGTTTAGAACACCATAAACACACTTAAAAATTAATCGAAAAAAAAATACCATGTAAAAGCCAAAAATAGTAATAAAACATACCTGCAGTCTCAATAATGGTGACGAAAACTTTCCATAAAAAAATCACGCAAATCAGTAACGGATTATGCCTAGTGGTAACAGTCGAAAACAGCTCATTTTTGGATTTTTTTAAAATCGAAAATCGCGATGATAAATTCCTACAAAAATTAGGTAATTGAAAAAGTATCATCTGCGATATCAAAAAAGGAAACAGATGTCCCTAGTATACCAGTTTCTCCTACGTTTAATCGGAGGAATTTCCGAAATACCAAAATTCAAAAATGGCGCTTGTTCAAAGTGGGAACCTTGATTGTATCGAAAAAAATTGGCACTTTTCGTTCATCAAATCGAAAGTATATATCGGACAAAAAAAATCCTCCGATAAAATACGATATTTCCTTCTATAAGGAGTACAACTTTGCAGTGACCGTTTTTTTTTCAAAAGTTTAAGGCTTTATTATAAAAAAGTGGCTACATATTTTTTAATCAATGTACTGCCCGTCGCTAGCTACGACCTCGGCCCATCTTTCAGGTAGCATTCGAATCCCGCGTCGATAAAAGTCTTGGTCCTTGGAGGCAATCTAGGAATCGACCAAATTTTTGACTTCTTCGTAAGTACCGAAGTGCTGGTCAGCCAAATCGTGTGCCATTGACCGGAACAAGTGATAGTCGGAAGGGGCAATGACTGGAGAGTACGGCGGGTGGGATAAAACCTCCCATTTCAGCGTTTCCAAGTACTTTTTCACGACATTTGCCACATGGGGTCGGGCATTGTCATGCTGCAGTATCACCTTGTCATGTCTTTCGTTGAATTGTGGCCGTTTCTCTTTGAGTGCCTTACTCAAGCGCATCAACTGACGTCGGTAGAGTTCCCCTGTGATGGTTTCGGATGGTTTGAGCAGCTCATAGTACACAACGCCCAGCTGTCAGCCCGTCTTCAAAAACTTTCTGCCTTCCGCCACCATGCTTGTTCTCTACCTCAAAATCTCCACTTTTGAAGCGTTGAAACCACCGCCGACACGTTTTCTCACTAATAGAATCCTCCCCTTAAGCATCTACAAGCAAACGGTGGGCCTCAGCCGCAGATTTCTTGATGTTGAAGAAGTAAATCATAACCTCCCGCAAATGCTGAGAATTCGGTTCGTAGGTTGCCATGTTTGAGTGCCTATAACTTTATAATGCATACACGTATCCGTTAGCTTTTTTAAATTGTTTACATTGGCAGAGCCTCTAGTTTAAAATGCCACTTTTTTTATTGAGCTAGGGCCACTACTTCGGCCGCAGTGGCTCTCTAAGTAAAACGGTCACTGCAAAGTTGTACTCCTAATACATCTAGAAAAAGCCCTAAAAATTTCACAAACATCGATGCAGTAATTTCCGAGATATTTGGCCCACCAACTTTGAAAACGTACTTTCGAAAAAAAAAGCGTTTAATGTTTCGACCGACGCTCCGAGCGTTCCGCCGGGCATCGACATAACAGCCTATAAATGCGTCAATTTCGTGCCGATCCTTGAAATTTTCAGGGAACATTTATAAGATGATAGACCGTCAAAATATATAGATTCTGAAAAAAGTGGTTTTTCGACTCGTACAACTAGGCATGGCCCCTTGAAAGCCTCGGAAGACGCGGCCGACACTGTCGGAGCACGAAACATCTGCAAACGTTTGTGAAAAAAAACGAAGAAAAAAACGTTTGTCACAAAAGTCCATTCGGAAAAAAAAAGTATCGGTGAGGTGTCTTTTAGAATCGCTGATCGAAAGATAGGTGTATAGTCATTGGAGGCCAATGGTTTCGCCTCGCTCAGTCCATGTGTGTCGTAACGGCCACGTGGTTGCGTGGGTGCCACTACATATATTCGAAACGAAGTTCAACAAATTGCCGTTTTGAATCTGACCCGACCCATTGTCAGCTATCGTCTCCAAATATCGATCTGCACGCACTCACACGTATATGCACGTATATATATTTCAATTTTCGTTGTCCCGGTCGTCTTCATTGTCATTCTCGTCAAGCGACGGAACCGCCTGGTCGAACAATCCAAGCGAGATAACCCAGAGTCTCGTGGCCACGTGGCTGAACAAGAATGTACTCTCGGAGTGGATACGTAAAATACGACACAGGAGTTCCATCCGAGCGTACTATTCACGTCCTCATAGCCGATGTTTCCCCGACTACCTTCAACCGGAGAACTTTTGCCTCGTGGATTTATCCACGATCCTGAAAAAGTACGCAAAGTACAAGACGCATCCGAGACCTTTTCCCAACCTCGGATAACGAGCGCCGCGTGGAAACAAAAATGAGAGACCGAAGAGAAAAAAGAAACGAAAAGAAAAGAGAAAACCTACGTACGTTCTGAAAATATCTCAACGCGTACGTCACAATTGGTGCTCGTGACGTTTGCTTTGAAAATCTGAAAGACTTTGGGAAAATAATATTCGGTGAGTGGTTGCGCGGTTCAATTATTGCCGCTATTGCTGTGGAATTGTTAGTTTTGGCAAAATTACAAGTAGGAGCCTCTTTTCATTTGACCGGGTTCTGTACGCCAGCTTTTACGGCCGAAACGTTTGACGCGTCAAATATTTATAGTCATCGGTTTTTGGGAAACTGTGACGGGTCGAAAAATGTCGTTTTTCCGATTTTTGTTGTCTCATAGATTATTTATTTGGGATCCGGAAAAGAGGTATTTCATTAAGGCGTTACCCCCACTTGTAGCGCAAAAAAAGGCCTTTTCATGAATTTTTTAAAAGAAAACTACAAAACTTTCTTAATCGATCAATATACCATCTTAAAGAACACATCTTGAAGAACTTTCAGTAATTTTTTTATTGAAAAATATTACATTGTTTAGTGGCAAATGGCCGTCAATGAAATAATGTTTTTGTATACACGGGTTGCGGTGACCAACATTGCGGCGAAGTGGATCATCTGAAAAAAAATGCGGATGGATTTAGTCAAATATAAGTATAAACTAGTCTTTAATCGAAGGATTTTAAAAAATATTCATTTTTCACAAAATGGCGGACAGTCAAAGTTAATGGTTCGATTTTAACGAAAAAAAACGGCCGTTTTTTGGCTATAAAACGGCCATTTTTTTCGAAAAAACAATCGAACGATTAAAGACTATATTTTTATGTATTAAATAAGCCTGCAAAATTTCAAGAAGATCGGTTCATTAGTGTTCGAGTAATCTTGGTCACCGACTTCAGAAATGCCATTTTGAGAAAAACGCGTTTAAAGTTTCAATTTCAGTTTACACGAAGAAAATATTTTTTTTTGTAAACTCACATAGAGTCATCTATTCCGGGCCCATACAGAAGTATGGGCCCGGATACTTATACTTCAAAAAATGCAATAAAAAAAAAACGATTTTTTCAAAATCGTAAGTGGGGATAACCCCTTAAGCATACACTGAGAAAAAAAAATCATTGATCCAATATCATTGGTGTTATTGAATGAAATTTCGTTGATTCAATTGTAAAATTGGGGGTGTAAGTAATCGGATTTATTATCCCAAACAAAACGCTATTGACTTTAATAACGTGATACAAATAAAAGTTTTTTTTTCATTCAAACGATAAATTGTTAGCCGAGAATAATATATTATTGAAACTATCTAAAAAATTATCTCGAACAAATTATATAGTTTTGAATGCATTGTCTGCAACGAACAAAAAAGCGTTACAATTCATAACGTGAATATTGTTGATTCGAGTACACAAGAAAAATTGAATTTCGCTCGTTTGATTCAGATAAAATTTCTATTGAGTAAATATATTATTTTTTTCACCATATCTGATATTGATTTGTCAAGTACATTATTCGTTAACATATTAATATTTTATTTTGACTGAAAAATATTAAGCAAATGTCTGAATTGGTTAAAAAATTATGCGAAAATAAAATTTGTTTCTTGCGCATTTGGTTGAAAAAATTCAACCAAATCATGGCCGAGCGCCACCGAAATGATAGGTGTGAGGAAACCCGTAGTTCTCGGAGTAACCGCTAGAAGCCGCATGCGCGCTCGTTTCTCGTAAGCGCAGCGCGAACCGAAAATCTACTCAAACGCCGGAGAAACTCTAAAGAGTATCGCTTCTTGGCCTGTGGCAAAGATCAAAGTGTAGTATCTGTTCTTATCAGTTGAATATCTGATATTCTGTCCATGGATATTCCATTGGATATCTGATATTCTCTCCACTATTATCGTGGATGATCATTCTAATGCTCACTTTTTAAGATTTAACACAAACTGAAAAACTTACCGCCCATGGCATATTCGTTTCGACGCAGTAAAGAAATAATTAATTCTATTGATTATACTTTTGTACGAAATAAAAAATGTTGTAGCAACCGCTTAATTATTTCATCCAATACATCTACGTATTGTATATAGAATTATTTCAATAGAATATAATTTTATTTGAAGAACAATGTAGATATTCAGAGAACAGAAGGGCTTTTTCAAATAAAATAATATGTTATTGAAATCAATCACATTTTCCAATATTTCATAGTATTGTAACAATCGCATATATCGGTGGCACTCCGCAGCAGCACATTTATTTGATCAACCAATATATTTTTTTGATTCAATTGGGTTTTTTTTCCGTGTACATTGAACGTATTTCGTGTAAACTTTTTATGTAAAAAAAATAAAAATGAACAACGTTATTGAGGGATGAAGAGCCTCTGGATAAAAAATGTGGTCCAACGGCCTTTATAATCTATATAATGGTACTTTTCATGCACGTAGACGTTTTTGGAGCAAAAAAATTCACGAAATGGCAGTTTTTTTTGAAAGTGCAATTTTGGCGAAATTTTTAATTATATTCAGGGGCTTGAAAAATACTAAATTAAAAAACGGCTCGGTACAACGATAGCTTCTGCAATTACGGAAATTTTGATTTTTTTTTAATGGAAATTGGACAATTATAGCTAGAGTTATGATTCCGGCCAGGTTGACAATAGTCGTGAGAAAAAAGCGATTGAAAGTTTTAGTATACGTAAATCGTTGCACTATCTGCTCTCACTGAATCGTCTATAACTTGGTCAATTTTTTAATTTTAACTTGTAATTGTTTTCACATTTTCTTGAACATGTATGCTTACTTTGAGAAAATGCCAAAAAATCGATTTTTTGTCCCGTCACCATGGTGTCTCACCTTAATTCGCACATTTGTTCAGAGGGAGAAAGTTGTAATGCAATATTCGCAAGGAGCTACGGAATTAAATTTATGAAATAAACAATTCTTCATTATCATACAAAATTTAATACATATTTGATTGTATATTAAATTGATCGAATTTCAACTAAATATATTCCGTGCCCAATTACTATTAAAAATTCCAATGGAAAATATTCCATATTCAATTAAAACCTTTAATAAAAAATTCAACATATATTGAATTTAATTTATTTATGAATAAAAAAACTCCGTACGTAATTGAAATTAAACATTCGAATTAAAAACATTCCACATGCAATGTAAACATATTTTGAAAAATGTAATTAAATTAAATGTAATTGTAATTTAAACAATTCCGTGAATTCATCTCCTGGAAAACTGTCTGGATCAAGAGTATTGCATACTTCCTCCAAAAGGCAGAGGAATAACTGATCAATTTTCCAGAAACGCTGCCCGAGCAATCGATCGTGCAGATTCGTTCAATCGAAGTTTCGTTCTTTCAGATGTCCTGTACGACGTTCCAACTGGGATAATAGTACTTCTGAGCTTTTGTTACGGCAGCATATCGGTCGTCGCCGTCGCGGGTAATTTTCTCGTCATGTGGATAGTCGCGACATCCAGACGAATGCAGAGCGTCACCAATTGCTTCATCGCCAATCTCGCGCTCGCTGACATCGTCATCGGCCTCTTCGCCATTCCCTTTCAGGTAGGATGCGTACTTTTCGCAACTCCCACGCCTCTCAACCTCGATATATTCCCGAATAATTGGCATGTACCACTCGTCTTTCTAACGGAGCAACAATTCGTTCGTCTCGGTGAAACGCTCGTGTATTCGTAGTTTCAGGCTGCTCTACTGCAACGATGGAACTTGCCGCACTTCATGTGCGCTTTTTGTCCCTTCGTTCAGGAATTGTGCGTCAACGTATCCGTTTTCACGCTCACGGCGATAGCCGTCGATCGACATCGGGCCATACTCAAACCACTGAGGTCAGTATGTCAGATTTTCACACATTAAAAACTCTCCTCACTCTTTCCCCCTTAAGCATTCGGTAACGACTAGGATCTCCCACAATTTATCGTGTCCGTCCGTCTGTCATAGTTCCGTAGCTCCTTAAGGGGGAGATAACTTTAGGGGCGAAAAAGTTGCTGATTTTCGTGATTTTTCACAGGGTAAAAAACGCCACTGTAAACGTCTAAAATTAAGGGGTCTTCTCAATTCAAACGCTAAAAGGGGTATTTTCGTTAATTATTTTGATAGGGTTATATTATAGATATCGATATAAAAGTTGTTACACTTTCGAAATACATTTTTTTTAAATCTTTATTCATGTTACTATTTATAGACAAAAATGGTAGTTAAAAAAATTGTAGGTCTGCGCTGTTGATGAAATCTCGATGATGAATCATTCGGAACAAAAAAATCAAACAGCTTTAGATTCAGTATGTTAATGACTATAGCGCATATCATACAATTTTTGATATATGCAAAAATAACGATATGGCGGACATTTTTCGAAAAAAGTGTTTTTTTCACCGTTTTTGGAAAAAAAAATTGTAAATACGAAAATTAAAAAAAATCCTTCAAATGCGCTATAGCTATAGTTGTAAAGTTGTAAAGCTGTAAAATTGGAAAGTTGTAAAGTTGTAAAGTTGTAAAAATATGTGGTTGAAATTTCATAAGGATTGGTTCAGTGGTTTCGAAGATTTTATCAACAAGCCGTCGAAAATCGTTGTTTTGAAAAAAAGCGTTTAAAGTTTGTTTGGGTTACATAAATACATCTTAAAAATGTGTAATGTATTTCGAAAGTGTATTCATTAAGTATAACAACTTTTATATCAATATTTATAATATAATCGTATCGAAAAAAATCATGAAAATAGCCTTTTTTAGCGTCTAAAGTGAAAAGACCCCCTAAGCGAGTCTATGCGATTTTTTTTGGTGGAAGGGCAAGTAAGAGGATAATAATATTCAAGGATGTTCTTAGTCAGATCTTGAAGTGAGAAAAAAAATTATATAAGATGGCAACGCTGGAGCCATTCTCGCGTGGCACGTTGAATTTGAGACGCACTGCGGCACGCAATATAGCTGACGCAAATTTGAATGTGGAAAAAAATTGAAAAAATTACATTTATTCACATGAGTATAGCTAGAGAAATACGCAGGGGATTTTGAAAATATCATTTTTCGTGTAATTGGCAAGCATTTAAAGTAAAAACTCAATTTTCGACAGAAAAAAAGGACAATAATTTGTTAATAAATAATGTTATAATTAACTCATGGAAAATCCCGTACGTATTTCTCTTCGGAATGTTATTTTAAATATTTCCGAGTTAACATTCGGAATGTTAAAGGGGTGCTCAAAATTTGGAGTGAATAAAATGAAAATTGGTGGCGTTATGCTGCGTGCCGTTTGAAAAAATTGTGCTCCGAGAAAAACGGTCGACGTCTCGTGCACGGGCCAGCCACTGCCACCGCAGGCCCACACGGGCCTGCAGGTTTTTTTCCAGGTACAAAACTTTTTTCACCTTATTTTAGATGGTTCAAAGCATTCCAAAGCCAATCAAGAACCAAAAATCAATTTTTTTACGATTCAACAGTGGTGCTACCCTTAAAGGTGAGGTTTCTTCACCATTTTTCAGTCTTAGGGTATGTTTTATTACTACTTTTGGCTGTTACATAGTATTTGTAAATTAATCTTGAATAATGGAGGAGGTATGACACGGTCTTCTAAATGGGTTGCGGCAGATGTTGTCAGACGGCGTGACACGTAGCGTCGGCGGGATTAATCTGAGAAAAAACCAACGAAGATTTTTCTTTCCTTAACACTTGTACGCAGAATATGAACCAAGAAAAAGTGAGAAATGTTGAAAATCGATGAAATGGCACGGTTTGAAACAAAAAGATTGAACTTTCCGAAAAAAAGGCTCCATTTTGCAATTATTTTTTGCTTTCAAAAACATTTAGGTTAATGTTTTACACAATAAATCAATTATACCAAATTTCATCGGAATTGGTCGATTAGTTTTTAAGCTATACGTCACGCTAGTTTAAAAAATGCAGTTTAGAAGACCGTGCCATACCTCTGCCATTTTCAAAAATGAATTTAAAAGAATACCATGTGACCAAAAGTAGTAATAAAATATGCCCCAAATCTGCGAAATGGGGAAGAAATCTTTTCTTGGAAAAAAGAAATGAAAATCAGCATATTCTTTCCTCGCCTAAAGATATCTCCCCCCTTAAGTTTGTCACCAACCGAGCTGAAATTCAGACTTTAAACAGACGCTATGTCAAACGTGGAGACAAACGTGCAACATTTTTCAATAAATAAATACATTTTTCAATATTTTTCTCAACAAATAATAAAGTACGTGAAAAATGTCGACGGAAAAAAATCACTCAGCTTATCCGGGTATCGTCGGTTCGGGTATTCAAATACGCCCCTGAATTAATATTGAAAAAAGTCTGCTGCCTCGCTGCGAGCCTCTGGAGTCATTACCGGAATGCCCGCCCCCTACCCGCCACTATTGCGGCCCTTTGATTAAACTTTTTAATAATTCATTGAGATTCCATTCAGTAGATTCCGTACTTGCAACTATGATTATTGGAGTTACTGTAAAAAAATTGCACCCGGAAAAAAAGAAAATCGATTTTTAATTTGACACGCGAGAAATTTAATATGGAGAAAAATTAATTAGATTTTAATTGGCTATTGCATGTGCGTACTCAACAAGCCAAGTGCGGGTACTTCCGGAGACCTACTTCAATACATAGCCTCGAACAAACATGCACTTGACCGCTTTTTTCTTCTCTCTTCCTCATCTTCACCTGCTTCCAAATTATTGGGTTGTCCGTCAAGTTCGTGCCGATCTTCGGTAGCCGGCACAGTGAAAAATCGCCAAGAACTTGCCAGACGACCCAATATATTCGCGTTTTCAGGCGTCATCGAAATTTGGCACAAAATCTTACGATTAACGAGGTCATCCCATGTGGCAGTTGTTTTTTTTTCGGTTTTTTGCGACTTTTTTTATGTTCCATTAAGACTAATTATCTTTGAATTTTTGCCACACATTTATTAACATTTTTACAGTCCCGGAGAATTTTATCAAACAAAAATAACGAGTTGAATCGACTTTACACCGTTCGGAAGACACTCATGTGTAAAAAAAAAGTTGCTTGGCGGCTGCCATGATTACGGAGGTTTTGCTCATCCGAAATCAAAAAATCAAACAGCATTTTAATTTGCAGACCTAAGGCTATCGCCGAATCTAGAGTAAAGTAAAAATATCGAAAATTGAATTTTTGGCACGGTTTTAAAAGTTAAGTTTCAAGTTTCGTCATTTTTTTAGAGTTTTTCAGCTTAAAATAAAACTATGGCAGATATCGGAAGTGTTCTAGTTCGGGTGAGAACTATAAATATGCTGACTTGACCATTAAAATTTGAGCGAATTCTGTTCAATAAATTTTTAGATATCATGGAAGCCAATTTGAAAAATACAGTTTTGAAAAAATACAGTTTTGAGAAAGCACAGTTTTGAGAAAATACAGTTTTAAGAAAATACAGTTTTGAGAAAATACAGTTTAGAGAAAATACAGTTTTAAGAAAATACAGTTTTGAGAAAATACAGTTTTGAGAAAATACAGTTTTGAGAAAAAACACATTTGATAAAATACACTTTTGAGAAAATACAGTTTTGAGAAAATACACTTTTGAGCAAATACAGTTTTGAGAAAAAACAAATTTGATAAAATACACTTTTGAGAAAATACAGTTTTGAGAAAATACAGTCGTAAGAAAATATAGTTTTGAGAAAATACAGTTTTGAGAAAAAACACATTTGAGAAAATACAGTTTTGAGAAAATACAGTTTTGAAGAAAAAAAAACAGTTTTGAGAATATACAGTTTTGAGAAAATACAGTTCTAAGAAAATACAGTTTGGAATAAATACAGTTTTGAAAAAAAAACACATTTGATAAAATACACTTTTGAGAAAATACAGTTTTGAGCAAATACAGTTTTGAGAAAAAACACATTTGATAAAATACACTTTTGAGAAAATACAGTTTTGAGAAAATACAGTCGTACGAAAATATAGTTTTGAGAAAATACAGTTTTAAGAAAAAACATATTTGAGAAAATACAGTTTTGAGAAATACAGTTTTAAGAAAATACAGTTTGGGAAAATAAAGTTTTGAGAAAAAAAACATTTGAGAAAATACAGTTTTGAGAAAATACACTTTCGAGGAAATACAGTTTTGAGAAAATACAGTTTTGAGAAAATACAGTTTCGAGAAAATACACTTTTGAGAAAATGCAGTTTGGAGAAAATACAGTTTTGAGAAAATGCAGTTTGGAGAAAATACAGTTTTGAGAAAATACAGATTTGAGATTTGTTGAAAATATAGTTTTGAGATACTAGAATACAGTTGAAAATACAGTTTTGAGATTTGAGAAAATACAGTTTTGAGAAATAATACAGTTTTCAGAAAATACTGTTTTCAGAATTTTCAGTCCTGAGAAAAACGGGTTTAAAAGTTCAAGTACGATTTACACAACGAAAATGTTGACTCACCATTCTGCTATGCCGGGTCCATATAACACGCACGCGTTTTTGGCAATTCGTGAAAAAAAAAATCGATTTTTCGGCCCTGACACACGGGATGACCGCCTTGACGAACCAATCGTGTAACGGCGAACATCTGCAGAGAGTATCGAACGATTTTCACATACACTCGCGAGTGAATAGGGCCGTTAACTATTTTTGTCCCGTGAATCGATTTTTTTTCGGAATCGCACAGGGTTTTGGAGCCAAAGATTCGCGAGTATTAGATTTGCGGGTCGTTCTCACGCTTGAGAATAAACGATCGTAAATTGAAAATAGATCAGACGAGATGAATCGCTGGATATGCGAGCGCACATACCGTCGGTTACCGAAAAAAAAAAACGAGAAGCTCGCGCCTGTTCGACCTTCGGAGCAGGAAGCCAGAGTCGTTAAACAAGTTCGAATGCGAGAGAAAATTATTCCAAAAGAAAGCAAAGGAATGGAGAAAAAACATTCGCTCGTTTAGCCGGAGTGGTTCGGGCGATTTTTTAGGATGTGAAAAAAAAACGTCGGTGTGCAATTTTTCAGCGCAAGACCGAGCAAGCTGAGGGCGAAGATCGTTATAGCGGGGATTTGGGTGATTTCCGGAACTCTGGCGACCCCGATGGCGGCGGCTCTCAGGGTCATTATGGTCCCGGAAAGCACAGCCGGTAAGTCGAATACGTAACGAAGCAAATTACAAAACATGAATAGATCGCTCGAACTCGCACAAATGTTACACTATTTCGTTTCAACGCTGCCAAAGTTTCATCGCCCGAAGCTTTTTCATCCCCCGAAGCTTTTTCATCCCCCCAAGCGGTTTGCAATATTCGCCCAATGTCCGTCAATTACGGATCGTTGCGAGACTTCTCGAGAAGTCAGTCTCAACGAGCTGAAAAATGTCCATAAAAGTCAATAATCGTTTATGCACTCCTGCGGCCGAGCTTGCACTTCGGAGTAATCGGGATTTATTTTTATTAAGGGGTCTCGCACTTTGGACGTTAAAAAAGGCTGAATGAATTTTTTGATGGGTTTATATTATAGATATGATATAAAAGTTGTTAAGCTTAATAAAAACACTTTCTAAATACATAAAAACATTTTTTTATGTATTTATGTAACCCAAACAAACTTTAAACGCGTTTTTCTCAAAACAACGTTTTTCGACGGTTTGTTGATAAAATCCTCGAAACTACTGAACCGATTCTTATGAAATTATAACCAAATATTCTTTACAACTGTAGCTATAGCGCATATGAAAGATTAAAAAAAAATGATATTTACTATTTTTTTTTACCAAAAACGGTGAAAAAACACGTTTTTTTTCGAAAAATGTCCGCCATTTTGTTATTTTTGGATATATCAAAAGTCGTATGATATGCGCTATAGCCATTAACATACTGAATCTAAAACCGTTTGATTTTTTTGTTCCGGATGATCCATCTCCGAGATTTCATCAACAGCGCAGACCTACAATTTTTAGTACATTTTTTAAGGGATGGGTAGGGGTTTCAGCGTGAAAAAAAACACCTTTTTGCGATTTTTTTCGTCTATATGGATAGAGTAAATTTATTGAAACCTTTTGTACATTGTTAAGTGTCATTTCAAGAACATTCCGTGAAATTTGTACGCGAAAATATCCACAAACAAGCCGGTGACAAAGCTTTTCCAAGAACGCCTTTGGAAAAACACGATTTGCGGTGTTCACTGTATCTCAGCTAGAAATTATCTGAAATCAAATACCATTAAAATTTAGTCAAAGTATCATTAAATCCTCCCCCCAACGGTCTTTGATAATTTTTTTTTTCATTTCTAAATTTTTGGTGGTTCTGTAAAGTGAAAAGTGCTACTTTTCACGAAAAATTCCGCCATTTTGGGGGTGGAAAACCCCCTCAATGTAAAAAAAATCTCAAACTAACCGTTGAGGGGAGGTATTTTATATTTAGAAAGTGTGTACCGAGTTTGAAATAAATCGGTCATGTAGTTTTCGAATGGCAGTGAACACGGACTTTGAAAAAGTGGTTTCGAGAAAAACGCGGCACCGGCTTGTTTGTGGATATTTTCGAGTACAAATTTCACGGAATGTTCTTGAAATGATACTTAACAATGTAAAATAGGTTTCAATAAATTTACTCTATCCATATAGATGAAAAAAAATTGCAAAAAAGTGTTTTTTTTTCACGCTGAAACCCCTACCCTCCCCTTAACGCCAAAAGCGAAAAGGCAAAAAATGTTGCAACGTTCGCCAACAAACTGTTCCTAATTTTCGAACGGATTTCGCCGCTGTAACGAGACACATCAAAATTCAAGATGGTTGTAGGGAAACTTGCTTTGCGAAGGATGAAGCAATTTCGAAACTTGCACTCGCTTCCTCGTCATTTTCACTTGCAAAGTTTTCCAATTGAGCAAGGAGGTAGTGCAATGGTGGCTTTCTCGAAGAGAAAACTTCGTAAATTAAGTAGAACTGTAAGGAAGCAGGATAACGACACTGCAGGATTCAGATGGACTGTCAAATGAAAATATTATAAAAACTATTTTTTGTTTATGGCTATGGATAACAAAATATATTATTCTGATAGTAGAAAAAAATATTCGACGTAATCGCAACAAATAATATTGGAGGAATTGATAAATAAATAGCGAAATAAAGAAATCGTCAGTGAATGGACGAAATTAGCAGTAAATGGACGTGTAGTGTAGATGAACGGTGTAAAGGATAACGATTTATTATTTATTTTTATTAAATATAAATATGATTAAATATGATTAAATATTAAATATAAATATAATTTGGAGATTACTGTGGTGCACAAAGATTATGACATATATTAGATTGTACAAGATTATGCAATGTTATACTCATATTAATATTCTTATACATATGCTTTTTTGCATTTCAACGTGATATTCTCAAAAAACTACCAAATTTTGTTCCGACAAAGGGATAGAAAATTAAATTTTGTCAACATTTAAAAAACGAAATAAATGATTTTATGACAAATTTTAATATTAATTTAATAAAATTGTTATTATTTAATAAAATATTATT
Organism: Ophion slaviceki; assembly: GCA_944452715.1. Lineage (NCBI taxonomy): Eukaryota > Metazoa > Arthropoda > Insecta > Hymenoptera > Ichneumonidae > Ophion > Ophion slaviceki. The sequence continues at coordinate 31,044,775 of OX101791.1, forward strand.
ATTATTTAATAAAAATTTAAAGATTAATTTTGATGAAAAGTCATCTCTTAACAGTAATTAATTTTGCTATTTTCAGCAGATGATCTAAATGTTCTACTCTCATTTGAGAATTATTAGAACAGAAGCGATATGTTTATTCACTCGAAAGTGATTAGCATTCGGCACCAGTGAATGGACATGTCTACTTCCGACCTATTAAAACGATTTTTTTTTGTAAAATTTGCAAAAAATCAATGATTGATTCTATCTTAAGGGATAACACCACTCTAGCGGCCGAATATAATGCCTAACTTTGACAATTTATTTTGGGAGTATGAAAAAAGGAATAGGATTTCTTTTTAATCCTAATTGAATGTTGTTTATACCAACAACAAAATCGATATTAAACCAAGAAATTGGTTTTATCGACACACGTCATTGTTTGCTAAATTATAATGATTCGAGTTTTCATCGACGATTCATACTATTTACTTTTTTTAAAATATAAATTCATTCACCGATCCGATTACCTTGCTTTGAATTATTTTTTATAAACGTAATTTCTCGTCGTTTTTGACCGTTCCAAGCATATGCTCATTGGAATATCAATGAAAAGTTTTTTCAAAGTACAAGGAAGAAAAAACGATTCGATTCGAATCCAATCTGGCGTATGAAAAATTCCCTGACATTTGATTTCATGTCAATTCCTCCTTAAAATTTTACTTGACTTTTAACATCATAAATTTAAAGTGAACGGAACACCCGTGCATTTTTGTACGTCTCATTCGTGAGAGTGCGTCGAGCAGTCGAGCAATCGACTCGAAGCGAAGCTTTTTATTGCCAATGCACACACTCACACGGACAGACAGTTCCGGAGCTTTTGTTCGATGAAAACAGAAACGAGCAAAAAGAAAATGCACGAAATGCATTCCCGTCGATCGAGTTTCGATTCATTTCGGTCCTCTCTGACCCGGACATTCTTCAGACCAGACAATATCCCACCGAGGCACAATGTTCTAATGCAAATGTATCCTGGTAACTCGGGCACGCTCAATCCGAGAGGAAATTATTGGAAAAACAGCTATCCACGAGAATTCGTATGCTTCGGCATTATCCGGAACGAATAGACGTGGTATACCTAATCCTCGAGGAATTCGCATCGGAGCGAATAAATAATTCAAATGAACGTAAATAAATAAAGTTCACTTGAATCCGATAAATATTTAAAAAATACAAATAAATATGAATATAAATGTAAATATAAATATAAATATAAATATAATAATTACGAATGTCAATAAATGCGTTCCCAATTTTTTTTATTGATTACGATCTGCTGTCAACGTCACTACTCCGAATGAAATATCGAAATTCGACGATTCTACGCAATCGTGTTTAATAATTGCGCATGTTATTTATTTAATAAATTTCGCCGCAAATAAATTGACCTTTTAACACACAGAATGTTTTGGCATGGAAACATTTTTATCTCTCGGTCTGAACACGATCGAAAAGTTCGATTTCTTTTATGTAACAACAAGAACAGTACAACGGCTTCTCGATTTTTATCTCATTTTCCGATAAAATTCCACTTTGTCGTTCTGGTCGGTTATACGTTTTGTATGGCAATTCCTCGAGAAGCCAGTATATGTGCGCGTGTCAGAGGAAAGATCACACGTGTACACAGGCGATATTACACGATCGGAAAAGAAGCGTCTGTTCGGCGAAAGTATTGACTCGCTTACTTGCGAGAGTACAAAATTCTAATATCCATACGTTACCGTAACTTGACTTGACCTGGAAACTCGAAATATGTATATTTTCAGATATTTGGATATACAGGGTGTCCCAGAAGTAACGTACGCCCTTCTACCATCTGGTAGGAAAAAACATTCTGAGACGAAAAGTCCTCAGTCATTTTTTGATCAGACGCATAGATAATTAATTATGAAAAAAAATAAATAGCCAATCAGGTGCGCGCTACAGCGGAAAGGCAGCATAGAGGGGAGGGATAGGGGAATGCGTTGTAATTGCGTGCGCCTGAAAATGTGTGCGGAGGGAAAATTCCGAAAGCATGTGTGGAAGTGCACACACACACACACACATACACATGTTTTCGGAACTTCCCCTCCGCACACATTTTCAGGCGCATACAATTACAACGCATTCCCCTATTCCTCCCCTCTACGCTGCCTTCCCGCTGTAGCGTGCACCTGATTGGCTATTTATTTTAATTCATAATTAATTATCTATGCGTTTAATCAAAAAATGACTGAGGTCTTTTCGTCTCAGAATTTTTTTTCCTACCAGATGCTAGAAGGGCGTACGTTACTTCTGGGCCGCCCTGTATAAAATATCTATATGCATCAAATTAAAAATTTAGATTAATAGAAAAAAGTATTTTTTCCGCATGTTTTTATTTACTAGATTATTTATTTGGGATTTGGAAAAAAACGATATGTTATCAAGCATACATTAAACTTATTTCCTGTAAATTGTTATTTCAGAAAATAAAAAACTAACGTTATTGAGGTATTATAAAACCTCTGTAGAAAAATGTGGACCAAATGTCAATATTTTAAGGTCAATTTTTTTTCACATATTCTTGAATATGTATACTTAGAAAAAGGACAAAAAAATCGATTTTTTTACCCGTCACGGTGGTGTTCCGCCGTAATATTCAATAATATTTCTATTATTAAAATATGATACACGGAGACAAATACGGCCTCAAATTCTAACACTGGTCGCCAGAATTCTAATATTCAGTGCTAGAAAAGTATAGCAGTTTACTGCCAGTTCGGAATTTTAAGACTTGTTGTTAGAGTAGTGTAAAAATGATTCTCACAACGTATAGTAAAAATGATGCGTGCATATTACATCTGAAACTATTCTCGCATAGGCGCGAGTTATATTTTCATATGGATTTTACTATATGTATAGCATGAATCTTCGTGTATGTATAGATTTCACTATACGCATAGCATAAATCTTCGGCGTATCGCGAAAAATATTACGAAGTTATTAGTAAAATGTGACTCTCAATACCGTACTCTTTGTAGACCACTGGAAACTAATTGTTCCAATCATGTGGGCAAAATATTTTGTGAATACTACAAAAAATCACAATATGCCGAATAAAATGTATTATTTGTATCAGTTTACGTGCCATATCATAGGCTAAAATTTAAATTTCTTCATTATTATTATACCATAATTACAAATTTTATCTTCTATTCAATACTTTTTGATATTTAAAGATATTTTTTTAGAAGCATAGTATTAATTCTAAACTTCCAGGCCTCTGTTTTCTCCGTGTACGTATATTACAAATGAATTTCGCAAAATCAAATGGTGCAGGGATAATATGTTGGAAAAAAATTATGTTTCAAGCTGGCCGCCTCCATCTGAAGCCATTTTGTCAAAACAGAAATATGTCGGACAGAACTATGCTCACTTACCGTGCTGTTTTGGGATTTTTGCAATATCTTACGCCACTCTCGGTAATATCTTGCGTGTACGCCCGGATGGCTCTGAAATTGTGGGGCAGCAGAGCACCCGGTAACGCCCAGGACTCGAGGGACGCGAATCTTATGAAAAATAAGAAAAAGGTGATTATCTTTGTGTGTATATCGTCGTTTCGCCTTTGGCTTTCACGAAGGATAAGAAGGATGCGCAAAAAAGGCACTTGAATATACATCGTCCTTTTCGCGGATTTATTTTTGCACGATGCGAATTGAATGAAAATATTCTGGGACGCTGCGGTATCTCGGGCGGAAAAAAACTATTTTGCCGAATAATACAAATATATCCCATATATATATATATATATATGCTGGAATTTCAGATTAGTAAAATTCCGACGGTTTTCGAGACAAAAATCATCTGTTTTTGGTTTTTCGCATGCAATTTCTACAAATAATAACTTTTCTGACCCGGTTTTTTAAAAAATACTCTCGGTTATTTGTTTTATCCAGAAAAGTCTTCTTCATAACCTTAAATGTCCGGGAAACTTTATGAAAAAAGATCTTATGCAGAATTTTCATACAAACTAATTCGAACAGCTGGCTTTGATGGCCTGCGGTGTAAAAAAAATGTACAACACATATCGTGCCAATTACTTTGAGAAGTTCCTTAGTTATTGTCGATTTATATCATTTGTAGAAATGCAGGCGGAAAACCAAAAACAGATGATTTTTTTTTTGTTTTTTTTTTTTTAAATAACATACAGCCCAAAATCTCGAAAACCGTCGGACTTTTACTAAACTGAAATTCCAGCGCATAGTAGGACATGATCTGACGTATCGACAGTTGCAGGATTATTCATTCATAACAGGGCACCCTGTATATGTATATACATATACATAGGGGAGACAGGGGCAAAATGGTATAGCGGGGCATAATGGGACCGGGGCAAAATGGGACCGGGGCAAAACGGGTTTGGGGCAAAATGGAATAGTGAAAATCAACACTGCTGGAAAATACGTCATTGGGGCAAAACGGGACTGGGGCAAAATGGGCCGGAGAAAATCAGGCTCCTCAGAAAGAGGCGGTTGGGGCAAAACGGGATCGGGGCAAAATGGGACAGTAGAATAATTCGATGCAGAAACGAAAGAAATGCAGGGGTAAAAAACGAGGGGTAATAAATGAGTGAAAACAGGTTTTATTGAATGTTACACGATATTTGGGTCACACTCTACTTACGATACTATAATTTAACGGTGGCAATGTTTAATTTTTATTGCTTTGTCGTTATTAATTATTTAAATATTCAAGTAATTTTTATAATCTGACGCGTGCAATTTATCGTTTTTTTTTGTTTTTATCTTTCTTTGTTTTTTTTTTAAATTTATTTTCTGCCAACTGCAAGTTATTGATACTGATTTTCAAGCCATTGATGAAAATCTAACTCTTGTCAATTTTTACGTAAATTGTTTTATGAAACTAGGACCGCCGCTCCCCATGAAATCGACGGATATGTGTCGATAAATATATCGGTCAGTCCGTATTATCTGCGTATATGTGAACTGAAACGAATCACAAGCACCATTTAGATTAGATTATGTTTCAACAGCTCTTTCATAGAGCCGAAGCATGAATTTTCCTGTCATCCCATTTTGCCCCAAATTCAGCGGGCTGCGACACTTCATTTTTGTGTCCCATTTTGCCCCGATTCCATTTTGCCCCAATTTGATATTCCACTCATCTCTGTCCCATTTTGCCCCTATCCCATTTTGCCCCAAATCAAGCACCAAGAAACTTCATTTTTTGCTATTCCATTATGCCCCGATCCCATTATGCCCCAGTGCCGTTTTGCCCCGGTACCGTTTTGCCCCGCTATACCATTTTGCCCCGGTCTCCCCTATACATATGTATATGTATATACATGTATATGTATATGTATATACATGTATATGTATATGTATATACATGTATATGTATATGTATATACATGTATATGTATATGTATATACATGTATATGTATATGTATATACATGTATATGTATATACAGGGTGTCCCTTTTATCTCTGCCACCCGAAATAACTCGGTAATTATCAACGTCACAAAAAAATGTTCCAGACAAAAGTTGTACAGCGTTTCAAGGTCAGTATCGATGATACAAATCTAAATATCTCGGATCACTGCCAATTATTTGGTAGTGATCCGAGATATTAAGACTTGTATTTCATTTTAATAGGTGACCTTGAATGACCTTAAGCGACCTTCACACCCTAATGTTTTTTATGCGGCTTGAGGTGCTCCACAAGATGGTTGAAAAAAATGTACCTTTCCATTTAAACAAGTGGGGGTGACCTTCACTGTGCGTCAGCGCTTCCACCGAAATAAAAAAAATTGTCGCGTTTGATGGCCCCGATAATAATTGATAATGATATTTACCGAGTTTTTTCGGGTAGCAGAGATAAGAGTGACACCCTGTATATAAATTTGTCCATCTGGTACTTTATGATTCTTATTTTCATCAATCAAATTCGTTGAAATTTTCTACTGGCGCTCCGACATTAAAAATCTCGCTTTATCCAGAAGGCTATCGAGCGCGTTCAAAATGGGTGACCATTGTACATTTTCAGGTGATAAAAATGTTGGTCATCGTCGTGGCGCTGTTCGCGATATGTTGGCTGCCGCTCCAGATGTACAACGTGTTGCAGTACACTTATCCGCAAATAAACGAGTCAGTAAAAATTGATTTATCATCTATAATTCACCATAATTGTCATCAATTACAAGTTTGATCGAACATGAATTACACTTGATTCGATATTGACTCGATCTCTATTCGATGTAATCCAAATTCGACTGAAAGTTAATTAAATTTAATTGAAATTAGATTTCATCCGAAGAAATTATCCAAATGAAAATTAATCTGAATTTCATTTGATTCAAATGTAATTTCGAGCATCCACTCGCAACGTTTTTGCGTACGATCACTCTGGCTCCATGATTTCAACCTGACACGTAAAAATCAATGCGACGTCATCTTATGCTGGAATTTTCGTTCCTATCCGATTGAAGCAATATTTCGTAGATTTTTAATAAAAAATAAGGCACATCCATGTCAACCATGTGATCGTTGAGTGGAATAATCCCGGAAGGTTTGTGGCTCCGCATCGCATAACTCAACCTCCCTTCGGTCGGCTTTGGATACTCGATGTATCAACGAATATTTTTCCCAGCTGTCCAAGACAGTTATTGAATTTCAATGTTAGACCGAAAGGTCTCGGGGACAGTGACCACAAATGAAAGAGAAGAGCAGAAGCGCAATAAGAAGAAAACATTGTTTTATCAACAATTTTCTAATGAATTGGTTTATTCCTCAGATATCGCTACATCAACATCATATGGTTCTGTTGCGACTGGCTCGCCATGTCCAACAGCTGCTACAATCCGTTTATCTACGGAATTTACAACGTAAGCGAGCCCGGTGATTCTCAAACCACCTTCAACCGTCGGAAGACGAAAAAAAAACGCAACTCTGTAATGTTCCCAAAGTGTTCGCCCGCATTGGTGGAATGGTTGACGATGGATCTTTTCTTTTCAGGAGAAATTCAAGAGAGAATTTCAGCAAAGATTTCCATTCCGATCGAGAAAATGGTCGGCGAGCCCGCCTACGGACAGCCTCGACATGGAGAAGACGCAGAGTACGAGAGCCTCGTTTAGGTACATTCTCAGGTGCTTCTCACAACTAATTCCAAATAACACCTCGAATTTCGTATACTTCCCTCCCGGTCCTCCTTCCCACGGATATATCGTGAACATAAATTTGAAAATCTAACCACCACTGGTTTTAGTTTCAATTTGGGTTGGGAGAGGACACAAGCAGGTTAGAGAAAATTATAGGATTTGACGAGGTCAGCAGTAGATGGAGAAGGGGTAAAGTCAGGAAAAAAATGGAGAAGATATAAGATCAGGAGAAGATGAAGAAGATACAAGGTTAGGAGAAAATGGAGAAGATGTAAGGTCAGGAAAAGATGCAGAAGATGTAAGGTCAGGAGAAGTTGGAGAAGATATAAGGTCAGAAAAAGTTGGAGACAAGATGAGGTCAGGAGAAGATGAAGAAGAGATAAGGCCAGAAGAAGATAGAGAAGACCTAAGGTCAGAAGAAGATGGAGGAGTTGTAAGGTCAGGAGAAGATGAAGAAGATATAAGGTCGGGAGAAGATGGAGAAGATATATTGTCAGCAGAAGTTGGAGGAAATACAAGGTCAGAAGAAGATGAAGAAGATATAAGGTGAGGGGAAGATGGACAAGATATAATATCAGGCGAAGATGCAGAAGATATAAGGTCAAGAGAAGATGGAGAAGATATAAGATCAGGCGAAGATGCAGAAGATATGTCAAGAGAAGATACACGGCCAGGAGTAGATGAACAAGATACAAGGTCAGCAGAAGTTGAAGGAGATATCAGGTCAGAAGAATCTGACGAAGATATAAGGTCAGGAGAAAAAGAAGATAGAAGGTCAGGAGGAGGTGGAGAATATACAAGGTTAGGATAAGATGTAAAAGATATAAGGTCGGGAGAAGATGAAGAAGATATAAGGTCGGGAGAAGATGGAGAAGATATAAGGTCAGGAGAAGATGGAGAAGACATATGGTCAGAAGATAGACGAAGACTAGAGAAGACTGCTGGTTAGATGTCCGATAAAATAGAAGCAAGAAGAAGGTTAAGGGGCTATACCAGTGTGAACGCTGAAAATTTGGTTGATTTTCGGGAATTTTTTGGAAGAAAAGTACTCAATTAATTGTTTCGGAAAATTAAGAATATATTTGGCTATATTTGACCTATTTTACATAATTTTTTTCATAGAAAAATACCGAGATCCAAGCGACTTAAGCGCTGCCTTCGGAGGCGCCAAAAAAAAGCTCTTCCACTGCTGACATGATTCCGGCCGATTGAGTAGCTGAAACGGAAAAAGGAAAAAATGTCGTTAAGGTGGAAGGTATTTCCTGTTCAATGACATAGGATTTTCGAAAAATATCAAAATCTAACAAAATGGCGTAGCTATGAAAAAAAGTATGTTTTCTTGCCTATAAAATGGTCGTTTTTTCCATGCCAAATCGTCAATATTCATCCAATCAAAAATATCCTACGTCATTGCAGAGTAAATATATTCAAGAGTACTCAGTTCAAATTTCAAGTCAATCGGATAATTGCTCTTTGAGTTACAATGTCAGCAAATTTGATAAATCTCATGTCGCGAAAAGCGCGTTTAAAAATTTAACTATAGATTTTTGCAAGATAACATTATATTCATATAAATGATATAAATGATAATGATATTCTTGAAAGTACAAACTGTCGAAAAAGGCCAAAAAAATCGATTTTTTGAAAGTGTCACACTGGTATAGCCCCTTAAAGAAGACTATAGGTTCGGAAAGGTCAGAAGAGATAGAAGATAGAAGAAGGTTGAAGATCATAGGTTTGAGGTCAGAGAACGTAGCAAGTTTATGAGAATATAGCACTAAAGTATCCTCCTCGGCGAAGCAGAAGCTGTGCCACGTGACATATGAATGCGAGAGACACCTGATATTTTCGGACACAAATTTTTCACAGCTGAATAATGCTCAGGGCCAAGGAGTCAGTTAAGGCGTTACCCCCACTTGTAGCGCAAAAAAGGCCTTTTTCATGAATTTTTTTAAAGAAAACTACAAAACTTTTTTAATCGATCAATATACCATCTTAAAGAACACATCTTGAAGAACTTTCAGTAATTTTTTTATTGAAAAATATTACATTGTTTAGTGGCAAATGGCCGTCAATAAAATAATGTTTTTATATACACGGTTTGCGGTGACCAACATTGCGGCGAAGTGGATCATCTGAAAAAAAATGCGGATGGATTTAGTCAAATATAAGTATAAACTAGTCTTTAATCGAAGGATTTTAAAAAGTATTCATTTTTCACAAAATGGTGGACAGTCAAAGTTAATGGTTCGATTTTAACGAAAAAAAAACGGCCGTTTTTTTGCTATAAAACGGCCATTTTTCGAAAAAAAAATCGAATGATTAAAGACTACATTTTTTATGTATTAAATAAGCCTGCAAAATTTCAAGAAGATCGGTTCATTAGTGTTCGAGTAATCTTGGTCACCGACTTTAGAAATGCCATTTTGAGAAAAACGCGTTTAAAGTTTCAATTTTAGTTTACACGACGAAAATATTTTTTTTGTAAACTTACATAGTCATCTATTCCGGGCATCAAAAAAAAACTGCACTTCAAATCGCACTTCAAAAAAATGCAATAAAAAAAAATCGATTTTTTCAAAATCGCAAGTGGGGGTAACCCCTTAATTCTACAGAGGCCGATGCTTTATTTTTTCCCTAAAAAACTCAACCATCCACGAGAAAATTCTGTTCGAAAGTTTGTGAGGTTATGTCAACCTTGCACAAACTCATCATACGACGATGTTAAAATGGTAAAAAGCAAATGGCAACTCTCCGCAGCGAATCAGCAGACTAAAGTGTCCGAATGCTTATTGCTACTGGACTATCGATCGTAACGTAAAATTTTGATGAGGACAGAATCAGTATTCAGATTCAAGCAGCAACTGCACTCCGATAAAAATATATTTCAAAGCAACTGCGAAGTACCCTCAGTATTTGACATAAAAAAACGAGTCGACCTTTTTCAAAAGTTCAAATCAGATTTCGAAAATGACGAATCCACCAGCCGGATAACAGCGACGTTTCACGTTTTTACGATAACTTGTGTTTTTTCTCGCTCGTGAAATCGGATTGTATGGGGCTCGGCCACCGCAGATACGATTGGCGAAGATCCGCTTCCGGTGGTTGTACGGCTGCCGCTTCCTTCTACCGAGGGGTATCGCTGCGCGAGCCGAATCGAACATCGGCGAACGGTCCGGACGATCCGGAGGCTCGGGGCTTGACAACGACCGGATGTTGCATCGCCAATGGCCGCGAAAACGGTCCACCCGGCGGGACGAACAACAGGTCTTCCGGCAAGAAGAACAGCAGCGCCGCCGAGCTGTACGTGTTCTCGTCCGGAAGACACAAACGATCGCGGGATCTCGGCAATCGAGAACTTTACCTGTGAATCGTGGAATTCGCCCGAACGACTTAAAAAACCCTTTTTTACTACTCCGTTCGCCCTTTTTACTCGCGCGTGCGCACAACCCATTATTACAAATCGTCCCCCACCCCCGCCCCCCAAGGACGAAGAAACGAAAAGTTCAACGCGATAAAAAAAAACTGTAACTCGTGGCGTGAACTGATCGGCATTTTTCTTTTGCGCGCCACTCGCCCGGGTGAATCGTCGATCGCCGATTAATCACTTTCGGGAAAAAGTGCGCGGAAGTTGTGTACATACGAAAATATATCTATAATACTTCGTCGAACGAAAGAGACCGCACAACGATGGACAAGTGTTCGATAGAATCTTACGTATTTTTTAATATGAAGAAAAAAAACTGCGGGGCTCGTGGTGACTTCGCTACCGGAAGTGTCGTGGCGAAATAAGGGAGGTACGGGGAGAAATCGCCCAACTTCCAACGATACTTCAAAAACTGCCCAAAGTGATATTAAGGTAATCATATCGCCAGGCTTCAATCGATAGGATTTTCATTTTTTTTTTTGAGCTTCACTAAATATATTAATAATCGTCTCTGTAAAATTGTATGGTCGGTTATCGACCTAATTAGAGAGAAAAAAATATAAAAATTGCGGAACCGGTGCGATGGTCTAGTGGTTAGCGTGCTCGCCACTAAACCAGCGGACCGGGAGGTCCCGGGTTCGAATCCCAGTCGCGTACATTTCGTCGTGAAATGTTTTTCTTCGGCATTTCGCGGCGAAATAAGACTAGTTCCACGACTGGGGGGCGAACTCGATGACCGGCTGTATTGGTTATAGGTTTTCCGCAGTTTCCCTATACCCATGACAGAAATGCATGATGAATATAATACAGAGGGGGAAGTCGGCTGCGGCCGCAAGAGGGGGGAACAGGGAGAAAGATGGAGAAAAAAGGAGTAACAGTATAGAGGAAAGAACGGCTAATGATGGGAAAAGAATAGGTAACAAACGCGAAAGGCGTGTACCTAAGAAAAAAAACCAATAAAAAGAAAATATAAAAATTGCGTATTTTTGTGAAGGAATTCCGAGACGTCATGCAAAAACCCAACTTCCGGTCGGTACAAAAGTGTATATAATAGTGGGAATCCGCCAAAATCTTAAAAACAATCAGATATACATACGTAAGGGGCTGTTCCAGTCTGAACGCTGAAAATTTGGGTGATTTTCGGGAATTTTTTGGAAGAAAAGTACTGCATTAAATGTTTCGGTAAATTAAGAATTTATTTGGCTATATTTGACCTACATTACATAATGTTTTCATAGAAAAATATTGAGATCCAAGCGACTTATGCGCTGCCTTCGGAGGCGCCAAAAAAAAAAGTTCCTCCACTGCTGACATGATTCCGGCCGATTGAGTAGCTGAAACCGAAGAAGGAAAAAATGTCGTTAAACTGGAAGGTATTTCCTGTACAATGACGTAGGATTTTCGAAAAATATCAAAATCTAACAAAATGCCGTAGTTATGAAAAAAAGTCTGTTTTCTTGCCTATAAAACGGTCGTTTTCTTCAATGCCAAATCGTCAATTTTCATCCAATCAAAAATATCCTACGTCATTGTAGAGTAAATATATTCAAGAGTACTCAGTTCAAATTTCAAGTCAATCGGATAATTGCTCTTTGAGTTACAATGTCAGCAAATTTGAAAAATCTCATTTCGAGAAAAACGCGTTTAAATATTTAACTATCGATGTTTGCAAGATGAAATATTTACCATAAAAACTGCTAATCAGCTATACTTCTTGAAAGTATAAACTGTCGAAAAAGACAACAAAAAATCGATTTTTTTAGTGTCACACTGGTATAACCCCTTAAGGGGCCAGTCCACTTTGGAGCCACGAAAAAAGGCTATTTTTGCGATTTTTTTGAGGATTTTATAAAATATACGAATGTAAAAGTTGTTGGGCTTGATAAATAAAGTCTTGAAATACGTTTGAAAAATTTGTAATTCATTTTTATTCATTTTTAAGTACAAAAACTATAGTTTAACGTAACGCCTCAAAAATAGGTGGGCTAGGTAGCTCCATCACAACTCGGTAACGGCTTGTCTGAAACAAAAAAATCAAAGTCCATTAGATTCAGTATGACACCAGCTACAGAATGACCCTCGGATATAAAGTTTTATCAAAAAATAAAAAAAATGGCAGATGAAAAACGAAAAAAGTAAAAGAAACGCGTTTTTTCGTAGTTTTTTGCAAAAAAAAGAGTAAAAATCAAAATTTTTAAACCGTCGAGGGTCATCTTGTTGCGAACCGTGTTTACAATATGTGGTTCAAGTTTCAAGACAATCGGTTTATTAGTTTTAGAGATACGATGGAGCTAGATTTTGAAAACGTTGTTTCGAGAAAAACGTTGTTTCGAAAAAAATATACTATGAAAACCTCTTACCTAAACTCAATCGGCAATTCCTGCACCGTACAAAATCCCTTCTGATTGCCGATCATCGTCCATTTCTTCAAGCCTTGCTTGCTTTCGATTTTTTGAAATTTTCAAAGTGGACTGGCCCCTTAACACTTGTAATCCAATGCTCTTAGAAAAAATTACGCTTATTGACCTAATTTTTATGTAATATCAAGTTTAATTTGAACTTCCGGTATTGGATTTACTACCACTTGCTACGATAAAGAGACGTGACAGCAAGGCAACAGCTGACTGTAGTCCTAACCTCATCGCACTCATTCGAATTTCCACACATATTTCATTTTTAACCGACATATTTCGCCGACACAAATTTTCCACGCTTTTTACCAGTCGTCGCCCGAATACAATGCTTTAAATGTCCCGCACCTGACGTTGTTTTGACAGATCGACGTTGAAAAGCATGGAGGTTAAACTCGCCTGGTTGAGTAAAAAGAGACGGAGATAGAACCAATGTTGCCAAATATCAAACCTAGAAATACTGCGCGAATCGTTGGAATAACGATTTTTTCATTTTTCCAATTAAATGTGAACATTCGTTCATCAGTTTACAGATGGAAAATTTTAATTATTACAAATTATGTTTTTTTGCATATGTTACAAATATGAATCGTACAAGTCTCAAGTATGATCAGAGGTATGACTAGTGCGAAGCGATAGGATTACCTTAAACAACGTTTTCTTATTTTTATTGCGGAATTAAAGATTTTAGTGGCCGGAAATAATTTGATTTGGAAGAACACACCGAATGCTATGGTTGTGAATTATTTCCGATTTTTATATCAAAGGGTCGCAAGAATAGAGGGGGAGGGACGGGGCCTCGTTCACGACTTCGGAGACTCAAATCTATGGACGGCGATTTTTTTTACATAACGTTGATTAGGATTTCAAACGCCTTGTTCAACGACACTGCTAAATCGGATGGTGCTGAAGTTTGCGTTGTTGGAATGCAACGAAAATACGTTTTAATTTTCATTTCTTTGTTTTCATTATCGTGCAAAATCTTCTTTTTGCAGGTTTTTGTTGTAGATTTTCTATAAGGATACTCATGAATGTTCCAACAATTCTTGCGGTCTAAATGTGCCGAAAAAAATTGGCACATTGTTATCTAAATTCTTTAAAAAATCGGCACATTATTATCTGAAATCTTTCTTTGCAGATTTTTGTTGTAGATTCTCAATGAGGTTCCTCAAAAATGGGGGAAATTACGATATTCGTGACCCTTAATTCTGACCACGCAGCCTTTATATTTGACACAAAATACGACTTTTTTCAATGGTGGTAAAAATCGGAATTCGATCCTTAAGGGGGTGGAACAGGAGTTTTTAAGTTCGGGTTTGTTTAGATGTTTTTTGTAATGCTCACATATGTGTGACGTGCACAGTTGAGGAGTTAAAAGTGCTACTTGACTGTCTACACGCACCGAATAGCAAGGAAAACATGGTACAGCGTTATATATAAAATAAATTTCGTAAGTTTCAAGTAAATCTGGTCAAAAAATCGGTTTTTTTTTCATACAAACCTTGAACTCCCATTTAACCCCCTTAAAGATTACATTTTGCAAATTTCTGAAATATATGTTCAATCATTCGTATCGGAGTGTATTTATACAAAGTTTCAAGCAAATCTGACCAAAAAATATGTTGTCGCATGTAAACTTTAAAACCCCCGTTTCTCCCCCTTAAGGGCCAAATTTCGATTTTTACCACTCTTGAAAAAGGTCTTATTTTGGATAAAATATGAAGACCGCATGGTCAGAATTAGGGGCCACAAATATAGTAATACTGCCCGAAAATGTTTCAGTAATTGTCGTCGTCTAAATGTGCCGAAAAAAATCGTCGATACGAAGAAAGTATATTTCCGTTGCAGTTCAACGATACAAACGTCAATACCCTGAAGCGGGGCAATTTCTCCCCTTCGAAGTATTTCACGTACAGGAAAAGGTCTTGAAAAAAGTCTACAAATTCGTCGCGACACACGACAGCGGGTCTATTTGGAGCTTCCGCCTGCCGAATTTCCGCGTGCCAGATCGTAAGCCGTGAGAGCTACGAAGCTACGACGGCGCTGAAAAAAATCTCCGGAATTTTACGATTTAAAAAACTATCGAGCGACTTCATGTGCGTTTAGAAATACAGTGGACTGCAACGTGTACGGAATGCCGAAACGGCAGCGCGTTTCCGCACAGAATCGTAAGAATTTAAGGCCTTAGGCCACAGTCAAGGGTATAAAATCATGTGCGAATTTAACCATTTATTTTCGTATGAAAAAGTGATTCACTCATAAAATTAATTACACATATATTTAGTATGAATATCAAGCTGTTAGAAAATATATATATATTTTTTTTCGATGTACAAAATGGCCGACTACTCGAAACTTCTCGACACAGCTTTTTTCAAATTGGCGTGACAAATAACTTCAACAATTTTCACTCGATTTACTTCAAATTTAAAAGTTACGTTCCTTATTGCATTTCGCAGAGAAGTACGTACGGAATTTCTGATTAATCGAAAACTTTTCATTTTATGAGTAGTTTATGAGCAGTTATAACGAAATTTTTCCCTGAAAATTCATTTCTCAAGTTCAAATACCTACAACTTTTGAATAAAACAATATTTTTTTAATTCCGTACGTACTTCTCTGGGTATTCTAATGTTGATTGACGAGAATTTTTGTTTTTTGTTCTGGCTAAAAAATTGTGGATGCCAAATGTCACGCCGCGGAGCGCCTAAATAAAGATAAAATATAGTAGTCGGCCATTTCGTACATCGAAAAAAAAAAACATTTTTTCTAACAGCTTGATATTGATACTAAATAGATGTGAAATTAATTTCATGAGTGAATCACTTTTCCATACGAAAAAAATTGTTAAATTCGCACATGATTTTATACCCGTTACTGTGGCCTAAGGATTATCGTCGATACCTCTTGTTCTAGTCAAAGTAAGAAAAAAAACAGAAAAACTGACGTTAATCATTGTAAATAATAGTTGGTAATTCGTTGTAATTTGAATGAGGATAAAAATATCACTCGTCCGCCGAGAGCATTCGGCTGGACGAGAAGGAGATTTTGAAAAAACAACGAGCGGTACTTATTTTTGTAACGAGTACAACGCGTATTAAAATTCTTCCGGAACCACGTGCGTGCAAGTCCGAAAGATAAATGTGCAAAGCTTTGTCGGCAGGTCGGATAATTAAATTCAATGTGACGATTATTGTCGAATGTAAGATAGAATAATGGAGCGAACGACGAGACGAGTTTGAGGAATAAAGAGATCAGTCGTAATTCGTGTTGTTGCGCCGTTCTATGTCCCGGATTTCGAGTATGTCCGTTTTGAGGTGAAGCTTCATTATTTCGCGCCATATGTCCATTCTGTGCTCCTCCGTCTCGATGCCCAGACGGAGCAGGACGTTCTCGTTGACGCGCAGGAGTACTCGCCCGGTAACGTCGTGCTGGAAGGATCGAACACACGGATAATTGTTTGGTAAATGCATGGGAGACGCGAAATGGTATTGAAGTTCGCATCGTTATTTTTTTGGCCTATTTGGCTACGAAAATCACTGGACATTATGGTGTTGAAGTTTCAGGGTGTCTAATTTTGACCAGAACTGAAATTGCATGACATTTAAGGATTTTTAAGGCAAGGAATGGGGATTTTTTCATGACTCTTAGTATGACTTTCTGGTATAGAAGTACACTTAATGATTCTACAGTGCGACCGATTTTCTAAATTTTTATATTTTTATTTTGCTCTTTCAAACAGATGTGTGTTGTATGCCAATAAAAAGTATACGGAATAAACGAAAAGTCACCAAACTGTACAATTCCATATGTAGTAAAAAATGTGAGACAAACATAATTTCAAGATTGCCGTAAAGAAATATATTTTGGGAACATCTCGAAAAATATTACATACATTTAGGAACTTTGAGTAATATCATCTAGTCGCTTTACACGAATAACAAAGAAAAACTAATATATGTTGAGATAACGCATCATTTTCTTTTACTTTCTTCTATTTTATTTTCTATCGATTCGATATTCGCTTCTCTATCGACAAGTACCACAAAGTAAGTTCATATTGAATGTAGACTCAACGATAATTTGGTAGGGTATAATAATTCAGGTAGACTGGTAATTTTTCATGACATTTCATGACTTTTTCAGGGTCGAGTGTAATTTCATGACATTTAAGATTTTTCATGACTTTTCAGGTCAGTGGACACCCTGAGTTTGCATCTTTGCAACGAAAGTTTCGTTTTACATTTTATTTTCCATTTTTTTATTGTTATAGGCTATCTTTTTTGATAGATGATAATATAGATCGCTAAGTAAATATCTTGAAGAATAATTGAAGAGCTTTTGTCGGTAAAATGCGCCAAGTTGAAATTAAATTCGTTGCAGCCCAACGATGCAAACTTCAGCATCGTCTGGACATTCTTGAGCTTCCTCGTTAAAAATGTATAACCAAAGCCTGCTGAAGAAAAAGATTTTTGATAATAATCGAAACAAAGGGATGAAAAAATTAAGAACTTTCGTTGCGTTCCAACGATGCCAACTTTAGCAACTTCATGTGAATGCAAGGGTGGCGGAAGTTTGAAATTCGCAAATATGGGGATGGATAGCAACGTCAGTCTTAGGGGGGGGGGGGAGGGGGGGTATTAAAAATGTCTTACATTTTTTAAATGAATGCATAATATCTCAAGAATATTGTGTCAAAATTTCAAGTCGATCGGAGCAAAATTGACGAAGTTATGAGTATTTGAGCGTCCGTTGCTCCAGGCCGGGCGCGACAAGTTGACGAGTTGCGAATTAGTAGAGCAGAGGAGCAAGCGTCGCACGACAGTAAAGAAGTTTTGCGTAGACAAATGCAAAAAGATGCTCTAGATCATGTTGATGGAAGCTTTTTGCTCTACGGACCTGGCATCGACGACTGTGTGTGAGTATAAGAAAATTATCGAGTTTTATTTTGAATTTTTCAGCGTGCAAAACTAAAGCGTTTTTCTGAAACTTGTCATGTTTGAAGCCCGTGTACGCCACAACTCAAAATCTACTGGACCAATCGTTTTGAAATTTTGCACAGTACTTCGTCACATAATTCACCAGGTGTTGTCGGGAGCTTTTTTGTTTTTTTTTACATAATTATTAATTTTACAGCAACAAATTAGCCGATTTTTTTTACTGAAAATCGGTTTTTTGGCTCCCAAGTGCTATGAAAAATTGAAAAATCGAAAAAAAAAAAATCTTCCCGTGGTTACCTCAAGAAACATCTTTAACAAAAGCATTTCGATTTTTTTGTTTCAGATGATTCTGTTGCGAGTTATGATGTACACCGCAAAACAACTTTTTTTCGAGGCGCCTCCGGAGATCCACTGTCACTCGCTCAATTTTCAACATTGTGCAATGTAAATTTAGGAATGTATTGTTCAAATGTTGCATTATTATATGGAAATTGACTGAATAAACTAACACTATCTGTATCGACAAAAAAAATTCTTTAAAACATGCCTTTTTTCACCGAATTAACCTTACCCCGCCCTTAAGAGGGGAGATACCTTTAGACGAGGAAAAGATTTGCTGATTTTCAAAAGGTTTCAATAAATTTACTCTATCCATATAGATGAAAAAAAATCGCGAAAGTGTTTTTTTTTCACACTGAAACCCCTACCCTTCCCTTAAATATGCCGCGCAAACTTACGTCATTGGATACGTGGAACAATGCCCATGTTGCCATATGTCTTTTTATTATAGGGGACAAATATTTTTTACGGAAAATTAGTCTATCTAAATTTTAATGCAGACCCTGCAGTGTTAAAAGCTGCAATTTTAAAACCTATTATCCCCCAATCTGAATACTCGACTGTTCTGAAAATTCACTCAAACATGCATAATAATATGAACAATGTCTGGTTGAAAATTTGAACAAAATCCATAGAAATCAAGAGCGTGCGCTCGGTCTACCTTGATTGCTTGATTTCTTCATTTTTCTTGTTATCCAAAATCTTTTACAACTTTTGGTTATAAGTCTTCATTAAGGATTCTCGAAAACGTTTGAGTGACGTTAGACTGAATATGCCAAGAAAAATCGAAAATACGAAAAAGAACCTCGCATTCCAACTATGCAAACTTCGATACCACGTTATGTGTCCCTGTGCAGAGCCAACGTCCGAACATTATTTTTCCGGCCGCTTATTATTCTCATAATTCTGACCGCAGTTGTAACACTTTCTGGCCTTCTGCTATGGTGTTGAAGTTTGCATCGTTGGAATGCAACGAAAATTCTCCCAATCTTTTCATTTCTTCATTTTCATTATGCGAAATCTTTTTTTGCATCGTTGCAATAAAAGTGAGGTTAGATCAGCGAAGTGCCCGTAGAGTGATAGGAAAGGCTTCAATTCGGAAGGTAAACGTAAAAACGCGCAAGATTATAAATTGGAACTGAGGAAATAAAAATAAATACATAATATACTCCACGGATGCATATAGATATGTAAATATATTGTAAATATACTCACGTATAAAAACTTCTCATGATACAATTGGTAGTAATCGCTGCAATGACGTCTGAGCCATTTCTGCACGTCCAAGACGTTCCAGTGGTAGACGGGACGAGGTCTCGTTGTTTTACTCTACACAACAGTGATTTTCACTCTCAACAGAATTATTTCCCTCAATTATCCGAGATAAACGAGTCACGACGCAAACGTGAAGAAGTGCAACGATAAACCTCACCTTAGGTCTGTTGTACGGGCTCACGATTTCCTCGACCATCGTTTCGTGTTCTTCTGTCGTTACGGCGAATTCTTTCCGTGCGGAAAAGTGCCGCGAACTTTTGACATTGCACGCGATCGACGATATTTACAAACAATCGAACCTAACCTCACTCTAGATTTCTCTCGGCGCGAGAAAAAGGACACTTCCGGTGTGCCGATCGGTAACGAAGAGCGCGCGCTCAAAGACCAACGGTCGGTCAAACAGGTCTCTATAGTTTTCATTACCGACCGAGTAGCCGCGGCTCGGGTTTGTCGTATTCATTCGTTATCTTTCACGAGGATGTGAATCAGTAAAAAAAACATTTGCGCAATCAGTTGTAACGACGTGCTGTCGTGGTAATTTGAACGATACTTCCCGTTGTTCACGTGTCATCTTGCCCCTCGAAACCCTTCGATCACTGACGCGGGGCCGCTTGTTAACACGCGTTTGGGCGTTTCGCAAAACGATTGCCGCGACGAGAACCAATGAGCAACGACCACGATCCGAGCTTCGGAGGCGTCATTGGACATCGTCGTTTACGGCCAGTCGAGACTCGAGACGTCTGCTAGAATGGCATCAGCCAAAATTTTGTTCATTTTGTTCCTTAATTTAACGATATTCGCAGTATTATGCTTAGCGGGGTAAGTGAGTTTACTATAAAAACGATTTTTATTACGCTTTTAACAAAATGGTGAAAAAAATGTCGCGGGGCACTCTAATGATTTCCGTGCTAACCTCGTTCGGTGAGAGCTTTCTGTTCGTCGTGTCGTATCATCTTGCGTTGCATCGATCTCCGAATATGCGAGCAGTTTTTACAATTCTATTTTTTTTCTCAGATATTCCGAATTTCCTCGCTTACGACCGTTAGCAATGTCGATTTTGAGGTTATGCGATCGCACGTACGAAAGTCGCGGGTCATAAACGTTAAAAAAAAATTGTCATATAATGAAGACTGTTGCAGTAACTGGAAATGTTACCGCGGTGATGAAAATTGCACGCAGTGCTTCGTTTATTCCAAGTTTTTGTGAAAAATTGGAAAACGATCCGATGGCCGGTCAAAGAATTATAAGAGCTTGAAAATGCAGTAGTTCCGCATGTGCGCTTGGGGGACGTTTCCTTGCTCTCTATTATGATGATCGCAAGTACAATGAAAAAGTGGTACTGAATGTTTCAGATTTTTTGAGCGAGTTGTTTATGTACAAAAGAATCTTTTTGAAAAGTTTCGCAATTATTTACTACATAACAGTGGAATAATTAATCATAAGGTACTAAAATCTTTCTTATTTGCTGGCTCGACTCTTCCATCCTTTTTACGTGACGTTATAATCACTTCACCAGCATATTTACCTGAGAGTTTTGACCCAATAAAATATTAAACATTTACTTCATTATCGATTCAATTATTAAATATATTAATCTTAATTAAGTATTATTATTAGTTTAAGGGGATGTACCTGAGTAAACGGTGAGAAAAACAGGTAAACTTTGGGAATTCTTCTCTCAAAAACTAATGTTTAAACATACCTTAACGTACATATTTTCCAATTAAAAAACCTGCATCCAATCGAAACATTAGTTTTTGAGATAATAAATCCCGAAGCTTACCTGTTCTTCTTGCCACTTGCTTAGGCACCTCCCCTTAATTGAAAGTGTGTAGATTTGTTCCATTGTTCAAGGTACTTTCCCTTTTTATGTACCCCTTATTCCATTTTTTCCCAGTTCAATTTGATATTATTAACTATTTATTGCTATTCTTATTAGATTCTTATTAGATATTTATTGATATTATTACAATATTATCACTAACAATTTATTATTATTATTAACTATTAATTATTATTAATAATTAAGTATTAACAAGTATAGATAAAACATTCATGTGGAAAAAATAATTTCAACTGGAAATTCCAGACTTAGTCTATATATTATGCCACTTACGACTGATTTTATTTTGTATCTGAGATATACAGTACGGGAGGAAGTCATGTACGCACGGATTAGTGCTGAAGTTTGCATACTTGGAATGTAACGATAATTTTTCTTGATTATTTAATTTTTTTATTTTTCACGATGCTGAAGTTTGCAGTGTTTAAAAGCAACGAAAATTAATTCTTTTTAATTGTTAAAGATTTTGTTGGTTGTTCTAGACCGTGAAAATGCCTCAAACGTTTTTACACATTCCTATTAGAGATTCACGACCTCAATTCGCAAAGAAAGTACTTTGGATAATGATAAGAATAAACAAATGAAAAATAAACCAACAAAATCATTGCATTCCAAAGATGCACTTCCATGCAATTCCAACTTTACCCTTCAACATAGTTTATTTTTACCACTATTTAAAATCTTTTTTTCAGTTTTTGGTAATAAGTTTTTAATAAGCATTCTCAAAAATGTTTCAGTGACTCTCGTAGTGTAAATGTGGGGGTTGGGTTGAAATTCTGAACTTTGAATGACCGGAACGCTCGAAACTCCGAAAGAATTTTACACAAAAGACCAAAGCTTCGAAAATCTGGACACCGTCAAAATAAATCGGCTATGGGAGTTTTAAAAGTTTCAAAATTTTCAATGAATCTACGAATTATTTCAAGAATTTTTTCTCATAAAGAAATTATTTTATGTCAATTTTGAAATTTGTCCGGTCAATGTTATGCATTCTGCATCATTTACAGTCAACTGTGTAGACTTTCAGTGGCATGATCTTGACGAACCTTGTAATTTCGGAACACTAAAATTAGGAATGTTAAACCATCGGCGCATTCAAAGCTCGGAAATTCAACCCGGCCTCCATGTCAAGATCATGCGAGCGAAAGTCTGCACAGTTGACTGCGAATGATGTAGAACGTACAACATTGTCTAGACAAATTTCAAAATTGACGTTAAATCGCTTTCTGATGAAAAAAAATTCTTGAAATAATTCGACGATTTATTGAATATTTTAAAACTTTTAAAACTTCCATAGTCAAATTATTTTGACGGTGTTAAGATATTCGGAGTTTTGGTCTTTCGTATGAAATTCGTTCGGAGTTTTGATTTTTCGGGGTAGTATTATTGCAGAGTTTTGAGCGTTCTGATCATTCAAAGTTCAGAATTTCAACGCCGCCCCATCTTGAATTTCGGAATATTAAAATTCGGAATTTAAAACTGTCGGAACATTCAAAGTCCAGAATTTCAACACGGCCCCTAAATGTGCCAAACAAATTTGGGAATACGGAAAAAATATATTTTCATTGCACTCCGAATGCATTTCACCTTTTCATTATTTCAAAAGATCTTTCTTGCAAATTTACATTATAGATTTCCAGATGAGCAAAGAAAAAGATTGTTGAGACGTTTCCGTAGCTATGATTTCCCAAATGAAATTGTAACGAATAAAAAATCATATTTTTCGGTGCATTCTATGCAAACTTTAAATTGTAAATAAACCACAAACTGCGTACTCCATTATCTCCAGTGTACCGCATTGAAAAAAAAAAGAATTTCTGCCACCTTTGAATGCCATTCTGTCTTCCATGGAGCCTTAATGGGCCAATGCCCAAAATTGGTTCGATATCCGGTCCGAATACTTATCATTATTGTCATTGATACGCCCACCCAATTGGAACTCTACGACGACCATCCATAAATTTCCATTCCTCACTGGCTACACGTGAAAAAGACGAATCAGCTACTACGTTTTCAAGCTCAATTACAACTTCGTACTTTTCTCCCAACTCGTACATGTACGTATCATGTTCCGCTCTTTGCAGGAGAGATTTTTACGGTATCCTCGGCCTGTCGAAAGGCGCGAGCACTCACGCGATAAAGAAGGCGTACAGGAGGCTGGCTAGGGAATTACATCCCGACAAGAACAAGGAGGATCCGGAGGCGTCGAAGAAGTTTCAAGATCTCGGCGCAGCTTACGAGGTCCTGTCGGACTCGGAGAAGCGCGAGATGTACGACAGATGCGGCGAAGAGTGCGTGAAGAAGGGTGGCGACTCCAACAGCGGTGACCCGTTCTCCAGCTTCTTCGGCGATTTTGGCTTCCACTTCGGCGGCGAGACGCACAATCAGCAAGAGTCGCCCCGAGGGGCGCACGTCGTCATGGATCTGTTCGTTACGCTGGAAGAATTGTACAGCGGCAGCTTCATAGAGGTTCGCTCGCGGTGATTCATTCTGTTTCACGTCAAGGGAGGAGATACCTTCAACGCCTTAGGCCACAGTAACTCGTGTAAAATCATGTGCGAATTTAACCATTTTTTTCTTCGTATGAAAAAGTGTTTCACTCATAAAATTAATTACACATCTATTTAGTATGAATATCAAGCTGTTAGAAAATATATATATATTTTTTTTCGATGTACAAAATGGCCGACTACTAATATTTTCTTTTATCTTTCTTTAGACGCTCCGCGGCGTGACATTTAGCATTCGCAATTTTTTACCTAGAACAAAAAACAAAAATTCTCGTCAATCTACATTAGAATACCTAGAGAAGTACGTACGGAATTTAAAGCAATATTGTTTTATTCAAAAGTTGTAGGTATTTGAACTTGAGAAATGAATTTTCAGTGAAAAATTTCGTTATAACTGCTCATAAACTGCTCATAAAATGAAAAGTTTTCGATTAATCAGAAATTCCGTGCGTACTTCTCTGCGAAATGCAATTAGGAACATAACTCTTAAATTTGAAGTAAATCGAGTGAAAATTGTTGAAGTTATTTGTCACGCCAATTGGAAAAAAGCTGGTTCGAGAAGTTTCGAGTAGTCGGCCATTTTGTACATCGAAAAAAAATATATATATATATATATTTTCTAACAGCTTGATATTCATAGTAAATAGATGTGTAATTAATTTTATGAGTGAATCACTTTTTCAGACGAAAAAAATGGTTAAATTCGCACATGATTTCACACCCGTTACTGTGGCCTAGGGCCTTAAGCGAGGATAAAATGGCTGATTCTCGTGATTTTATTTTAAAGGAAAGATTTTTTCACCGTTTTTGAGGCTCAGAGCTCAAAGATTTTTACAAAACAATATTTCACATGCATACTTTTCACTTATTATCTACACCCTACATTCCTATACTCCGCATTATATTCACATTCGTTCTGTTTTCATTTATTCGTCCACTCCGTTGATCTCTCCTCCCCCATGCTCCTTACTCATCATTCTGCACACTTCCTCTATTTCCCTAAAGTACTCGGATATCCCTTTTTATTTTTTTTTCTCCCAGCATACTTATGATTTCGCTCTTTACTCCCAAATCATCCATTCCTCCCATCCCCTCTCCTGCTTTCTTCTTTGCTTTCTTTTTTGAAAATTCTACAGTCGTGTTACCCCATTATCTGAAAAAAACCAACCAAGTTTTTTCTTTCATTAAGGGATAACACCACTCTAGCGGCGAAAAATAAGGCCTAACTTTGACCATTTATTTTGGGAGGGTGAAAAAAACGAATAGGATTTCTTTTGAGAGGGTTTATTTAACACATAAAGTATTTTAAAAAAACTTTATTTCAATTTTCATACAAAATGGCGGCGACAGAGCCCATTTCGAAAAACGTGTTTTTTACAAATAGCTTCACGGGAGGACGGTTTTCTCGTAAAGTATAAGACCTGGAACAAAAACCAAAAAAAAATATAATGTATATATCATTAGCTATGGGACTACGTAGGGATTTTTTTAATCAAATTTTGGAAAAATGGCGCACGTTGAAAGAAAAAAATCGATTTCTTGTCAAAAAAATCAGCAGTAAATTGTTTATAAAAAAAACGGCTATGTACTCCCATAAAGAATGTAATTGTGAAGCTACTATCAAAATTTCAAATCGATCCATGCAAACGTGTTCGAGTAATCCGTCCTCCCAGTTTGAAAAAGTGGTTTCGAGAAAAACGCGTTTCAAGGTGTACGAGGCGCCTGAAAGAAGTCCGAGGCACTGCGGCAAAATCGATAATTGAACATTAAAAAACAATTGTTAAGCCAAAAAAAAACGATTTTTCCGAAATCCTAGAGTGGTGTTATCCCTTAACACTCATACTCAGAATATGAACCGAGAAAACGAGAGAAAAGTTGAAAATCAATTATTGCTATGATGGAGCAAAAAGATTGAATTTGCCGAAAAAAATGGCTACATATTGTAATAAAAACATTTCAAAAACATTTATGATCAGGTTTTAGACAATAACGTTAAAATCATTTATACTAAATTTCATCAGAATAGGTCGTTTAATTTTTTAGCTATACGTCACGCCAGTTTTGAAAATTAAGTTTGGAAGACCGTACCATACCTTCAGCATTTTTGACGATTAATACCAAAAAGACAATGTAACAGCCGAAAGTAGCAATAAAACTCAAAATTGGTCAAGAAATCTTTCCTTAAAAAAAAAAATCATGAAAATCTGCAAAATTTTTCCTCGCCTAAAGGTATCTCCCCCCTTGACACGCGGATCTACAGATTTTCAGCAAATCAGTATCGCCTACAGAGCATAGACCGTTGACTGATAATTTATGATGGCTGTTAAACGACCCTGTTGAATTCTCCATCGTTGGAGTGCAACTAAAATTCTTTTTCTTCCTTCATTTCATTTAATTATCATCGAAAGTATTTTCTAACCAATTTATGTTACGGGGTTGAAGTTTCCATCGTTGGAACGCAACGAAAATTTCTTCCGATTCCTTATTTCAATCATAATTCAAAATCACATTTTGCAAATTTGTTGTAGATCGCTAAATAAGAAGCCTAAAAAATGTTTGCGTGATTTTCGTAGCGCAAATTTGCCCGAGGAAATTTGGGAAATTAAAAAAACATAATTTTCGTTGCATTCCAACGATGCAAACTTCAACGTCATTTTATGTTGTAGATATGTATAAACTTCAAAATTATGTTAGCCGAGAAAAAAGGCGCAACGGTGTGTTCGTCATGTTCACACTAGCATAACCCCTTAAGAACACTTTCACAAATCAGAGTTTGAAAAAAGAAGAAATGTGGAAATTACTTTTTACGTTTTTAACCCCCTTAAGAATAACTTCACAAATCAGAGTTTGAAAAAAGAAGAAATGTAGAAATTACTTTTTACGTTGTTAACCCCTTAAGAACCCTTTCACAAATCAGAGTTTGAGAAAACAATAAATGCGCATATGACTTTTTACGTTTTTATCCCAGAATCGGTACACCGGTCTACACTCGTAATTGTACGATTTCCGTGTTTTCCCGCCTTCTCCGCCAGATAACCAGAAACAAGCTCGTGATGAAGCCCACGTCGGGAACGAGAAAGTGCAACTGCAGACAAGAGCTGGTAACGCGAAACGTCGGCAACGGCAGATTCCACATAATACAGCAGGCCGTATGCAGCGAGTGTCCGAACGTCAAGTTCGTGAACGAGGAGAAGACGCTGGAGGTGGAGGTAGAGGCGGGTATGGTGGACGGCCAGGAGACGAAATTCGCGGCAGAGGGTGAACCTCATCTGGACGGCGAGCCGGGCGATTTGATTCTCAGGTGAATCAGAATACAAGCAAAAAAAAATAGCATTTCTTCTCACCGCATGAGAACAAAAGACATTCACTGCGGCTAAAGACACCATTTTTCACAATAAACTCCATTAAATTGCTCAGTTTTCTAGGATGTTTGGGGGTCTCGCGTAATTCCGTTGTGATGAAAATCGAATGCGTTATCACTTGGCTGATTGTAAGCCTGTGTAAATATGGGATCTATCCATTGATCCGTTGAAGAATTAAGGGGCTACATCTACCTGGAAGCCCGAAAAAAATTGCCAAATTCCGATTTTTTTTTCTTGGAAACTTTCGGTGAAAAAGAAGTGTGGTGAAATTGCGCGGCATATTTAAAACAATACTGCAACACAAATTTTTATTCGGAAGCAATTTTCAATAGAACAAAGTTTTTAATTAATTATTAATTAATCAACACTTTTATTTGTTTTTGAAGACAACATAAACAATATAAAATATTAAGATTTATAACCCAAATATTCATTTTATGATAAAAATTTTCAACTTTAGGAACGCGATAATTTTTTTTTTCGCGAAATATTGAACAATACTTATTATAGGGGACAAATATTTTTTACGGAGAATGATTCTGTCTTTACTGAAAGTTTTTAGCGAAACTGAATAGTAAAGGCTATCCAAACTTTTTTCACTCTTTCCCTAACTAGTTTGCTATCTAAACATATTTTTTTTTTTTTAATTTATAAACCCAATAGAATGGTACGACGAATAATGTGACCTGACTTTCCGTCACTGCAGACCCTGCAGTGTTAAAAGTTGCAATTTAAAAACCCATTTAACAATGTCTGGTTAAAATTCAAACAAAATCTATAGAAATCAAGAGCGCGCGCTCGTTCCACCTTAAATTAAAAAAACTTGTAAAAAATACAGAAAAACAACGAGAGTATGAGCGCCGGCAGATGATGACATTTTTTTTCGGCGACGTTTGTCGGTGGACACTCCAGCTTGAACGGTCCATCTGGAAACCGAACGGGTTATTCGGGTTAACCATGAATACCAGTCGTTGACGATCATCGATTTTTTAAATCATTTTTTTCAACAACATAGCGACGAATCGAAACTCGAACATTCAAAATCTATGAAAAAGCTCGTCATTTTTACGTAACTATTTTAAGGCGAGATATACACCTAGGAGCCGGAAAGAAGGTCATTTTTGTGAATTTTTCCAAGGAAAACTATTTGAAATTGCGGATTGCGGTTTTAATTATCTAAAAGTATATACATTCAAAAATATGTTTAATTTTCTTTATTTAAAAATATCAAAAATATACAAGGATATTGTATGATCCCTGGAGCGTCGTGAAAAAATCTGTGTATACGGTACCCACTGGCGTTTCTTCAAAAATCATCTGAAAAAAAAACCAAAAAGATTATTAAATTAGATACTATCATCTAGTACTTGTCATAGCCGATTTTGAAAATATCGATTTATGACAAAATGGCGGACGTTTGAACATAAATAGTGATTTTTGGGCCAAAAATTCGTTATTATTTTGCCTATAAAACAAAAACTAAGTAACGGAAAAAAAAATCCTATGACAAGTACCAGATAATGGTGTATAGAATAACCACAAAAAACCTCAAGGCAATCGGTTCATTGGTTTTCGAGAAATTTTGGGTACCGATTTGAAAAACGTGGTTTTGAGAAAAACGCGTTTGAAAATTTGGGAATGAATAAATCATGAAATTTGTCAACTTGCATGGAATCATCGATACCAGGCCCATAGTGTAGGTCTTCTACGGTCGACGGAATGTTCATAGCTTCTAAATCCTCGACCTCGACCCTCTAGGTGTATATCCCTAAAAATGAAGATGGGATTTCATAAAGTGAGATCGTCAACGACCTTTAAATTCACCAAGTGGTTCTCGAGATATCATGTCCACCGACCTCGAAGCTGGGGCTCATTCATTTTTAGGAATATTTCAATGAAATTTCCAGGGAATACAGCTAAAAGGATACTATCGAATAAAAATATTTTCCAAAAATGCCATTTTTTGACCCACCTAAGTGTAGACGTAGCCCACACACTTTTCGTTCGCACTAGTTTTTCGTGCGTTCTCATGAGACGTTTTTTCACAACGAACAAAATCCTGCCGAACGTTTAGATTTTTCCTGTGGGTAATTTATGTACGAAAGAAACTTTTTCGAAACTTTCACAATCTTGCAGTACACACTTTTGATGTAATTAATTGTAACGTACTAAGAATTTCGCTCAAGAGTTCCGCCCTGATAAAGTAAAAAGTCAACGAATACAGGCGAAGCAACAAAAAAAAACACTCACTCTACAACGCTTTCGTTTTCCGGGTTGAAGGATACGCACGCAGCCGCATCAGCTGTTCGAGCGAGTGAAGGACGATCTTTACACGAACATCACGATATCGTTGCAAGATGCGCTGATCGGATTCACGATGGACATAAAGCACCTCGACGGTCACAAAGTGACGATCGCACGTGACAAAGTGACCAAGCCGGGCACGCGGATTCGCAAGAAAGGCGAAGGAATGCCGAACTACGACAACAACAATCTACACGGCACGTTGTACATCACGTTCGACGTGGCGTTCCCCGAGACGGATTTCACAGAAGAGAACAAGGAAGGTGAGTAGTCGCAGCAGACATTCGAGAGCCTCCCAACTTTCTCAAATTTACAATGACTTTATCTCTCATCTGTATAAACTCGGAAATCCACCAACTTTACAAGAGTCTCAAGTTTGCAATATTGAACCTCTACAACGATTTAGCCTTACGATTGTCCCTACAACGTATTTATTCGGATTTGCATCAACTGCACAATAGAGATTTGCAATATTGCATTACTTCTATAATGTATCAACTCTACGAGAACTTTGAGTACCCAACGTTCAACTGGGCAATATTCTTGTTAGCTCTATAACAGCTGATATATCAGGTGTATTCTTCATTGAAGAAGAAAGAAGATATATATATATATATATATATATATATATATATATATATATATATATATACACATTGAAGAAGATATTTTACATTCTCATACGCTGCATGACCCAAATTCGTGAATTTTATATCAAAATGAGTAAGAATACGTTTTTTAGCGATTAAAATTATTTTTTCATACATTTGTCCACGAATGTTTTGATTTTACTCCGATTTTCAAGTAAAAACCCCCTTTTCGTCCCTTAGGAAGGGTCACGAGTCAAAGATAATGCCATAAATCGGAAGAACGGGCGATTTTACCTATAGGGTGACATTATTTCTGCTGTAGACTGCAAAAAACATCCTTTTTCTCTCAAGTGTTCAAACATAGTCGCTTGGGCGTGAATGGGCTAATATATCTCTTATTCGATTGATACACCTGATGTATCAGCTATTGTAGAGTTGACAAGAATATTGCCTAGTTGAACGTTGAGTACTCAAAGTTCTTGTAGAGTTGATACATTATGGAATTAATGCATATTGCAAATCTGTCGTTGTGTAGTTGATACAAATCCGAATAAATAATTCAATATTGCAAACTTGAGACTCTTGTACAGTTGGTGGAGTTCCGAGTTTATACAGATGAGAGATGGTCATTGTAAAGTTGGAAAACGGACTTTCAATGTTTTAGAGATAAACATTGTGGAAACGAGACCCTTCCGTTTTTTTTATTGGAAAATATGTGCATTGAGGTATGTTTAGGAGTTTTTAAAAATAAATTCGTTGACTGGAAGCGATTCAAACGCGATTATCTCGAAACATAGTTTTCAAAGTAGGTGCCAGATGTATCTCGAAAACGGCTTGTCCGATTTTGTCCAAATTTGGATACGATATTCTTCGATAGTTTTTCTCGTTCGCCACGTAGGGGTTTTTCGTTTGATTGAACCATTGCTTTTTTATGCAATGTGTATGCAATCCAAAATCGCCGGAAATTGCGAACGAAAAACGAATGTTAAATCAAAACGGTCGCAATTCCGTCAAAAATGAAAATTTCGAAAAAATCCTACGCGGCGAACGAGAAAAAACTATCGAAGAATATTGTATCCAAATTTGGACAAAATCGGACAAGCCGTTTTCGAGATACATCTGACACCGACATTGAAAACTATGTTTCGAGATAATCGCGTTTGAATCGCTTCCAGTCAACGAATTTATTATAAAAAATTCCCAAACATACCGCAATGTACATATTCTCCAATAAAAAAACCCGGATCCAATCGAAACATTAGTTTTTGAGATAAAAATTCCCGAAGCTTACCTGTTTTTCTCACCGTTTACTCAGGTACCTCCCCTTAATCTCTGATAAGAATACGTAAAAACGTTTGAGTGATTTTCAGAACCAAAAAAAACAATAAAAATTGAAAAGAATTCATTTTTCGTTGCATTGCAACGCTGCAAACGTCAACGTCATGAGTTTGCATCGTTGGAATGCAAATGTTTTCAGGGTGTCTACCGACCTGAAAAGTCACGAAAAATCTTAAATGTCATGAAATTACACTCGACCCTGAAAAAGTCATGAAATGTCATGAAAAATTACCAGTCTACCTGAATTATTATACCCTACTAAATTATCGTTGAGTCTACATTCAATATGAACTAACTTTGTGGTACTTGTCGATAGAGAAGCGAATATCGAATCGATAGAAAATAAAATCAAAGAAAGTAAAAGATATTGATGCGTTATCTCAACATATTAGTTTTTCTTTGTTATTCGTGTAAAGCGACTAGATATTACTCAAAGTTCCTAAATGTATGTAATATTGTTCTGGATGTTCCCAAAATATATTTCTTCACAGCAATCTTGAAATTATGTTTGTCTCACATTTTTTACTACATATGTGATTGTACAGTTTGGTGACTTTTCGTTTATTCCGTATACTTTTTATTGGCATACAACACACATCTGTTTGAAAGAGCAAAATAAAAATATAAAAATTTAAAAAATCGGTCCCACTGTAGAATCATTAAGTATACTTCTATGCCAGAAAGTCATACTAAGAGTCATGAAAAAACCCCCATTCCTTGCCTTAAAAATCCTTAAATGTCATGCAATTTCAGTTCTGGTCAAAATTAGACACCCTGGTTTTGGAAATTGTTTTGTTTCTTCACTTTCTCAATCATCCAAAATCTTATCCTGCAAATTTGGGCTTTTCATTTCCGATGACGATCTTTAAAAAACGTTCGGGTAATTCTTTGGATAACTTTTCCCAAAAATGTGCCTAACATTTTTTTGCTATTTTCTCATTTATTGGATTAAAAATGATCGTATTCAGTCGGGGGAAGGTGAAATAACCCCCCCCCATAAAAAGTTACGGGGTTTTGAAGTTCGCGGAAACACGTAATAAAATAGGGTATTTTTGAACATTTCGACACCTATATTGGATTTGTTTGGGCTTTTTGAAAAAATCGACATTAATTTCAATGATTTTTTTTTCGTAAAAAAACTTGTCAATGAAAGATGTCAGCTTCCCCCGACTGAACATCATCATATATAACCCAATAAATGAGAAAATAGCAGAAATATTCGGAAAAGTCACTTATCTAAAGAATTACCAACTTTTGATTTATATTCGTAGCGCAATGTTGCCAAAAAGAAGTGCGGGCTACTGAACTTTCTTTGCATTCCAACGATGCAAACGTCAACATCATATTGCCTCGAGTGACAAAAGAGTGTTCGTCAATTTCACAGTAGCCCTAACCCCAAAAAACCTACTCGACGTTATGTTTAAAAATTCTGCCGTCTCAGTGCCTCGACCTGAGCGTCCAAAATCGTTAACAGCGGATCGCCTCCGCCCTACCCTCCACTTTTGCAACCCTTGCGTAAAAAATCCAACATGCTAATAAAAAGTATATATATAAATTTTATATATATATAAAAGTATATATATAAAAAGTATGCCAATAAACGAAAAGTTACCAAACTGTACAATCACATATGTAGTAAAAAATGTGAGACAAACATAATTTCAAGATTGCTGTAAAGAAATATATTTTGGGAACATCCAGAAAAATTAGGTGTAAAAAGAAATTAATTATTTTTCCCTTCACTTTCATGCAAAAATAATGCATTTCCTTTTACTACACCCAATAATTCACGAAGACAGCGTTCAATGAGTTCTTTCCAGTAAAATTATCTCCGACTTTAAAACAGTTAATTTCGAGGAACAAATAAAAATGGTGTTTGATTCGATGGTATAAAATCGGGGCGGGGTTGAAATTCCGAACTTTGAATAATCAGAACGCTCAAAACTCCGAAAGAATACTACCCCGAAAGAATTTTACCCGAAAGACCAAAACTCCGAAAATCTGAACCTGAAAATAATTCGCCTATGAACGGTTTAAAAGTTTCAAAATTTGTAATAAATCGACAAATTATTTCAACAATTTTTTTGAATTAAGGGATAACACCCCTCTAGCGGCAGAAAATAAGGCCTAACTTCGACAATTCATTTTGGGTATATGACAAAAGGAATAGGATTTCTTTTGGGCGGGTTTATTTAACACATATTAAAGTAAAAAAAAAATTATTATAATTTTCACACAAAATGGCGACAGCAGAGCCCATCTTGAAAAACGTGTTTTTTACAAATCGCTTCACGGGAGGATGGTTTTCTCGTAAAATATAAGACCTGGAAAAAAACAAAAAAAATTATAATCTACATATAATATATTACAACTTTCGCTGGCATGATCTTTACGAAACTTGTAATTTCGGAACGTTAAAATTAGGAATATTAAACCGTCGGAGCATTCGAAGTTTGGAATTTCAACCCAGTCCCATAAAATCGAGAGTGATTATTTTTGAATCATTAATTACAACCGTGTGCGTTTCGCTTCTAATTTCAGCGATAAGGAAGCTGCTGGAGCAGAAATCCGTGAACAGGGTGTACAACGGTCTGCGAGGCTCATAGGGAAACATCGCCGAGTACTGAAACGGAACGACGGAGGAGAAACAAGTGACGTTTGCAAACTGTGCCACGTGGTCTCAGTGACAAAAGTGCAGCGAGTGTGCGAGAAGCGATGATCGCAGGTTCGCGACATTCGAGCCTGCCGAATTTTTCCCGGGACTTGCGCAATTGCGAGATTTCATTTGAAGAGAGAGCGAGAGAGCGAGAGAGAGAGAGAGAGAGAGAGAGAGAGAGAGAGAGAGAGAGAGAGAGAGAGAGAGAGAGAGAGAGAGAGAGAGAGAGAGAGAGAGAGAGAGAGAGAGAGAGAGTAAGAGAGTAAGAGAGTAAGAGAGAGAGAGAGCGAGAGTAAGAGAGTAAGAGAGAGAGAGAGAGAGAGAGAGAGTAAGAGAGAGAGAGAGAGAGTAAGAGAGAGGAAGCGAGAAGGTTCATTCTACTTTTTTCCTCTTCTCCTTTTCTTCCAACGCCCGCGCGTACTCCGTCGCGTTGAACGACTCGTTGCGTCTTGTCAGGTGGTCTTTTTTTCGTTCTTTTCCCGAGATTCGCTGACACGCGCGCGTGCAACGTGCGCGACACACACGCGAGTGTTCGCCGGCCCGATACCCGCAGAATATGGTCGTGTTCGTTGGGTCTCATCATTTTGATACGAACAAGTGCGCATGCGCATAATGATGCGCAACGCGCAACTGGGCAATGAAACGAGTCGTTCGTTTTGCGCATGACTCGTTTCGTTGCGCAGTTGCGCGTTGCGCAGTTGCGCGTTGCGCATCATCATGCGCATGCGCTCTTGTTCGTATCAAAATGATGAGACCCAACGAACACGACCTGTGACGAACTTTCGTTATTTTTTTTTGTTTTCTTTGTACAGTGATCGTCGACGCCATTCTGTAGAAAAGTGTTTTCCACGTAACCATCGAGATAAGGGCGTGAGAGATGACAAACTCGGCAATATTTATAGTAAATTATTATAAGAAAAACCAAACCATCTGGTCCGAGATTCACTGTCGTTCGATGGTGTTGAAGTTTGCATTGTTGGAACGCAACGAAAATCCTTTATTTTGTCATTTCTTCATTTTTGTTACTATCCAAACTCTTTTCTTGCGGCATTGGGGCCCTAATGAGGGTCGTTGGAAATATTTCGGGGATGCTTGCAGCCTGAAAGGGTAAAAAGAAGTTGGGAAATAGGAAGAAGAAGAAAACTTCGTTGCATTCCAACGATGCAAACTTCAATGCCAGGTAATTTGACCCTTTTTCCCTACTTCCGGTTACGCTGATTTCCGCACGTCCGAAGAATAGAAGAAGAAAAATACTACGGCGACGTTTGCGTCGTTGGAATCCAATGAAAGTTGGTTTTCTTAATCACGCAATGTTGATTTCGGCTGCTTCCGGCTACGGAGTCCACGCAAACGTTTTTGTTTGGAATCCTTGTTGGAGATCTGCAATTTAAGTTTGCAGGAGAAGCCTGGGAAAATAATAAAAATGAAGTAACTTGAAAAATTGAACGAAGAATGTTTGGGTTTATTTGCGTTACGGAAATGAATTAAACGGTTTTTATTTGAAGTCCTTGTTGGAGATTAACAATTTAAATTTGTAGAAGACTTTGGATAATAATCAAAATGAAGAAGCTTGGAAAATGAAACTAAGAAAGTTTGGGTTTGTTTGGGCTACAGAAACGAATCAAACGTTTCTTTTTTTTATAATCCTTGTTGGATATTAATTAATTAAATTTGCAAGAGAAGCCTTTGGAAAATAATAAAAATGAAGAAACTTGGAAAATTAAACAAAGAATGTTTGGGTTCGTTTGGGTTACGGAAACGAATAAAACGGTTCTTATTTAAAGTCCTTGTTGGAGATTAACTATTTAAATTCGCAGAAGAAGACTGGATAATAATCAAAATGAAGAAACTTGGCAAATGAAACAAAGAATGTTTGTTTAGGCTATACAAAGTAATCAAATGTTTCTTTTTTAGAATCCTTGTTGGAGATTAACAATTTAAATTTGCAGGAAAAGCCTTTGGACGATAATAAACATGAAGAAACTTGGAAAATTAAACCAAAAATGTTTGGGTTTGTTTGGGCTACGGAAAGGAATCAAACGTTTCTTTTTTATAATCCTTGTTGAAGATTAAATATTTAAATTTGCAGGAGAAGCCTTCGGATAATAATAAACATGAAAAAAACTTGAAAAATAAAACAAAGAATGTTTAAGTTCGTTTGGGCTATGAAATCCACTCAAACGTTTTTGTTTTTTAGCATCCTCGTTAGAGATTTACAATTTTTATTCGCAGGAAAAGCCTTTGGAAAATAATAATAATGAAGAACCTTGAAAAATAAACGAAGATTGTTTGGTTTTATTTGGCTTACGAAATCCCCTCAAACGTTTTTGTTTTTTAGAATCCTCGTTAGAGATTTACAATTTAAAAGTGCAGGAGACCCTCTCGATGATGACAAAAATGAAGAAGTTTGAGAAATTAACCGAACCGGAAACAGAAAAAATCCCAAACATTCCCTAAAGATTTTGTGGACATATGGTTGCAACGAAAATCACACAGAAAGTTTTTTAGCATTCTCATCGGAGATCTACAAATTAAATCTGCAGCGAAAAAAAATCAATTTCGGGAATTAATAAAGCTGAGGAAATGAAAAAATAAATCAGCCTTTTGGTGCGTTCCAACCATGCAAATTCCGAGGCTGCGGGATAAAAAATAACGTCAACGATAATTCCGACGTTGGAAGACCATGGAAATAATTTTTCTCCGCGGTTCTCCGCCCGGAAGTTACGAAAACATTTCCGAAGAGCAACAATAAAAGACAAATAATAGAAACAAAGAATTAAAAAACAATTTTTCCTAAAAGCCACTTTTTTCGTAGAGCGCATCCTTCGGAGGCGAACCCAAGCAACCCCAATAACTTTCAAAATCGATTTTCTACCGAACCAATTCTTCCCTCACTGCCCAATTTCCCCTGGCAGAAAAGCGCGAAACTCAAATCGTGCAGTTTCCACGCTCCCTGGTGAAGTTTGCATCGTTGGAGTGCAACGAAAATTCTTTTCTTCATTTTTATTATTTAAACTTCTTTCTTGCGGGTTTTGGCTTGGGGGAAAGGGGGAAAGCTACTGTGCAAATTCTTGCACGGTGACTTCCCCCTTAAGGTAATCCTATCGCCAGGCTTCAATCCAGAGGATTTTCATTTTTTTTCCTCTTCACTAAATATATTAATAATCGCCCCTGTAAAATTCCAGGGTCGGTTATCGACCTAATTACAGAGCAAAAAAATATTAAAATTGCGTATTTTGTGAAGGAATTCCGAGACGACATGCAAAAACCCAGTTTTCGGTCGCTACAAAACTGTATATAATAGTGGGAATCCGTCAGATTCTTAAAAATAATCAGATTCACATACTTAACACTTGTAGTAATCCAATGATCTTAGAAAAAAAATACGCTTACTGACCAAATTTTTATGCAATATCAAGTTTAATTTGAACTTTCGGTATTGGATTTATTACCACTTGCTACGACAAAGAGACGTGACAGCAAGGCAACAGCTGACTGTAGTCCTAACCTCATCTCACTCATTCGAATTTCTACACATATTTCATTTTTAACCGACGTATTTCGTCGACACAAATTTTTCACGCTTTTTACCAGTCGTGGCCCGAATACAATGCTTTATATTTCTCGCACCTGACATTGTTTTGACAGATTGACGTTGAAAAAGCATGGAGGTCAAGGCGGTCCTCTAGTTTCTCGGGTCGAAAAAATCGATTTGTTTTTTTCATAAATCACATCTACAACATGTGTAGAAAATGTGTGTCAAAGGATTTTTCGATATTCGAAGTGGTTCACAAGTTACGGCCCTGGAACGGAGCAGGTATACGGAGCAGGTATACTTTCAAATGCGTTTTTCTCGAAACACCATTTTTCGAAACGGTGACCACGATATTTCAGAAACTACTGCACCGATCTTGTTCAAATTTACACAGCATCTTTAATATGTTATAAGCCAGCGATTGAACTAGGATTATCATGATTTCTTCGATAGGTTTTTTTGTACGAGCGAAAAACTTAAGAAAAAATGAGTAAAAAATAGAATGTAATTTTCAAAAGTGTATAAAAAGTCTATTTTTGTAATTTAGAGTTCAATCGCTAGTCTTAAATATGAAGATTAAAATGCCGTTTGGTTTTTTGATTTCAGATAAGCAGAAGAGCCGCAATCTTGGTCACCGTCAAGCACCTCTTTTACTTGATGTCTTCCTGTCGGCCACTATAACGTTTATTCTATTATATATTTTGACTTCAAAAAATTTGTAAAGCTTATTTAAATGTTAATAAAGATTATGCAAAACAATGAGATTGATTATTTCGATGCTTTGCCCGTAAAAAAATATTGAAAAAGCTGTAAAAAAACAGCCGAGAAACTAGAGGGCCGCGTTAAACTCGCTTGGTCGAGTAAAAAGAGACGGAGAACCAATGTTGCCAAATATCAAACCTAGAAATACTGTGCGAATCGTTGGAATAACTATTTTTTAATTACATGCTCTTATTATTTTGTGAACTATCATGAAGATGAAGAACCGTCATATCGCCAGCCACTAGATACTTCAATGTAAGTATCAATATTCTAAAAAAAAAGCATAACTTTATATCAAGAAACACGGAACGAAAACTTTGAACGCGTTTTTCTCGAAACTAGTTTTTTCGACCTTGTCCGAGCGAATACTTAAAAACTTATCAACTGATTTTCAATTTTTTTAAATACATTTTTTAATCGCAGTACCTAAGGTTGCACGTACCCGCGTTTTTAACATTTGATAATTACTATTTTTAAAGACTGCTTGAATTCAGAAAAAGGGCCTTGAAAATAGAACAAAATGTCCAACCTGTCGGCATTTTGTAAAAAAAATCTAAAAAACGGCCACGCATAACTCTACATTTGTATAGATATCGATAAATTGTTGACTTTTAATTTACTGATAACCTTTCATAAAGATGTCGATGGGACAACGAAGAGAATTTTTTTTCGTCAAATCAAGGCATACATCTCGGTCAATTTTCAAGATTTTGTCATAAAAATTGGTATAAAACTAGATGAATATATACTTCATAAAATGAGTATAAACCCGATCCTTTCATAATTGCTCATGTCTATGAAGAAAGTCGTAATTGACGACAAAGCACCCGTTACGTAACGGAATAGGGGAGGGGGGTTCTGGCCAAGCGTTACGGTCCCGTTACGTGGGGGTGGATTGCGCAATTTTGCATTGCGTAATTTGTGTACGCCCCCCAACTGTCCCGCGGTAAAATTGCGCGCGAGTTTTAAATCAAAAACTTAAACATGCAGAAATTTTACTATTTCTGGCAGTTCTAAAATCGTGACGTAACGTAAACGTTGCTCCTCCCCAAATTGTGTTACGTAATTTGCGTGCGCCCCCTCACAGATGTTCAATAAGAATTCTCAAAAACCTTTCAGTAATCTCAAGCTCCACTACCATAAAAACCACGCAAAAATAAATAAGAATGCCCATCAAACGAGAAATACTCAACATTTATTCGAAATCGCTACAAAATATCGTACACAACGCGTTAATAATCGGCCACGTCGTCATAGCTCTTCTCATCACTCTTCAATAACAATAGCAATAGAGCCGCATGTTGAAGTCATCGACGCAAGCGCTCTGAGTGCCGTAGGCGTTCAATCGGCTGACCGAGCCGACCAATTTGTCGCTGGTTGCGTTGTGTCTTACGGTTGCCTCGAATATAGCATTGCCAGGCAGAGTTTCGATGGTGACCGTGAAATCGATCCACGGTACAGTTCTCTTGTCTTTGCGGGTTGCGTTCTCGTTTGGCTGATGATCATCGCGTTCGACCCACATTTTCGCGTCGATCAGTCTCTCGAGTCGCAACGGCGAGCATTGGCGATAATTGGCGAGTAGCTTGTTGAGCTCGTTCACGAGAAACTTGGTGGCGACGATAACGCGTGTGTCGTTGACGGCGACGTTGCTGCTGGCGTGGCACATGCACCAATGCTCGGGTATGTCGGCCATCGAGCAAGTCCGATAATTGGCTATGGGAGAGAACAGGCTGATGGCTCTGCTTTTGGCGCGAGTTCTGGAGCTGGTCCATTCGTCATTGGATAGGCTGCCCATGGTGAGAAGGTCGAGGAGAGTCTCGTGAAGGTCGTAGGGTGTCGTCAGGCTGAAGGCGTTCTTCCGCAAATTGGCCACCGCGGCGGAGTAACGTTCTCTCCAAGTGCTCGGCAAAACGACAAATACGAAAGGCAAACTGCCCTCCATACGGCCCTGATAGGTCTGACGGTATTTGCCCCATCTCATACCGTGATCACTCATCACCAGCAAGGCCGTGTTCCTCAGAAGATCGCCCTCGTTCAGACGACGAAAGAACTCGCTGTAGGCCGCGTCACCCAATTGCGGATAGTTGAAGAAATCGTGGGTCAGACTGGCCTGCCAGAAGAACGCGAAGTAACGATCCTTCGCGAATTTAGTCGCCACTTTGAGGCCGTAATCGAGCAAATTTTCGAAATTCTTACGACCGCCGAGGCAGAGATTCGCGTTGAGTTTGCGATTGTTGCCGATGTCGGACTCGGCGGTGACGCAGTAGGGACGACGATAGTAGTCGGTTGGGGGATCGTGGAAGCCTGGCTTTAGGTAATTGAAGGTCGCCATCGAGCATGCGTCCTCGCCGAATATCGTACGATAGCCTTGGTCGCTGTAGTTCCTCCAGATGAACGGACACGAGTCGAATGGGACTTTCTTGTTTCCCAGACAACTGGCCTCGAGC
This sequence comes from Ophion slaviceki, assembly GCA_944452715.1. Taxonomy (NCBI): domain Eukaryota; kingdom Metazoa; phylum Arthropoda; class Insecta; order Hymenoptera; family Ichneumonidae; genus Ophion; species Ophion slaviceki. The sequence continues at coordinate 31,085,695 of OX101791.1, forward strand.
TCCTTCACCGAGAGACCAGTCAGCACCGGGACCAAGTTCGGATAGGTGTTGTCACCGACCTTGTTGTAACCGAAGAGCTCGATCGCATCCAAAGCCCTCAACGACTCTACCGTCTCTGGCATCATACGGTGGAAGTTCAGACGTGATACGGAGTCCAAACCGATCACCAACACGCTCAACGGACCTTTCACCGATGAATTCTCTTCCGCCTCTCGACATCTGTCTTCTGTTTTCTTCTTCCGGGGCACGAACGCGTGGTAATCGCGATATATTTCTTTCCCGTCGCGGTAACACTCGACCCTGACGAACTCCGCGTCGACGAGGGCTGAATCCTCGAAGTCGTGGCACGTATCCTCGTATCTGCAATGACGCGAGATTGTGGCTTTAGGCGCTTAAGGCGGGATATACATTTACGACGATCGAAAAATCGATTTCTTTTATTTCTTTAAGGGGCTATACCAGTGCGACACTTTCAAAAAATCGATTCTTTTTATGCCTTTTTCGACAGTTTATACTTTCAAGAATATCCTGTGAAAAATTCAAGGCCGTATCTCTGATAATTTTAGCTTGCAAAAATCGATAGTTAAATCTTTAAACGCGTTTTTCTCGAAATGAGATTTTTCAAATTTGGTGACATTGTAACTCAAAGAGCAATTATCCGATTAACTTGAAATTTGAACTGAGTACTCTTGAATAGATTTGCTGTGCAATGACGTACGATATTTTTGATTGGATGAAAATTGACGATTTGGCATTGAAAAAAAAACGACCGTTTTATAGGCAAGAAAACAGACTTTTTTTCATAGCTATGCCATTGTATTTCGCGCCTCTTCCTTCAGATCACTGGTAGTACCCCTTTCTACTACAGATAGCACCACAGGTTTAAATTTGGCAAAAAAAAACAAAAAAGGAGCCCCACTCTCGGGTCTCCATCCGGTTCGTCTCCGATACTTACGTCATTCCTTTTTTTGTGCAGAATGCACAGACAGGTTAAAATAATTGTCTGTGACTAGAAAAGCCAAAAAACATGGGACACAAGAGAAATCGCGAAGAACATCCAACGGAGGAACGACTACGACGGCTGGAGAAAAAACTCAAGAAATACAAGCGAAAACATCGTCGCAGTCGACGTAAGTAAAACCGTCTTGATCTTTCTCTACGTGTGCAACGCAAATACGAGGCTAATGGCGGGCTTGACAAGAGTCAGAAAGATGCCTAAAAGGAAACATGAGTTTCTTGATCGGACCTGAGTCCTCTCTCTCGTAAATGGGCCAAAAATGGGGCTAGCCAAGAGGCTATATAAGCCTGCAAGGCTATGAACGCCTTGCATTGCTTTCTCTGATGAGACACGAGTTTCTTAGAGCGGACGATCTGACAAGCGTTGTGTTAAGCCACGTAGAGATACAAGATTTCGCAATAGAAACAAAATGCCTTGAGACACGAGTCCAAGAAGGTACTTCGGTCAAGTACAGATCTGTCCAGGATAAGAATCCACGGAGTCAAAAAAAGTCACACGATGTAGTGACACAAGATTAACGGCTAAACTCTGGCCTCTCCTTGTATTGTTAAAGGCCGCTCGAGCTCTAAGAGCGCATCGGAGTCATCGTACGACTCGGACAGCGACTACGTTGATCGACATCGTGAACGAAGCTACTCAAAAAGCCGTGACAGATCACGATCGACCAGCTTCATAGCAGTAAGAACAGCAGAAGAACGAAAAAACAGTCCTACACCAGGAACACCTGTTCAGACACAGACGCTGGTACAGGATAACACGGAACCTGCCTTACTGACCAGCGAGCAAGATGCCGTACCTGTTGGAACACCAGCAGCCTTACAGACAGCAGAACTGGTGGTGTCAACAGGAACAAAGAATAACCAAGAAAAGCAAACGGTTGAATTAACACAAGCCGTCCTCGAGGCCATTGGAAAACGCCTAAACCCTGAAAAAACACAGGGACCACCTATTCAAGAAGATATAGCACTGCGGATAACAGAAATAATTGAAAATGGATTACCAAGCGAGGAACAAAAGGACCTTCTAAAGAAATATGCGACCCCCAAAAATTGTCCAAAGATAAACGCTCCGGCGCTCAACTTGGCGATGAAGGTATGTCTACCCGAAGGAGCCGTGAACAGAGACGTTCGAATGGTTGAGAAACAAACTAAATTAACAGCCGCCTTGGCGGCTCTAACACAAGTCCTATCGCAGGCAGTACAATGCACTGACGCCGATTTATCGCTTATAAGTACAGTCAGCGATGTCGCAAGACTAATCGCAGAGGTACATCGAGACGCTTCCCTCACGCGGAGGGCACTTGTCCTAGCTAACCTCAACCCAGATATAAAAGAAGCGTTAAACATGACAAAGATCGGAGCACAACTGTTCGAAACGGATATCGAAGAACAGATAAAGATTGCCAAGACGCTAGAACGAACGAGTAAAGAATTAAAAACAAGAGAAAAATCATCAGTCAAGTCGTCAAAAAACGCGGGGGGCCCGTCCCGAACGAGAATATGGAAACCCCAGTTCAGAGGGGGCGGGCAGGCGAAGAAAAAATCCTGGCACGGACGACCGTACAACAGTTACCAAGGATCGAGGAAGGACTCGAGCACGAGCTCGAAGAACCAACCCCGGAGCTTCTACAAGCGTCGCTAAGCAGTGTAAGTCTGCCAGGTGGGCGACTAAAACTTTAAAAAAAATCGTGGGCTTCGATCTCTAACGATGCCATGATTCTGAACTGGGTTACCGGGTATGAAATTCCCTTCAAAATATTGCCCTATCAAGCCCTGGCTCCCGCAGAACCACAGTGGTCCACAAGCGAGTTACACGACATCCCCGAACTGATCGCAGGGCTAAAAATGAAAGGAGTCGTCTCAGAATGTAATTTTGACCCAGATCAATTCGTCTCAACCATTTTCCTGGTACCTAAACCAGACGGTACAAAGAGACTAATCCTAAATTTAAAAAAGTTAAATGAGTTTATCGACACAGTACATTTTAAACTAGAGGATCTCAGAACAGCAAGATATCTCATGTACAAAGACTGCCTAATGGCGTCGATTGATCTAAAAGACGCATATTATTTAATATCTATTCACGCAGATAGTCGAAAATTTTTGAGATTCACCTTTCGGGGACAACTCTATGAGTTTATGAGCATGCCATTTGGGTTAAACACGGCGCCATATACTTTCACAAAACTAATGCGCGTGGTAATAACACATCTCCGACAAGAAGGTTACCAATCCGTTGTTTATCTAGACGACATCCTCCTCTTTGGTGAATCCGATGCCGACTGCCTCCAAAATGTACACGCTAGCCTTCTCGTGCTGGAAAGATTAGGCTTTATTATCAATAAAGATAAGAGCCGACTTATTCCCTCAAAAACCTGCAAATTCCTCGGATTTATACTTGACTCACACACGATGAAGTTAACACTTCCGCAGGACAAACGAATCGAAATCTTAAAGAAAATTGAGAAATTCCAGCGCACACAAAAATGTACAATCCGAGAATTCGCATCCTTCATTGGATCACTTGGTGCCTGTTGCCACGCCGTCAAGTACGGCTGGGTATACCTAAAAGATTTTGAACGGGAAAAACTTCTAGCACTAGAGGAAGCAGATGGTGATTACGAAAAGAAAATGAGGTTACCCAAGAGACTCCAAGAAGACTTTAATTGGTAGATAAATAGCATTAAAATCGCCGACAATTCCATTAATAATTTCCACTATAGTATGGAAATTTTCTCCGATGCATGCCTCTCGGGCTGGGGTGCTTGCTGGGGGAAAAAGAGAATTACACATTACCACATTACACATTACCACATTTTCGCACTAAAGTGCCTAGCGAGATCTCAACGAGACTGCAATATTTTGCTCCGAATTGACAACACAACAGCAATCTCGTATATCAATCGAATGGGAGGCATACAGATTGAGAATTTAAGTAAGCTTGCCAAGGAAATATGGCAATGGTGCGAACGAAGAAACATCTGGATTTTTACGTCATACATCCAGACGTCAGAAAATACAACTGCTGACGAAGAATCTCGACAACTGGAACCTGAGACAGAATTCTCGCTCGTAAATGAAGCCTATAATAAAATTCGCCAGGCCTTTGGGAATCCAAAGATTGATCTTTTTGCCAGTAGATCCAACACAAAATGTGAAAAATATTTTGCATGGAAAAGTGACCCAGGAGCTGTGGCTATCGACGCCTTCATAAAAAATTGGTCCGCTCAATTTTTCTACGCCTTCCCTCCTTTTTCGATAATCCTAAAAATGTTGAGGAAAATTAAAATAGATTGTGCGAGAGGTCTAGTTGTAGTCCCACAATGGACATCACAGGCTTGGTACCCCATGTTCATGAGCATGTTAGAGTCAAAGCCACTCGTTTTTAAACCAAACATTAATTTAATCCATTCCATCGACAGGGATCCCCGCCCACTTTGGCGCCAGCTTTCCCTGGTTGCAGGAGTTGTGTCAGGCAGGCATACCAACTAAAAGGTCTACCCACAGAAGCCATCGACGTACTGCTATCATCACTAACTGATTCCTCAATCCGTCAGTACGAGACGCCTTTAAAAAAGTGGTGGCAATTCGCATACGACAATGGTCTTAATGTATACTGGTACAACATTGGTGGTATTATAAAATTCCTCACAGAACAATTCCAGAGAGGATTAGGTTATGGATCGATCAACAGCTACCGGTCGGCACTATCGCTCTTGTTGGGGCCCGAAGTCGGAGAAAATCCAATCGTTAAGCGTTTTTGTAAAGGAACGGCAAATCAACGCCCACCTAAGCCACGATATAATGACACTTGGGACCCAAAAGTTGTTTTGGAATTCCTGAATCAATGGCCACACAATGAAGAACTCTCACTTAAACAACTCTCCATGAAGACGGCCATGTTACTCGCTTTAACAACCGGACACAGAATGCAGACCCTTGCCGCAATAAATATCCATGATATTACTAAACGGGATGAGAAAATCGAGATTAAAATACCAGAGAGAATTAAGACTTCCCATAGACAAACAAAACAACCGACGTTAATACTTCCGATGTACGCTGAAAACTCCAAGATTTGCGTGGCCACGACGCTCCAAAACTACCTAGAAAAAACAGAGGATATCCGGCGAGATACAGAAAAATTACTTCTCTCTTATCGCAAACCTCATAAAGAAGTATCAACTCAATCAATCAGCAGATGGATTAAAGAACTACTAGACTTATGCGGAATCGACACCAGCATTTTCACAGCATATAGCACACGACACGCGTCAACGTCATCAGTAAAACGGAGCGGCATCAACATAGACGTAATAAAAAAGACAGCAGGCTGGACTGAAGCGTCCAGGACGTTTACACGATTCTATGATCTAGAAATCGTAAAGGATAATACCATATTCGCAACAACTGTGTTGGAAAGAGTTAAAAAATAAATAAATCACAAATAATTATTTAACGAGTCGTCACAGACAATTGGTAAAAACACGTGCCATACTTTAAACATCTACCAGTGATCTGAAGGAAGAGGCGCGAAATACAATTAAAAGATTAAACGAACTTACCTTAAGTGAAGTTCAATCTTAATTGTATGTAGCGCCTCTTCCGAAGATCAGTCCCGCCCAAGTAACCCATACTTCAACAAGTTGAACCCTAATTACGGCACGTTACTTTAAAGAAATGACGTAAGTATCGGAGACGAACCGGATGGAGACCCGAGAGTGGGGCTCCTTTTTTGTTTTTTTTTTGCCAAATTTAAACCTGTGGTGCTATCTGTAGTAGAAAGGGGTACTACCAGTGATCTTCGGAAGAGGCGCTACATACAATTAAGATTGAACTTCACTTAAGGTAAGTTCGTTTAATCTTTTAATTTTGTTAGATTTTGATACTTTTCGAAAATCCTACGTCATTGTACGGGAAATACCTTCCAGTTTAACGACATTTTTTCCTTTTCCGGTTTCAGCTACTCAATCGGCCGGAATCATGTCGGCAGTGGGGGAACTTATTTTGCGCCTCCTAAGGCAGCGCATAAGTCGCGTGGATCTCAATATTTTTCTATGAAAAAAAATGTAATATAGGTCAAATATAGCCAAATATATTCGTAATTTTCCGAAAGACTTAATTGCGTACTTTTCTGCCAAAAAATTCCCGAAAATCACTCAAATTTTCAGCGTTCACACTGCGACAGCCCCTTAAACGATAGAACTAGAAATCTCACCACATATCACCATGGGCTCAAAAAGTGGCCTAAAAACCTCACGTGATTAATGGACGACCCCTTAAAGTGTTTTTTTTCAAACCTGAGAAAAGTTATGATTTCACGATTTTTTCAGCTTTTGCTTATCTGACCCAGAGGAAAAATATATAACAAATGACAATTTTATTGGTTTTTTTGTTTCAATCAAGAATTACGAGATGCATCCTTCCCGCCGATTGGGAACTGCAGTGGCAAGACCCACATGGAATAGGCTGATAAATCCGCAGTCGTTTAATGTTTCATGTTAAACATTTTTTTTATCCATTTCAAATATACATGAAAAGATATCTCAATGATTACTGCGCTCACTCGATTTTCCCTTCTAAAAAAAATCCCGAAAAAAAACGCTTTTTTGCCTTCTAATTCAGGCTCCGGCCTTAATGATATAATTAATCTGATTCTGGTCCCAACATGTCGCGTCGGGATGATTTTTGTTAATTGCTTCTAGGAAAGTTTTGCTGTATTACAGTCCTACACTACTAACCCGATCAGCGTATGGGGTCAATTCAACCCCCCCTCCCTACACTTGATTATCTCGAGCGCTACACTGATCGGGTCAATAATATAATAAATATGAGTGAAACGTACGTTTTCACATTTTTCAATTTTATCTTAAAAACCGACCTAAGAATCTACAAACGAAAAAATGTATTCGTCTCCGATTCTTTATTCTCGTAACCCTGTCGTTTAAAGAGCCTAGATAATCAATTAATCTAGCGACATGTTTTTTCTCAGTGAAAAATTTCAATGAAAGCGATTGCGCTTGCGTGAAAATAATTAAAATCGAAACGAAATCCTGTGAAAAACGGTTTTCAATTTTTTTATTCCGAAAATATGACGTGAAGAATATTCGTAATCATCATTGCACGATAGGAAAGATCCTATTTATAGCAGCTTTTTTATCATCGATAGAATTGTTGGCAAAAATGACGCGAGATGATTGAATGAGTCATACAATCTCCAAAATGAATTACACAATCTCAAAAATGATAAATCATTTTTTGGATGAAATTTTCACCTGCACGAAAATGAGCAAAGTTCGCGAATTTATACAGTCATAGAATCTCCAAAATGAGTCATACAATCTCCAATATGAGTCACAATCTCCAAAATGATAGAATATTTTTTGGATTTAATTTTCACCAGCACGAAAATGAGAACAAAATTTCAACGCTCGAGAATTTCGCATGCGATCTTATAAATCGGTACAGCAAACTCACGTGACAGCGTTATCCTGACCTGCCTTACGGGTGAACGCGATCCAACAACAATTAGGCGTCTCGGACTCGTTGTAATACTGATTATGAGCCGAGGGATTAACGTATACGGCAGTATCGTTGGATTCGATTAACGGCAGCCGATCGCCGTTCTCGCACTCGATCGGCTTCTCGGTCTGCATGTAACGTCGGCTGACCGAATCGAAGGGATCCAGGGCGGCTATTCTACAACCCTCGTTGTTTACGAGGTATCCCGATATTTTCGGGCTCATCGACCGCACGGGATCCTTAGCGATAGTGTCTAAAAACATTACCGATCGTGTAAAACAAATCACTTTTCCTACTCAATCAATAAATCATATTAATTTGTTCAATTAATTTCATGCCAAAAACAACAGTTCCCTAATAATCAATCGAGCAACCGTTATACAATTTGTCAATCACTTGGAATTATTGTCTAATCAACTTTGTTATTAATTAATCTAATTAATTAAAATTAAATGGCATCTACGACAATCTTGATTAATTTAATTAGAAGGCGACACCACTGTGATGAGAAAAATTCATTTTTGCATTTTCTGAAAGTAAACATATTCAAGAATATGTGAAAAAATGTTCAAGTTAAAATATTGAAAATTTACCAAGTTACGGACGATTTGGTGAGAGCAAGTAGCATAACAATTTACGAATGCAAAAACTTCCCATCGCGTTTTTCTCGGCCCGAGCAGAATCATAGCTCTAGATATGAAGGTCTGAATCCCATTAAAAAAAATATAATTTTCGCAATTGCAGTAGCTATCGTACGTAGCCGGTTTTTTTAAATTTAGTATTTTTTAAACCCCCGAATAAAAAATAAATTTGGAATAAAGTAAAATTTTCGCCAAAAATACACTTTGTTCAACACGCCAATTTGTGATTTTTTTTTTCTTTGAAGAAAAAACGGCTCCGTAAAACGAGAATTTCATTTGTATATCTGAGTATATGAGAATCTGAGGAAAATATACAAATATATTATTTATAAATTACAATAAATAATAATTTTAAAAATTGTTCAAATAATGACTCCCTGTTATAATTTGCGGTCCGTATCGGAGGCTGTCGATACTCTACTAGAAAGAGAGAGGATTGAAGCACCCGATATCCCATCAGAAAATGAAGAAGACCATGAGCAAGCTTGGAGCGGTTCAGAGGATGAGTCGGAAGACACTGAGTCGATTGTGCGGCAATCGATTGAACTTTGTAAAACTACTTCTTTACTTCAACAAATTTGACAAATTTATGATGAAACTCATAAAATAATATCCTTTTTCTACGAATTTTCAATAAAACAAACACAGCTTTTGATTTTCGGATTTTCGTCATTTTCAATATCCCAAATAAATATACTTTTTCAACTGAATAAAGTGACAATAATTTTTTTTTCAATAGTCTGATGTATCCCCTTTAAAACGCCGCTTGATATTTTAAGATCGGTTGAGCGGGTAAAAAATTACAAATTTTTATTTAAAAGATGAGCTTTTTGCTGATTTTTCCGGTTTTCAGCCTTCGAACGAGTTTTTCATGAACTAAATATCCATAAAATTAGATTTCCCGAGCACCATTCTCTTCGTTATGAAAAAATAAAGAGAATGACGTACGGAAAAGTCTGTTTATCAGCATAGAGCCGGTTTTATGATCAAGAAACGCGTGGGGTTTGTTCGAACCCCAGTTATGAGTTTGAAGGTACAAAAACTTATTCATGAGGTGTAGGGTTAATGACGTTGTTAATTTTTAATTCTTCAAAATGAAAATTGACTCAAATTAGGTTCAATGTATGCTTAATAACATGCCTTGTATTCAAATCCTAAATAAATAATCCAATAGTAAAAAAATCGGAAACACGACCTTTTTTCGGCTTGTCACAGTGATGTCCTTAATTAAATACTATTACATTCAAGCCCTTAGCTTGAGATGAATGGTATCCAAGACAATTTTAATTAAGAATATTTACGTGTAGGAAGCCACGATTCTGTTTCTCTTCAATTTATTTCGAATTGTTTTATCAATTTCGTTCATTTGGGTCTTCGTAATAAATTTTTTTTATTGCCTTTGCAGCGCGGTCGATCATTTTTCAAAATTGTTTTTCCATTCTTGATACGTACTCCGCATCGCGGTCGCATTGATGAAATGGCTTATTCGAAATTGTCCCGTGTCGAAGCTGTTCACGAAGAGTAGAGAGACGACCAAAAAGCCGAGTATTCCTATCAGCCATACTTTCAGTCGCACTCCACCGTTGTCGTGTCGAGCACTGTGGAGCAGCGTCTCGTCTTCCCTCGTTTTGAATCCCCCGCGAAACACTACCTGCGATTCAATCGTAAATTCTTTCGTATTTCTCATGAAAAATGAATCAGCTCCAAATTACGCTACAGACGCATCGAAAAACTCGTTGAATGTGTGATCGGATAATGTGGAATATCGTTGACTGGCTATATCTACGTAGGTGGGTCAAAAAATTGAATTTTCCAAAAATATTTTTATTCGATAGTATCACCTTTTAGCTATATCGCCTGAAAATTTCATTGAAATGTTCCTAAAATTATCGAAACACTGTTTTCAAAGTCGGTGGACATGATATCTCGAGAACTACTTGATGGATTGGTTCCAAATTTCCAGGAGATACGATGAGAAACATTTCAAAGTCGTTGACGATCTCACTTTTTTCAAATCAATCTTCATTTTTCAATAGTTACGTAAAAATGACGACTTTTTCATAGATTTTGTTTGCGCGAGTTTCAATTCGACGCCACGTTGTTAAAAAAAATCAATTTCAAAATCGACGATCGTCAACGACTCGTATTTATTATTACCTTGAATAACCAATTTGGTGTTTAGATTTTGGATGGACCGTTTAAGCTGGAGAGTGTCCACCGCCAAACATCGCGAACATTTTTTTAACATCTACGTGATTTTTTTTAGTCTCTCAATATATGGACCTTTGTGTTACAAAAAATGCGTATTTTTTTCACCAACCGGTGCCAAAAAAATCGCAATTTGGCTATGTTTTTCGGGATTCTAGGTAGATATAGTCCCTTAAAAAATCCAAATTCCATCCTTCGAATGGAATATATTTTTGGTTGAAAAGTTTATGTACCTTGTGACTGGGACGAATGTAGTGCATATCCTTGATCGGGTTTTAGCACTGTACTTATTGTTATTTGTTACGATGCACGCCGTGAACATATTTTCCCAAACGAGCAAATTTAAACTTCACTTTCGATGAAACGCCTCCAAATTTTACGGGTATACACACACACACACATATATATATTGAAAAAATTCTGCACCGGAGGCGCCGGTTATTCTTCGATCACGATATTGAGCTCTGCGCGAAAAATTGTTCGGGGATCTTATTTTTATCTTCATCGAAGAAAAATTGACGCGGTGGAGCGTCACTTTTTGATGTCTTTTCCTCCCTCTCAAACACGCGGCAGACGGCCACAATGCATATATTTTGTCTCATTCGATTGATAGCGGAGCGTGTCAGATGACAGGAAAATCCCCTCCTCCGCCTACCATATTTCATCCGATAAATGTTTCCAGTCTTTGTTTCCTTTCCACGTACAAGAGTACTTATCTTAGATGTTTTTTCAGCTTAAATGGCGCAGCTTGTGCTCACTGTTTACGATCGATCTTCACGGAAAGGCGATGGTAGTTACACATTTGTGATAAGTGAGCCGAAGGTTCAAGGGGGTCAAGGGCGTCGCCGGGGAGAGGGCCAAAGCGCCCCCCCCTAGAGATTCGAAAAAATGTATATAAGGGTCCAAAATGTCAACAATTCATATTTTCGGCATCCTCTCTCTCCCATCTTGCCCCATGGTAGTTTGCGACTTGTTGAAATGTCATTAGGTGGACAGAATCTCGACCCCGACTGAATCAACCGCAACATCCGGTTGGCCCGATATCCAAATATAGGGAAATCGTAACGAGAGCCTCAGAAATTATCGAATGTGGGAACTCGTTAAAGCCTCATGAGGCAGATGACGTCAGCTTGTTGCATACGCGCGGAAAAAAATGGTCGTTAATTATGTACCCATTTACCTCTTTATGTACTAAAGAGGTAAATGGGCAGTGAAAAATACTTTGCAGCCAATTAAAAAAATAAACAGTCGTGAAGAAATTATTATAAGAAAAAGGAAAAACAAAAACAAAGCGCACTTTGTAGCGAGAGGCATTTTTCAAAACTGTCATTCGATCATCTCAACAGAGTCGAAGTGTTTGTGATGTTGCGATTTTTTTTTATCAAGTATAGAGGAGAGCCTTTTCTGCTTGGGAACATTTTTAAGGCACGCTCACCCAGCCCGAGGATTAAATTCCTCGTCCACTAGACGTGGGAAATTTAATCCTCGGTATTTTAAAATTAGTTCGTCGGAATATTTATTTTTTATTTTATGCTTCACGAGTCATGGGTAAATTCTTGATTATTTTTATAATTATTGTATTGTTTTTATAATTCTTTTTGCATTTTTATAATTTTTGTAGTTATTTATTTTTATTTATTTTATTCATTGAGCTCTCAATTAATTCCTGAATTTAAACTTATACCCTTACGGATTTTTACGTAATTTTTATAATTGTTTTGTAATTTGTATAATGATTTATTTATACTTATTTTATTGATTGAGGTCTCAGTTAATTCCTGAATTCCAACATAAACCCTTGCTCGTTTCTGCGTTATTTTTACAATTATTTTACATTTTTTATAACTACTTTACAATTTTGATAATTATTTTATGATCATTTATAATTATCTTCGTAACTTCCTTATTTCAATTACGACAAAGACGTCTAATAACTATGCGATAAGAAGCGCCCGTGTTTTCCGATCGCATCAATTCAACCAATTTCGCACTTTCTTCGCGCTCGAAAACGTTCACTAAATTCCTCCAACAAACGCGTGGCGTGTAATCGCAAATCCGTGAAAGATTCTTCGAGACTGAATTGGTGTTTGTACCAAGAAAATCGTCATTCGCGTTCGAGCAATAGCGACGAACCGTCGCGATCTAATTGAGCCGCGATATGTCGTTTCGTTCGATCGAAAGTTCGTCAAATCGAAGGCGGCGCAGTAGCGTTGCATTTTTCACGGTTAAATCGCGGAGGTGACTTTATCATCGGTTCCAATGGGCTTTAAAAGTTCAATGTCGGTCCTCGCGAGTCTTATCGATTGCACTGTCAACGAGGACAAAATAGAAGACGAGAGAAAAACAAACGTCAATGCCGTAAGGCGATTGGAATTATTTGTAAAATGTTACCATTGATCGTTAGGGTTCGATTCTCCCGAGTGTTCCTCCTGTCATCCAGTGAACGCGGGGATTCCTTTTTTCGGCCGCATTTACGAGTGGACACGTGGATCGAACGTACGTGCCTCGTTCGCGGCCAACGTTCGAATGAGCTTGTCGGAAGTTTCGGTCGTTTCGGGAAGTGGAAGTTCGATAAAGGCTGACATTTCGTTTCCCTCGTTCGTCACCATTGTGACCAAGCGCTCGCGGATTTATCAGCGCTGCAATCGTTACTCCAAAAAAAATTTTTTTTAAATAATATCGTCAATACTCCTCAATAAGATAGCAATATTATTTGAACACCTTCGGAAAAAAAATTAAATAACACCGTCAATATTCGTCAATAAGATAGCAATATTATTTAAACACCTTCGGAAATTTCTTTTTTTAAATAACACCGTCAATACTCCTCAATAAGATAGCAATATTATTTGAACACCTTCGGAACTTTGTACAGAAATTTTTGGCGCGCGGTGCTTATGAACCTGAACGAACTTGACTTTTTTTATTTCGACTGCATCGTGACGCCAATTGGGGCCAACGAGGATCCTTTTCAGGCTCAATCAAATTCGCCAAATTGGCCCCCCGTCTGCGTCTCGTTCACTGCACAGATGCTATTGCAATTTGCATATTCATGTACACGTGTGGAACAGTACGAAGCACTTTTTCTCGTCCGTCTGGTGTGTTCGTTGACGTTTGACGGAGGAGAACCGCGCGGATAAAATCCTCGGACGGCGATCGCGTCGGCGTCGTCCAAAGGACTACCCCTAGCGGAGTCCTCGTTCGCGACGCCCGTAGCCCACGGCCGAGAGGCTCTCATCACCACGGACGATGACGACGGCGACGGTGCCGAATCTGGTCGATAGGAGAGCGCACGCGTTCCGCTCGCGTTCTCCATCCGCGCGCCCGAGAGCTCGATGTAATCGTCGTAAATATATGTTCAATGTCCCTCCGTATCGGCTCTCCTCTCGCATCCGGCTATAGGACTTTCCACGTCTAGTCGGCCAACCGCGAAATTCATCGATGAACGACCCGAGGTTCAATCGCTGGAGGATCAATCCTGGAGGAGATTCCAACTCTTGCCACCCAATCGGCCAATGGCCGATTTTTTTTCGCTACCGTTAAGGCGTTACCCCCACTTGTAGCGCAAAAAAAGGCCTTTTTCATGAATTTTTTTAAAGAAAACTACAAAACTTTTTTAATCGATCAATATACCATCTTAAAGAACACATCTTGAAGAACTTTCAGTAATTTTTTTATTGAAAAATATTACATTGTTTAGTGGCAAATGGCCGTCAATGAAATAATGTTTTTATATACACGGTTTGCGGTGACCAACATTGCGGCGAAGTGGATCATCTGAAAAAAAATGCGGATGGATTTAGTCAAATATGAGTATAAACTAGTCTTTCATCGAAGGATTTTAAAAAATATTCATTTTTCACAAAATGGCGGACAGTCAAAGTTAATGGTTCGATTTTAATGAAAAAAAACGGCCGTTTTTTGGCTATAAAACGACCATTTTTTTTCGAAAAAAAAATCGAACGATTAAAGACTACATTTTTATGTATTAAATAAGCCTGCAAAATTTCAAGAAGATCGGTTTATTAGTGTTCGAGTAATCTTGGTCACCGACTTCAGAAATGCCATTTTGAGAAAAACGCGTTTAAAGTTTCAATTTCAGTTTACACGAAGAAAATATTTTTTTTTGTAAACTTACATAGAGTCATCTATTTCGGGCATCAAAAAAAAAACTGCACTTCAAAATGCACTTCAAAAGAATGCAATTAAAAAAAATCGATTTTTTTCAAAATCGCAAGTGGGGGTAACCCCTTAAACCGGGTTCAATAGACATTCACGGGGTATCTCTGGAAGCCCAATTTGACGGGTCAGAATGATGATTTTTTTTTCTAGTAACATATTGGTTGGAATAAATTGATTTTTTTTCCACCATGTTGTACACGTGTTTGTGGTTACAATGTAATTTTTTCGGAAGAAAATCTTTCAAAGTGTTCGTGGTGCTGCAGTTGGCGTTGCAGTCCTCCAGCGGCGAGGCCCGAAACGGCGGAATCTCTACCAGGCTCAAATGTAATCTGACACGAAAACAAACCATTTTTTCTTCAAATATATCCAACTGGCTATGGGTTCACGATCCGCTTTTCGAAATTTTGAAATATACGAAAAATGACAGTTTCTCCAAAGAAAACCTCATTTTTCTCTTGCAAAACCGCATGCTGAGAAGTCATTGTTATTAACAAATGGTTAGTCCAATTAAAAAATGCGATCGTGAACCGAAAATTCCTACTGTTTGAACGCTGACTGTGCAAATTCAAGTCAATAGTGTGAAAGTTACTCAAGATATTGAGCCCGCCGTGTCAAGATATATAGTTTCGAGATAATCACGTTCGAACTCGATGGATCGCGGTAATCCCGACGCACACTGTTCCACTAAAATAGGCGTAACTTCGTCAATTTTTAGAATGTCACGGTCCGGTTTGTCGTCAAATATTCTTGAAAATTCACACTATAACAATATGTAAATGCGATTTTTTGAAGTTTCCAGAGAGGGATTCCCCCTTAAGGGAAAATTTTACAGTTCTTGGAGCTACTTTAACAGAGCGCTAAAATACGCTAAAATACTTTTTTTCTATTGCTGCTCGAATTTGTTGTTCAAGTTTATTATAATGTTACTTAAGTAGATTGCAATGTTGCTCAAGTTGATTTTGATCTCAATCATAATTATAAGACTGTTTAAGGATGTTGTGACCAAAATTGAAAATGGTAATAAAATTTTAAAAATTTGATAGGTCATTATGGAAACATTTGAAAGGTTGTGTAAAAATTTCACGACAATTAGGAAGCTGGCTATTGAGAAATTAGAATTCACAAATTACACGCAGCCTGATGGAAACTGATCTAACTTTGCAATTATTATTTTTTTGGTTTGTATATAACATATACGAAGCATTGTAAGAAAATAAATAATAAAGACGAAGCACGTGGTTTTCATCGCAAGAAACAAGAATATAGCGGCAACGTTGCATGTACCGAAAGTAGCGGGAAATTCAAATACTCATTTTCGTTCACGGACGACATCGTTTCTTGCACCATAAAGCCACCTTTGTTTTTCATATATTTGAAATGCAAAAACGCTCATTCATAAATATTTGCAAAGTTACTTCAGTTTCCAGAAAGCTGCGTGTAATTTTTTAATTCTAATTTCTCAGTAGCCGGCTTCCTAATCGTCGTGAATTTTTTCACAACCTTTCAAACTTTTTGCATAATGACCTGTCAAATTTAAAAAATTTTATTACCATTTTCAATTTTGGACACAACATCCTTAAGTGCCTATAATAGTACCCTAGGCACTTGATATTTTGATGTAAAATGTTTCCGTAATAAAGATAACAATTTTATTGTAATAAAATTGAATACAAATATTAAAATTTTTACAACTAATTGTAAGAGTAGTAATGTTGCATTACTACTTTTGCTACCGTGTAAAAGTAGTAATGTTTCATTACTACTTTTACTACCGCGTAAAAGTAGTAAGGTTTCATTACTTCTTTTATTACCGTGTAAAATTAGTAATAAAACACACCTTAAGTCTTAAAAATAATGAAGAAATCTTTCCTTAAAAAAAACTTGAAAATCGGTAAATTTCCCCCCTTAAGCGCGATTTTTCTATTGCATTGGTTCATTGCCTAGGGTCTTAACTTTCATTTGCAACAAAGATTTGGTAAAAAATAAAAAAATTCAATGAGTTATGACAATTTTTGTGAAGGGTCGCTCACTACGCTATACTGCGATATACCGCTCTACTGCGATTTATTCTTTTTTCTCAAAACTATTTTTTTATTGAACGGTGTGAGTCGTACCCCAAAGTCTGTTCGTCCGATTCACTTTAAATCCGGGCGGAGCATAGCTTATAACATTTTACGTCGTTCGACCGGATGATTTTTTAAATATGTTTATCCAGTTGTTAATAACAATTGATTAAAGGTGCTTTCTTCATCGAAAATCCAACTTTTTTCTATACTTAGCCATTTTCGTAATTTTCAAAATATCAAAAAAGTATCCAGTCATACGAAAGTTTTATTGTTATATTAAAAGTAGCATGAAAGGAACTGAAAGTAAATTAAAGTTCAAATAATAATAACATCATCGTTTATGAATATTTTTCAATAAAAAAAACTCAAACCTGGCAAGACTATACAGGGTGTTCCAGAAGTAACGTACGCCCTTCTAACATCTGGTAGGACAACAAATTCTGAGACGAAAAGTGCTCAGTCATTTTTTGATCAGACGCATAGATAATTAATTATGAATTAAAATAGATAGCCAATCAGGTGCGCGCTACAGCGGTCAGGCAGCGTAGAGGGGAGGGATAGGGGAATGCGTTGGAATTGAGTGCGCCTGAAAATGTGTGCAGAGGGAAAATTCCGAAAGCATGTGTG
This sequence comes from Ophion slaviceki, assembly GCA_944452715.1. Classification (NCBI taxonomy): domain Eukaryota; kingdom Metazoa; phylum Arthropoda; class Insecta; order Hymenoptera; family Ichneumonidae; genus Ophion; species Ophion slaviceki. Next base: position 31,102,958 of record OX101791.1, read on the forward strand.
CATGTGCACACACACGCGTGTGCGGACGTACACTCACACTAGGGCACACACACTTGCACACACTTACACACACACACGAACACAAACACACACACACTTGCACACATGCGTTCGGAATTTTCCCTCCGCACACATTTTCAGGCGCACGCAATTACAACGCATTCCCCTATTCCTCCCCTCTACGCTGCCATTCCGCTGTAGCGCGCCTGATTGGCTATTTATTTTAATTCATAATTAATTATCTATGCGTCTGATCAAAAAATGACTGAGGACTTTTCGTCTCAGAATTTTTTTTCCTACCAGATGCTAGAAGGGCGTACGTTACTTCTGGGACACCCTGTATATTGATTGTATGGAAAATCTCGATCTCGTCATTTCCAATTCTTTTTTTCAGCAAAAAATTAAATATCGACCTGCGTTTTGGGCCCTAAGCTCATGCAGACCGGTTAATGAACCCGATATATTTTCAGCAAGCATTGTACTCTTCTTGAATTTGCCTGTTGAAATACCGTAGTAAAAGAAATTGCAATTCTCCACCGAGATAATGATAAATCTTGCGTGGGGTCATTTTCAATCAATCCGCAATCTCTTATGGAGCATAAAAGTTAATGAAACGTACCTAATAAAAGACTACGTTTCTTTCCTTCACGGTCTTGTAGTACAAGAAATGTAGTACGAGAAAAGTGTATGTACTAAGAGAGACTGAGAGCGGGGGGGGGAGGAGAGAGACAGAGAGAGAGAGAGAGAGAGAGAGAGAGAGAGAGAGAGAGAATAAGAAAAAGCTCGCGACTCCATTGTCCGCGGTCGTTATGGATTTATAGGACCGATCGAAGCGAGCACTGTATATTGTCGATACCGAATTATTACCACATCAAACTTTATATTCTCGTCGTTCTTTAACGAACTCAGCCAGTACGGGCCGTCATGCTTTGCTTCCTCATTGCAAAAAAAACCTCGGCTTAACTTCTTTTTACCACAAGTTTTTATCGTCCATGCCTGTTCGTTTCTCACCACTACTTTATCCACAATCTCGCCGACAGCTAAGGAATGGTCGACTATCAGCTGTTTCAAGATAATTGCCACGTAATTTACACGACAATGCAAAGAATTTAACAATATCTCAAGCGTTGTGCAGAGATTATTTTGTCGACATACTACGCGAAGTGCATACAGTGAATTTATTCTTGGAGCAATACAACTTTTTATCGCTCGTGAACAATTAATGAGATGCAATTATAATTTTCATACCTAGTGATTGCTATGTACATATAGATACATCAATGCATATATATATATACACACACACACACACACACACATTGGTTCATTTCCAGCCGTACAGGGTCTTCCCCTTTTTACAAGCCCCAATCCGCCTCAACTTCGTTCTTACCTCCCATTCCACATCCATACCCCCTCTATCAACTATTCCACAACTCTCCCCTACTTCCACATTCCACCCCCCCCCCTCCCACCTTACGGTCACAGCCGACTTCCCCCTCTGTATCGTATTCACCATGGGCATATCTACCATGGGCATAGGGAAACTGCGGAAAACCTATACCAAAACAGCCGGTCACAAGTTTGCTTCCCAGTCACGGAACTAAAGTCGTCTTTCGCCGAAAAATGTCGAAGAAAAACATTTCCCGACGCAAGTACGCGACTGGGCTTCGAACCCGCGACCTCTCGATCCGCTGGCCAGCACGCTAACCACTAGACCAACGCACCGGGTCGCATATATATATAGGGTGTCCCAGAAGTAACGTACGCCCTTCTAGCATCTGGCAGGGAAAAAAATTCTGAGACGAAAAGTCCTCAGTCATTTTTTGATCAGACGCATAGATAATTAATTATGAATTAAAATAAATAGCTAATCAGGTGCGCGCTACAGCGAAAAGGCAGCATAGAGGGGAGGGATAGGGGAATGCTTTGCAATTGCGTGCGCCTGAAAATGTGTGCGGAGGGAAAATTCCGAAAACATGTTTGCAAGTGCACACGCACACACACACGCGTGTGTGCACGTACACTCACACAAGGACACACACACTTGTACACGCACACGCACACACACACACACACACACCCACACACACACACACACACACAGACACACACACGCACACACACACGCACGCGCACACACACACACGCACACACACCCACACACACACACACACGCACACACACACACACACACACACACACACACACACACACACACACACACACACACACACACACTTGCACACATGTTTTCGGAATTTTCCCTCCGCACACATTTTCAGGCGCACGCAATTACAACGCATTCCCCTATCCCTCCCCTCTACACTGCCTTTTCGCTGTAGCGCGCACCTGATTGGAGATTTATTTTAATTCAGGATTAATTATCTATGCGTCTGATCAAAAAATGTCTGAGGACTTTTCGTCTCAGAATTTTTTTTCCTACCAGATGCTAGAAGGGCGTACGTTACTTCTGGGACACCCTGTATATAGATCGTCTGCATAATGTATTCGCTTCCCTAAAAGATACTTCGAGTTGTTTCGTCAATATGATAAAAAAAATTCCGATATACAGGGTGGGCCGTTTAACGTGACCACCTCAAATATCTTCATTACCTTTAGAGTGACGCAAACAAACCCAAACAAACCCAAACAATCCCTAAATACTTTGGTGAAAAATCATTTCAATGAATATCAGCTACAACATGTTAATGAAAAAACAACCTGTTCCCATTTGAAAAAACATTTATGACCTTGAGAACGCAAAAACTATGACTTTGGCTAAAATAAATTTTTCACCACTGTATCAGTCCTTTGAAATCAATCACATTACCTCCTGACATTTTTTCCGGCACTCTAAAGGCAACGGAGACATTTGGGATGGTCACGTTAAATGGTCCACCCGGTATATATATATCGAGTGCCGCATTTCAATCTTACACCTGAACTATTTCGAAAAATACTGCTTTGATTAAGTATCGATTATAATCAAACTTTTACGGTTTCAAAGGGGATGCTGAAATAAATATTTTTTAGTCCAAAATTAAAAATGGCGGGGTTACGATGGCTGATATCTTTTAAAAAAATGGGATTGTGAATTTTTTCACCGAAACATTTATCAAGCCAAAACTAACCACTTTCGTAGGAAAAGTTTTTTGATACCGTTCATAATTTTTAGGTTAGAATACCACTTTTTAGCGGAAGTGACGAGCCGCAGAGACCTAATACTTGTTCGGGTTTGTTTGAGTTACCGTAAACAAACTCACAATCACACACACACGCACACTTACATTAAGGATGTTGAAGATTTTACCTCCGCGTGGTGTAGCATCTAGCATTCTGAATAACGCTAAAACAGTAAAAAATGGTATTCTAACCAAAAAATTATGAACGTTATGAACAAAAATTTCCCACAAAAGTTGTTAGTTTTGACCTCACAAATGTTTTGGTGAAAAAAATGCATGATACCAATTAAAGAAAAAAAAACATGTCGGCCATCTTAACGTCGTTATTTTGAATTTTGGACCAAAAAAGATTTTTTCAACGTCCCTCTTTGAACCCTAAAAGTTTTATTGGGTTGGCACAAAAGTAATGAGACACTCTAGAAAACTCGATACATTTCCTTCTTTAAATTAATTATTTTCGATAATATTCTAGTATGTTGTAGAACATTCTAGATACTTATTATCTGTGGGTATAAAAGAGCGCTCCCGCGATTGAGCTTGTCAGTATGAAAAGAAATGGACGAGCGACAACTTCGAACTCTTTACTTGTACGAGTATTTGTTAGGCCACAGCGCGCGGGTTGCGGCTGACAATATCAATACTACATTGGGTGCTGGGAGTACTAGCCATGCGACAGTGTCTCGGTGGTTTATACGTTTTGAATCGGGAGACAGAAGCCTTGAAAGTCAACCACGCTCCGGACGACCACAAGCGTTGGACGACGACGATTTGCGCCGCGAGCTGCAGTCAAACCCTGCTGCTACCACTCGTGAATTAGCCCAAGCACTTAACTGCAGTCACCACGCGGTGGAATACCATCTTAATGCGCTAGGATATAGGAAAGTTAAGGCTCAGTGGGTACCGCACATCCTCACAGATGACAATCGTGCAGTTCGGGTCGCTATATGTCAATCCCTTTTGCTAAGACCGCAACGTAAAGAGTTTTTATCTGATTTGGTTACTGGCGATGAGTCGTGGATTCACTATGAAAATGATACACGTAGCTCCTTTTGGCTGCCTCGAGAGGAAACCCCACTAACTCAACCGAAGATAGATCAAAGACACCGCAAAAAGGTTCTGCTTTGTTGTTTTTGGGATTCGCAAGGTATGCTGTTTTATGAATTGCTACACAATGAAACGGTAAATGCTAACAAGTATGCATCTCAGCTCAGCAATTTAGCCGCTGCTATTAAAGAAAAACGACGCAGACGAGCCAACGTCTATTTGCTTCATGATAACGCTCGCCCTCATGTTGCTTCTACCACTCGTCAACAATTACAGACCTTAGGTTGGGAGACGGTACCGCACCCACCATATTCTCCAGACATCGCTCCTTCATATTATCATTTATTTAGAGCCCTGAAGAATGATCTGAGAAATAAGAAATTTGATAATTTTGGCGATATGGAATCGCACTTGAACGATTTTTTCAACTCGCGGACGCCACAGTTCTGGGCGAAAGGCATCCAAAGTTTGCCTGATCGTTGGCTTAAGGTCATAGATGCAGTTGGTGACTATATTAGTAATTAAACTTCTTTTATGTAAAAAATAATAAAATTTATAAAACGTAAAGCAAGTGTCTCATTACTTTTGTGCCAACCCAATATTATACTCAATACTTGATTGGAGCAGTATTTTTCGAGATAAATCAGGTGTAAGATTAAAATGGGACATCCGGTATATATGTGTGTCAATGACAGCGAGTTATTATCATCAATTGATAAAGAATTTCCCTCGTGTGCATTTACAAAAGTATCAAGAAAAAAAATCTATATATTTCTGAGAAAAATATGCTTATTTATAATATATAAATATTATACGTTATATTATTATATTTTATCAATATATACAGCACCGGTAAACATTTTTCGATCACATTGGATAATAGCCAAATGTTCGATCACTTTGGAACATTACGAAATTATATTAGAATAATATAATTCCTTTTATTTCTCATTTTGGGAAGATACTCGTTATAGTTATTTTACAAAGTACATAGCTCTATAAAATGAATCATATTATTCTAATATAATTTTGGAGTTTTACAAAGTCATCGAAGACTTTTGACCGGTACTGGACATTTATATTGTTTATGGTTTATTACTCCATAAACATATTATATTATTATATCCATATTCATATAATGTAATATTATTATATATATATATATATTATGTTATCATAATATTTATATAATATAATAATTTATCAATATACACATGTATATGTTAAATATTATTCGATAAGGAATTTGATATTAAAAAAAAAATTGACCGACATATACTACTTTAACGCTCATTTCGTAATCCCTGGTGCTAAGGTTACGGCCTTTTATCCATCCACAGCTTTCATAAAAATAAATTATTTATCTTCCTTGCAAGAGTGCAATAAAGTTCAACTATTAATATTCGGATCTACGTATAAAATAATTATAATAATACCGTAACCTTGTTATATTTTGTATGAATCAATCAATACTTGATATCGTTTGAGTTCACTGAATCAAATTGAGTTACCAGTCGAGATCGACAAGCGAGGGAGCTGCAAGGAAGAGCCCCAACTGTTTCTAGCTTACCGTCATCCGGTTGAGCGACGTTCTGCCTTACCAACGTAAGCTGTCCGGACACGGGGTTCACCGTTGTTTCGACGAGCGACGCCACTCGTTAAAGCCTCTACTGTGATCGACCACTTCTTTAGTATAATGTTGAAATTAGTATAAGGGTGAAATTATTAGTATTATCCAAAATTATTAATGCACTGTGACGACCCAAAAATCGGGTTTATTAAAAAAAAATTAATTTCGTAGGAATGAGTAGGATGATTGAAAAATCGTTTGAACATTTCTTTGGATTTACATTAACAAAGATGTGTACCAAATTTAATTTAAAAATATTAATAATTAAAGAAGTTATAAATAATCTCGTGAAGGACCTTTTGACGTGAGGGGCTCACGGTGTACTTGATTTTGGCCACCCGGTTGATCTGCAACAAAAAAACCAGTTTTTTTTTTCTTTAAACAGATAATGTTGACTACGACTTGACCAAGCTTTTTTTAGTGTCATGCTTCAATAATAATTTTTTTTTTTCGAGGAAAAATGACATCATTATTTTTAATGTCTAATAAAAAAAGATGTTAAGGGGGGATTGTCTTTTTTTTCGCAAAATTTACCGCTTTTTGGGAATTTTTTTGTGAAGAAAGTATACAACGGAAAACTTGTTAAACTTGGCATATAGTTTTATTGATCTGTTTACTACATACAAAAAAATTTTTAAACAATTTCATCAAAAAATCCGCCTCCCACCCCCCTTGACGCGCGATGGTCCTTTTTTGATGGTGTGCACGATTACAGCCTTCACGTTCATCCTGCAACAAAAACCCAAAAAGCATTTTACTTTAGACACATATAGCTATCGTTCGATGAAGGGGAAAAAAAAATTGACGATTTGGTGACGTTTTGAACTTGAAGTATCGATTTTTCGAAAAAAATTGATCGATTTTTTGTTATAAATAAAAAACTATTAAACGTATTGCTTTTTTGCTTCATCAAACGATAAAAGGATGTCAGCTGAGCATTCTGTCCAAATTTGAAGGCAATCGGTTGAATAGTTTTTGAGAAATCGTGCACACCATCAAAAAAGGACCATCGCGCGTCGAGGGGGGTGGGAGGCGGATTTTTTGATGAAATTGTTTAAAATTTTTTTTGTATGTAGTAAACAGATCAATAAAACTATATGCCAAGTTTCACAAGTTTTCCGTTGTATACTTTCTTCACAAAAAAATTCCCAAAAAGCGGTAAATTTTGCGAAAAAAAAGACAATCCCCCCTTAAGACGAAAAACGTCGGTCAAGACGAAACTACTATTACGCTGAATAAGTGTACCGAATTTCAAGTCAATTCGTTCATCAGATGTCGAGAAATTATGTACACCTTTTTGAAAAACATAGATTCGAGAAAGAAACGCGTTTAAAGTTTTACTAGCAATTCTATCGTTGTAATCATGAGTTTACCTTCAATCTGCGATTCCTGCACCTAATGTTGGATCTTTCTCTTTAATTTGAGTTGCCTCAAGCGACGAACGATTTTTTATGTATCTTCACAGCAATTTTAATTTCACAGCCTAACCACTTAAAGATCCCAATTTTGTTTCTACTGTAAGCTGACAAGTGCATAAAAATATCGATCGGGAACGTAATTGCTCATTTTTCCTCTCTCTTCCTCTTGTTGATCTTAGAAAAATAAGAAATTCTCTTTTTGCAGGTGACAATATAAATGTACAAACGAAAGGAAAATAACGTGATTTTAATCGTGATGGTGATGCATTGGAATATCATCATAATAATCATGGTTTATTGTTTTAAAGTGATATAGATATAATGATTCGCAACGTCGTCGACTACAATCGTACGGTTATAACTATAGTAAGGTCAATTGTTTATACATGGATTATACAATATTTACAAAAAAACATAAAATCTTATGGAACTTTTCGTTTTTCTTATTTTTCCATATGGTAGTTTGTTTTTTCGGTGATGGCTTCAGACCGGATCGTTTTTCAAATGAAATTTTAGTGTAGCACTTTTATATATATATATATATATATATATATATATATATATATATATATATAATTATGCGTTGATGTTCGATCGGGTTCAGTATCCTCTTACAAGTGACATTACGATGTGCAGCAATCTTTTTTGATACGTCATTTCCGTATATATAAATACAATTTTTGCGCTACGCGATGTTGCTTACAGCAAAAGAAAAACATTTGCTCGTAATTATTAAAACTACTTAATTATTAAAAGTAGTCTTTGACGCGTTATTCCTCCTTGATTCGGCCATTATTGGTCATCACACATACACACACAATACGATCGTTTTTTGCGAATAATATTTACAGTATGATATAAGTTCTTTTTTTAAATTTATCTCCTAAGCGAAATAACGCTCCGAGGGATTAATTTTTCTTTCAATTAATTTAGATAAATTTATACAGCGAGTCTCCGAGCCCCGATTCAATTTCGAGATTATAGTATCACGTGGATACATACAGTGATCTGTTTTTTAAACTATATTCTCGTTATCTAATGCTTTTGTTTTATTCCTTAATTAAATCATACTTTCTGTTTTGATCGGAACGCTCGTGATTTAATCTCTCCTTATATTCATTCTCTCTCTCTCTCTCTCTCTCTCTCTCTCTCTCTCTCTCTCTTTCTCTCGTATAGATCAACATTTTCAATGCTATACAGTCGAACGAATTGTTAGGCGCGAAAAAAATTCATTACAATTCAGAACGAGGACGAGAATCGTTGGGATTTTTCTCCGGCGTGATTTCTGCAATCGTCGATCGATCCCGTACTTCCGTTTTGCTTACGATCATTAGGAAGCATTCGTGTTCTGTTGTGATATATTTTTCGATTAATTTTACGCAAATTACATTTAATCTACTGCCTAATTCTTACACGAAATATCGGTACGAATGCATTTTCAAAACGATTTTCTTTGTTTTTCTTCCCTCGTCTTTTTGCACGGAGAAATGTACACGGGCCAGGGTGACGGCTGGATATCATACGAGTTATTTCGTATTACAGGGAGCTGTATACCAGTCGTTTTTATTTTTATTTTTGTTTCATTAACCACCAATGTATAAATATATTCTGAGATTTTCCTCGCATTTTTCAACTTCTCTTTGTCTCGTGTATAAATACAAAATTGTCTCGATATGCAATTTTTCACATGCCCCGCAAAACTGTCTCCGTTCAATCTCTGCCCTTGCGAAAATTCCCAGCGAACGTTGTGGCAGATGCTCGAAGAAAAATGCATGAATTTTCATTGGACAGGGAAAAAAAATCGCAGATCTTTGAAGACTTTCTACAAAAAAGAGGATAACGTATGTCAACGGTGGGAGGATGGAGAAAATTATACATTGGAGAGATACGAAGACGAAAAATAAGTCAAACGCGTATGGAGACAAATTTTTTCTTCTTCCTCTAAACTAAAATCAACCCGAAGGAGTGATAAAAAGGGACAATTTAAAGATTTCTTTGAAAATGAAAGAAAAATATTTTCAGCCTCAAATACTGAGCATAAAAATATAATTATTCTGCGATGAATGGGATTTTCGTAATTTTGGACAAACAAACGTAAAATGGAATTCCGAAATTCGATATACTATGTATGGAGAATTCAAGGAAAAATGACTCGCCTGGATTATTTTACAAAGATCCAGGCTAAAAAATAGAAAAAGTTTTCTATCCATTTTTGGGGAATCGTTCGAAATCAATATTATCGTGACTTAACAAATATTCAGATAAGTTACCAGCCTTCCTTTCGGATTTATAATATATTTTTAGGAAAGCTAAAAAGAAAATGGGAGTTCGAGACTCGAATTTGAAAAAAGCATTAATATTTAAATGGCTCGCGTAAATTTCAATTCCAATTCCACCGCAAAATTTTCCTACGAAAGTTCTCATCTTATATTAAATATATTGAAATAATATTTTCGTTCCTTACAACTAAATTTTTCTCAAAAAAATTAATAAAGCCCAACGAAAAGTGACAATGGTCCAGCTTCTTTGCGCTCCCCTTGCGAAACATAATTTCCGTACTTTAACAGGAATATCGCGTTGAAAATGGCAAACGCCAAAAAAACCGCAAATCGATACGTCAAAATAAATCGTATAAATAAAAACAAAAAATCCTCAAATACGGAAAAATCGCTTTCGAACTCCAACGATTGAGAAAAGGCGTAATTGGTCAATTCAAAAAGACGAGGTTTCTTTTCTCTCTTCAGCGCAAATCTTTTTTCCATAAATACCTAACCCAAAATGCCCCACGGGAAAAATTTATCCATGATGTAAGAAAAATTAATATTTTTCGTGACTTCTCTATCCCCCGAAAAGGGCCACCCAAATTCCCATAAATATGTCATCTATCGGAAATATACGTGACTAAAATGTTACCAACCTACGGTACTATAAAAAATGCAATTGCAATGTACAAATAACATATAAATATTGCTGCACCGAACGTCGTGCACTCCACCACATAAATTTTTTTCGTCGGGGATGGATGATGCTTCTTCCTTGTCCTTTTTTTTTAATTTCGTTTCGCCAGTCCGTGGTATCTTGGATGATCGTTTTTCATATACAATAATTAATTTATTATTATAATACTATGATACAAGGATATAAGTACATTGGTTTAGTGATTGCAGGCTGCTCCTCTCATATCACAGCGAGGGGCGCTGCCGGGCCCGCCTCTACTTACAAGTAGTGTTTACGATATTTTATATATATATATATATATATATATATATATATATATATATATATATATACTTTCTCACACGTATTCACTCTCACAATTTCCACTCTCGTCCGCGCGCTTCTCGTCCCGGGCATCGATCCGTCATCGGTTAAAAAAAAACACAAACATCTTCGCAAAATCAACGATAAATAATAAATCTAAAATTTGTCAGTTACTCCGTCGATTCGTAGATATTTTTCGATGTGATCGATGTCCGGGAAAAAAAATGTCTCTCGTAACGACTCGTCGAACATTTATTGTATACAACTCACGCTTTCATTCGAACATATTGTAATATATATGTATATTGAATTTTATAATAATCATATGTATATATTTATACAGTACTTAATTACATATATATATATATATTGTAATAATTAATTTTAATGTTTACATTTCATTAGAGCCTATGCGAGGACAAGATCATCGTGGGGACGACGATCCACGGGGTATGGGGATGCGGTCGGAAAAAAATAGCGCGACGCCACGTGTCTTGTGGCTCGGACATTTCCGTTCGTCTCATTTCTGTCTAAAGTAAGAATTTTTTTTTTTTTAAAGCGAAAAAATCCTGTCCGAGCTCAGTCTAGGCGTCGCGCGATTCGTATGCTCATTTCGCGCGATCGAGGCGAAAAGTTCCGATCGAAAATTGTACAGCGTCCAGTCACGGAAGGCTGAAAAATTCTCGGCCTGAGGTACCGAAGAGTTGACAGGGCTAACCGTGGTAGCTCGGCCGAGAACTTTTCAGCCTCCTCTTTACACATATCGGGCAATCTCACGATGCAGCGCCGATCAAATTTTCTGGATATCCTCGAACAGGAGTGCGTACAGAAGAGAACGGGGGGGAGGAAAAAAACACACACGACTCTCGGGGAATCGTTCGAATTTGCGGTATTACGAGGATTCTGTTGATCACGTTCATGCCCTGGATCGAACTCGCCAAAATCCACGTTTTTTTTACATTTTTTCTCTTCTCGTTTCATGATTTCTTTTAAACTCTTGTTTTCCTTCTTTCTTCGTTTTTTTTTTACATCTTTAAGACTAGTGTGATAATAGGAACATGGTGTCTTCTCCGGGCGATCGCACGAAACGAATCAACGCGAACGTAATCGTACAATTTAATACGTAAAATTCGATCGACGCGGCCGCGTTTTCTCGTCACTTTTACCTGTACACGTGTTTAAAAAAATCATTCCCTTGTCTCGTATTTAATTTTTTTTTTTTCGTTTTTCGCGGAGCTGCGCCGCGACATGGAGTCGTTGAAATTTGAGGATGACCTCGTAATTCTCGCACTGCGTGAGAGAGAGAGAGAAAGAGAGAGAGAGAGAGAGAGAGAGAGAGAGAGAGAGAGAGAGAGAGAGAGAGAGTGTGGAGGGTGGAGAGAGAGGGCGAGAATGACTCTTAAACGATATTGGAAAATGCAAAGGATAAATCACGACTGAACAGTCGCGATGTACATACGTGTGTAACTCTCAATATTCGTCTTTTTCCACTTTTTTTCTTAAACTCTGTCCCAAGGAAAAAAATATCACGAATTCGGGAAAAAAATGCGATTCATTTTGTTCTCTCGTATTTTCCGCGTAATTTTTGTTTCATTCTTCGTCTTTTTCGCTTTATTACGAATGGATGGGCCACTCGGGAGTGTGAGCAAGATCGTTGCGAACTCGTCGGATTCTCGTCGGCACACACACACACAGATTTTTTTTGCCACCAAAGCGAGAAAAAATTTTCTCGTCTGGGATGGGATTCCGCACGGCGGTCACTTTTTTTTCGTGTTCCCGATGCGCACGAACGAATATCTGTACGTATTTGGATGTTCCAAAAAAAGTAACTCTAACACCTTCAAACACTGCAATTCGCTGTAAAAAAAACTTCATGCCAAATTTGACGTCTCCAACTCACTCCAAGTGACAGCGCCGGATTATTATTTTCTCGATTCGATTCACACGCAATTCTCGCTCTTTACCGTCAAATTTGAATAACGTATCGAATAATCAATTCTTTTCTTTAATCTGGTGGATGATTTTCCAAATTGGCCGTTCAAACTTTTTTTTTTGCAATTTTGTCATCATTAGTTTTACTCAAATTACTGCCATTTGAAAATTGCCTTTTTCACGTACGTCACGAATGTAGGCAGTCTAGAGACCCGTAATTTATGTAAAAATAATATCGATCTCAATAAAGAATAAAGTTCCTTAAAGCTGCAAAGATCAGCTCCATGTACGTTCAACCGGATTTCAGGAATATTGCTTACTTGTTGTTATTCAAGTTTTAACGTAAAAATTAAATTTTACGTGTGAATGAAAAGGGGAAAGAATATTATCCAGCGCTATAATGGAGAATTTAATTAGGGACCTTAAATTGAGCAGGAATTTTTTTTTATACCGAATAATGATGTTGGAGGGGGTAGGAGCTGATGGTTTTTTTCTCGAGACATCCTAATATTGTACTAACTAGCTGCGACCTCTATTATCGGCACAGCGGCTGGACCGGCTCCGCATCGCACTTGCAAACATTGAGTTTGCGGACCACCCACTCAAGCCGAGTCTGCACAGCTGACGTAGCTGACAGCAGTACCCCTCAAAACCCTCTCTCATTGTCCAGCATGCTTCGAGCCGCGCGCTGGGGCCTAGCGCTTCTCCCACCATGCGCTCCACCGATCGATAGTCGGCACATGGTGGGGGGCTGTTGCATCCGTGGAGGTCCCGATAATAGAGGTCGCAGTGTACATACTCACCGGGAGAGGCAACAACTATTGGCAGTAGATATATTTTCTAACCTATCAGACTTAGGAGAAAAATTTTCCCACAAAAGTTGAATGGGGTGGTTTCCCCCCTTAGAACCATTTTTCCGCAGATAAAAAAAGACGTGTCTAATAGTTTTCGATGCTTTATCACATATATGAGTTTCAACGAAATCGAAACGGCAACTAGAGTGATATTCCTTGTCAGTATTAAACTATGGAAACCCCAATCAGAGCCTGTTCGTTGTCACTGACTGACGTGATTAATAAGACGATACAATCAATGCGAATCAGATCGCAAACGTACATTGAAAGTGGTAGGAGTAGTTTGCACATTTTTATTCGATTTTCACCTCAAAGCATTGAAATTTCTTTTTTTTAACCGATTTTATATTATAAATCTTGATCGATCATCTTGAAATTTGGTGTGTGAACTTATTTTTAGTCTCTTGATACAATCCGAGAAAAAAATAATTATATTGGTCTAAATAACTCCGAATTACTTTCAAGAACTTGTAAGAGGAAAGTACAAACACGAAAGAGAATAACAATAAGCTATGATATTGGAAAATTCGATAAAAACAATACAAAAAATGCTTTTTATTTTTCGAGTAAAAAGCAATTTTTTCTCGCATTTCCGGTAGCATAGCTTATTTTTTTTTTAAATGACGCATTTAATAAGACTATGAATGCGAATCAGATTGCAAGTGTGCATTAAGGGGCCAGTCCACTGTGAAAATTTCAAAAAATCGAAAGCAAGCAAGACTTGAAGAAATCGACGATGATGAGCAATCAGAAGGGCTTTTGTACGGTGCAGGAAGTGCCGATCGAGTTTAGGAAAGAGTTTTTCATAGTATAAATTTCAAACGCGTTTTTCTCGAAACAACGTTTTCGAAATCTAGCTCCATCGTATCTCTAAAACTGATAAACCGATTCTCTTGAAATTTGAACCACACATTGTAAACACGATTCGCAATAAGATGACCCTCGATGGTTTTAAATTTTTTATTTTTGCTCTTTTTTTTTGCGAAAAACTGCGAAAAAACGCGTTTTTTTTACTTTTTTCGTTTTTCATGTGCCATTTTTTTATTTTTTGATAAAACTTTATATCCGAGGGTCATTTTGTAGCTGGTGTCATACTGAATCTAATGGACTTTCATTTTTTTTTTTCGGACAAGCCGTTGTCGAGTTGTGATGGAGCTACCTAGCGCACCTATTTTTGAGGCGTTACGTTAAACTATAGTTTTTGTACTTAAAAATGAATAAAAATGAATTAATAATTTTTTTAAAATGTATTTCAAGACTTTATTTATAAAGCCCCAAATTTTTTTATTCACATCTTTTGTAAAATCCTCAACGAAAAATCGCGAAAATAGCCTTTTTTCGTGGCTCCAAAGTGGACTGGCCCCTTAACAAGTGACTGCCACCACTTGAGCACCTTTTATAGAAGTAAACGTTTTTACATTTTTTAATTCGATTTTCGGTTAAGGGGTTACGCCCACTTGCGGTTTTGAAAAAATCGATTTTTTTTATTGCATTTTTTTGAAGTATAAGTATCCGGGCCCATACTTCTGTATGGGCCCGTAATAGATGACTCTATGTAAGTTTACAAAAAAAAATATTTTTTTCGTGTAAACTGAAATTGAAACTTTAAACGCGTTTTTCTCAAAATGGCATTTCTGAAGTCGGTGACCAAGATTACTCGAACACTAATGAACCGATCTTCTTGAAATTTTGCAGGCTTATTTAATACACAAAAATGTAGTCTTTAATCGTTCGATTTTTTTTTTCGAAAAAAAAAATGGCCGTTTTATAGCCAAAAAACGGCCGTTTTTTTTCGTTAAAATCGAACCATTAACTTTGACTCTCCGCCATTTTATGAAAAATGAATATTTTTTAAAATCCTTCGATTAAAGACTAGTTGATACTTATATTTGACTAAATCCATCCGCATTTTTTTTTCAGATGATCCACTTCGCCGCAATGTTGGTCACCGCAAACCGTGTATATAAAAACATTGTTTCATTGACGGCCATTTGCCACTAAACAATGTAATATTTTTCAATAAAAAAATTACTGAAAGTTCTTCAAGATGTGTTCTTTAAGATGGTATATTGATCGATTAAAAAAGTTTTGTAGTTTTCTTTAAAAAAATTCATGAAAAAAGGCTTTTTTGCGCTACAAGTGGGGGTAACGCCTTAAAAACATTGAAATTTCTTTTTTTTTTGGTTTTTCATTACTAAATCTCAATCGATCATCTTGAAATTTGATGAGTGAAATCATTTTCAGTAGCTTGACAAAATTCTGAGAAAAAAAATCCTGGTCCCATTTAACCCTCCGACTGCACACTGGGTCGTTTTGACCCCATCATCTTTTTCGTGCGAGTGCGTATTTTTCGACGCATCTCCCACATTGAACGAATGTTCGGACGCTTTATTTTCGTTTTTCTTCAAAAAAATTGGGCCACAAAATAAGAATCATTCCCTACGAAAAACGTCTGTACACAAAAATGCCTATTTACCGAAATACAACGATCTGAGAAACGTCTGGGGTCCGATCGACCCCACCTGCACTCAGTGGTCCGTGGCGGAAGCGTGCAGTTGAAGGGTTAAAAAATCCACCTGGATGAACCTCGCAGCCACCAATCAATGACAAGCTTCGAACTATGGAAACTTTTGTAGGAAAAGTTTTCTCCCAAGTCTGATAGGTTGGAAAATATTTCTACTGCTGATAGTTGCTGTTTCACCTGGTATACATTCCGCATTTGAGGTGCGTGACCGCGTAACGATATCGCATCCCCGATGAAAAAAATTCCCGTCCATTGGACGATCCGCTCGACGCGCCGATTCAGTAATCATCACAGTGTAAAATGATCAAAAAATCGATTTTTTCGCGTTATCCGATAGTATAGATAGCCGATTAATCGTAAGTAGACAATTTATACGAAAATTCCGCACTCGAAATTTTAAACGCGTTTTTCTCGAAATGTCGTTTTTGAAAATGGTGTACACTCTCAAAGGAAGAATTTTCAAGCTATCCGTGTCAAATTTGGACACAACATTCTTCACGCCATTTTGTATCTCGCTACAGAAGCTTCTTTTAATCTTTCAATTGTTTAAACGAAAAATTTTCGAAAAAATAGTCTAAATTCGACACGGTTTTCAAACCGCCGCCATTTTGTCAATTTTGATTTTAAAAAAGCCTCCATAGCAAGATTGCTATCTTTATATTCATTAATAATCTTTTTACAAATCTTTTTACAAATAAAAATAAACGTTAAAAATGTATTTTGGGTTCTCCACGAGTGCTTCGATTTGACACAAAAAAATCAGAGGGATCATTGCATTTTAACCATCGAAAAAAAAAAATCGCGAAAAACAATTATTTTTTGACGCGTTACACTGTGATGATTCCTTACGGGATAACACCACTCTACGATTTTCGAAAAATCGTTTTTTTTTTGCTTAAAAAATACTTTGGGATCATAAAAACAATATGCAATTGGTCCTGTAGCGAAATTTTTCTTTAAAAACGTCCAATTATCGATTTTGCCGCAGCGCAAAAAAAGCCATAGAGAATTACATTCTCTATGGACGTACGTAGCCGTTTTTTGATTAAACGTGAACTTTTTTTTTATAAACAATTTACTGCTCATTTTTTGGGCGAAAAATCGATGTATTTCTTTCAAAGTGCGCCATTTTTTCGAAATTTGATTAAAAAAAATTCCTCCGTAGTCCCATAGCTAATAATATATAGATTATAATTTTTTTTGGTTTTTGTTCCAGGTCTTATACTTCACGTTTTTTTTATTTGTAAAAAACGTGTTTTTTATTTGTAAAAAAAACACGTTTTTCAAGATGAGCTCTGTCGCCGCCATTTTGTGTGAAAATTATTATAAATTTTTTTTTTTATACTTTAAAATGTGTTAAATAAATCCTCTCGAAAGAAATCCTGTTTTTCTTTCCATGCTCTCAAAAAAAATTGTCAAAGTTAGGCCTTATTTTCTGGGGCTAGAGTGTTGTTATCCCTTAATCGCGCGCTCCAAAGTTCATCGTCTCTCACGCGGCGAGTCCCTCGCCCCTTGGCGCCGAGGGTGGTTGAATTCTCGCCGACGGTGGTGTCGAATTGTTCTCCGGCCTCGACACGCTCACCTCCCGCTCGAAGTGATGCTGCAACGTTTCCCCGCTCCAGGCTGGTACGCTCGCGGAATTTTGGTTACCGGTATTCGAGGAGGGTGTACCGGGCGAGTGGGACGGTGAGGGTGTCTGGAAGAGCATCGAGCCCGAGGCCAACGAGGACTTTCCGTCCGACAGTGGACCGTTGCTCGGTGCCATTGGTTGCTTCTCCAACGGGAAACCACCCCCGCCGTAGATCGAGCCGAAGAGACCCGCGTACTTTCCCGCGCTCACCGGATGCGCCGGTAAACCGTTGTTGCTCTGAATTACCGATATCTCGTTCAGCTGAAATTTACGGAGCATTCTACGATTAAGTCGCTGTGGGCCGGGCATTTTTATTTCTATCAAAGGGCGAGAAAAAATGTTGACAAAATGATTCAAGGCCTTAGGCCACTCTGGAGGCTGAAAAAATAGGATTTTTGGGGGGTTTTTTTAAACAGAAAAACTACAAAATATATCGAGATTACAAAAAGGGTGTTTATCATACATATCAGTGACTGTATACAATAATTTTTTTGAAGCGACTAATTTCAAAATAGCGGCTGTGCAGCGTTTATCTCAAAACTGCATTTTTTAAGTTGGGGGAAACATAACTCAGACAATTTTCAACCGATTCACTTGAAATGTTGAATACATCTTGAAAAATACATTGTCTATGGAAGTACGTAGGATTTTTTGTTGATATTGCATAGTTCATTTGTTATCAACAATTATCTGACGATTTATAGGCGAATTTTTGGAAAGTGAAAAATGTCGTCAGATAATTGTTAATAACAGGTGAACTATGCAATATAAAAAAAAAATCCTACGTACTTCCATAGACGATGTATTTTTCAAGATATATTCAACGTTTTAAGTGAATCGGTTGAAAATTGCCTGGGTTTCTCGCTAACTTAAAAAATGCAGTTTTGAGATTAACGCTGCACGGCCGCCATTTTTAAATTAATCGCTTCAAAAAAATTATCGTTAACAGTCACTGATATGTATGATAAACACCCTTTTTTGGAATATCGATTTATTTTGTAGTTTTTCTGAAAAAAAATCCCCAAAAAGCCTGTTTTTTTCGGCTTCTAGAGTGGCCGAACCCCTTAAAAGAAAAAAAAAACAATTTTTGCGGTTAAAAAAATGCCAGCTCTGCGCTTTTGAAATTTAAAAAAGTATTATTTTAATTATTTTTTATAATTGTCATTGGATTTTATTGCTTTGGACAACGCACTTTTTTTAGTTTACATTGGGAAAAATTCACCCACCCCCGGCGATTAGGCGCGATTTTCATTTTGACCGGAATAATAATATGTGGCGGCACTCATCATTATTGTTATTATTGTTATTGCCATCGTCATTATGATGACTATTCGTTTTATCATCTTGGTAATTTTACTGTTGTAATATCAACAGTAAAATTGCCAATACCATTACCACGATAATAATAATTATTATTATTAACATTGTTATCGGTGTTGCCGTAATTTTTATCTTACAAGGTTTCCGGTGTCCCCCTCCAATTTCGTTCATTTTTGGATATGTTATTTTTCATCGAAATCGAAGAGACACGTATTTTTTTGATCGTCGAAAAAACAGTTTTATGGGTGAAATTCGCCCTCAAAGTCGGACACCCTCAGCGTGTTTTTTGCACTTTCGGATATTTTTAATTAAGATATTAAGCGATTTTTTTATTATTCGCCATAAGCGTTACTCTCGAATTGGTTTCATTGGAATATGTTGAGCTTGAGAAATGCATTGAGTTTTTGCATGAAATTATCTAGTGCTTGGACGGTGGATACAATGAAATATAGATTTTTTTAAAATGACCGCAGTCTAAAGTAAAAGCATCCATTTTCGGTTAAAAAAAATGCTTTTCGTTGATAAACAAAAAAAAATTGGATTTTTTAAATAGAAAAATGTTGAATAGAAATTTTTCTAATAGAAGAATTAGAATAATTTTCCCAATTGAAAAAAATTGCTTGGTCAAGCACTGCTTTTTGATATGTAAAAGAAGCTTGTAAAGTTTGAAGGCGATCGGTGCAGTGACTTTTACGATATCACAATTAATCATTTTTTAAATTCATGTTGAGAAAAATGCGTTCAAAGTTCGCCGATTCGCAGAACCTACCTATAAATTCCCATACTTCCCTCAATTTTGAACGAATCGACTCGAAATTTCCATAGAATATTTTCGAAATTTTATATTTAAAAAATCCGTCAAAAACCAAAAATCACCATTTTCAAAATTGACAACTAGGTGTAAGGGGTTACTAGGTGTAAGCCCTTAAAAAAATTATAAGATATATAGCAGCTTATGACGTTCATAAAGAGTGCTTCTCAATTCATTGTTATCTCAATTTTATTTGTTACTGTTATTATTGTTACTTCTGTTTTTATTATTATTCTATTATTATCATTATTCTTGTTATCAATGTTATGATTACTTTCGTCATTATTTTTATTATTATTCATCGAATAATTTCTGTAATATTCTATTGATGTTTACTGTCATTACCACCTCATCAGAATTCTTCAAAAATGGCATTTTGTCAATTACCTCAAAGTTCCTCCAAGTCACAATAAATCGTACGTATGTAATCTACTCCAATTTGTGAGCCAACATTCTTGGCTCCAAATTTCGTTTTCCTGTTCAAATTCTTTTTTCGCTCGCTGCTTAAGGTTGGGACAAGCGAGAGAATGATTCCCTCGTGCGAAAAACTCCGAGATAACTGATTGACAACAAATAAGCGACACAGCGGGACGAATAATATGCTGTGAAGTGTGCATCGTTGGAATGCAATGAAAATTCTTTTTTATTTTCTTTTTCTCCATTTTCATGGTTATCCAAAATATTTTTCGATAAAGTTAGGTTGTAGGTCTCCAATGAGGATTGTCAAAAAAGTTTATCTCAGCTTTATCTCAGTTTATCTCAACTTTATCTCAGCTTTATCTAAGCTTTATCTCAACTTTATCTGAGCTTCATCTCAGCTTTATCTCGGCTTTATCTGAGAAAATGAAAGAAAATGAAAATGGAGAAAAAGAAAATAAAAAAGAATTTTCATTTTCTTTTTCTCCATTTTCATGGTTATCCAAAATATTTTTCGATAAAGTTAGGTTGTAGGTCCCCAATGAGGATTGTCAAAAAAGTTTATCTCAGCTTTATCTCAGCTTTATCTCAACTTTATCTCAGCTTCATCTCAGCTTTATCTAAGCTTTATCTGAGCTTTATCTCAGGTTTATCTGCCAAAAAAACTCGCAATTGGTGAAAAAAAAAACAAAATTTCGTTGCATTCCAACGATGCAAGTTTTAGTGTCGTCGAAAAATGCCGTGTCTTTGAGATACGTACTTTCTGCTGGACTCCGTTGAGGAATGGGGCTGGTAGATATGGATAAAAGAGATCAGGACGACGCTGAAGAAACTCCGAGTCCTTGGGCGTTATTGGTAGAGGCGGAAGATCCAAAGACATTCGTCGGCCTCTCCGCGATGCTCCGTTTGTCCACATATGAGTTCCCATGTGAACCTTCGTGGACAAAGCCCAAGCGTTAAAATGAAAAACCTCGAAATAAGAAAAAACGCTTCCAGCTCGTTTTTCGTCTTATTTCCACACGTAATATCTCGTACGTCGATTTTTTTTCTTTGAATTTCCGTATAAAATCGTACGAAATGTCAGTGATGTAAGGTTGGATGAATTCGGATGGAAAAGCGGTTGAAGCACTCGTAGATTGAAAGGAGGACGGTAATTTACATGCAACGCGTTATGCTATCCGTTGGAAATAGTTAGTGTCCATAATTGCGCGCATTGGCGTTAGTGCAGAAGCGACACGGCGGCTGACATTAAGGTATTCCTTTCACGAACGCGAATATTCAACAATTAACTGATTTTCGTCGATAATCAAGCAAAAATACATCCCAGTATACTCGTAAAATTTCGAGCCAAATTATCGAACTTTTAACCAAAAATTACGACTCTAAAAATTGTCTCATTTATAGGCACTTTGTGGACATTACACACTGGCCACATTTCTATCTAATAATTTATGCACCAAATAACTCTAGATGTTTGATATAAATGGCTGAACGAGAGTAAAAAATCCTGAAGATTCCGGAACGACAATGGAAACAGATCACCGAATGTTTGAAGAAATATATTAAGGGGGAAATCCTTCTAGGCGAGAAAAAAATTTCCTGTTTTTCATGATTTTTTTTAATGGACAGATTTCTTCGTCATTTTTGAGACTTAGTTTTATTACTACTTTTGGCTGTTATATGGGTGTTTAATTTATTAATATTTAAAAATGGCGGAAGTATGGCACCGTCTGTCTTCTAAACTGCATTTTCAAAACTGGCGTGACGTATAGCTAACAAACTAATCGATCGATTCTGATGAAATTTGGCATAAATCTTTGTAACCTTATTGTCTAAAATATGACCTCAAATGTTTTTGAAACGAAAATAAAAATAATTTTTTATTGCTATATGTAGTCATTTTTTCGGAAAATTCATTCTTATTGTTTCAAAGCGTACCATTTAATCGATTTTCAATATTTTTCACTTTTTCTTGGTTCATATTCTGCATATGAGTGTTAATAAGAGAAAAATCTTCGTTGATTTTTTTTCCGATGAATCCCGCTGACGCTACGTGCCACGCCGTCTGACAACATCCGCCCCAACCCATTTAGAAAACTTCGCCATACATCCGGCATTTGTAAAGATTAATAAAAAAATACCATTTCCTTAAAAAAAATCATGAAAATCATCAAATTTTTCCTTGCCTCAATGTATCTCCCCCCTAAATAATAAAACAGAAAAATGTAACTAGCAGAATAACTCTCGTAGCTGTGACTTTTATCGTTGGGTATAATAATTGATAGTGACTTATTTTTATTAAGCGCCACTGTAATTTACTAACGACTCAGAAGGGTCCTGCTTATGCCCCCGCAAAAGGAATACCTCAAAGTTTCATTAATTTATTCGTTTATTCAGAAAAGAAGAAGAAAAGAAAACCAGAAGAAAATTAGTTATATTCGCTGATGAAAGTACGATGAATGAATGTGTGTCGAGTAGTCCAGTCGTAGGTTAGGTGGAAAGAAGAATGCAATCGGTGTGTCGCGTTGTGTGTACCTTGAGATTGCCCTTGGTGGTGAAGGCCTTCTGACAGACGGTGCATCGGAAAGGTTTGTCGCCCGTATGAGTTCTCATATGGATCTGGAGCGCCGAGGACGAGGAGAAATTCTTATTGCAAACCTGGCACAAGTGTTTGCTCGACATGCCTGCAAATATACACGCACACGCACGCTCACACCAAAATCCACCAGGAGTTTCTTCTTCGCGATCACTCGCGTCGCGTTGATCCAAAGAATAATTAAAACTAGTTAAAAATATCGCGAAATTTGCGTAAGAATGTGTGTTAAGGAGATCAGAGAGGTGAGCGAGAGGAACGGCGAGAGAGTCACGATAAGCTGCGGATAAGCGAAAACTAAAGGTCATCTAGTTTAAGGATTGAAAATGACGATAAGTATCGAAAAATTGTTGATTTTTTACATGGCAAAATGAGAAAGCCCATTTCGCGGTTCCAAAAAATGCCTAGCTTCGTTTTCACAAATTGCCCAGTTATCAAGTACAGCGAGGGTTTTTCGATCAGGCGGATTTTGAAATCCAACCAGGGTAAAGTGACCTTATTTTGGCACCCCAACAATTATCGACACTTCTCTTCTACCTACACAGTGGTTCCTAAAGTGCAAATAATTGGGCCCTCAAATGACCCTTAAAGTACCAATTATTGGGCCCTTTAAGTGCCAAGTGGGCCCTTTAAGTATCAATAATTGGGCAATTTAAGTGCCAATAATTGGGCCCTTTAAGGACAAATGGTTGACCCTTTAATTGGGAATAATTGGGCTCTTTAAGTGGCAATAATTGGGCCCTTCGAAGTGCTAATGATTGGGCCTTTTAAAGTGCTAATAAGTGGGCCCTTAAAGTGCCAATAATTTGGCCCTCAAATGACCCTTAAAGTCCCAATAATTGTGCCTCTTAAGTGCCAATAATTGGCAAATTTAAGTGCCAATAATTGGGCAATTTAAGTGCCAATAATTGGGCCCTTTAAGTGCCAATAAGCGGGCCCTTTAAGTGCCAATAATTGGGCAATTTAAGTGCCAATAATTGGGCCCTTTAAGTGTCAATAATAGGGAAATTTAAGTGCCAATAAGCGGGCCCTTTAAGTGTCAATAATTGGGCAATTTAAGTGCCAATAATTGGGCCCTTCAAGTGTCGATAATTGGGCCCTTAAAGTGCCAAAAATTGGCACATTGGCGTAAAGCGTCAACAATTGGGCACCTTGCCCTACCATCGCTCGATTCGCGTTACGAGGAAGAAAAAAAAACTCACTGGGCCTCTTGGGAGCGGGCAGATCACCCTCGGACGGCGATCTCTTGACGGGCACCGGCGATTCCATGGACGAGGGTGGCATCGGTGGTGGCGGTGGTGGAGGAGGCGGCGGTGGCGGCGGAAGACTGGATTCGTCCATGCACATTGGACTCCTCGAGTTCTCCAGTTCCTGCGACAGTTGCTGCTGCTGCTGCTGCTGCTGCTGGCTTGATTGCTTCGAGTCGTTGAACAAGTGCGGCGGCATGTCACGGATCTTGTGAGTCAGCATGTGCTGCTTCATGTTGCCCTGTTGGCCAAACGAATGCCCATTTTTTTGTTTCAGAAATGTCGTCAATAATTGCAACATTAGTTTGCTGAATCGATTTCAGCCGGAAGTTTTGACAAACACGTTTCAGCAAGCGACAAAAATCGGGTTAAAAACGGATCATCGATAGATTGAACTTTGAGGAAAAGCCGAGGAGAAATCATCATGCGGTACAATTCCACGTGAATATCAATGGGAGGAATTGCATGCTTGGTAACAGTTAGAAAATAATGACTCTTATCAAGGGCAAAATCATGCGAGTCCTAGGGGAACAGAGATGTCTGGATGACAATTTGCATCAATGATGAACGACTATGAGAGGATCTCTTTTGCTTTGGACGTAGCAATTGATCGATTTATCGAATTTGGAAAAAAAGAAGATGGCGTAAAAAAAGATCGAGTTTGTATCTCGCTCGGGAAGGAACTCTTACCAGGAAGACGTGGTCCGAGGGTAGAAGTCCGAGGGCGGGGGGCATCAGCGGGGGCAGGCGGACGGCAGCATAGGCAGACGTCAGCCCTCGCCCCCCTCCGGTCCCTGTCCGCCCCCGGTTCTTCTGTTCCTCAGTCCGCCGCCGCCTGTTCCTCTTTGGCCTGTTATCCTGACTTCCGGCTGTCAAAACACCAACGTCAGGTACAGAGGCACTCCCGAGCGAGTGGTACGACCTGTGAGGACTCGACTGCAGGACATCCCCGGTAAAGAGGTTATGATGGTCCATGCAGTTGCACGATCTCATCCACGTCCCGTCGCTCTGAAATTATCCCATCAATTCGTACCGTACTCATTTTTCGAACAATCAACCGCTACCGTTCGATGAACGTGCGCGGCTTGCATTACGGCAGGAGCCCTAGCGACGTATTGGCCGTACATAGAATATCTAATTGGGGTTGGCAACTTTTCTTCCAGCTGCCTTTCGCGCAGCTGCGGAAGAAACATTGACATCCGGGAAAACGTGACGGGTAAAAAAAATCAATTTTTTTTGGCATTTTCTCAAAGTGTACGTATTCAAGTATATGTGAAAAAAAGTTATGTTGAAATATTGAAAATTGACCAAGTTACGGACCATTTAGTGAGAGCAGGTAGCGCAACGATTCACGTATACTAAAAATATCAATCGCGTTTTTCTCGATCTGGCAGCAATCATGACCCTAGCTATCATTGCCCGATTTTCAATTTAAAAAAAAAACTAAAATATCCGCAATTGCAGTGGCTATCGTTGTACGTCGCGAGTTTTTTTAAAAAGTATGTTTTAAGCCCACGCATATAAACATTTCGCCAGAATAACACTTTTTTGAACACCCGCCATCTTGTGAATTTTTTTTTCGAAAAAGGCTATGTAAATCGTGAATTACATTTATATAGATGATAAAACATTTTTATTTTTCTTTTGCAGACCAACCATTGTCAATTTATCGATCCAGCTGTTGGACCACATTATTTATAGAGAGCCTCAATTATAC
Source organism: Ophion slaviceki (assembly GCA_944452715.1). Classification (NCBI taxonomy): domain Eukaryota; kingdom Metazoa; phylum Arthropoda; class Insecta; order Hymenoptera; family Ichneumonidae; genus Ophion; species Ophion slaviceki. The sequence continues at coordinate 31,128,538 of OX101791.1, forward strand.
CTTAATAACGTTAATTTTTATTTATTTTTAACGGAAATTTATACGAAATAAGATCAATGTAAGTCTAATAACAAACCGTTTTTTTTTTCAAATACCAAATACATAGTCAGTGAACAAAAAAAATGCGGTAAAAATCGACTTTTTCCGACCCGTCACAGTGGTCTCCCCTTAAGGGGTCGGCAAGCTCGAAATTCCAAAAATACAGTTTTTGTGAAGGGCCAGATCGCCCCTGTTTTCTTTTACAATTTTCTCGAAATTACGTTCGATGAAACGGTGTGGGTCGTATTTCAACATACATTTGTCCGATTCACTCCAAATTCCGACAGAGCATAGCTTATAACATTTTATATCGTATGGCTGAATGATTTTTCGATATGTTCATCCTTTTCCTATTTACAAATAATTCAAGTACTTTTTGATGTCGAAAATCGACTTTTTTTCAACAGCTTGCCATTTACGTAATTTTCAAAATTTCCATGTATCCGAGCATACAAGAGTATTGTTATTGCACTGAAAAACATTTGTTATTTTTATTTCCGATCATCCTAGCTGCCAAAACCACCTACACCGATCGGCCATGCAGCAGGGGCGCCACTTTGTTTAAATAATTATAACTCCTGTATTTATCAATCATTTTCAATAAAAAAAATTAAACTTGGCAAGGCTCTCTATTAATTGTCCGTAGAATCCGGATCCCATCATCGCAAAACTCTCAAAAGAAAAAAATATTGAAAATCGCCACGTCTTTTGGGCCCCAATTGGATCGATCAGCTCAGTGAATGTCAGCAAACTATATCAACTGCAGCTAAATTAACAATTTTCCACGCAAGACCGTGCTGAATTTTCGACTTTAATTTTCTTCCCTAAAACGTTGCAGCTCAACTCATTGAAACTTCAAAGTTGAATTCCAACCCAACTTCCTCGAAAAAAAATCATTCTCGGCCGACATTCGTGCAAAATAAAATTTCGCGCCGCGATTGCGTCTCAAGATAGCACAATTTCGAGTCGACTGCACCGACACCGTTCCATTCCACGAATGATTTCTTTTTTCGCGGTCTACCGGAAATGCATCGTGTCGGGAATCGCAGCTGAGACAAGAACTTGCTCGCCGTGATACTCCGGACGTTTTTTTTTTCGGTCAACTTGACAATCAAGCGTCATTAGGCACGCGAAGTTGCAGATTTTTTGTAACACGCGAGAAGGCAAGAGGCGGAGGGTTGGAAAAACTTGGCGATGTGTACAGAGGTTCTGGGGGTGTACGCGAGCGAGGACGAGCGAACGTGCAACAGTCGGAAATACTCGGCAGTGCGATGGTTGATTTTTTAGTCTTTTCTCTCGTTTTCTCGTTCCAGCGTTAAAACGGCAGGCGCAACCTTTCAACTTTTGCAGTGTACAAAGTGGGAGAGAGGCTGACGGGGGGGGGGGGGGGTGAAAAAATTAAAGAACAGAAAGAAACGTACCTTTGTGGAGAAGCCACGGTCGCAAATGCTGCACTTAAAGGGTCGCTCCTTCGTGTGGCTCCGATAGTGAATCTCCAGTGCCGAGTTACACGCGAATGTCTTGTAGCAGATATTACACGTGGTGTTGCCACGTACTGCAAACAGATCGTGTCAAAGTTCAGTTACGCTGCTCCCACATATACGTATACGCTCTAAATGATTTTCTCTTCAAATAAAATCACACGCATCAATTTTCTTTTCCTTCTCATCCAAAAGTGACAGTGACAAATATCAATAAGATCGATCATCGAATTATTTTCGTTCTCCAATGAAAAGCCTCTTTTACGATGTTCTTGCCAATCGTTGAGCAAACTGCGACGTCAATCTCATACGATTTCTCTTCCCCCCCCCCCACATTCACGTAGGCCACGAATAAAATTGTTTGCATCTGGTTCCCTCAAAGGCTAATGATCTCGATAATCCCGTTACATGCTCCGAAACGACGAAACCCCATTTTCATAAATTTTCCCCCGTTAAATTTCCGTGATAACTCGGGAGCTCGCACCTCGGCGTTTGATTAAATTTCTCGAAATCTCGCTTCGGTATTTGATCGTCGATACAGTGCGAAACGTGAACGCGCTTCCCTCCCTCGTCCCGCATCGTTCACGCCGAGGAATGGGGAAAGTTGTGAAGCTTTTTTTTTCAATGCACAAAAATCATGGTTGTGTACAAAAAACAATTTATTATTTCGAGCCTTACATCAATACGCGGAGAGGCAAAATCATTATGTCCAGTCCAATCGTTCGAACCAATCATAATAACATCGTAGTAATGACGATTCGCGAATAAATTCTTTCACTAATAATTAATAATAATATTATATAATATAATATAATATAATAATATTAATAAAATAATAATAATAGTGACAATAATAATTAAACATACATGTGATAATTTCCGCATCGAAACTCATGGATACAGGCCGTATATATATATACTTTTTTTTTGTTTATCGAATATAATTCACTAGAACCCGAGACAGAGATCGTTAACGATAGCGAGCGCAAGAGTGCAAGGCCATACCAATTATTGGAAAGATTATCGGGCTGTATGAATTGCAGGCGTTCATATATATATATATATATATATATATATATATATATATGCACTGGGGCCCGTTTACGAGCTCATTATAAGATACGCGTTTGGTGTACGACAAGCAAGACGTAAAAAAACATGTACAAAAAAAAAGATCAGAGACACATAGGATAGAGATAAATGTACAAAAGAGAGTGATCAAGTGATTGATAGGGGAGTGCTAGGTCCGGCTACACCACATTAGGAATTTTCGACAAGACATTGGGAAAGTAATTCTCATCGACGATATGGAGCTGCGACATGAACTACGTTCGTATCATTTTTGTTTTCTTTTTCACTTGATCCCAGTGAGCATCGACGCGAAATACAGGGTCGAGAGAGAGATGGGAAGGTTTTGGGAGACACAGGAACACGCTAAAGGATCTTTCGTATCTAGACGAAATCAATATATATTTTCTCTCGTTGCCTCTCTCATATATAGTATTATATACGTATATATGTTCCATGGTAGTTTCTACGATACATTGCCATTTTGATGTCCCTATTTGCAGAAACAAAAGAAAAGAACCACGGCTCGAGTGAAACGTCGATGAAACTTGAGTACGTCGTACGGTTGAGGTCATACGAGGTACTCGAAGTAGCCTGCAATCGTGGCCCTGCGAAACCTACCGTACAACATACATAGGTATACGCATACTAGTATGTAAATATATATATATATATGTGTGTGTATATATATACATATACATATTTGTCGTCTTTAATATTCTGCGGAATTGTGTATATAGTGGAGGAAGGTGTAGCAGGAACTGCGGCTCGCCCTGGTTGCTAGCAGCGCCTACCTGCTGGCCCTCCGACAGCCAGGCCGAGCGGATTGTAGGTGGAGGTTGCTGCGAGTACGGCAGACGTTGTTAGCGAGGCGAGAGGTCCGCCACCGCCGCCGCTTCCGCCCCCACTACCACCACCCCCGCCGCCGCCGCCGCTGCCGCCACCACCGCTGCTGCTGCCACCTGGACTAACGGCGTTGTTAATCGACGAGGAGACGTTAATGGTGGAGCTGTTTAACGCGACAGCTCCACCGGCACCGCTGACCGCGGGGCCACCCTGTTGAACGCAATTGCCGACGATGCCAGGCGTCTGCGACGAGACAGCCTGCAGTAGGCCGGCAAACATTCCGAATGGATGATGGGAATGATGATGACCGAGACTGTGGGGAGTCGGTGGTGGTGTAGTCGTGGCCGATACAACGGAGGAAGCCGGTGTCGAGGATGCCCTTGGGGTTAGATCGAGTGGTGCGCCGGCAGCGCCACCTGTGCTGTTCGCCGGACTGACGCTCTTTTCGCTACCGTTGTACCGATGCACGGGCGTAGGCGACCGGTTGACCGAGCTGTTATTGCTCATTGGAAGTATCGCCGAGGCGGTCGTTGTGATGGTGCGTACTTGATTCTCAAGCGCGGCGAGTGACGTGGAGAAGCTTGGTATCGTTAGGCTTGGCGCCCTCGAGGGAATTTCGTCTCTTCTGATGTCGTTGTCGTCGCAATCGTTGGGCTCGTCATCGTCCTCGTCGTCGGATCTTCTATCGCGGGCCATCATGTCGTCGCACCTCTCGTCGTCCTCCCGATGGTCCTCCTCCTCGTCCTCTTGATCCTCCATATCCTCGCTCTGCACGTCCTCCAGGTACCTCCTCTGTTGCATTTGCATTTGCGCCTGATGCTGCTGCAGTCGCATCTGATGATGACGATGCACGTGCTGCTGATGCTGATGATGATGCATCTGTTCCTTGGCGTCTAGATCGCTTTCGAGGGAGTGCCGGTCGAGCGGGTGAAGACGAGAAGGGGGAAACCCCAATGGGAAGCCCGGACCCCCGGGATGCAGTCCTGGGAAGCCTTGAGGCAGGAACGAGGTGAGTGGATGATGAGGATAACCCGGCGGATATTCGCTCACTTCGGCAGCTTGTATCTGCTCGGGACTCAGATCCGTGGGCTCGCCGGTATGAAGGCGTATGTGTTGCTGGAGTACGAGGGCATTCGTGAATTTCTTGTGGCAAACGGGACACTGGTGCAACACCCGCAAGGGCGGTTTCGCTCGATGCACACCCATGTGAGTCTTGAGATTTCCCTTGGTGGTGAAGGCCCGACCGCATATCTTGCACTTGAAGGGACGCTCACCCGTGTGAGTGCGGTAGTGCATCTGCAGGGCGCTTTTGCACGATAGAACACGATGGCATATGACGCACTGATTGGGATCGGTGAGTTTGTGCTCGATATTGTCAACGAGCTGTTGCAGCTTCGACGTTTCCGATGTTTTCGTTATCTCGATGAGACTCTCCCAGGAGTTGTCGTTGCTACCGGGCCTCGGAAGGAGGCTGGAGTAAATGGCTGGATCGCGCGCGGGATCGACCATCATCTCGTTGGCCCCCGGTCCGGTGGGTGTCGTGCCTGTCGTCGAGGACGGATGATGAGGCAACTGATGGTGGGAAGGTGGGCCGGGAAAAAGAATACCAGCGAACGAAGTTTGCAGGCTACCGCTACTCGCGCTACTGCTAGCCGGTGAGGCACCTGGATATCCACCGCCACCACCGGCACCACCACCCGTCGCGATTCCCGACGGCAGGGCCATACGACTCGCGCCACCTCCACTGCCGCCACCTCCACCGCTCCCACGACCCGAAAGATTCTCCGGTTGTTCCTCCATTTCCTCGTCAGCATCCATGATGTCGGCGTCGGCCTCCAGTCGTCCGCTCATTTTGCTATCCATGCTGCAATCCTCGTACGACTGCGGGTGGGGTATCATCGGATGATTCGCGGGTGACGTCGATGGATCGAGATAACGTCGCGACGTTTCCTCAAACTCTTCGTCGTCCGCTATCTCCTCGGGTTCTTCGGGCTCGCGTTTCGGCGTTATTCTCTCTTCGGGCTCGCGGCTCGCCGGCCGCGGGGGCTGATAAGGCTGCTGCTGCTGTTGCTGCTCTTGCACCGGCGACGCTTGCTCAATTTTGATCGCGTCGCAGTTGGCTCTAGGAGAATCGGCGGGTGCAGGGGTGTTCTGTCGTTGGTGAAACTGCTGTTGCCGCAGTTGTTGCTGTTGTTGGTGCGCAGGTTGTTCGTGAAAGGAATGATGCGAATTCGTATGGATGGAGGAGGTCGGTGATTGCGGTGAGATCGAGGGAGCCGGTTTAGTGAGATTCTCCGGTATATCCTGATCATCGCGATGATTTACGATCGGGGCACGATAGAGGGGTGGCATACCAGGCATAGCAAGGCTCAGGGGCAAGGGTGGTTGGGGCGGAAGAAAGCCGTGAGCTACCGCTGCTGCCGCCGCGGCTGCCGCTGCCGGATGGAAGTTTCCGGCTGCCACAGCGGCCGCGTGATGCTGTAGCTGTTGTTGATGCTGCTGATGTTGATGATGCTGTTGGGACGGCGTTTGATGAGGTGGCGGAGGTAGCGGCGGCGGTGGCGGTGGGGACGGCATAGGCCTCTGACCCGAGGCGGCTAACTGCTGGAGCAAGGGAGGATGGTACTTGTCGAGGTGTTCGGGCACGGGATTCGGATTCATTTTAACGTGTGGAAACTTTGCCGTGTGCCTCTGAAAGTGGACCTTGAGGTTTCCCTTGGTGGTGAATCGGCTTCCGCAGACGTTGCATTTAAAGGGACGCTCACCTGTATGAGATCTTATGTGGATCTGTAGTGCGGAGTCGCTTCCAAAGACCTTGCCGCAGTAACGGCATCGATGCTTGAAGAAGGGCTCGCCTCGTCCGCCACCGCCACCCTTGGAATCGTACGGCGAGAGGCGCGAACCTTTGCCACTGCGAAAGGCAAGCTCGTCCGCGAGATTGTTCGCCAGCAAGCCCTGACTAGCGTTGTCCAGTACTTCCTGTGCGCGTTTTTGCAACATCTCCAGGGTATTGGGCTCGTGAAGCGGCAACGGATCATTGTTGGTGATTATCGATGACGCTAACGAGGAACTTATCGAGCACATGTGCATCTGATGTGACATCGGCGTCGCGACACTCTGAGTCATCGGACTGCCGTTGTTGGGGCCGATTTCGGTGCTGCTGTTGTTACTCGTGATCGGCAGCACCGAGGACGTCATTGACATACTCGAGGTTGGGGGCAACGGTAGAGTTATGGGCGATGTGCTGCACGAATCGACCGGTCGTTCTTGTTGCGCGAGACTACCGGGTGTCAACAACGGCGAGGGCGACGTACGATGATGACTCGGCGGTCGCGAGGACGTTGGTGACGTTAAACTCGCGATTGATTTCGCGTGTATCAACGGCGAGGAAGACGAGGCTTCTTTGCACGTGTTAGTCTCGGTATTGGTCGCGGGTACGATCGTTTGGATCGTATCGACAGCCGACGGATTGCCGCAGGCCATACCGCTGTTGCCCAATAGTTGCTGGGTGGGCGGCACGACGACTGGCTGCCCTCCAGCGTGGGTTATCGACAATTGTTGCTGCAACTGGCTTATCAACTGTAACTGAAAGACCTGTTGATGCTGTAGGGTGTAGAGGGTGCTCTGCAACAGGGCGAGATCTTGCAGTGCGGCCTCGCTATCGGCGCTACCCGCGAGGGCCGTTGCCGCGAATTGTGCAACAGCCACTTTTGTGTTCTGCAGTGCCTCGAGGGTGACGTGACTCGTGCCAGCTGACGGGAAAGCGCTACTCGGCCCCGTACCAACGACGCTACCACTCCCGACGATTCCTTGGGGTCCTCCGCTTGCCGTCGCGGCACCCACCGCGCCAACACTCGTCGGGCCACCCTCGCCGATAAAACTGTTGTTGTTCTCGGCGTCTTGACGATGACGCATTTGCTTTCGCGAACCCTCCTCGTCCTCCTCGTGCTCCTCAATCTCGTCCACGAGCTCGTCCGTCTCCGCGTCCTCATCCATCGGCAATTCTTCGTTATCACGTTCGTCCTCCTCCTCACCCTCGTGATTCGAGCGGGATGCTGTGAGATCGACCGCGGCCTCGTCCACGATTGTCCCAGCGGCTTCGACACCCACGACGCAACCGCTGTTGCTCTCCCCACCCTCGGATCCCGTGTCATTTTCTTCCTCTGCAACAAATCAAACAACGAACTCCCATAAGTACAGTCACTTGTCATGAATCGTCGTTTATTCCTCTCTCTCCCCGAGTCGAAATTTTCAGCCTATCTTGCCCCTCTAGATCCTCACAGTGATAGGAGATGAAGGCAGTAAAGTAGCTTCGTACTCAATATAAAATGAGCTCCTACTTAACGCCTAGAACGGGAACAAATTTGCCTTTTCTCCACTCGCAGGCGCTAAGGAGGATGTCGATTGGCACACGTATACACGCACACGCATACCTTCTATTACGCATATAGAGATCCATATGCCTGAATACGCGCATGCGTAGACACACGTATATACCCGCACACATACATGCCTAAGAATACACCAACACACGTATACTAGTACCTATACGTATGCATGCGTGCGTGCTATAGGGATCCGCGTATACATGCATACGTGGGGGCAATTCCTATCAAGCATATTGTAACAGTTTGCCCAAGATCCATTTCTTCCACTTTGTGGAGTTGCTGGAGCTGCAGGGCCAAGTTTGAAGCGAATGCGAAAGGTTCGCTGGGTGGAGATAATGGAAAGGCCATTGGAAAAGTAGGCATCTACGGCTAACCCGCGGTCCTACCTAGTCCAATGCATGACGGTTACTGAAAACTATCAGACCCGCTCTTTCGAATGCGACCATCCCCATCCTCGTTTCGTCGAAACAGCCAAATGCGCGATAGGTCCAAACGCAATCAAAAGAGGAGCTGCAACGACTTCAGCTAGGTTAGGTAGGAGTATAAGGGTCCATGCAGGAGGTAAGCAGCAAAGGAAGAGCATATTGGGAGCCCGTCGTAGGACTTCTAGCAGTAAACAGACTCAAGTGAGGCTGCCGTAGGATCAAAGGCCTTTAAAATAGGCTGAATATTTCGACTCGGGTCCATTCAATCCTTCACATACGTCGGTCACTTTGACAACTCAAATTGATTTATCGTCAATCCCGTACGATTGGCCCTTAAAAACGAAATTCCCGAGGAACGAGGATAAAAACACACTTAAGAGAAGCAATTCGCGGGACCGGTGGATCTTTTAATATTCGTAAAACTTCCCGAGGATCCTGATACCGAGAAACTCTCGATAATCCTACGCGTAACGTGGTCTGGGTGAGCCAGATGTGAAGGAGGTACGAGGAGAACTCGCAATTTAATTATTCACGACCTGAGAATCTTCTCATTTATCTCTCGTCTTACAAGTGCATGTTCTATATGTACGGCTAACGGATGCGCGCTTCCCTCCAAGAGCCTCGGTTGGAAAATCGCGACATGAAGAATATACGAGAGAGCCGGAGGATTATAGCCTTGCGAATGGTGCCCCGACCCACATGAATGAAAATTATTGTTGTAGTTAATTTATATAGACATATATATATATAGATGTAGGTCTTAATGCATAAAAGTGGAATTGTCTTTGAAGACTTTCTCACTCCGCGTGCGTCCTTATCTTCTTATGTATCGAGTCTTTTGATTTTCCTATCATATTGGATCAACGTACCGCGACTCCAGAAGACGTTGAAGTTTGCATCGTTGAAACGCAACGAAAATTAACTCTTTTTAATTGCTCAATTTTTGTTTTCGGTCATTTGGGCTGTGAAAATCACTCAAACGTTTTCACGTATTCCTAACGAAGATTCGAGACTTCAATTTGCAAAAGAAGGCTTCGAAAGGAGGGTCTCGTTTCCACAATGTTTATTTCTACAACGCTGCAAGTCCGCTTTTCAACTTTACAATGACTTATCTCTCATCTGTACAAACCGGAAATCCACCAACTGTACAAGAGACTCAAGTTTGCAATATTGAACCTCTACAACGATCTAACCTTATGATTATCCCTACAACGTATTTATTCGCATTTGTATCGACTACACAATGAGGGATTTGCAATATGCACTAATTCTACAATGTATCAACTCTACAAAAACTTTGAGTACTCAACGTTCACCTGGGAAATATTATTGTTAACTCTACAACAGCAGGATAAAAATATAAAAACGAAAAAAAGAGAAATGCTATGTATTCCAACTATGCAAACTTTAACGTCATGTCTCTAGTTTCTGATTTTTAATTTGTGTCGAGTCACCCAACGGATGACATGTACGCGTGGATTGTGTACCAGAGGACTAGTCCTAAAGCACTATAACGATCAACTATCTCCCTATCTATCTGCTTATCCGGGATTAACCCAAACAGGCCCAAATTTATCTCTCTCAACAACTTTTCCCCAACTCCAAGAAGGTCATATGCCTTCGGCCGTTTGTAACATTCACCAATCATTGTATCTTCGTCATGATTTTATCACTCCGAGTAGCATCGTTGCATCTTCATTCGCTCTTCAATTGCGCGCATACGCGGAATAAATGAATTCATACGTTCCAATTTTACGGAACGAGAGAAAACTTAGCGCCAGCGTGCGCAACGCACGTGAGCTCACTTTGCACTCTGAGCCATACGATTTGATGTTCGAACTGGCGACAATTGTCGTGCGAATATCGCGGGGAATGAAAGAAAAGTGCGGCGATGAGATAAACACCGATGCTCGATGGGATTATTCGTACCGGAGTGTCTGGGACAGGAGAAATCATCGTTCGCGATAGCATGCTGATTCTGACAGATCTCGCCGTCGCGTCTCGGTTTACTGATCCCGCGACTCTCGAGTCTTCCGGTGATGCTCCATCTCATCAGCTGCATATCGTTCGCACTGAGGCAATCGAGACAATATCACAAATATATATATAAAAATATTTGCCTATATCTCTGTATCGATATGTATATTTCACAAAAGTCTTTTCGCCTCGCTCGCGTTCCGTCCCGGTAACACTTCGACGACACTATTCTCGACAATTCGACGACGTGCAATTCCCGTGGCCCGATGTCCCAGCATCTGTGCGTCGATCGTTCGATCGCTCGTAGGCGAGTTTGCAAGGGTGACACAAGTCGAGGTCACGACGATCACAAACTTTTTGTCCGTGCCATGCGGCGTTTCGCGTAGACGAAAAGAAAACAAACTGTTTTTGGTAACACTGCCGGCGGCGCGATCCTCCCGCGTTGATAAGAACGGCTCGTCATGGATCGTAAACAAGTTTTTTTTTTTTTCGAGGCACGTCGATCTGTTTCGTTGTCGTTTCGTTTCTCGCGCGAGGAGGGAAAGTAAACAAGACGGGAAGGACAAAACAACGGTCGGCGCCGACGAGGCTTTATCCCCGATCTCGTGAGGAGCGGGGAGTTTCGGTGTTGCCGAGCGGCTGACAGTGCGACATCGAGCAAGGACGAGATGCAACTGATCGCTCGGGGAAAGAAGCCTCGCTTGGGCGTAGGTACAACGAGGCGGCCTGGTGGTGGCGCCGCCGCTTTTGCCTCGGTACGTACTCGAGGCGCGATCGACCCCCACTCTCCGGCCGCCTATCCCCACCAACGCGAAACTTTAGCCCCGCGCACAACGCCGCGCGACTGCCTATCCCCACCACGCCTACACGGCGTCACGAGAACCGAATCGACTCCTACGCTCCTTCCACCGTAGATGTGCGTGTATATATATATATATATATATATTACCACCACTACCGCTACCACGAGCCGACCACGACGACGGCGACGACGACGACGACGGCAAACGGCGCCTCCACCACTTTGCTCGATTCTCCCGATGTTTTACCACCACCATCGGGCTCAAACCCGTATCTCTCTCTCTCGCTCTCTCCGCTCGTGGATTATGACAGTAGGGGCGTTTCGATTCATAAATCAGGGGGGAAAAATAGGCGGAGCCTGAACGAGCCATTCAACGTCGACTTTATTAATTATTATCCAGACGGGAAACGCCACCCCCGCGCATTACTTGCTTCAATCTCCCCCCCCCCCCACACGATCGACCCCTCCACAGCTCACACTCTCGCTATCTCTATTTTTCTCCGTCCGTTTCTCCATCCCTTCCGACCTCGTATACTTGCACTCACACAGACACGAACGTCCATGCACATTGCACATTATCTGCACTTCTCTCCACGATCTGCGCATCGCACGTCCCTACGAAACCGCTCGCGAAATCGGACTGAAAATTCGATCATTTTCTTGGATAAGCGCACTCGTTTTTTTCACACCCAAATTACGTTTTTTAATGAACGAAAATTTTGAGGGAATATTAATTTTATTTCGCCCCGTGGACATGTGTTGTATTTATTTGTTTATCGTTTTGTAGACTCTCTGTCCTATGTACAAAAATTCCGCTGCAATATTTTTCGAGGTTTGTCATTTTCCTGGAAAAAGTAGACACTCGTCGTTTGCGATTTTTTCTTACGACAGGGAAACTTTTTTCGTAAGTATAGATTGTTTTTTTTTACTGTCACATTTTTTCGGCAATTTGAGGCTCGAATGTCACGAGCGAAATTTACAATGTTCAAAAAGGTTCTCGCAGCTGCTGCTCTACTCGCGATGATGCTTTTTGTTTCCTCGTGAGGAAATAGGCTCGGTTGACGTTGCGAGAGACGGTGCTCGTTTTTGCCGTGATTGTTTTTCTTTCGATATCGTTGGTCGTCGAACTTCGCGGCGCGCGCGATGGTTCATCGCCGTCGATCGGAGTAAAAGTATCGAGGCGCGCAGCATTGAGAGCGGTCAGTAACCGAGGAAGCGGCGCGAGGGTATCTCGCGGTGGCAAAAGTGCGCGATCCTCTCGGACGCGATCGTCCCGGCGGAACGAAGTCGCCGAGCACACTTTTTTCACGCGCGATATCCAAATGATCCGCCCCCCCCTTGCTCGAAGCCACTCCGTCGCTGGTACAATCCGCCAAAGACGATCAGACAACTTTGTACGCCCTCGCGTGAAATAAGTGCACATTGTCACGGCCTACCTCGCTAATTGACAGTTACAATTGACAATTGACACTTGCAATTGATTATTCTTTGAAATCGTGATTGGGAAGGGGGAAGACCGACTGAGACGGACGTTCTTGCTTATTTGGAGAGACGAAAAGAAACGATACGCTGAGAAAAAAAATTCGTTCATCCAAAATTCAGTTGGTTTAACAAAAATGTATCTTTAAACACGTTCAACTTCATTTTTGACTGGCATAACAAAACAGTATGGTTGGGCAGTACACAAAGATACATTTGATCTATCTGCTTATTTAGCATGTCTGAGCAACTGTTAAAACAACAAAATTTCGAGACAACAAAACGCATTTTGCACATTCAACGATTCTTTTTTCTCAGTGTATGAAACAAACAGCTGGTATGAATTAACCAGTGCCAAAAGTTGTTTCGTCGTATAAATGAAATCTGCGTAGATCTTTTCTTCGTAACGAAACTTTTGGGGAAACGTGAACTTGGGCGTTTTTGAGTGGGATAGTTTTTCGATGGATTCGTAAAAAAGAACATATATGTATACAGACACACACACACACACACAAATAAATATGTATATGTATATTAGGGTGATTCGTTTCAGAGTAACATTTTTTTTTGACCCATCGTGCCCGAAAACCTTGAGTTGGTACCCAAAAACGAAGTTTCCTGAAAGGGGGTGTTGTCAAAAAATATTTAGAGGTCGCGAATCAAAATTGAAGGTTTCCCATTTGATTAACATTGAAAAAAATGTTTTTCTCATTATTAGTGTTACCGTTCCGCGAATTTTGATATCGCGATATTTTCCAAGTGGGTTCTCATAGGTAATATGATACTTTACAATAAAGTTCATTGAGCCGTGTCCGTAAATTCAACCGTTTCAGCGGTATCGTTATTGCAAGTGAATATTGTATGAAAATATCTATTGAAACGGCTGTAACGCCTAAGCTGTTAGATATGTCGAAAAAATTCAGATGAGAACTTTGTAGAGAAAGTAATTTTCTACAAAAAAGTCTTATATGCCGAGCCCGAAAATTCAACTCTTTCTCAGCTATAGGTGGATGAAGTAAAATAAATAGATTTTTTTTTAAACAAAAAAATTCAACTAAAGGTTTTCGGGCACGATGGGTCAAAAAAAAAGTTGCCCTGAAACGAATCACCCTAATGTGTGTGTGTGTGTGTGTGTGTGTATATATATATATATATATATATTAAGAAATAGCAGTGAAAGCAACGTTCGGTTACGTTAGCGAAGTGTAAAAACTCGCCAGGGTATAAGTAAGCAACTCGGGAAATATATATGGAAAACATTGATGTTCACCTGCTTCAGGCTAACTCGAATTTTTATTTCGAACAAGAACCATCCTCGCTAAATATACAGTGAGAAAATAAAAAATGGTGTGTGTCTACTCTGCATAACTGAACAGCATAAAAATTTAAAAAATATTTGACTTTATGGTAGGTTTTAATAAATAAAAAAACAGGCATTATTTAGTTTTAGAAAAATTTAATCAGCTCATTATAGAGCAGTAAATGGCGTGTGACAGACATGTTACATTGTATCGTAACATTCCTTTACGATTTATGGAATGCTATGAAGTAGTTTTTATGTTTGTAGCAGAAAGCCGTCGTTCTTGATATCGATTTCATTGCC